>OX451741.1:719380099-720580099 GCA_948472305.1 Vicia faba | reverse complement strand
CATACTTTCCAGACTAAAAAATATTATCGAGCACATTGGAGCCACTGTTAAGCATTCTTACAGACTTGGTAATATTGTCAAGCTGAGATTTGAGTAGAAGAACTTCACTATTCATTCAGAGATGGTGGACAGATGCTCCACTGTTTCAACCTTCAGACCAGAAATCATAGATAAGTGTTTCATTTTTTTAGTCTGAAGTTGAATAACAATTTCCTTCTTCTCTTCTATGAGTTGGCCGATCTTTTGACTTTTGGTGCTCAATTCCTTATATGAAGCATCAAGTTATTCAAAAGCCAATCCTTCATAGTCTGAGTCTTCATCAGAGTTACAACTCTAACCAAAGCATTGACCGGTTTGGCACCTTCTTTTTCATGATCACTATCGGTGTCTTCCCCTGACCAAGAAACACACAAGCTTTTCTTCTGCTTCTTGAGATAGGTTGAACACTCTGTTCTTATGTGTCCAAACTCTTCACATTCATGACACTGAGCTCCTCTTCCTTGGTCGTACTTGTCATTGACATTTGATCTTGACTTCCCTTCCACCTTCTTCAATACTTTGTTGAACTGACTCCTAAGTAACACAATAGCATTAAATATACCTTCTCTTGTATCCAAGTTACACTCATCTTTTGAATCATCAACATTAGACATAAAAGCCATGCTCTTCTTCTTTTCAGATTTCTCATTGATCCCTAACTCAAAGGTTTGAAGGGATCCCATTTGCTCATCAACTTTCATGTTGTTTATTTCTTGAGCTTCTTCAATAGCAGTCACCTTCATGTCAAACCTCTTTGAAAGAGATATGAGAATCTTTCTTACCAGCCTGGCTTCTGACATTTTCTCCCCTAGTGCACCTGAAGAATTAGTTATCTCAACAATATTCATGTGAAAATCATGAATACTCTCATCCTCCTTCATTATTAAATTCTCAAACTGAGTGGTAAAAAGTTGGAGTCTTGACATGTTCACCTTCGAGGTACCTTCATGAATAGTCTTCAGGATCTCCTAAGCTTCTTTGGCAATAGTATAATTGCTTATTAGCCTGAAGATATTCTTGTCCACTCCATTGAATAGGACATTCAATGCTTTGGAGTTTCCCTCTGATGCTTTTTCATCTTTATCATCCCAATCTTCTTCAGCCTTCACCACATTAGTAGCTTTCCCATCAGCACCTACAATCATTGGTGAATCCCATTCTTTGACCACAACTTTCCAAGCCTTGGTGTCCACATGTTTGATAAAGGCCACCATAAGAACTTTCCAACAGTCATAGTTGGTTCCATCAAGAATGGGTAGTCTGTTCATAAATCCTCCTTCCTTGTCCACTATACCAGAAAGTATCTTTCCCGAACCTCACCCAGAGTCAGAGTAGGATGCCTGCTCTGATACCAATTGAAATTCTGGTATTTAGATATCAGATGTCCTAAAAGATGTCGAGACACCTTTCTCTATACAAATACATGATGACAAGGTATATGATAAACAAATTGCAGAAAAGTAAAGAACACACTAAATTCTTAACCCAGTTTGGTGTACACTAACACCTACTCTGGGAGCTACCAAGCCATGGATCAAGTTAACTAAAATAGTATCAATTCAAAGTTAAACTCCCCCGTTTATAACTTCTCACTTAATCACTACCCTTGCTTAACTTCTACCTAAGACTCACCTAGGTATGTGACCCATCTCAAATTCGTTTCAATCACAAACCAGTGACTGACCAATTCTAAACACTTATAGAAACACATAAGTCACACTTCAAAGACACACAATCATTCACTGCTTAAAAGCTTTGGAATGACTGACAGAACTTACAACTCAAAAACAAAGTCCTACTCTTTCATCAATATGATAATCGAGAGGCTCACAATATACACACAAACCCTAACACAATACAATGTAAGTTCGAAACTTGCACTAGGATTGGAGCCTTCTATTTATAATCTTCAATGAACTGAATTCGGGCTTCACATATGCAGCTGGATATGACAGAGGCGTTGCATAATTATCTCTTCAAAGACATGACATCAATCATTAGTTTCCTCAATTATCTCCATAATTAGAAACTAACAATTCTCCTTGAAATCAGCTTGAATCTTTTTAAATCTTCAAACCGTGCGCCACATAAGATATATAATATTTTACAGAATATTCTCCACCTGTAACAAACTAAAATATCCAATAGTCCAACTATATAAAATCACGAAGTCAAAAGAACCATCATAGGACATCACATTTGACATATTTGTTTTAGCAAATATAATACCAATCACAATAAACAGAGAAATAATAATAATTTCTAAAATAAAAGTTAACGGAGGGATTGTTTTTAATTACATTTCACAAATTTGGAAATGTATTTGCTAATTCATAAAAATAAAGGAATAT
Organism: Vicia faba; assembly: GCA_948472305.1. NCBI lineage: Eukaryota > Viridiplantae > Streptophyta > Magnoliopsida > Fabales > Fabaceae > Vicia > Vicia faba. The sequence continues at coordinate 720,577,709 of OX451741.1, read as the reverse complement.
TTCTTAGGTTATTATAGTTGGAGTTCCAGTTTGTCTATTCACTCTTCTCTTATGTTCTTTTTGATGTTTATCTTTTCCAACAACTTCTATTTCAATTAAATTTATTGTTCTTGATTGCAATTTTCAATATCCTCATTTCTAGATGTCTACTTAAAAATTTCAGAGAGAGCTGGATTTGAGTGTCAAATTATTCTACTAATTGAAAGAGCTAAAATTAGATGTAAACAATGTTATGAAAAAAGAAAAAATCAAGAGTCACATATAAAATGAAATAAGGTATAATAAAAAAGAGGTAATTTAAATACAATTCTTTAAATGTGGTTCTTACGAGTGAAAATAAGAGAAAATTATATATGTATAAGATAAAATTATATATTTATCATATTTTTATTGAAAAATAATAAAAACTACACTTAAAAACTTGTATTTAAATTTCATCTTAATAAAAATGAATTTATAAATCCAGTCGGTGCAGTCTTTGTCATTGCCAGTATCTTGAGGAAATTTTTTGAGTCTCAAAATACACACACACACACACACACACACACACCCACGCACGCACGCACGCACGCACGCACGCACGCACGCACGCACACACACACACACACACACACACACACACACACCACACACACACACACACACACACAAATAATAGCAGCAATCGTAATGTAGAATAAGATACATAAAATTGCTAAGAAGAACTGGTACAACAAAAGTCCTATTACAATGTCAGAAAATGTTGTGTTGAACTTTCTCAACAAATGGAACAACATGTCAAAGAAGATGTCTTCGACATCGCGCATGCTGAGCTGGATTAATGAGATTCAGTTTATTCTTAACAGAGGTAGAATATTCAGGAGAATATTATGCATCCTATGTGGTGCATATTTAAAGGTCTAAAAAATTCAATCAGAAATCAAAGAGAATGAAGACTTTCTAAATAAGGAGATTATTTAGGAAACTAAAGATTGAAGACCTTTCTTGGGGAAGAACTTTCTGCAGTTTGTTACAGCTGATTTGCTGTGATTGAAGGTCCAAAACCAGTTGGGTAACAGGTTATAAATAGAAGGGTTTGTAACCTAGAAAACACACAGCTTAATATGTAGAAGTCTAGGGTTTTATCAAGGTAAACTTCTCTGGTTGTGGGAAGGTTACCATGTTCACCTCGAAGCCTATAGGTAAGAGGTGTATTGTTCTTGGAGGAAGATTTGAATCAACTCCAGGATGTGTTCTTAGTTAGAAGCAAATCTAACAAACAATGAAGTTTGGCTTGGAAACTTATCTAGGTATTGTCATGGAAGTGTGTCTTCCAAATTGTCTATCTGTGTGATCAAAATCTTGGTGAAGGGTCGTCGATGCAGTGACTGAGGTGTTGACTGCTAGACATCATTGCAATCATTGGAAGTGGGATGGGGATATTCCATATCTAGGAAGGACCTAGGTAGAAGGGTCATTGGGTAGTGATTAAGTGTGTAGATCTTCAACGGGTGTGTTGGTTGTAGGATATGCAAATTGATATTGTTGATAGTGGACTTCATTTCTGGCTTGGTAGCCCCTAGAGTAGGTGTTGTTATACACCGAACTGGGTAAACAATTCTGGTGTGTTCTTTATCTTTTCAGTACTGTTTTATATTGCCTGTGTGTTTGTGTCAAATCAGATGTCTCGACATCCTTATAGGACATCTGAGTCTGCTGTACCAGAATTTAAATTGGTATCAGAGCAGGCATGCTGTTCTGTTATGGGTGAGATCCTGAGAAGTGACTATGGTATGTTGTATTCTCATGGATCTAGCTCTGCATTAAGTGGATATTGTGATGCTGATTGGGAAGGAAGTGTTGATGATAAAAAAATACATCAGGAGGATGTTTCTTTATGGGGAATTATCTTATATCATGATTCAGTAAGAAGCAAAATTGTGTGTTCTCCAAAGTTGAGTTTAAGATCAAGCCATTGACCTAAACTGGAATGTTTTCGCTGCCATGATTGGATGTCATGTCAAAGACTCAGAAAGTGTCACAGGTGTGAAGAAGAAGGATGTCAGATTAAAGTCCTACCTAGTGTGAGAAGGTAATCCTATCTGACTAACTGATAAGTACTTTGACGGGAAACTAAGTATTTATTAGGATTATGCATGAAAGTTTACTACAAATACCTTGATGGGAGCTGAGTGTTTGTCTGATGATTGAGTGCAAATCTAATTTCTGAACATGTCTTTCATAAAATATTTGAGGGCTTATGTCTCTTAAATTATGTTCTTATTTATGGTAGATACTGAAGATGAGATTTATTGGGATCCTATTGTGTAGATTGGGAGGTTTGTAAAGGGAATGTATGGAAATAAGTCCCTTGGATGGTGATTCCAGAACGAAAGCTGATAGGTTCTGTAGTAAAGTTGTTAATGTCCCAAATGATGTTGTAACATTGTTGTACCCCAAAATTTGCCCTCCCATATTTCTCAAAACATCTCAAGAAAAATTCACAAGTCCAACCCGGCGCGTCATATTCAGGTGTTCTTTCCCCAAGATATCTCTGATAACGTATTCTCAAATTCAGGTTCGGCTCAAGAGATAATTCTTTAAAGAAGGTATCCGAATGTGTAAGTTTTCTTGAAGAAATATGGTGAAAAAGTGTGCTGAAAGTGCAGTTTTTACGCGCTAAAAAATTCATAACTTGAAGATCGTGGCTCGTTTTGAACCCGTTCCAGTGGCCAAAATTCCGTCTTGACATTATCTATGTTTTCATCTCTCAGGCTGGAAGCCAATTTCGATCAGAAGGTCTTCAAAAATGTGGATTTATCAAGTATTTTCATACAGAAAATTTGTGACAAAAGTTTATTTGTGTCATGTTCAGAAAATCATAACTTGGTCGATTTTCATCGTATCGAGCTGGTTCCGGCGCCAAAATTTCACAAATTGAGTTGGCTACATTTTCACAGAAGGTATTGAGTTTAAACGGTATTCAAAAGGCCTTCGTTTTTTGCTCAGAGTGCATGACACGCTGAAAATCCTGAATGCTGAATGTTATTTCATCTGGGCCGAAACTTCGAAAATTCATAACTCGGTCAATTTTTATCGGATTGGGCTCATATTTTTACACAAGGTCCCTGACTCATATATCTACAACTTTTCTTCAAAAGTCGAGACCGGATTATGCTCCGATCAATATCAGTTTTTTATTGAAGAACGTGTCAGAGTCGACACTGGAGCCCAAAATAAGTTTGTCTGAGCTAAAACTTCAAAAATTCATAACTAATTCACCGTTTATCCGATTGAGCCGATTTTTGGACAGGAGTTAGTTCTCGATGCCGGCTACATTTTGTTTTCACATTTCAACTTCAAAAATTGCACTTAAGTCCCTGCGATTTAGCCTGGAAAGTGACAAACTCAAGTGAACATTGGAGGCCCAATTGCACATTCAAAGCCCATTTTCTTTACCCTAATTTCCATTATATAATCACCTTCTTTTCACACAAACCAGAGGGAGGAGGAAAAGAGAGAAAAAACCTTGCCACAACACTGTTAGAATATCAAATTCTTTCAAGAACCCTAAAACCTTGAAATCCGTATTACAAATCCCTCTCTCACTACAAACAAGCCATCACAGTTACAAACCAACACCTCACTACTTCTTCAATAAGGATAAGGCTGGCTTGATCTCCATGATCCAAAGCGCATAAAAGCATTCAGGTCACTAATTTTCCAGTAAGGGTAAGATTGATTTGATCTCCATGATCAAAAGGGTATAATCATTCATACATGCCATATTGTGCCTAAACATTAAATTTCTTCATATATTGCCTTTATTTGCATTTTATGATTTTATTTAATGTGTTCATGAGATTCAACACTGTAGATTTAGACAGGATCCCATGCAGGTTCATTAAGGAACGTTGAGGCCAGAACACAAATGGCCAAAAGCCAAATGGCCAAAAAAGAACAACTTATGTATGACACTAATACATGGCGAGACAGACATCCTGAGAAGATTAAGGAACGTTGAGGCCAGAACACAAATGGCCAAAAGCCAAAAGCCAAAAGTCAAATGGCCAAAAAAGAACAACTTATGCATGAAACCCAATTCAATGGCCAAAGAATGCAGACCACGGTACTCAGGAGTCAATGAACACGCACGTGATGCCTGAAAGTCAAAAAGGGCTTGTTCTGTTGGGCCAAATTGCTTCCAATTCACCTCCTAAATGGGTCTGAATACCCCCATGGTTTGCACATTCTTAATCTTTATTTGATTTTGTTTTCTAATTCTTTTTTAATATTTTAATTATTTCTTTTTACCATAAATTAATTTTTATAATATAAAACCAGAAAAAAAAAAACTAAAAAATATGTTTAATTAATATTTAATTCATTATTATTTTTTGTAAATAAATTTTAACCATTAATTTAGTAAATTAGGTTTTAAAACTTTAATGTTTTTCTTAACAAATTAAAATATGTAGAAATTAGGGTTTTTAACATTCTCACCCTTTTTTAATAAATAGTTTTTCTCATCATTATTATCATTATTAATTACTAAGTATTTTGTAAATAAATATGTAAAATAATTATTTAGTAAATTAGGTTAAACTTTAATATTTTTCATTAATAATTAAAAACAAATTAGAATTAGGGTTTCTCTTCAATTTTAATTTCTTTATTTCATTAAATATCAAAAACATAAAAAACATTTCTTTTAATAAAATAATTAATCAATTTTAATTCAATTTAATTCCAAAAGGGTCCAACGCCCTCAGACGTTCTATTTCCATTCTTTTCGCACGTTATTTTATTTTCTTGTGAATATTATGTAACTGCTCAAGCCATGTAATAGTAATTAGGAATTTATTTTATTTTCCACATATTTTTTCAAAACGGGTCTTTGTTAATTTGGCGATGTATAGACCCGAGCCTTGTAATAGCATAGGATTTTACTTTCCGCATTTATATTTCCGCACTTTTAAATTCTAAACTTTGCATGAAATAATGTATGGCCTAAATTAAAAACAAGCGTAGATCACCATGATACATGTTCAAGATAAAACATAACATGAAAATAACACACAAATTCACACACCACTCTTAGGGTACGCCTCACTGTTGCCTTGCCTTCGAAATGTGGTCGTCGAGTATAGGACGTTTTAGTAAGTCCTTATGTCCATAACATGATCCAGTTGCCTCGAAACGGTTGCCTCGGAATTAAAAAAGGATCAATGGCATAAGGGTAGCTTCTAAGGTGTCCTACTGTTGCTCTGGTGACCACATTGTCTCTAAACTCGAATTGACCCGAACACCTCCAACGGTGGTGCTACCTATCTCTCAATGGTGGGATGGCACTACCTTAAGGACATTTACACAGACTAATTCCTTAGGGTAGGTAGATGACTCATAGATACTTGCTCTATTCAAAACAAATAAAAACTCTTTTCACACCGACACTTTTCAAAAAGCTTTCAAAACAATTTTTCAAACACTCTTGAGGACTGATACAAGAGTCGATCTGAATCTTTAAACGAAACTTTTTTCAAACTCACTCACAATTGAAAAGCAAACACTTTTGAAAACACAATGAGCAAGTATCTAAGAGCCCATGGATAACCATGGATAGAAAGGGTGCTAACACCTTCTCTTTCTATAAATCTACCTCCCGAACCGAGAAACTATCTCATAAGGAATTTTGCTGTGCTTTTGTCCTGTCCATGTTGGAGAAAATAAAAGACGGTGGCGAATCTTGCTTCCGCGACATTTCGCGAACCAGCGTTAAACAGTCAGTTCCAGATCCACCAATCACATAACTGGCGACTCTGCTGGGGACTCTTATAAAGTGAGGTGTACCTTAGGACTAAGATCACTTGTGTTTTCAATTGAATGTCTTGTTTGCTTTATTATTGTGGGTTGCATCGGAGTTACATAGATCCTAACCCGGATCTGGGGATACCCTGTTAGGTAGCATAAGTTGTGAGGGACCTGTCCGGCGTAGACCGACATGGGTGAAGCAGTGGCTACGTTGGTGTGGCACCTTGGTCTGTACCGATATCCCTTGTGTCGCAACGAGGAGAATATGGGTCTTCTGAGGAGTCATTAAGCACCAACCGACCTTAGAACCTTAAATGACCCAACTTGGCCAATAGAACAGTAGCAGTATGCTACGCCCATTGAGGCTAAACTCTCGTGATGGTTCTGGCTGCAAGAAAAGATTGCGATGTTGGAGTTATGACCGATTGAGGGTAGTCAGTGATATTGGGATCCTCTAGAACCCGGTTACTTCTGATAGGACAGGTCTTAACCAACAAACTGAAAGAGGGTAATACCTAGACCCCATGCTGGCCTAAACTCTAAGGGTTTCTCTTGTGTGACTTGTGTGCCTTCCAACTTGACTATTTGCATGCTTGTCATCTGACACTTGAGTTTCTTGCAGGTTTTGTTTATAGTCCTTAATCTGGACTCATAACAGGGTTTACATATATCACTCCATGCATAGCATAACATCATACCATTGCATACATCCTACATAAGGACTAATCCATTTCAAGGATCTCAAGGGTCTGTGATGCAGGTCATGATGAACCCACTGTCCAACAAGGGGCAAAGGGGATTTATTTTCCTCTAGACAAGGTTGTCAGGGGCTATGACCCACTAGATATGGTGAGCCTTGACCCTTGAAGAAGGACTCTCGACAACATGAAGTTCCTTCAATCAAGCTACCAGATCCCAGCTCTAACAATTTTCTTGTTTACCCCGCGAGATCCTTGAAAACATTGCATGCATATCATACATATCATTGCATTACAGGTCCCCCTTTTACAGGTTGCTTACCTTCTTCGCTGTCTATTTCAGCCAATCGTCATGAATCCTGAATCATCTACTGAGCAATCCATCAAGGCTCTCCAGGCTCAGAACGCCCAGTTCCAAGAGTTGATCATGAGTTTGGCCCAGGGGCAACAAGATCTGAAGACCCTGCTTTTGAAAAAGAAGAAGAAGAGGACGATGCTGTTTAACCCTAGACGTAAATCTGGGAATGGATCACGAAATGAAGTTGAGCAGACTACCCTATCTGTTGGGAAGGACAGTCCCCAAGAAAGGGAGGTTCCTAGTCCAGTGGTCTCCGACAACGAGACCGATTACAATGATGAGCAGTACCCTCCAGCTGAGGACAAGTATAAACAGTTGGAAGACCGGCTAAGTGCCATGGAGATACAAAAAGTGCCCGGCCTGGACTTCGAGGATCTAGGTCTGTCTTCTGGGGTAGTAATCCCGCACAAGTTCAAGGCACCTGCCTTTGCAAAGTACGACGGGGCATCCTGTCCTAAGCTGCATCTCAGGTCATACATGAGGAGGATCCAGCCCTACACGGCTGACAAGAACTTATGGATCCATTTCTTCCAGGAGAGTCTTTCAGGGACTCAGCTCGAGTGGTTCTATCAACTGAATGGAGCCAACATCCGTACCTGGGAAGACTTAGCCACTGCATTTTACAAGCAATACCAGTATAATGCCGACCTTGCTCCCACGCGCACTCAGCTCCAGGGAATGTCTATGGGTACAGGCGAGGGCTTTAAAGAGTATCCTCAAAAATGGAGGGACCTTGCTGGAAGGGTACAACCACCTCTAACTGACCGCGAGCTCGTCGACATGTTCTTGGGGACCCTGTCTGGTCCATTCTTCAACCACCTGATTGGGAATTCTGCTGCTGGGTTTACAGATTTGGTCTTGACCGGGGAAAGAATAGAAGCTGGCATCAAGTCAGGGAAAATACATAATGGTGACTCCTCGAACACTGAGAAGAAACCATCCAAGAGAGAATCTAGTGTTGTCTATGGCTCAAGAGGGTAGAATAGGTCCGAACACCGCCAAGATGTCAACGTGGTGCTTATTGCAAAACCGGCCGGCGCTCCTCAGCGTCACAATCAGCAAAGGGAAGAGAGACCCAAAAGGAATGTCACTCCCCTCGGCATGACCTTGTCACAGATATTTCCACAGTTGCTGGAAACCAAGTTGGTAACTCTCATGGACCCTCCAAAGAATCCCAACAGGACGCCTTCAAGGTATAACCCCAACGTTCGCTGCGCTTATCATTCTGACAGCCCGGGGCATGCTACAGATGACTGTTGGACTTTGAGAAATAAGGTCCAGGATCTGATCGACGCGAAGGAAGTCCAATTCGACTCTCAAGAGACTCTGAATGCGATCACTGCTCCCCTGCCAAAACATGGCTAGGATTGAAAAACTTTTGTTCATTCGAATATTCAAATTGTAATTTTTCTTTGATTGTTCAAACATTTTGTTTCATGTCAAACTTGGTTATTTCATTAATGCATTACACGTGTCTGTTTTGAAGTAATTATGTTTATTATGCTTAAAACTGCTTTCATTTTTTTGATGTCAACTCTCAATTAACAATTCTAAGCCTCTTGAGGGAGGATGACGAAAACGATACCATGATCTACAGTATGCTTTTGAACAGACCCCGCTGATGAGGTACAAGCATTGTTTCAAATCCTAAACACTGGAGTTATAAGGAAGATAATCCCTCGTCAACCCCTTTGAGCCAAAGAAGTTGGAGTTTTTCTTTTCGAAAATTAAAACCCTTAATCATAACCTGGGGCAGGGTAGTTCTCTCAGTTGATCCAAGTGCATAACGAATGGCACCAAAGAAGTTCTTACAAAATAAAAGACAGTGATGGTTCCGAATAATCATAAAGACAGGCAGTCATTACCTCTCAAAAAATAAAAACTCAGTAAGCCAAAACCTATGAAGGAGACTTACAAAACTGGGGCATCCCGCTGACTGTAATCACAAAAGAAACAGTTCAGGCAAAAAACAGGGATAACGAAATCAAAAAAAAGGAAAGAGGTCACACAAACCCTCAATAACAAAAAGGAATGACTGCCTATTCAAAATAAACTATCAACATCCGAACCATCACGGAAATATCAGGACAAAAACTCAAATAAGGTCTAACGCACGATCAACTGAGTTTAGGATTGAAGAACATCACGAAGAGCGGGTGGGTACAAATAATTTGAGCCTTTATCCTTTGTTTCTTAAACCATGAACCAGGCCACGTTATAACCCTTAAAAGTCTTAGCTGAAGCATGGGTTAGTTCGAAAGCATACTATTACGAAAGGTATCCTGACTCCTTAAGGCCTACGGTAAATACGGAGTTGACATCACGTTTTACAAACATTCACTTGTTTTATGAAAAAGAATGAATTTTCAAAATCTTCAAGACAGACATAAGCTTTGCATTTTTGATATAACATTGTTTGCATATGAATATTTGTTTGAACAGCAGGGAAATTCGCACGATGAATACCTAGGGAACAAAAGCACTTCCAATCAAGGGGCAGACGTGATTATTGTCCATCATCTGGGGCAATTAAGTCAAGATCCAGAGAATCTCTCAACGATGCCAAGCAGCTAGGGACAACTCTCCATCTGAGACACTTGGGGCATTGGACAGGAATTCCAGCAACAAATCTTGCACGATCAGACATCTTCTGGTAACATGGCAACACAAGCAGCCAGGGGCACCTCCCTGCATTCTAAGAGCGTGGACATAGTCGAAAAAATACTACGCACGATAAAAGACCCGCTAGGTTGACATACCTAGGCAAAAATTAGGGCTTCCCGGCGAACCAAAAGGGTTCGGGCAAAATAAGGGATGAAAATGAAAATTTGTACACCCGGCAAGTCGAAAACCTAAAAAGGCGGCTTGGGCAAAAATGGGTATCCCGGTGGACTGAAAACCCGAAAGGGCGGTCCAGGCAAAAGTTAGGGATCAAAAGCGTACGACTATGTCTCGAAATCTCGTCACTTGCCTACCAGAAGAAGATTTGTCAATCGGCAGTCATCAAGCACCTCCACAGGTATCTTCTTCCCTCACCTCAGAAACAGGGGCAATAATGAGTGGTCCAGGCGATCCAGTTGCTCTGTCAACCAAAGTACCAAGGAAAGATCAATCAGAAGATGATTACCATCTACCTTTACAGCTTCAGATCAACACTGGTAACAAGCCAGGAAAATTTGGTGAACGACTGATCGTGGGTTAATATCCGAAACCAAACAGGACAATTATCTACTTGATCATCAACAGGCGACCCTACACCGGTTCCTTCTCAACCTCAGATGTAGTTTCACACGAACTCATCATCAGGCAACCCTACACCGGTTTCCTTCTCAATCTCCAGACGAAGTCTTACACGGACTTATCTCAAGATGACCTTACCCCGGTTCATCCAGAAGTCTTACACGAACTTATCCCAAGATGACCTTACCCCGGTTCCTCCAGAAGTCTTACACGGACTTATCCCAAGGTAACCTTACCCCGGTTCCTCCAGAAGTCTTACGCGGACTCATCACCAAGTAACCTTACCCCGGTTCCTCCAGAAGTTTTACACGAACTTATCCCGAAGTAACCCCACACAGGTTCCCTTCTCAAACTCTAGACGTAGTTTTACACGGACTCGTCATCAGTAAACCCTACATAGGTTTCCTTCCCAGCTCTAGATACGGTTTTACACGGACTCGTCATCAAAAGTAACCCTACACAGGTTCCTTCTCCATTTCAGATGCAGTCTTATACGGACTCATTATCAGTAAACCCTACACAGGTTTCCTCCCTCCAAAGATGCAGTTGTACATGAGCTCATCATCAGGCCTCCACCAGTATCTTCTCCCACAGAAACAGGGGCAATAAGAGTTGTCTAAAGCGATCTAATTACTCTGTCCACCGAGGTGCCAAGGTAAGTTCAGCTGAAGAATGCGACCAAGATACCTTCACTCCTTGTAGAGCGAACGCGTCTCCCCGATTTTATTCAAAGGTTATTTCTCCACCAGAGCTTATAACTGGATTATCCTCAGCTAAAAGCCACGGAAAGATCGTCCTCGGCAAAGTTCTTCTTATTCCCCAGCGGAGTTCATCAAAACTTTCAACAAAGCATAACAACGGTATCCCCAGCGGAGTTATCCTCATCAACCTCAGCAAAGTACCTCTCTTTCCCCGCAGAGTAATCTATTCGCCAAGTTTATTCCCCAACGGAGTCATCTTCTCCTACCGGTATTCTTGCAATCATCATCCCCAACGGAAACGAAGAATCTCACTCTTCAACATCAGCCCAGTATTTGACTTCCCGGCATCCGTCAAGGATCTATTTTCCCAGACGAAGATACATTCATAACATCACATTGTTATACATCATGATACATGCATATACGCATCATATCATACAATCTCATGTGTTGAGAACATCGTTGCTTGATTCATATCATGCATTGCATATGACTGACCTTTACCTTTCAGGAAGGATACAGTTAAATGATCAGCTATGTAGACGAATACAGTCAAAAGAGACCAACCCAGTCAAAGAATACGAATCCAGTTAAATCAATGCCTAAAGATTTCTCTGATACAACCCGTCATTATAGACACTCGTCGTTATAGACACTCGTCGTCATAGACACTTGTCGTCATAGACACTTGTCGTTATAGATACTCGTCGTTATAGACACTCGTCGTTATAGACACTCGTCGTTATAGACACTCGTCGTTATAGACACTCGTCGTTATAGACACTCGTCGTTATAGACACTCGTCATTATAGACACTCGTCGTTATAGACACTCGTCGTTATAGACACTCGTCGTTATAGACACTCGTTGTTATAGACACTCGTCGTTATAGACACTCGTCGTTATAGACACTCGTCGTTATAGACAGTCGTCGTTATAGACACTCGTCGTTATAGACACTCGTCGTTATAGACACTCGTCGTTATAGACACTCGTCGTTATAGACACTCTTCGTTATAGACACTCGTCGTTATAGACACTCGTCGTTATAGACACTCGTCGTTATAGACACTTGTCGTTATAGACACTCGTCGTTATAGACACTCGTCGTTATAGACCACTCGTCCATGAGGATAACCTGTCAGTAGAGACAACTCACCAACCTAACATTACCAGACTCGATTCTTGTATCTTTCCAGGACACGTCTGAAGAGTTTGAAGATCCGATTCCTGTATCTTGCCAGGGTGTATCTGTTGACGACTAACATTACCAAACTCGATTCCTGTATCTTGCCAGGGCACGTCTGAAGAGTTCGAAGATCCGATTCCTGTATCTCGCCAGGGTGTATCTGTTGACGACTATATTCTCCGGACTCGATTCCTGTATCTTGCCAGGGCACGTCTGAAGAGTTTAAAGATTCGGTTCCTGTAACCAGCCATGGCACATCTACATAAAGAAATTGAAGATCAACTCTTGTAACAGGCCAGGTAATTATCTTTCTTTTCTCAGGTACGCAAGTTCTCGCTAAGGAATCTCTTATGCGATCGACACCGAGATGGCATCTGTAAGCCCATCCACATACCAACAGCCTCCGAATGGCGTCTATAAGCCCATTCCCGACAAAGTTTTGTCACACTTCCAGATGGCATCTATAAGCCCATCCTCCTATCCATCATCTTTCCAAATGGCATCTGTAAGCCCATTCCCGACATCACATTGCTGATACTCCATTATGCGAGTGCAAATTTCTGGGCACTCTAGTGTTCAATCATCTTCCACCTTCGGATCACGAAAGGCCCGAAAGCCAATCTATATCCTCAGGTTTAAGAAGATTGAACAGGGGCAACTGTTGTACCCCAAAATTTGCCCTCCCATATTTCTCAAAACATCTCAAGAAAAATTCACAAGTCCAACCCGGTGCGTCATATTCAGGTGTTCTTTCCCCAAGATATCTCTGATAACATATTCTCAAATTCAGGTTCGGCTCAAGAGATAATTCTTTAAAGAAGGTATCCGAATGTGTAAGTTTTCTTGAAGAAATATGGTGAAAAAGTGTGCTGAAAGTGCAGTTTTTACGCACTAAAAAATTCATAACTTGAAGATCGTGACTCGTTTTGAACCCGTTCCGGTGGCCTAAATTCCGTCTTGACATTATCTACGTTTTCATCTCTCACGACTGGAAGCCAATTTCGATCAGAAGGTCTTCAAAAATGTGGATTTATCAAGTATTTTCATACAGAAAATTTGTGACAGAAGTTTATTTGCGTCATGTTCAGAAAATCATAACTTGGTCGATTTTCATCGTATCGAGATGGTTCCGGCGCCAAAATTTCACAAATTGAGTTGGCTACATTTTCACAGAAGGTATTGAGTTCAAACGGTATTCAAAAGGCCTTCGTTTTTTGCTCAGAGTGCGTGACACGCTGAAAATCCTGAATGCTGAATGTTATTTCATCTGAGCCGAAACTTCGAAAATTCATAACTCGGTCAATTTTTATCGGATTGGGCTCATATTTTTACACAAGGTCCCTGACTCATATATCTACAACTTTGCTTCAAAAGTCGAGACCGGATTATGCTCCGATCAATACCAGTTTTTATTGAAGAACGTGTCAGAGTCGACATTGGAGCCCAAAATAAGTTTGTCTGAGCTGAAACTTCAAAAATTCATAACTAATTCACCGTTTATCCGATTGAGCCAATTTTCGGACAGGCGTTAGTTCTTGATGCCGGCTACATTTTGTTTTCATATTTTAACTTCAAAAATTGCACTTAAGTCCCTGCGATTTAGCCTGGAAAGTGACGAACTCAAGTGAACATTGGAGGCCCAATTGCACATTCAAAGCCCATTTTCTTTACCCTAATTTCCATTATATAATCACCTTCTTTTCACACAAACCAGAGGGAGGAGGAAAAGAGAGAAAAAACCTTGCCACAACACTGTTAGAATATCAAATTCTTTCAAGAACCCTAAAATCTTGAAATCCGTATTACAAATCCCTCTCTCACTACAAACAAGCCATCACAGTTACAAACCAACACCTCACTACTTCTTCAGTAAGGATAAGGCTGGCTTGATCTCCATGATCCAAAGGGCATAAAAGCATTCAGGTCACTAATTTTCCAGTAAGGGTAAGATTGATTTGATCTCCATGATCAAAAGGGTATAATCATTCATACATGCCATATTGTGCCTAAACATTAAATTTCTTCATATATTGCCTTTATTTGCATTTTATGATTTTATTTAATGTGTTCATGAGATTCAACACTGCAGATTTAGACAGAATCTCATGCAAGTTCATTAAGGAACGTTGAGGCCAGAACACAAATGGCCAAAAGCCAAATGGCCAAAAAAGAACAACTTATGCATGACACCAATACATGGCGAGACAGACATCCTGAGAAGATTAAGGAACGTTGAGGCCAGAACACAAATGGCCAAAAGCCAAAAGCCAAAAGCCAAATGGCCAAAAAAGAACAACTTATGCATGAAACCCAATCCAATGGCCAAAGAATGCAGACCACGGTACTCAGGAGTCAATGAACACGCACGTGATGCCTGAAAGTCAAAAAGGGCTTGTTCTGTTGGGCCAAATTGCTTCCAATTCACCTCCTAAATGGGTCTGAATACCCCCATGGTTTGCACATTCTTAATCTTTATTTGATTTTGTTTTCTAATTCTTTTTTAATGTTTTAATTATTTCTTTTTACCATAAATTAATTTTTATAATATAAAACCAGAAAAATAAAAATAAAAAACTAAAAAATATGTTTAATTAATATTTAATTCATTATTATTTTTTGTAAATAAATTTTAACCATTAATTTAGTAAATTAGGTTTTAAACTTTAATGTTTTTCTTAACAAATTAAAATATGTAGAAATTAGGGTTTTTAACATTCTCACCCTTTTTTAATAAATAGTTTTTCTCATCATTATTATCATTATTAATTACTAAATATTTTGTAAATAAATATGTAAAATAATTATTTAGTAAATTAGGTTAAACTTTAATATTTTTCATTAATAATTAAAAACAACTTAGAATTAGGGTTTCTCTTCAATTTTAATTTCTTTATTTCATTAAATATCAAAAACATAAAAAACATTTCTTTTAATAAAATAATTAATCAATTTTAATTCAATTTAATTCCAAAAGGGTCCAACGCCCTCGGACGTTCTATTTCCATTCTTTTCGCACATTATTTTATTTTCTTGTGAATATTATGTAACTGCTCAAGCCATGTAATAGTAATTAGGAATTTATTTTATTTTCCGCATTTTTTTTCAAAACGGGTCTTTGTTAATTTGGCGATGTATAGAGTCGCGCCTTGTAATAGCGTAGGATTTTACTTTCCGCATTTATATTTTCGCACTTTTAAATTCTAAACTTTGCATGAAAGAATGTATGACCTAAATTAAAAACAAGCGTAGATCACCATGATACATGTACAAGATAAAACATAACATGAAAATAACACACAAATTCACACACCACTCTTAGGGTACGCCTCACTGTTGCCTTGCCTTCGAAACGTGGTCGTCGAGTATAGGACGTTTTAGTAAGTCCTTATGTCCATAACATGATCCAGTTGCCTCGAAACGGTTGCCTCGGAATTAAAAAAGGATCAATGGCATAAGGGTAGCTTCTAAGGTGTCCTACTGTTGCTCTGGTGACCACACTGTCCCTAAACTCTAATTGACCCGAACACCTCCAACGGTGGTGCTACCTATCTCTCAATGGTGGGATGGCACTACCTTAAGGACATTTACACAGCCTAATTCCTTAGGGTAGGTAGATGACTCATAGATACTTGCTCTATTCAAAACAAATAAAAACTCTTTTCACACCGACACTTTTCAAAAAGCTTTCAAAACAATTTTTCAAACACTCTTGAGGAGTGATACAAGAGTCGATCTGAATCTTTAAACGAAACTTTTTTCAAACTCACTCACAATTGAAAAGCAAACACTTTTGAAAACACAATGAGCAAGTATCTAAGAGCCCATGGATAACCATGGATAGAAAGGGTGCTAACACCTTCCCTTTCTATAAATCTACCTCCCGAACCGAGAAACTATCTCATAAGGAATTTTGATGTGCTTTTGTCCTGTCCATGTTGGAGAAAATAAAATACAGTGGCGACTCTTGCTTCCGCGACATTTCGCGAACCAGCGTTAAACAGTCAGTTCCAGATCCACCGATCACAAACATCATTGTTGATGATACTCTATGGAAGAGACTTGGGACTGTGAATCTTAAATATTCTACCACCTCATTCAGAAGTGGCAGTTCTATCTTTGGTTTAGAATAATAAAATTCTGAGTTTGTTTAGAGAAGTATGCTCAAGTAATGCATAACTACTATCTCGGTTTGAAGACTTTACTAGTGTCAGCAAATACTAGTAATGTGCAGAAGGAGGATTTAATCAACATATTTATTAAGGGGTATTCCTTCTGTTGGAGAGTCTGAATCTTAGTAAAGCTTTTAAGCACACTAAGAAATGGTTGGAAGTTGGTTTCAGACTATGGTTGCATGACATCTTAGCCATCCAAAGAGTCATGACAATATGTGTGGAGGTGCAAGGGCATGAATTAGAGGTGTCCTTGATATGTGAATAGTTCAGGGTACTTGGAGTTAGTCCCAGTGAACTAGTGGGTGCTTAGTGTTGTGTTTTCTCCATAATGAAGTTTTTGATTGTCCATGACAGGAGGAGTCAGAGGACTAATTGGTTTGTTTGGAGCTTGTGATGTTAAAGCGTATAAAGTTATTGTCCTCCTATGAGGATGATGTTGGATAACATGATGAGACATATTGCTACAAGATGTAGATGTTTATGTCCTTGTGAGTCTTTGAAGACTCTATCCAGATGTTGCTAGAGTGTACCATCCTTCTCCAAGAGGATGTGTTGGTTCTGTGAAAATTTATTTTTTCTCTACAGTAGTGAATGGGATAAAGAAGACTATCCTACTGGTTGTTAGGAGATGTCACATCCTCTGCCAATAGTATCAAGAAGAAGACTATGTGTGGTCCCCTAAAACCCGGAAGTAGAGTGGTTCCTCTCTCCAACAAAAGAAAAGTTAGACCTGATGACTCCTCAGATGATGATCAGGATGATATCCAGAACATTTCTCCTGTGAAGAGATCTAAAAGTAAGAAGAAAGTTGTATTAGTAGAAGAAGCTGAATCTGACTATGATGTCGAGGACATCTCTCCTGTGAAGAAGTATGTAAGCAAGAAGCTTTCTGTTAGGGTACTTGATGCTCCTCTAGACAACATTTCCTTCTATTCTGTTGAGAATGTTGAAAAGTGGAAATATGTATTTCAAAGAAGAATTTCCCTTGAAAGAGAGTTGGAAGTAGGTGCACTGGAGTGCAAAGAGATTATGGAGCTGATTTCTTTTGCTGGCTTGATGAAGTCTGTCTCCAGGTTCACAAATTGTTATGAAACTCTTGTAAGGGAATTTATTGTTAATATTCCTATAGATTGTGCTGATCACAAAAGTAAGGAATATAGAAAGGTGTTTGTTAGAAGTAGATGTGTTGAATTTTCCCCTCCTGTTATCAATAGATATCTGGACAGGTTTGAAGATGATTACTATGAGTTGGAAGTGACTGATAATCAGGTGTGCAATGCCATCACTACAAACCAAGTGAGTGATTGGCCAATGAAGAATAAGCTTCCTGAAATATGCTATCCTGCATAGATTTGGAGCTGCTAACTGGGTCCCTACCAATCATACCTCAACCATTACAATTGGTTTAGAAAAATTTATCTATGCTGTTGGAAATAAGAAGTCGCTTGATTATGGAGCTTACATTTTTCAACAGACTGTAAAGCATGCAGGAACTTGTGCAATCATGATGCCTAGTGCCTTTCCCTCTCTTATTTATGGAATTATTCTCAATCAACTTCCTGTGATTCTTTGTAGTACTGACGCGGTATGCAAAAGGGAGCCTGCTCTGTCTCTTCACTTCAAGATGTCTTCAGGAAAACATGTCCCAGACATTATCTTGACATCTGAATCCTTTGAAAATAAGACCTCGAGCAAGAATAATATGATTTTTGAGTTAATAGATGCCTGCAAAGAACTTGATGAGGTAATCAAAGTTAGCTCAGCGAGGAAACTGAAATCTGAAAAGATGATCAAGGATTTGAAGAGGGATGACAACCTTGGTGAAAAAGTGGAAGGATATTATGATAATGAAGGAATTTATGAAGCTTCTAGGTCTACTGGTCTTGAAGACAGTTAGACATTATGTTGGTGTTTCCATTTTGGTTTTGTGGTTTGATGTTTTCGTTTATTTTGGCACTTGAATATGCTTGATACTTGGATATTCTGTTATGTACTCCTAATTTCTATTGTTCTCTTGAATGCTCATTTGTTTGGCATATTATGTATAAAAAGGGGGAGAATCTGACTGGTGAGGTTGAGGGGGAGCTTAATGTCCTAGAAGATGTTTTAACATCTTCTTTTTGGAGCTGATTTTTTCTATCATTTTATGTTGTGTGACACTAATTCTAAGTGAAAGAAATGCACTTGGAGAATTCATATGAAGGCATTATGGCCATGCCTATGATCATATCAAGAAGTCCGGGAAACATCATTGACTAAATTGCTGAAGGTTTGTTTGCTTGAAGTTGGATACAATGTCTGATAGGATGTCTGAACATTGTTCAGGACATATTTCTGTGAAGAACAACTAAAGAATATTCTAGATTGTGCATCCATCCTAGTGTAAGAAGGAAGTCTAGAAAGTGTTGTTGACCATGAATGTGCATTTATTGGGACTGATTCTTTCAGCAGAAACTGTATAGAGCTATTAAAGGTGTTCAAAGTCAGGTTGGACAATGCATATTGATTCGTGCATCAGTTTTTCCATCCTCAATTATCGCTTATTTGACAAATAATTAAAGATTGTTAATTTCTAAGTAACTGCTATGCTATTTATAGAGGATTCTCATATCCTCTAAATACCAAGTGAGTGTTGTTATCATTATCACAATGGGTTTTGTTCAGGTCTAGGTAAGTTGTGCCCGGGTCTGGTTCTGTGAAGGCCTCCTTTGTCAAGTTTTGGCCAAAAAGGGGGAGAATCAAATGTTCTATAATGTTCTATCATGTATTTGTTTGGATCTGTCCTTTGTGACCTATGATCTGAGTTATGAACACAATTGTGATATGTATTCTGAGTTATCAAGGGTGGTGGTTGATTTGGTGTTAAGGAGTTATTAAGAGTTCTCTTATTCCACCATTGGTCTTCTATGTTTAGAAGATGTTTCTGGATTGAGGGGGAGTATAAGTTGTCTTCTGCTTCCTCGTGTGCATCAACCAAACTTCACGACTTTCCTTCCTTTTATCCCGAAGCTGCTATTCGTTGGTGCTGAGGCAATTGAGTTCTTCAGAGTACTGCAAAGAAGATGTCGAACAAGATGTTGAGACATTATTTTCAACTGAATATCTATTGCTGTGTGCAGTAGCTTCTGAACACTACTGCCGAGGGTTATATTTTTGTATTGCTGTAATCTCCTAGATTGCAATTGTTTTTAGATTATTTATTTTAGCCAAAAGTTGCCAAAGGGGGAGATTGTTAGTTCTCTTGTTTTAGGATTGGCTTAATTTTTGTAAAACAAATAATAGCAGCAATAATGTAATGTAGAATAGGATGTATAAACTTGCTAAGAAGAACGGGTACAACAAGAAGTCCTATTACAATGTCAGAACATGTTGTGTTGAACTTTTTCAACAACTGGAACAACATGTCAAAGAAGAAGTCTTCGACATCGTGCCTGCTGAGCTGAATTAATGAGATTCTGTTTATTCTTAACAGAGGCAGAATATTCAGGAGAATATTATGCATCCTATATGGCGCATATTTAAAGGTCTAGAAAATTCAATCAGAAATAAGGGAGAATGAAGACTTTCTAAATAAGGAGATTATTTAGGAAACAAAAGGTTGAAGATCTTTCTTGGGGAAGAAGTTTCTGTAGTTTGTTACAACTGATTTGCTGTGATTGAAGGCTCAAAAATAGTTGGGTAACAGGTTATAAATAGAAGGATTTGTAACCTAGAAAACACACGACTTAAGATGTAGAAATCTAGGGTTTTGTCAAGGTAAACCTCTCGGGTTGTGGGAAAGCTACCAAGTTCACCTCGAAGCCTGTAGGTAAGAGGTGTATTGTTCTTGGAGGAAGTTTTGAAGCAATTCCAGGATGTGTTCTTAGTTAGAAACAAAGCTAACAAATAATGAAGTTTGGCTTGAAAACTTAGCTAGGTATTGTCATGGAAGTGTGTCTTCCAAACTGTCTATCTGTGTGATCAGAATCTTGGTGAAGGGACGTTGATGCAGTGACTGAGGTGTTGACTGCTAGACATCATTGCGATGATTAGAAGTGGGATGGGGATATTCTATATCTAGGTAGGATCAAGGTATAAGGGTCATTGGGTAGTGATTAAGTGCGTAGATCGTCAACGAGTGTGTTGGCTGTAGGGTCTGCAAATTGATACTGCTGATAGTGGACTTCATTCCGGACTTGGTAGCCTCCAGAGTAGGTGCTGTTATACATCGAACTGGGTAAACAATTTTGGTGTGTTCTTTATCTTTTCAGTACTGTTTTATCTTGCCTGTGTGTTTGTGTTAGATCAGATGTCTCGACATTTTTATAGGACATCTGAGTCTGCTGTACCAGAATTTCAAATTATATATATATATATATATATATATATATATATATATATATATATATATATATATATATATATATATATATTAAAAATTTGTTATAAATTATTAGTTGATGTTGTGATTAATTTTATGTTTAAATTATCTTCTAGATTTTGGTTGGGAGTTTAAGAGGAAAGGAGGAGTGGACTTTAAAAAAAGAAAAGATTGAGTGAAAAAAAAGAGGAGAATTTAGGGGGAAGGGTTTTAAGAGATTATTTTTATCTAAAAGTTAAAATTTCTCTAATTTGGAGGAATTAAAAAATTGTGTTGAAGGAGTGATTTAGAGAATTTAAACAAATTGTTGGAACAAACTTTTTATTATTATAGTATTAAAAATATATTAATAATAAATACTATTTTATCGTTTTATGAAAAAAAAATAAAAAAAATTTCTATAATTTTTTTAAAATCATTTTTTTAAACTCTTCCTTTTCTAAACCTTACTAACCTTATGTGGAAAAAGATAACTTTTACCACTCGGTCATATGAAAATGAGAGTGTAGTGACTCCCTCCCTCCCTTATTAAGATCCAACCCTGTCATTGCCTCACAAGCTGATGCTGTAAGAGTTGAATTAAGCCAAGTATACATTTGAAGGTTGTATTTAAATCTATCTAATATTTATTAAGCCACTTTCTATTAGGTCACAATTGTCTAGACACTTGTCATTCTAGATATTCGATCTTTAGTGCGAAGAAAGTGTATTATGAATTTCACATTGGATAAGATAAAACTTTAAAAACGAGTTTATAACAGTTGAGTTTCACTCGACCTAAATTCTAAAAATAATTGAGAATTTCTTTTTCCACGTTTTTCCTAATTTCTGATGGAAAGTAAAAAATGTTTTTTAGTTTTTGAGATGTATCTCTGAATGCATTGTTTTCTCACAAAATAAGTGAAAATGGATGAGCGCTTGTTGTACCCCAAAATTTTCCCTCTCATTTATCAAGACTTTTCTCACAAGACTTCTTGGACTCAAGACAAGATTAGGGTTTGGTCAGCTCAAGATACCTCATCTTGCACTGATAACCCAAAATTAGGGTTTGAGTTTGCACAAGGATTTTTGGACCACCAATACTTCATGTGACTTTCATACATCATCTTGGACCCCTAAGGTTGTTCATGTTAAGTTTCAAGCCTTGAACCACATTTTTGATCAGTCAATTGGACAGTTGACCTAAAAATCAACTGTATTGGGGAAAAGGTCAACTATGGCCAATTTACAGTCAAACTTCACAATTTTTGATCCACAACAACATTTTAGACTCATATGTATCATTTGATCAAGTTTGGATCACAACTCCTCAAGAAATTTGATCAAATCATCAAAAGGGCAAAATGGTCAAAATTAGGGTTTTGACTGAGAAAGGGTGTTGTACCCCAAAATTTTCCCTCCCATGTTTCTCAAAATATTGCAAAGAAAATCTCCAAGTGGCTCAAGTTTGCTCAGGAGTTGGACAGACAAGCTATCTCCTAAGGCAATCTACCCAAAATTAGGGTTTTGTGTTGCATCAAGATCTTTGAATCCAAATGACCTCAAGTGCTCCCCAATGTCCTAATATGCTCTCAAGATCATCCATGTCAAGTTTCAAGCCTTGCAGAGGAAGTTTGCTCAATCAATTGCTCAATGGTCTAAAAAATCGACTATGCTAGGGCAAAAGTCAACTGTGACCTATATGCAGTTAAATGTCAAGATTTTTTGTCAACATTCTCATTTTGAAGGATATTTCATCATTTTATCAAGGGTTGATCATGATTCAACAAGGATTGCTCAAAATTCATCAAGATTCAAAAATTTCTAAATTAGGGTTTTGTAGGAAAAGTCAACTCAACTTTGACCAAGCATAACTTTATCATACTTTATGAGAAATGGCCCATACAAAGCTCATTTTGCAGAGGATGAAATTTCCTACAATCCATCTTCATACCCCAATATAAAAAAAGGCACTCACAAGAAGTTATGAATTTGGACATTATAGGTCATTTTTGAAAGTCAACAAAAACACTTTTTTTGCCAAAGCTTATAACTTGAGCATGGAATATAAAAATGAGATGATACCAAAAGGGTTGGTTATAGGACATATCATTATTTCTAAAAAGTCCAAGAACACGTCCAAAAGTTCAAAATTGAAGAAGTTATGCATTGTTGAAGTTGAACATTTTTGCAAAATTGCCAAAAGTCAACTATCCCCAAAACATCCAATTTTGTCAAATGGGCCCATTCTTTTCCACTTGATTTGAGGTTGCATCATTGTCCACGTGCCCTAGCTTCAGCCATGAGCCCATAATCCATTTTTATTATTTAATTTGATTTTTTATTGAATTTATTCATTTTAAATCAAATAAAATCATATAAAATCCAAAACTTTGATAACATAAGATTTTTTTGGCTGTTTCAGGTTTTGATTATCATCATTATCATCATCAAACTCGAATCAAACCAAATCATGTGCAAAAATATTGAAATTGGACAAATTTGGAAGGTTTTAAAGAAGAGATCAAATCAAATATGTATGCATTGATATGGGAAGATTGAGTCCATATTTGTTACCCTAATACACTACACACTACATAAGCAAGAAAAAGAAAACGAAACAAGGGTTGGCAATTGCAGAGAGAGGCAATACAAAGTTGGAAAAATACACAAAAAAGCTTAAGATTGAAATCATAACTAGAGGTGTTTTCAAGAGCCAAGACTGATCTTAATCGCTTCCTGGGCATTCACTCAAGCCAAACCAATCCAAAGCAAGCTTGTTCAGACATCTAAATGCGCTGTAAGTGTCACGATAACTACCTCTATTCTTGAAATCGATTTGGCTTATTCTTGCATCGTTTGAGAAAACTATTGGCATATTTGTAATCCTCACAACATTCCTAAGCTATTTGCATCATTCAATTTTGTTTATCTAACCTGTAATGTAAAACGCCATAGCTAGGGTTCTTGGAAGCGTTTTTGGGGTTTTCCATTTCAGGGATAATTGATCCACAAGAAGGGCATAGCTTTGATCAGGAGGCCATGACGAACCCAACCATGGTCCTGGAATGGATTTATATAGCCTAGAGAAGATTTTAGAACAGGCTTGCGCATTTAGCTGCAGATTCAAATCCGCAGGTATTTTTATAGGTTTCGGAGGACAGGGATGAACTCGTGTCATCCGCCTGTTGGCCAGTTCAAATTATTTAGCACATTTTTTTGTTTTGCTGGCATATGACTTGTTTTATTATATTATGTTTTCTATGCATTATACTAACAAATGGACAGACACAGCGTAGTGGCAAGCATGCACGTGTAAACTCCTTCAGGACCTGGGTTCGAACCCCAGGTCCCCCACTTTCTCAATGTTTTTTCTCTTCAGGTACTCCTATGCGCGCTTAGGCTTGCAGAACACCATGCATCCTCACTCATCCAATGGCCAGATGGCCAAAGGCCAAATCTGAGAGTCCAAGGCTGAGGGTCCACCATAGGCAAAGTCCAAGCGTGCGCATTGAATCCCAAAAGTCAACAAAGGCCAGCATTTTTTGGGCTTCAGAATTGCTGTTCATACTCCCAATTTCAGGCCCAAACCCCTCTCACTTTTATTTTATTTACTTTGTTTTATTATTTGTTTTTATTATTCTATTTAAATTCTAACCAATCAAATTCCTTTTCATAAAATAAAATCACAAAAATCTTTTTATATTTAATTAAACTTTGAACTCTTATTTTTCTTAATAAACATTAATTAATTAATTTAGGTTTTTTTTTTAATTTTAGAAAACTGTAATTCCTTTTGTAAAATAAATAATTAATTAGATTTAATTAAGTACTAACCATTAATTTAATTAATTTCATTTTCTTTCTTAAAATAATAAAAAACTCCAAAAAAAAATAATTTATTTTTCATTTAATTAATTTTAATTTAATTTAGTAATTAATTTAGGTAATTTCTTTCTTAAAATAAAAAAAAAAACTAAAAGATTTCTTCTTTAACCAAAAGGGTCAAAACCCTAATCATGCGTCCTATTTAATTTCCCGCACGCGTTATTTATTTTTATCCAATAATGTACTTGCTCCCGGATTGTAATAGTAAATAGGACTTTTATTTATTTTTATCGCTTTATTTATTTTCAAAGGGTTTGTCTTTTGGCGATGTAAATACCCGACGCCTTGTAATTTAAATTTCGCATTTTATTTCCGCAAATTATAACTGTTAGATGTTTGATAATAGGGTTGCATGACAAGACTGAATGTTTTAACCTAAAATCAAATTAGATCACCCTTCACATGTACAAAGATAAAAATAACCGAAAATGACACACTCGCACATGCGCACTCTTAGGGTACACCCCACTTGGTTGCCTTTGTACACAGCCATTGAGTATAGGTCACTTTAGAGGTCGTCCTCTTGTCTAACAGATCATAGTCGCCTTGAAATGGTTGCCTCAGATATTGTTGCCTCAAACAAATGATCTAAGACATTAGGGTTACCGCTAAAGTGTCCTAACATTGCTTTGGTGACCGTAAGTCCCGCATTCGAATTGACCCTCAAATTCCAACAACGGTGCTACCTACTCATCAATAGTTGGATAGCGTTGTCTAAAGGAAATTAGCATAGAATGATTCCTTTTTCGAGTAGGTAGATGGTTCTTAGATACTTGCTCTTTCAAAACAAAACAAACTTTTACACTTACACTCATTTTCGAACAAAGTTTTCAAAAACACTTCATACGCTCTTGAGGATAGAAGCAAGAGTTAAATCGAAGTTTTCAAAACAAAAACTTTTTCAAACCCACAACCACAAAAAAAAAACAATTTTGAAAACAAATGAGCAAGTACCTAAGAGCCCGTGGATAACCACAAATAGAAAGGGTGCTAATACCTTCCCTTTCTATAATCTACCCCCCGAACCCGAGAAATATCTCGAAAAAGGAATTTTTCTGTGCTTTATTCCTTTCCTTGTTGGATAAAATAAAAGTCGGTGGCGACTATTGCTTACCACG
The DNA here is from genome assembly GCA_948472305.1 of Vicia faba. Lineage (NCBI taxonomy): Eukaryota > Viridiplantae > Streptophyta > Magnoliopsida > Fabales > Fabaceae > Vicia > Vicia faba. Next base: position 720,552,216 of record OX451741.1, on the reverse strand, counting down.
ACATTTTGTAAAAACAAACACAAAACGCAAACCAACATTCTAAAAAACAGTCAGTTCTTCCCACCGTATTGCCAGAACTGGCGACTCTGCTGGGGACATTCTTAAGTGGGGTGTACCTTAGGATTAGTTCATATTGTTTTCAATTGCTTGATTTGTATGCTTTATCTTTGTGGGTTTGAATCGGAGTTACTATAGATCCTAACCCGAATCTGGGGGATACCTTTTAGGTAAGTAGCAATAAACTGTGAGGGAACTGTACGGCATAGACCGATACGGTTGAAGCAGTAGCTACGTTGGTGTGGCACTTTAGTTTGTACTGGTATCCCTTGTGGCGCAACGAGGAGAATACGGGTCTGCTAAGGGGTCATTAAGCACCAACTGACCTTAGAACCTATAATTGACCAACTTGGCCATAGAAAAGTAGCAGTATGCTACACTCATTGAGACCAAACTCTCGCGATGATTCCAGCCGCAAGAAAAGGTTGATAAACTGGAATTATGACCGATCGAGGGTGCTCAATGATATTGAGATCCTCTAGAACCCGGTTACTATTACTAGGACATGTTGAACCAACTAAACTGAAAGAGGGTAATACCTAAACTCCATGCCAACTTGAAATTTAAGGGCTATTGTGTGACTTGTGTGCTTTCAAACTTGAACTACTTGCACATTCTTGTTATTTGACAACATGAGTTCCTTGCAGGTTTTGTTTACAATCCTTATCCAATAATTTGGATTTATGGCAGGGTTTACTTACAACACCTCATACTTTTGCTTAAACGCATAACATACACATCATAACATCATGCATTAACATTTCCTTAACCATTTCGAGGATCTCAAGGGTTTGTGATGCAGGTTATGGTAAATCGAACGTCTAGCAAGGGGCAAAGGGGATTTATTTTCCTCTAGCCAATGTCGTCTAGAGATCAAAACACGATAACTTGAGTCAGGGGCTATGACCCACTCGATATGATGAGCTTGACTCTTGAAGAAGGATTCTTTACGACACAAAGTTTCTTCAATCAATCTGCAAAATTCAAATTCTAACAGTTTCTTGTTTACCCCACGAGATCCTTGAAAACATTGCATATATATCATACATATCATTGCATAACAAGTCTCCCAGTACAAGTCTCTCATGTTCTCGCTGTTTATTTCAGCAATGGCTTTCCAACAAGACAACCAATATCTTCATACTCAAGAAGCTCAGTTCAGGGACGTATTCCTAAACCTATCCAAGGGGTAGGAAGAGTTGAAAACACTCCTCGTTGGGAACTTGGTCAAGAGAAGTCCTGAAGACAATAAGGACGAATGGCTGGAACAACTGCAAGCTGAGTTAGGTGCCATGAAAACCCATATGCTGGGGAAGATGGCTCTTATCCAAGGCTTAGCCCGAGAACAAGAAGAGTTGAGAACCATCATCAACCAGCTTCATCAAGGCAGATACAAAAGTATGAAGCAAACAGTCAAGGCCGGGGATCAAGTTATTGATCAGCCTCCAAAAAGACAAGGGTCTGGTATGGTGAAGAATGGACCTCTCCAAATTGCTACTACGTCACGGGTCCAACAACAACCTTGCCATAAACAAAGGGTTAGTCAAAGGCCATTTACCAAGCTCAACATGCCACTGTCCCAAGCTTTGAACACCTGTTGAGATTAAATCTGATGGCGTTCGTAGGACCTCATCCGAATCCTAAGAGTTCTTCACTCAGCTACAATCGTGATGCAAGGTGTGCATACCATTCTAACAGCCCAGGGCATGATACTGACGACTGTTGGAAGCTGAAGTACAAAATTCAAAACCTGATTGATGAAGGAGCATTGGAATTCACACAAGATGGTCAGACTGAGTTCTTCTACCATCCCTCCAAGGCTCACCATTTGAAGTGACAAGTCCTGAGACGAGAAGACTTTTTATTCATTAGAATTTTCAATTTGTAATTTTCTTTTGATTGTTCAAACATTTATTCATGTCAAACTTTGTTACTTTATCAATGCATCGCATATGTCTGTTTTGAATCAATCCATTCGTATTCACTATGTTCAAATTGCTTTCATTTTTTTGTGATGATCAACTCTCGATTAAAAAATTCTAAGCCTTTAGAGGGAGGATGACGAAAATGATATCAAAATCTCTACAGTATGCTTTTGAACAGACTCCGCTGACGAGGTACATGCATTGTTTCAAATCCTTGGAGTTATAAGGAAGATAATCCCTCGTCAACCCCTTTGAGCCAAAGAAGTAGGAGTTTTTCTTTTCACACAAATTGAAACCCTTAATCACAACCCGGGGTAGGGTAGTTTTCTCAGTTAATTTAGATGCACAATGAATGGCATCAAAGATCTCCTTCCAAAACAAAAGACGGTGATGGTTCTCTATAATCGTCAAGACAGGCAGTCATTATCATTCAAAAATAAAAGCCCAATAAGTCAAAACCTATAAAGGAGACTTAAGAGAAAACTGGGACATCCCGCTGACTGTAATCACAAAAAGAAACAGTTCAGGCAAAAGACAGGGATAATAAAAAAAAAGAAGATAAAAAGGTCCTACAAACTCTCAACAAAAAAATGTCTGCCTATTCAAAATAAACTGTCAATATTCGAACCATCAATGGAATGTCAGAGCAAAGAATCAAACAGGATCTAAATGCACAATTAGCTGAGTTTAGGACCGAAGAACATCACGAAGAACGGGTGGGCACAAATAAAATTTGAGCCTTTATCCTTTGTTTCTTAAACCGTGAACCAGGCCACGTTATAACCCTTAAAAGTCCTAGCTGAAGCATGGGTTAGTTTGAAAGCATATTGTTACAAAGGTATCCTGACTCCTGTAGGGCTTGCTGTAAATCCTGAGTTGACGTAACATTTTACAAAATTTTCCTATCTTACTGAAAAAATGCATTTCCAAAAACTTCAAGACAGACATAAGCTTTGCATTCTTAAAATAACATTGTTTGCATATGACTATTTGTTCAAATAGCAGAGAAATTCGCACGACGAATATCTAGTGAACAAAAACCTTCTTAATGAAAAAGGGTCACCTCAAGTAGAAAAAAGCACTTCCAACCAAGGGGCAGACATGATCATTATCCATCATCTGGGGCAGTTAAGTCAAGATTCAAGGAATCTCTCAAAGATGCCAAATAGCCAGGGGTAAATCTCCATCTGAATCGCTTAGGGCATTGGACATGAATTCCAGCAACGAATCTTGCACGATCAGACAAACATCTTCTGGTATCGTGACAACACAATGCTACTGACAGTGACAACTCCCTACACCTTAAGAGCGTGGACATAGTCAGAAAATACTGCACATGAACAAAGACCCGCTAGGTTGACAGGCCTAGGAAAAAATAAGGGCATCCCGACGAACCAAAGGGGTTCGGGCAAAAATTAGGGATAAAAACAAAAAAGGATTTGTACACCCGGTAATTCGAAAACCTGAAAAGGCGGCTTGGGAAAAAAAGGGTATCCCGATGGACTAAAAATCTGAAAAGACAGTCCAGGCAAAAGTTATGGATCAAAGCGTACGAATATGTCCCGTCATCTTGTCACTTGCCTACCAGAAGAAGACTTGTCATTTCGATCGAAAGATACCAAGAACCTCATAGGTTGAGATAATACTCGATCCACAAGGCCTCCGCAGGCACCTTCTCCCGCAGATACAGGGGCAAAAAGGTCTCGATGCAAAGCCATCGTCATATCCTTAGCACGCATCCCAGTAACATTCACTCCCCGCAGAGTAAGAAAAGGACAGTAATGTTAACTCTCCCCAGCTGAGACTCACAACTGTGCATAAATCGGTAATATTCTCCCCAAGCAGAGTTTATCTACCATCAACACTGAAAAGGCTTAATATCCCCGACAGTCTTAATATTCCCCAACAGAGTATAAGAATATTCCCCGGCAGAGTACAAGATATCCCCAACGGAGTTAAAAGTTTTCCAGTGCAGTCTGAAAAAGCTTCCCCAATGGAGTTTGGAGAATCATCTCCGGTAGACTTTGGAGAATCATCCCTGGTAGACTTTGGAAGATCATCCCCAGCAAACTCAAAGGATCATCCCCATTAGAGTCTAGCAGGTTATCCCCGGTGAAGTCGCAATCGAAAGATCATTCCCCAGCGGAGTTCTTTCCCTTCACAAACAGAAGTCAATCCCCAACAGGATTCAGTATCACCAGCAATGATAATTTATCCCCGGCGGAATTTATCGGTGGAATCCTCAGTAGAGCATCTCTTCTCCACAGAGTAATCTCCTCATCAGTTTATTCCCCAATGGAGTTATCCTCTCCTGCAGGGTTATTCTCACAATCATCTTCGTGTGCCATCCCCAGCGGAAGCGAAGAATTCAACTCTTTTCTCCAACGGCTATACGAGATTTATTTTCCCCCGGCTAAAACATTACATTTCCATACATCATGATACATGCATATACGCATCATACAACACAATCTCATTTATTTTGAGAACATCATTGCTTGATATATATCATCCATTGCATACGACTGACCTTTACCTTTTAGGAAGGATGCAGTTAAGTTCTCAGCTATGTCAAATTACTGACCGATTCTTAAATCTCAACTAAATTATCCTCGGTTGAATTACGGATAAGGTTCAAAATCTCGACAATTTTCCTCCGTCGAAGTGTGGACGAGTTCTTAAATCTCAACAGAATTATCCTCCGTTGAAGTACAGACAAGTCCTAGATCTCGATGAAGATGTTTCCCTCAGTCGAAGTACTGACCGGTTTTTAAATCTCAACTGAATTATTCTCGGTTGAATTACGGATAAGGTTCAAAATCTCGACAATTTTCCTCCGTCGAAGTGTAGACGAGTTCTTAAATCTCAACAGAATTATCCTCTGTTGAAGTACAGACAAGTCCTAGATCTCGATGAAGATGTTTTCCTCAGTCGAAGTACTGACCGGTTCTTAAATCTCAACTGAATTATTCTCGGTTGAATTACAGATAAGGTTCTAAATCTCAGCAATTTTCCTCCATCGAAGTGTGGACGAGTTCTTAAATCTCAACAGAATTATCCTCCGTTGAAGTACAGACAATTCCTAGATCTCGATGAAGATGTTTCCCTCAGTCGAAGTACTGACCGGTTTTTAAATCTCAACTGAATTATCCTCGGTTGAATTACGGATAAGGTTCAAAATCTCGACAATTTTCCTCCGTCGAAGTGTGGATGAGTGCTTAAATCTCAACAGAATTATCCTCGGTTGAATTACAGACAAGTCCTACATCTCGATGAAGATGTTTCCCTCAGTCGCAGTACTGACAGGTTCTTAAATCTCAACAGAATTATCCTCGGTTGAATTACAGATAAGGTTCTAAATCTCGACAATTTTCCTCCGTCGAAGTGTGGACGAGTTCTTAAATCTCAATAGAATTATCCTCCGTTGAAGTACAAACAATCCTATATCTCGATGAAGATGTTTCCCTCAGTCGAAGTGCTGACCGGTTCTTAAATCTCAACTGAATTATCCTCGGTTGAATTACATATAAGGTTCTAAATCTCGACAATTTTCCTCCGTCAAAGTGTGGATGAGTTCTTAAATCTCAACAGAATTATCCTCCATTGAAGTATAGACAGTTCCTAGATCTCGATGAAGATGTTTCCCTCAGTCGAAGTACTGACCGTTTCTTAAATCTCAACTGAATTATCCTCGGTTGAATTACAGATAAGGTTCTAAATCTCGATAATTTTCCTCCTTCGAAGTGTGGACGAGTTCTTAAATCTCAACAGAATTATCCTCCATTGAAGTACAGACAGTTCCTAGATCTCGATGAAGATTTTTCCCTCAGTCGAAGTACTGACCAGTTCTTAAATCTCAACTGAATTATTGTCGGTTGAATTACAGGTAAGGTTCTAAATCTCGGTAATTTTCCTCCGCCGAAGTGTGGACAAGTTATTAAATCTCAACAAAATTATCCTCCGTTGAAGTACAGACAGTCCTAGATCTCGATGAAGATGTTTCCCTCAGTCGAAGTACTGACCGGTTCTTAAATCTAAACTGAATTAATCTCGGTTGAATTACAGATAAGGTTCTAAACCTCGACAATTTTCCTCCGTTAAAGTGTGGACAAGTTCTTAAATCTCAACAGAATTATCCTCCATTGAAGTATAGACAGTCCTAGATCTCGATGAAGATGTTTCCCTCAGTCGAAGTACTGACCGGTTCTTAAATCTCAACTGAATTAGTCTCGGTTGAATTACAAATAAGGTTCTAAATCTCGGCAATTTTCCTCAGTCGAAGTACTGACCGGTTCTTAAATCTCAACTGAATTAGTCTCGGTTGAATTACAGATAAGGTTCTAAGTCTCGACAGAGTTCCCCCAGTTGAATTACGGACAAGTTCTTAAAACTCAGCAGAGATGTTCTCTCAGTTGAAGTACAAGCAAGCTCCTAAATCTCAACAACGATCAGACTTCCCTAAGCGGAATCTTCTATAACAACAGGTATACAAGCTCTCGCTAAGGAATCTCTTATGCGATCGACACTCCTGCAGATGGCATCTTTAAGCCCCTCCTCCGACAACAATCTCCAAATGGACTCTGTAAGCCCATTCCCGACATCACAAGGCTGATACCACTTCATGCGAGTGCAAATTTCTGGGCACTTTAGTGTTCAATTATCTTCCACCTTCGGATCACGAAAGGCACGAAAGCCAATCTACATCCTCAGGTTTAAGAAGATTTAACATGGGAAGCTGTTGTACCCCAAAATTTTCCCTCCCATGTTTCTCAAAATATTGCAAAGAAAATCTCCAAGTGGCTCAAGTTTGCTCAGGAGTTGGACATACAAGCTATCTCCTAAGGCAGTCTACCCCAAATTAGGGTTTTGTGTTGCATCAAGATATTTGAATCCAAATGACCTCAAGTTCTCCCCAATGTCCTAATATGCTCTCAAGATCATCCATGTCAAGTTTCAAGCCTTGCAGAGGAAGTTTGCTCAGTCAATTGCTCAATGGTCCAAAAAATCGACCATGCTAGGGCAAAAGTCAACTGTGACCTATATGCAGTTAAACTTCAAGATTTTTTGTCAACATTATAATTTTTAAGGATATTTCATCATTTTATCAAGGTCTGATCATGATTCAGCAAGGATTGCTCAAAATTCATCAAGATTCAAAAATTGCTAAATTAGGGTTTTGTAGGAAAAGTCAACTCAACTTTGACCAAGCATAACTTTCTCATACTTTATGAGAAATGTCCCATCCAAAGCTAATTATAAAGAGGATGCAATTTCATACAATCCATATTCATACCCCAAGATCAAAAAATGCACTCACAAGAAGTTATGAATTTGGACATTATAGGTCATTTTTGAAAGTCAACAAAAACACCGTTTTTTCCAAAGCTTATAACTTGAGCATGAAATATCAAAATGAGATGAGACAAAAAATGTTGGTTATAGGACATCTAAAGATTTCTAAAAAGTCCAACAACACCTCCAAAAGTTCAAAATTGAAGAAGTCATGTATTGTTGAAGTTGGACATTTTTGCAAAATTGCCAAAAGTCAACTATCCCCAAAACTTCAAATTTTGTCAAATGGGCCCATTCTTTTCCACTTGATTTGAGTTTGCATCATTTTCCACGTGCCCTAGCTTCAGCCATGATCCCATATTCCATTTTTATTATTTAATTTTATTTTTTATTGAATTTATTCATTTTAAATCAAATAAAATCATATAAAATCCAAAACTTTGATAACATAAGATTTTTTTGGCTGTTTCAGGTTTTGATTATCATCATTATCATCATCAAACTCGAATCAAACCAAATCATGTGCAAAAAGATTGAAATTGGACAAATTTTGAAGGTTTTAAAGAAGAGATCAAATCAAATATGTATGCATTGATATGGGAAGATTGAGTCCATATTTGTTACCCTAATACACTACACACTACATAAGCAAGAAAAAGAAAACGAAACAAGGGTTGGCAATTGCAGAGATAGGCAGTACAAAGTTGGAAAAATACACAAAAAAACTTAAGATCGAAATCATAGCTAGAGGTGTTTTCAAGAGCCAAGACTGATCTGAATTGCTTCCTGGGCATTCACTCAAGCCAAACCAATCCAAAGCAAGCTTGTTCAGACATCCAAACGCGTTGTAAGTGTCCCGATAACTACCTCTGTTCTTGAAATCGATTTGGCTTATTCTTGAATCGTTTGAGAAAACTATTGGCATATTTGTAATCCTCACAACATTCCCAAGCTATTTGCATCATTCAATTTTGTTTATCTAACCTGTAATGTAAAACTCCATAGCTAGGGTTCTTGGAAGCGTTTTTGGGGTTTTCTATTTCAGGGATAATTGATCCACAAGAAGGGCATAACTTTGATCAGGAGGCTATAACGAACCCAACCATGGTCCTGGAATGGATTTATATAGCCTAGAGAAGATTTTAGAACATGCCTGTGCATTTAGCTGCGGATTCAAATCCGCAGGTATTTTTACAAGTTTCGGAGGACATGGACGAACTCGTGTCATCCGCCTGTTGGCCAGTTCAAATTATTTAGCACATTTTTTTATTTTGCTGGCATATGACTTGTTTTATTATATTATGTTTTCTATGCATTATACTAACAAATGGACCATCACAGCGTAGTGGCAAGCATGCACGTGTAAACTCCTTCAGGACTTGGGTTCGAACCCCAGGTCCCCCACTTTCTCAATGTTTTTTCTCTTCAGGTACTCCTATGCGCGCTTAGGCTTGCAGAACACCATGCATCCTCACTCATCCAATGGCCATATGGCCAAAGGCCAAATCTGAGAGTCCAAGGCTGAGGGTCCACCATAGGCAAAGTCCAAGCGTGCGCATTGAATCCCAAAAGTCAACAAAGGCCAACATTTTTTGGGCTTCAGAATTGCTGTTCATACTCCCAATTTCAGGCCCAAACCCCTCTCTCTTTTATTTTATTTACTTTGTTTTATTATTTGTTTTTATTATTCTATTTAAATTCTAACCAATCAAATTCCTTTTCATAAAATAAAATCACAAAAATATTTTTATATTTAATTAAACTTTGAACTCTTATTTTTCTTAATAAAAATTAATTAATTAATTTAGTTTTTTTTTAATTTTAGAAAACTTTAATTCCTTTTGTAAAATAAATAATTAATTAGATTTAATTAAGTACTAACCATTAATTTAATTAATTTCATTTTCTTTCTTAAAATAATAAAAAACTCCAAAAAAAATAATTTATTTTTCATTTAATTAATTTTAATTTAATTTAGTAATTAATTTAGGTAATTTCTTTCTTAAAATAAATAAAAAAACTAAAAAAGATTTCTTCTTTAACCAAAAGGGTCAAAACCCTAATCATGCGTCCGATTTAATTTCCCGCACGCGTTATTTATTTTTATCCAATAATGTACTTGATCCCGGATTGTAATAGTAAATAGGACTTTTATTTATTTTTATCGCCTTATTTATTTTCAAAGGGTTTGTCTTTTGGTGATGTAAATACCCGACGCCTTGTAATTTAATTTCCGCATTTTATTTCCGCAAATTATAACTGTTAGATGTTTGATAATAGGGTTGCATGACAAGACTGGATGTTTTAACCTAAAATCAAATTAGATCACCCTTCAAATGTACAAAGATAAAAATAACCGAAAATGACACACTCGCATTCTTAGGATACACCCCACTTAGCTGCCTTCGTACACAGCCATTGAGTATAGGTCAGTTTAGAGGTCGTCCTCTTGTCTAACAGATCATAGTCACCTCGAAATGGTTGCCTCGGATATTGTTGCCTCAAACAAATGATCTAAGACATTAGGGTTACCGTTAAAGCGTCCTAGCATTGCTTTGGTGATCGTAAGTCCCGCATTCGAATTGACCCTCAAATTCCAACGACGGTGCTACCTACTCATCAATAGTAGGATATCGTTGTCTAAAGGAAATTAGCATAGAACGATTCCTTTTTCGAGTAGGTAGATGGTTCTTAGATACTTGCTCTTTCAAAACAAAACAAACTTTTACACTTACACTCCTTTTCGAACAAAGTTTTCAAAAACACTTCGTACGCTCTTGAGGACAGAAGCAAGAGTTAAATCGAAGTTTTCAAAACAAAAACTTTTTCAAACCCACAAGCACAAAGAAAACAATTTTGAAAACAAATGAGCAAGTACCTAAGAGCCCGTGGATAACCACTGATAGAAAGGGTGCTAATACCTTCCCTTTATATAATCTACCCCCCGAACCCGAGACATATCTAAAAAAAGGAATTTTTTTGTGTTTTTTTCCTTTCCTTGTTGGACAAAATAAAAGTCGGTGGCAACTCTTGCTTACCGCGACATTTTGCGAAAACAAACGCAAAACGCAAACCAGCATTCTAAAAACAGTCAGTTCTTCCCACCGTATCACAAAGGGCAATTTCTGATTTTTAACCTAGCCAATGACCAATTGAGTTCAAACATGATTTATAGGGTTCAATGGCATCATCATGACCTAATTACTTGGTTCAAAAGATCTCAAGTTCATTGGATTGACAGATGAATTTTGCACTCAACTGATCAAAAGTCAGTTGTACACTGAAAAGTCAAACTTTGACTTTTTGGTCAAAATCAAGTGCCAAGGGTCATAATTCATCAAGATATGTCAAAATATGAAACTTGTTCACCAAGAAACTCAAAATTGAAAATTAGGGTTTTAATTTGAAAAGTTTCATAACTTATAAATTTTCTAAGTATAAATTTTTTCTTATTTTTCCCAACTTTTCACCACTTTTACACCATGATGCATTTTGATTCAAGAAAAACTTCCAACATGAAAGTTGTATTCCTCCATGAAATCTACAACTTTTATTCACAAACGTTTCCCAAAAGATGCTTGAATCTCAAGTTATAAATTTGTGAACATAGGTCCATAAACTTCTTAACTTAGTGAAATTTTGCCCTAATTTAGGCAGGTTTTTGACCCAACTTCATGGACATTTTTCACCTAGTTCCAAGAGGTATCTCAAATTTCATTTCAAATGTGGATTATGGATCACATTGCAAGATTTCCAAAATGTCCAAGAACTCTCCAAGATCATTTTTGAGTAGGGAGAATCGAAGAAGGGAAGTTGGCATTTTCTCACTTTTGATCAAGCCATTTTCACATAGCATCAAGTTGTAAATCAGATCTATGATGGTTGTATCTTGCTTTACAGGTCCTAAGCTTGCTTTACACTCCATAATTAAATGCAAACTCAGTTGACAAAGGCTTTATCTTTTCTTTTGAAGCTTTGTACAAGGTGTATTTCCATTTTTGGCCAAAATGTTACAATGCCATTTTCATAAAGGGAAACTTTTGCAACCTTGTCAATCTTGAGCATTGAACCTGTCCCTTTGGTGCAAGAAATTTCTACAGGTCTTAAGCAATATGTACCAACTCTTATCAGGCCTCAAGCAAGCAAGTACAAGCATGTAGCATTGGTCTTGTCACTTTACTTAAAATGCAAAAAAAGTTGCAAAAAGGTCCAAGGCTTGCACAGCTAGTGAAGGGCTGACTTTGTATCATTTCTATACAAATATACAAAGTGGTTGCAAGGCATAGCACGATGGCTTGACACTAGAAACTCTCCAAAACTCAAAAACTCCAAAATTCTGTCCAAACACTTAGAATCTGCAAAAGCATAGCCAACCAATTTTTGGCTCGTGAGTTTTGTGTTTAAACACTTGAAACATCTCATACACATCATACCAAAGCAATCCAAGCCATCACCCTGGTTCTGTAACCCCTGTTTCAGCATCCACCATTTTTACTTTGGAAGCTTGCAGCTTGACTTGTCCAGAGATTTCCAGCCATCCTCAAAGCAAGATAAGCATTGGATTAGCTTCAGGGAAGTTCAAGGAAGCTCAAACAATCCTCAGGCCTCCATTAAAGTCCCTACATTGCTCTACTCGAATCCATCTGAAGGAGGTATATTTCTTAAACTCTATCTCTCTGAATAGGCAACTTCAAGCCATGATTTGTGAAGAAAAAATGTAGTCCTTATCATAACGAAGCTGTACATATGCATACTTTTCATTTATATTAACTGTGCTGAGAGAATTTGAAGATTGAAAATGCTGAAAAAGTTAGGTCACAAATTAGGGCTGCCAAAATTCTCTCTGATCTTTTAGAGTTAGGTTACATAATTTATATGGTTGGAATCGTGAGCTCAAATGCCACATGTTTCATGTTATGAGTTTTTGTTTTTGTGCAAGCATATGAAAGTTACAGATTTGAACTATGGCGCGCGAAGAAGAAGACCAAGGACATGGATGAAGTGGCTTCTGGGCTTTTTGGCGCCTGGCCTTTTTTGTTTTTACTAATCACACCCCCTGACTTACTTTTACACCTCCTGACTTATTTGTTATATTTTTCATATTTTTTTTCTTCATATTTTCATATTTATTGCTTTTGATTATTTTTTCTGAACAATAAAAAATCCTAAAAATAATTTATTTATTTTTTGCAATTTTATTTTATTTTTTTATTATTTTTTTTACATAAAAATTAGTTTATTCTGATAAATAAATTTTGTTTTCTTAAATAATTTGTAAATATATTTAAAAATACTTAATATTTTTATTATACTATTTATACTCATAAATACTTATTTTTATACACATTTAATTTTTAATATTTATATATAATATCATTTATTATTTTCTTATACAAAAATGTACAAATTAATTATATGAAACATTATTTTCTTTTAATTAAAAAACTAGGGTTTCATCCCTTCCAAAAATAAATTATTTATTTTTCCTTATTTCTTAGGGTTTAAGTTAAATTATTTTTCTCATACAAAAACCAAACATAAAACATTTTTTACATAAACACATTGCATTGCGTTTTAAATATTTGTCTTATTTATTAATTCGCACAATATTCAATTTGGTTGTAATAATATATTTAGGTTTATATTTGTGCAAAATCCCCATTCAAAACTTGTATCCCTCCTCCCATAATAATTGTTGTAATAGCTTAGTTTATTTTAGCAATTTATCGCTTTATATACTATGTTTAGTAATTAGGGTTTGCATGACAAGAACAAAAAACAAAACAAATAGAAAAAACCCTAATTCAAGACAAATCAAAAGCATGAAAAATGACATACTTTGCACACAAACACCCTTAGGGTTTCTTCCATTGGTTGCCTAAAATAAAATGGCCATGTTACGCATGCGAAGTATCTTGGCAAAACAAAACAAATATAAGATCATAGACTCTCGATGACGCTATTCAAGGTTGTCTAAAACAAAATGATCTTGGTCCCTAAAAAAAGCTAAGATACTTGGCAACATTGCTACCATGGTCATACGATGACCCACGCCCGTCCCGTTAACATCCAAAGATATGGTTGTTTACCAAATCAATGGTAAGTCAACAATGTCAAAGGAATAAGAAATGCACAAGAAAGACATTTGAGTAGGTAGATAGCTTCTAAGTTACTTGCTCAATTTCAAACAATCCTTTCTATTTTCAAAAACAAACACACACACATTTCAAAACATCTTACAAAACATTGAAAAACATTTTTAAAAGACAAACATCTTTGTATACATTCTTACGAACGAGAATCATTACAAGGATTGCCTAAATGAATGGCCTCTTTTCAAAATACTTTCAAAATCACATCAAACACCATTTCAAACAAAGAAAAGCAAGTGATCTAAGAAAGTAACTAAGAGCCCATGAAAAACCATGGATTAAAAGGGTGCTAGCACCTTCCCTTTTCATAATCTACCCCCCGAACTCAAGAAAACATCTCAAAGGTCTTTCTTATGCTTTTTTGCCTTTCCTTTTGGATAAAATAAAAGTCGGTAGCGACTCTTGCTAAACGCGACATTTGCGACAAAATGCAAACCCTCAAGTCAGTTCTCCCACCGTATCACAATACTCTTTATTTTATTAAAATTTAATTCAGAGATGCATCTCCATATGGTTTAGGATGTGTCCGCATATGCATCTTCGAATACACTCCATAATATCTGAAATAGTGACGTTTAAATAGCTAAAAATGCATTCAGGGATATTTATACACCCCATAAATTTTTTACAGATGCATCTCCAAACTAATTGTTGGTAAGAAAATGAAGTGATTGCTTGATTTACGAAATATGAAGTGATTTAAGGTGCGTCTGGAGATATATCTCTGAAAACACTTAAGAAAAATTTTGAATTCAGAAATGTGAGACACACTATAAGGGTGGGAAAAGAAATTCCCTGATAATTTAGCAAAAATCTCTTAATGCATGTTTAGAAAATCATATTCTAGTCTTACAAAATCAAGTTAAGAATGTTTTGTAAAAAAAAAAAATACTTTAAGAATATTTCGTAAATCGAGAATGAATAGCACATCGTAAATACAAATATACAATTTCTTTTCTCCCCTTTATAGTTTGGGACGCACACATCTGAAAATTTCAAAATATCCTTGAATTTATTTGGAGATACATATCTGAACGCACAAAATCCCATTTTGCCAAAATCTAGTTTAGATATGCAACTGCGAAATTTGTTGAGGTAAATTCGTAGATACATCTCCGAAATTACCTTTCTTCCCTCGTAAATCAAGCAGCCACCCCATTTTTGAATAAAAAAAATAGTTCGGAGATGCATCTGCGAATATTTCTAGAGTAAATTCGAAGATGCATCTCCGAAGTCTTGCCTACATGTTTCTTGTGTAGAAACATTGTCTTAAGTTTTTAGTTTTTTAAATCTAAAGTCATTTTAATTCGATAAACATTGTCATTATTTAATTCAAAGATTAGTAAACACGAATATCATAGAATAGAATACATTATTAAAAAAAGACAATTGTAGTACATAAATTGTTCTTAAAGTATGGGAAAAAATCAAAATACAATCAAATACATAATCTACTGAGTATGCCTAATCCTACTCTCCTGACTCCTCCTCTGCCAAAGGTAACCCAAAGCATTATGTGTCTCGGTAAGAATGGAACATGCTAGGGAAACCACGTCATCATGTTTAGGGTTTCACGACCATGTCTCATTTTTTTTTTGTTTGCAGCCATTTTCCTTGAAAAAACATCAAAAAAGACATTAGTGAATCAGGAAGGAAAGAATTTGGAGATGCATCTCCAAACGCCAGAAATGGCCTATTTGAGAGATGCATCTCTAAAAAAGCTTCGTTTTTTTATTTCAATGGCAAAAACATCTCTTACACTTTTCCTAACCATCAAAAAATCATCCAAATGATAGAAACATCTTCTACACATTACCTATTTCGAATGCTAATACTACCTAATGCATTAAAAGTAACCTATTTTTCCTAATACATTAATCAAAACTCAAAATAAGTTAAATGAGAAACTTACTCTAAAAAGTGTTGATGAGGATGCAAAATGTTGAATATAGTAGGTAGAGTGAGTTGTGATTGATAAAATAGAAGTAAAGGTTCTTATGTTGCTTGAAAAGAAGACTGGAATAATGTTGCTCACGAGCTCTTATTAGGGAAGAAATTTTTTCTAAAGATGAAGAAGGAGAAGAGGGAGAGTCTGGCGCGAGGTTTGAATACATTTACCACGTTCGGAGATGAATCTCCAAAAGAATTTTTTGAATTAAAAAAATGGTTAATTCGAAGATGTATCTGCGAACATACTCTAAAACACCTTCGCAGATGCATCTCCGAATTAACTTTTAAGTAAATAAAAAATAATGTGTTTAGAGATGTATCTCTGAAAATATAAGATATTTTTGACATTTTGCTAAGAAGTCTAAAAGAATGTAGTCAAAAGAAATTCCCATATAAATATAGAGTTAACCAATCAGTTAAAAATCACCTTATTTTTTTATTATAAGTTATTTTGACACTTTCATACATATTGAAAAATATAATCATGTTGTATGGAAAAAAATTATTAAGGATTTTACAAAAAAATATTAAAAAAATAATTAAGGATTTTACAAAAAAATATTTTTATTAATGTAAGAGAGTAAGAAATTTAAAAAATGGAAAGAAGAGAGATGATAAATATTTAAAGATATAATATTATTAGTGATTTATTAGTATTGTAAAATGATTTGTAATTTACTATAACTTTTTCCTTTTCGAAATGATATATAATAAAAAATAAGAGTATATTATATAAAAAATAAATAAAAATATTTTAAAGAACTCCACATGAGAGGAAAATGTGCATGCCTAACATGAACAATTAATCTTCTTTTTCATTGGCATTCCAATGATGAATTGATAAGTTAATTGATAAATAATTTGATATTAAGAAATTGAAACAAACATGTATATATATTTTAACATCTATAAAGCAAAAACTAAGTAACCCATTCCATTGCTTCAAATATGTTAATTGACCATATATCTTTCTCAAAGTCAATTATGTCTTTTGTATGACCATATATGTCAATGAAATATTACTCTTATGTTTGTTTTATAGAAATGTGGCTCCAAGATATCTGGAAAGAGAATTTGTTTTTGATATTCTGAAATTCTAACGAAGTAATCAAATGTGCAATATATCAATAAATCTATTGGACCAGAGATTACTCAAATAAAAGTTGAAACTAGAATGAGCAGAATTTAAACATGACATTGTATATAGACACATGCGTGAATATATTTTTCAGTAGATTTTCTATTGCTTTCTTTGGCCCCTCCTATGTTTTATTTTTTTATTCCTTACAAAAAATCTTATATATTTTGTAGAACGGCGCCACACAAAACAAAGAAGAATAAAATAACTTTTGTTTCTGTATTGTGAAGTGGTGAATCGTCCTTGTGCAAACCAGCCAACCAATTTCATATCTCTCTAAAATGTGTTTTGCACTATTCACCAATCTGATTAAGCAAAAATATATATAGCAGTTTCGAAATATCTGTTCATTTTTCACTTATGCCCTAGTTATATATGATTTCGTCCAAACCTAAAAAATTGATGCCGCCACCTGCATAATAAAATGGGTTTTGTAGTAACCAAATATCATGAGATTATATTGACCCTTAAGTCTTGGAGGGGACATTCGAGCTTCTGAAGTAGCCCCAAGAGTTTGTATTATAATAATTTTTTAAAAGCAATGTTGGTCAAAATATTCTTGCTCGTACAATATTCACACGACAACAAGAGAAGGCGCATCGCTTTCTATTGTAAAGTTTTAGCTGCTCAATGGCAACTGTAGTCAGAGAGATGTCTTAAGGGACCTTTCAACATCTCTAGTAGAGTTGTCGTACAAAAATTTATCAACAAAAGATAGAGTTTGTTAAACAAGAGATTTGAACCATGTATGTTGGGTCCTATAGGCATATTTTATATAATATAGAGGACACAATTTATATAATGTAGACCTACATTCGTTTCGACCTCTTGATTTTCTTTTCTTTTAAAGATATGTCATTTATTCAAAAGCTAAACAACCAAACGATACACTATCATCTTAACCTACTATAAACCAGGTATCCACTTCATAACATCATTTTTTTATAAAAGAAAAATTGGGATAAAAGAAAATGTTTATTAATTAAAAACCATTTTCGAGGCTATTCAAACTCAACTATAAGGTTAAACTTTTACCATTGAAGTATCACCTCGAGATAACATCAATTTGTTTTATAAAACAAACAAAAAATTGCAATTGTTTTGTAACCCACACAAGTTATGAGAAAAATTTCAATATCGATTTTGTGTGTTGGTGCACTAGGTTGAAGATGAAGATGAAAGAAAATAGAGAAAATCGGCTGTAACAAACTTTTAGAGAGAGAAACTCTATTGTGAAAAATCTTGTAAATTCACATTATAAAAAACTAGTTACAAAGTTGTTTAAATACACAAAAGAAAACAAACCTCCGAAACTAAGCACAACTTCTAGAACAACAACCTCAGAAGCTTATGCTTTTTAGTCAAAACGTTGAATATGCAACTTCTGAACATGAATTACTTCTAACACAATCCCTTAATTCATGTCCAGCTAACCAAAAACTATAACACCAATTCCATCCCTCAAATGAACAAAATATTCAGTTTTGACAGCTTTCATCAGAACATCTGTGAGTTACTTCTGAGTGCTACAATATACAATTTCTAACACTTAATTCTGGACTTAATTGCTCAGAAAATGAAACTTCGTGTCAATGTGCTTGCTTCTCCCATGCACCATTGGGTTCTTGACAAGGCTTATGGAAAATTTATTGTCAATCATCAATTTCATAGGCTTGGTCACCTTGATCTTCAGATCCTGCAACAAATTCATCAGCCAAACAGCTTGCCACGCAAACAAAGCACCTATAAAGTACTCAGCTTCACAAGTTGACAATGTAACCACAAGTTTCTTCTTGGAGCACCAAGAAATGGGACTTCTTAAATACTTGAAAAAATATTCAGAAGTACTTCTTCTATCAACTCTTAGTCAGGTTTAACACCAGAAGGGAATAACACTCCATACCCTAGAGCCCCTTTAATGTACCTCAATATCCAAACATTAATTTGGCAATGTGACTACTTTGGCTTGTTCATAAACCTACTCACCGTTCCAATTACATTGCAAATGTCAAGTCTGGTGTTACACATATATCTCAACGAACCAATCAACTGTTTAAAAGTTGTAGCATCTATATCATCACCCTTAACATCAAAATCTAATTTGTGATTCATCTCAACAGGTGTGATTGTAGTCTTGCAATTTGTCAGCTCAAATCTCTTTAGAATCTCAATTTCATACTTCAGTTGATGCAAAATGATATCATTCTCAGAGTACAGAATCTCCATCCCTAGAAAATATACAATATTTCCCATATCAGTCATCTCAAACTCATTTATAAATACCTTCTTGAACTTGACTATCTCATTTGACCAACTCCATGTCAGCAATATGTCATCAACATAGAGACACACCGCAATCATATTACTTTCAGAAGTATGCTGAACATAAATCCCATATTCCATCTCACACTTCTCGAATTCATGCAACTTGAAAAATGAATCAATCTTTAGATTTCAAGCTCTAGAAGCTTGTTTCAGTCCATACAATGCTTTATGTAACATGTACACCACCCCTTCCTTGTTCTTCTTCACAAACCCGGGAGATTGTGACACATATACCTCTTCTTGTAATTGACCGTTTCGAAATGCAAATGTCACATCCAGATACATTAGAAGCCAATTTCTATTAGCATCTATAGAAATCAGCAATCTAATTGTTTCATGTCTAGCTACAGGCGCAAACACTTCAAAATAATCTAATCCAGATTTTGTAGAAATCCTCTAGCTACTAACCTTGCTTTATGTTTACCAATTGATCCATCTGGCTTCAGCTTTATCTTGAAAACTCATCTGACGCCCATGGCTTTCTTCTTCTTTGGAAGCTCAATAACTCCCAAGTCTTGTTTCTTTCTATTGCCTCAAGTTCTTCTTTCATGGCCTCCAGCCACACTTTCCTCTTGAGAGCTTCTTTAATACTCACTAGTTCAGAGTCTACTAACATGGCACACTGGATGAGTATTCTTTGTTGAACAGCCTAAACCTGGCGGTTCCGGTGAGATATAGTTCGGCCATATGGGTGTCATAAATAAATGAACTCAAGAATTCCAAAGTTAAAGGTTCGTAGGTTGGGTGGTTCAACGTACAGATGTGTGTTAGACTTGAATTATTCAGCATCCATTGAACAATATCTAAGAGCCCTAATTCAAGCAAACAAAAATCATCAACGTATCTCGTGGGGATGACAGAACATTGGTAAAACTTAAGGTACTTATTTCTCTGTAAGTTATAATCCTCAGTGCGGAAGATAATTGTTGACAAATCTGGTGTTGGTCGTGCCCTTTTGTTTGGTTGTTGAGCGCGATGAGACATGATAAATATGACACTTTGAGAAGGAAGGAGTTTTTTTCTCTTAAGTCACTGTGAGTAGAGAAGTGGATTGTGATACTAAGAGAAATTAATAAATTTAAAGGGGGAATGGAAGTTGGAATGTGAGACGTGAGTGGGAATTAATGGGCGTTAAGTGGAAGTTGGAAAGGATTGAAAAAGGAAGAGAGTGGGTCGAATGGAAGAAGAAGAGGTAAACGGGGAGTGTCTCATAAAAACACTTATGTTTCTATTCGTGAAGAGCGTGGAAAGGGCCACACAAACCCGTGGCAGGGCCACGCAGTTTGGATACCATGGCGAGGGCCACAGACCTGTGGCGAGGGCCACGAGTTTAAAACTCAAAATAGTCTGAAACTTTAAACAAATTTTTAATTTAAATCATTTAAATCAGTCTTCACGCACGCATAGCATATAAATTACATAAAATAGAAATACATAAATTAAAATGCCATAATTAAAATTAAATACTGAAAATTGAAAATATTTACTGCATTAATAAGAATGCAGGGAAAAATTACAGAATAGTCTTAAAATATTAAATCTAATCTAGAAAACAATGTAAATCCTAACTTAAGAAAGCAATATTATCCAGAAGAATTAGCCACTACGTCCAGAATAAGGAGCAATAAAATAAATATGTTGATAGATATTATCAAATTGCTTTGTCACTATGTCCATAAACCCGTAAAAATTGACGCGAAAAAATGTCAGGTTGTCTCTAATGTTAGAAATGTCAGTCCGGAGGGTGTTGATGGAAGCAGTGTGATCAGAAGGTGGATCAAATGGAGAAACAGAGGTACAAGAAGCTGTATCAGGGAGATGGTCTTCATTTGGGGGTGGTGTAATGATTGGAGAGGTAACCGGAGGGTTGGTATGGTCTGGGGATGAAAAATAATGGTAGAATGGAGGGGCCGTAGGGTCGGTTTCAGCATCAGAGACATAGTTATCAAAGTGGTCATAAACTTGAGGTGTCTCAGGAGGAGTTGGTGCGTCATTTTGGGGTGCATCCAATTCAAACAACCTGTTATTTCTGTCATGTACACTAGTCTTAAGATTTGACAAGGTAAAAAGGTGCATAACTTGATTGTTGATAAGAATTTCAAACTCATTCGGGCCTAGGTTTCTAATGAAGCTAGTATTGAAACAAAACAGAATGTTCATGGGACGGATTCCTCCTAGAAGGTCAAGGCTGACAAGTGGTTGTCTCAACCCAATAGCATTTTCAATCATGGTTACTAAGCCTCCTATTAAGATTGGTTCATGGTCAACTTGTGCAAGTCGAGTAAAATTGGCTAACATAAAGGTAACAACATTAACGGGCAATTTTGGGAAGCACAGTACATGATGAAAATTTCATCTCAGGACGCAGATGTTATGTTTACTTCTTTTTCGAATAGTGAGTGAGCAAGGATCTTATGAAAGTAGCGAATATCAAGGTTATGGATATTTTCATAAAACATGTTATTAGGCTCAGGGTTATTATCTCCAACTATGCTACCCCAAAAATATCCGAGTTCAAGGTCCAAAAGACGGTCTTCTTGGGTACTAGCAAAGACATGTGGGCCACCAGGAACTACTAAAAGATTAGCAAACTCTCGACTATTATATCAGAAATCAATACCAAACATTCTAAAAATAATTAGGCCTCAATTAAATCCTAATCCATAGTCAGGCATGAAAGTAAGTGAACTTAGGAATTCAAGGGTTAGCCTACGGTAAGAACTAAATCTTCTCCCTACAATAAAATTGTTCCACCTTATTTGGTCAAGTAAAAACATGACACTATCTCTAATGTAAAGTGAGGTCATGGTGCGGCTATCAGGGTAGATAGTTAATGTCATCTCTCTTTCAGCTAAAACTTAAATCGCCGCCTCTGAGCTCTGCCTCTGAAAATGATATCCATATAGTCTACTTGTTACACCGTGAGAGTTAGTAGTTAGCTAAAGTTAAGTTAGCTTGAAAGTAAGTAGATGATAATACTAAGTCAGTAAGGACAAATTGTAAATAATAATACCGTAAATAAAAGAAAAAGAAAAAGGAAAACAATTAGAAATGATAAAAGAAAATTAAAATTAAAGTTAAAAATGTGGGTTGTCTCCCACCAAGCCCTTTGTTTTATGTCATAAGCTCGATTGAATCAAAAGATTAATTCTGGGAGTTACCGAACAACTCTGTAAACTTTAGACTACAACAATAGTCTTTGTTGTCTATGCAATGATAATGTTTCAAGTGCTTCCCATTTACGATAAATGGTTCACTAGATTTACCATTTATTTCTATTGCACCATTTGGAAAAAGTTTGGTAATTTCAAAGGGACCAGACCACCTAGAACGAAGTTTACCCAGGAAAAGTTTAAGTTGAGAATTAAACAGAAGTACCATGTCACCCTGATTAAACTCTTTCCTCGATATACACTTGTCGTGCCATGTTTTAGTTCTTTTTTTATAGATCCGAGAATTCTCGTATGCGTCTAATCTAAGTTCTTCTAGTTCATGAATGTCTAAAGTTCTTTTCTCCCCTATGAAAATATAATTTAAATTAAGGGTCTTAATAGCCCAATAAACTTTATGCTCTAATTCTACCGACAGATGACACGATTTACCATAAACTAGCTTAAATGGCGTAGTTCATATTGGATTCTTATAGGTTATCCTATATGCCCATAGAGCTTCGTGTAACTTTGAAGACCAATCTTTCCTAGAGGTGGAAACATGTTTTTCTAGGATTTGCTTAATTTCTCTATTCGAGACCTCTACTTGGCCACTTGTCTGTGGGTGATAGGATGTTGCTACATGGTGTCAGACTCCATATTTTAGTAATAGTTTTTCAAAGATCTTTGAAATGAGATGGGAGCCACCATCACTGATGACAAGTCTCGACACATCAAATATAGGAAAAATTATATTCTTGAAGAGCTTGATTACTACACGTGCGTCATTTGTTGGAGAAGCAATATCTTCGATCCATTTCGATACATAATCAACATCAGCAAGTATGTACTTATTACCAAAAGAAGATGGGAATGGTCCCATGAAATCTATTCCCACACGTCAAAGACTTCTACTTCTAAGATGCCTTTTTGTGGAATCTCGTTACGTCTAGAGATGTTGCCAATGTGCTGGCATCGGTCACAATTTATGACCGCGATATGGACATATTTCCATAGATTAGGCCAAAAGAGGCCAACTTATAAGATCTTAGCGTAAGTCTTTGAAGTGCTTGTGTGTCCACCATAGGGGGCAAAATGAAAAAGGGAAATGATACTTTCTACTTCATCTTCGGGGACACACCGATGGAAAATACCATCGACGCCTCTCTTGAAAATTAGAGGTTCATCCTAGTAATATTGTTTAAGATCATGGAAGAATTTCTTCTTTTGTTGGTAAGTTTAATCTGGTTGAAGCACTCCAACTGCTAAGTAGTTTACAAAGTCAGCATACCATGGCAATGTGGTTTTAGTGTAGATTTCCTCTACAACTTCATTTATTTCGATATCGTTATAAGTTACAGAGCATTCAATGATATTACTCTCTAATTGGGCTATGAGTTGTTCTTAAGGGAAATCGTCATTGATAGGCACTTGTTCAGGCTTAATGCCTTCCATTCTAGATAAGTGATCAGCTACTATATTTTCAGTGCCTTTCTTGTATTTGATTTCTAAATCAAACTCTTGTAGGAGTAAAATCCACCTGAGTAATCTTAGTTTGGTGTCCTTTTTGCTCAATAGGTACCTAATTTCAGCATGATGGTATAGATAATTATCTCTGCTCCTACTAAGTAAGAACAAAATTTATCCAAAGTAAACACGACAACTAAAAGTTCTTTTTCTTTGGTGGCGTAGTTCATCTACACAGAATCTATGGTTCTACTAGCGTAATAAATTGCATGAAGATTTTTATCCTTTCTTTGTTCTAAGACTGCCCAACGGCATAATCACTAGTGTCACACATGATTTCAAATGATAATCTCCAATCAGGTGGCTGCATAATATGTGCGATAATGAGAGCTGTTTTTAATTGTTCGAATGCTCTTAAGAAGTTGTAATCAAAAATGGATTCCGCGTCTTTCATTAATAGGCCAGTTAGTGGTTTGGTGACGTTAGAGAAATCTTTAATGAATCGTCGGTAGAAACTGGCGTGTCCTAAGAAACTTCGTATTTCTCTTACAGGTTTCGGAGGTTGAAGGTTTTCTATAACTTCTATTTTATCTTTGTCAACTTCAATCCCCTTATCGGACACTATGTGTCCAAGTACAATTCCTTGTCGGACCATGAAATGGAATTTTTCCCAATTTAATACGAGATTTACTTTTATGCATCGTTCAAGTACCATCTCTAAGTTCGATAAGCATCCTTCAAAACTTTGCCCAAAATAGAGAAATCGTCCATAAATACTTCCATGAAACCGTCTATAAAATCAGCAAAAATTGACATCATACATCTTTGGAATGTTGCGGGAGCGTTACATAGTCCAAACAAAATTCGTCGATAGGCAAATGTACCATAGGGACAAGTGAAAGTGGTATTTTTTTGGTCTTCAGGATGAATAGGGATTTGGAAGAATCCTAAATAACCATCCCAGTAAAAGAAGTGAGAATGCTTAGCCAATCGTTCGAGCATTTGATCAATAAAAGGTAAAGGAAAGTGATCTTTTTGAGTGGTTTTGTTCAATTTCCTATAGTCAATGCACATTCTCCATCCAGTTCGAGTACATTGTGCTACATATTCACCTTTTGCACTACTGACAACTGCAATGCCTCCCTTATTTGGTACCACATGTACTGGGCTAACCCATTTACTGTCGGATATCGGGTATATGATTCATGCCTCTAATAACTTTTGTACTTCTTTCTTGACGACATCACTCAGAATGAGATTTACCCTTCTCTGATATTCTCTCGAGGTATTACAGTCTTCCTCAAGCATAATGCGATGCATGCAGATATAGGAACTTATTCCTTTTAAATATGAGATGTTATATCCTAAAGTAGTTGGGTATTTTCTTAGGACATGTAATAATTTTTATGTTTCTATATGTCCTAAATCTGCATTGACTATAACGGGTTGTTCAAGTTCTGTATCTAGGAATTCATACCTTAGATATTTGGGTAGTGTTTTAAGTTCGACAACTGGTTTCTTTAGGCAAGGCACATGGTCAGGAGTTAGCGCAAAACATTCACTTATATTTTCATCTTTGTATTCATCACACCAATTATCGCCTTCAAGGATATGAGGTATTGGAATTTTCAAAACATCGGAATATGTAGTTTGTTGTTTCTCCATTTCTTTAACGCATTCATCAATGACATCTAAGAAACATCATGAATCATCTATAGCTGGTTCCTTGAAGAATTGTGAGAGAATAAATTCGACCTTTTCTTTGCCAACCTCACAAGTTAGTTTTCCCTTTTTTACATCTATAATGGCTCCGACGGTGGCAAGGAATGGTCTTCCTAATATGATGGGGATGTTGGAGTCCTCCTTAATGTCCATAATTATGAAATCAGTAGGAATATAGAATTGTCCTATACGTACTGGAACATTTTCTAGCATACCTAAAGAAAATTTCACTGAACGATCAACTAGTTGCACGAACATTCTTGTTGGTCTCAATTCTCCCATGTTGAGCCTTTTGCAAATTGATAAGGGCATTAGGTTAATACTGGCTCCTAAGTTGCATAGAGCTTTGTCTATGATAAACTTTCCGATTACACATGGTATGGAAAAACTACCAGGGTCTTTTAGCTTAGGAGACATGTTATTTTGGATTATAGCGCTACACTCTGCAGTAAGCATAACAGTTTTATTGTCCTCGAGATTCTTATTATTGGATAATATATCTTTAAGAAACTTAGCATAAGAGGGAATTTGTGTGATAACTTATGTGATAGGTATAGTGATATTCAATTGTTTCAGAAGTTCAACGAATTTCTTAAATTGCCCTACATTTTTGGACTTAGCTAACCGTCGAGGGTACGGTATCAGTGGTTTGTACGGTGGAGGAGGAACATAGGGTTTTTCTCTCTGTTCTGCCTCTTCGCTTTCATCTTCCTTCTCATCTTCTTTTGGTTCGTCTTCTTTTTCAGTTTGTTTACCAGTATTCTAATACATGGCTGGATTTTTGGTTCTTGGATCAGTTGGTCCATCTAATTCCGTCCCACTATGAAGTATTATAGCATTAACATGACCTTTTAGATTTGGTTGTGATTGTCTAGTAAAAGTTCCAGCTGGAGCAGCGGTAGTTGCTTGCTGTTGAGCCACTTGAGAGATTTACGGTTCAAGAATTTTGTTTTGAGTGGCTAGAGCATCAGCCTTGTTTGATAGTTGCTTGAGTTGTTCACTAGTGTGTATGTTCTAATTTAGAAAATATTTGTTTTGTTGAGCTTGAGTGGCTATGAAATTTTCTATCATGATTTCTATATTGGATTTCCTAGGAACATTTGGAACAATTGGGGCGACTTTCTGATATCCTGGCGGTGTAGCTGGAGCTTGGTCAGGTGCATATAATGCATTGTTGTTTTTGTACGAAAAGTTTGGATGGTTCTTCAAGGCAAGGTTATAGGTATTACCATATGGGTTCCCTTGAGTATAATTAACTTGATCAACTGGTACTCCTGTTAAAAGTGGACATTCACGCGCAACATGTGCGTGAAGTCCTCATAAATCACAGATTGGAGCTACTACAACCACAGTGGTTGCGGGAGTTGTGGTCAAGTTTCTATATTTTGGATAAGGGAGTCTAACTTAGTATTAAATTGGTCTAAACTACTAACTTCCTACATACTTCCATTTGTTTAAGGTTTCTCCATAATGGTTCTATCGATTCCCTACTGGTAATGATTTTGAGCCATACTTTCAATAAGCTGATAAGCGTCATGGTATAGTTTTTCCATTAGTGCGCGGCCAGCTGCAACGTCAATCGTTTGTTTTGTGTTATACAAGATACCATTGTAAAAGGTGTGGATGATCATCCATTCTTCTAGACCGTGATGTGGATAAAGTCACAACATGTCTTTGTATCTTTCACATGCTTCGAAAATAGATTTTCTTCCATATGGTAACAGAGTTGGATGGTAAAGACTTGAGCCAAGATCTAGCTCTATCTCCTAACGAGAAAGGAAAAAGACCTAGTCTTATTGATTCAGGGATAACATCATTTTCTTTTACTGTGTCTGCGTACTACACAAACACAAACAAATGTAAGTTCGGGTCGTCTGTAGGACTTCCTGAAAACTGATTCTGTTGGACAACTTGAGCAACGAAGGTTTCAACTCGAAATCATTTCGAGTGATAGTGGGGGCAACAATGCTGTTGTAAGGTTCCTCCTGTGATGGGCCAACACAATCCTTCAAAGGACGATTTTGGGGTCCTTAAGCCATTCTTGGTTCAGGTTCAAGAAGACAAAAGTTGGGAAGATTGTACTTAATTTGGTATTCTCTAATGTGGCGTCTTATACTAATAAAATGCCCGACCTCGTTGATTGGTTGCTCTAATTCTTTGCCTTGAGAGCGAGTTCTTGGCATGCAATCAACAGATTAAAGGTAATAAAATCTATTGCCTTAGTCTATACTGCGTAACAAAGGAATCACAATATTGACTAAATCAGTCCCCGACAACGGTGCCAAAAAACTTGATCGCTGGACTTTAAGAGTTCGTTGGAATTACTGACTGCAAGTGCACAGTCTAATCGTGTAGTTTTAAAAGATATCGAACCCACAGAGACTGATAATCAAACTAATTCTATCTAATGTTACTATGTAAATCTAAGGATGATGATTAATCTTAGGTTTTTGAGAGAAATGGGGAATAAATTCAAGTTTAATAATATATTCGAATACAGGATACCTATATGCAATTCTCCAGACTTCAAGGGTTCGATAAACCATTAGCTTTGTTTTAAAATACTCTTCAGTGGAAAATATTAATTTGAAAGCCTTTATCTCACACTCTCGTGTTTATTGACTTCGACTAAATTCTTAAATCTAAATGCTTTCTCTCACCGTCTCATTCAAATTTAAAAATACTTTTTAGGCACCAATAAAATCTAATTAATCCTAAAGTGCTCTCGCTGTATTTAAAATCAATGTTTATTTACTACTATCCGATTAAAAATCTCAAACTCCCGTTTTATTGATTTTAACCTCTATTTGTCTTTTACTCTCGTAACAAAACTATTTAAATATTTTAATTAGAAACCAAAACCAGAAAAGTAGTTCATAAATATTTGTGCCAATCCGAATCCCTTCGATTAGATTACTTTTACATACCGGTATCTAAGGAAGTTAGTCGAACATGCTTTTAAACATAAACATACAATACCAGAAGTAGATTATAAATCTAAGCATGATTACTGAAAATAGAGACAATAAAAAAATCTAAATTGAAACCTGGAATTAAAAGCGAAAACTAAAATATAAACTGAAAACTTCAAGTCTGCAATCCTCCAAAGATGTCGGCAGGATTTGCTTCTTCGAAAATACATAAAGAATACTATAATATAAATCTAAAACTAATGTTGCAATAGCTCCCCGAAGTGGAAAGATATCACTTTAATAGTGAGTTTACTACTTAGAATCTAAAACAGAAGTGCTCTGAATTATCAAGAATTGGACGACCCCCGTAACTGTTAAGCTTTTCCCCTTTTATAGATTCCTCGCTTGATTCACGTAACTCCCTCGAGAAGAATCTGGAGTGGCCTATTTCATGGGATGACTGGTCTTGCAGAGAGAAAAAATAGAAAAACATTTATGTGGCTCTGACGTGGGAGAGAAACATGGGTTTGCCTTATGAAGCCTGTGGTGGTGGCCACAAAAAGCGTGGCGGGGGCCAATACTTTAGGTTGTATGGTGAGGGTCGCAGAAGGTAAGGCGAGGGCAACAACCTTCTATGTGCATACTTTCTTCAACTTTTCTACTACTTCCTGTTTCCTTGCATTTTCGTTGCCAATTTCTGTTCTTTTCTCATGCAAGATTTGTGGAAAAAGTACCTGAAATACAATAACACTACCAGCATAAAATGACATCAAAAACTAAAAATGGTAAAATAATTCATGCGAGTCAAGTCAAATATACAATGCAATTTTGCATGATCACAATTCATGTTAGATTTGATGATAAGATTGACTTTAGGGGTGTTCAAATCCAAACCAATCCAAATTAAAAACTGAAAACCGATCCAAAAACGCAAAAAACCGAAATTTATTAGATGTGTTTGGATGTCATTTTGTGAAAACCAATCGGTTCAGATCGGATTTCAAATTAATTTTTCAAAATCGATGCAAACCAAACCGAACCGCATACATATATTTTTGTACTTATTTACTTTTATTATTATGATATGTTACGTGAATTTATTATTAGATGATAATAATTTTTTAATAATATTTATTAGCTTGGTATAATCTATTTATTTTTATTATTTCAACCATAATCAATCACTCTCCTTTTGTAATATTAACTTTTAATATACTATATGTTATTGTTTCCAGTGATTTCTGGTAAACAACCGCTAGTCTTCCAAACTATCGAATAATCTTTATTAACGCTACTCAATCTCTCTGGTAACTCACAGGATCGACTAGATTGATCCTAGGACTCCTTGGATATTAAAGTTACTCTCACAATCGAACAATTATTCATGGTTGCTATTGTACAAGTGTTTGGTTTATTTCGATCCTTCTCTCTAAGAGTTTAAAAATGTGGTCAAATTGTACATGAAAACTAAATTATACGAATAAATGCTAATTGTAATGCTGATTGAAGAGACATATAAAACTGTATGAAAATGAAGTAAATGGTTTCGATTTGCAAAACATTTAACATAAAAGGTTTCTGGAATGTAGAAGTTTAAAATGTGAAGAAAGCGTTTAATGCAATTTTAAGTAAAAGGATGCGTTTGAAAAACAATACTTGGAAGTAAAGGTATTGAAAGCGTAACAGTTCTCTGAAATATAAAGTGCTCGAAATATAAAGAAAGCAATAAAGAGTAAAACTTTTGAGGAAAAGACTTTGAAATGAAAAGATGATAAATAAAGAAACTTGTAAATGTTATTCGATAAAAAGAAAAGAGGAAAGTACTGGAAATGGTAAAAAGGCTTTCATTAAGTTAGAAATACATGGTGCTATCATACATACATCTCTCTTGCATTCGTTTCCCTTGCCATGTGGTAGTTTGAATGTTATTGAGTATTTTGTATAACAGATATGACACACTGAAATCCTAATACTAAGACTTCTATTTATACTAATTCGACCCTAACGGTCTCGCTATAGGATCATGCCACGTTTCGAACATGCAAGACAATGCTTCTTTCATCTTTCCACGTGTCCCCAAATGCTCCAACACATAACTTTCAAACTTTGAAAGTCCCGCTTCCATTTAAATTTTAAATGCTTTGGTGTTTCTCCGTTTCGAACGCTCTTCCCAAACCTAGCCTCGCTGTTGTTTCGAGACCCCTTTGGATATTTTCCCATGATCACCGTTCGAAGCTTCAAGCTTTGACACACTCATTCGAAACACTGCTTCTGCAACTTCGAAATATGGTGTTCAATTCCATTTCGATCAGAACTTTTAACTCTTTTGAATTCTAGATAACATTATCAAAATCTTCAGCCAACAAATTGCCCCTTTAAAATATGTATTTCGATCTCTTTGAGAAATACCTATTTTAAACATTTATACAAGATTTTGATAGGATTTTCGAATCATCATAACATTTAATGCCTTTGACTCCAGTCACATCAATCATAGCATCTTTTGAGTTCCTTAACCGGGGGCTTGCAGAAATGGAGACTGCAGAACAACTTAAAGGAGAAGTGGCAACCTTGGAAGGTGCCAGGCGGTTTGCTCAGCAGAGACTTGAAACATTTCGAAGCACCTTTAATCGATTGAAAAATAATGTTTATTTCTAAATTTTTATATCTCATCTGACCATAACTTTGGTTTTTACATGTAATATTCGAACAACGCCATTTTGGCATTCTTATCTTGCCATCTTGGCTTTTTATAATATTTTGTTTATGTTGTTATTATTCGAATCTCCCGCAGGCTTGGCTTATATTTCTTTAAATATTTCCCATTAACCTTTAGGACACGTTTATCATCCAAGAGTTCTTCGACTTCGTATGCATTGTTTGAGAATACTTTTAATATTCGAAAAGGTCCTTCCCAATGAGGTGACCATTTACCTAACGCTTTGTTCTTCTTATCCATAGGCAATATGACTCTCCAAACCAAGTCATTAATAACGAATACTTTTTTCTTTACCCTTTTATTGTATGTTCTGGCCACTCTTTCTTTTTGCCTCATCAAAATTTCCAACGCATGTAACCTAATTTCGTCCAACTCAACTAATTCATTCATCATCATTTCCCAATATAATGCAGCTGGAATTTCGTTTTGTTTCTGGATTCGAACTGATTGCAGATGAATTTCTACTGGTAATACTGCATCATGGCCGAATGTAAGTTGGAAAGGCGTAGTGTTGGTGGCTTCCTTAGGAGATGTTCTACAAGCCCACAACACTTGGTCCAGAGTTTTATGCCAATTTCTTGGCTTCTTGCCAATATGCTTCTTGATTAATCCTATTATTACTTTGTTTGCTGCTTCGACTTGTCCGTTTGCTTGAGCATAATATGGTGTTGATGTTAGCAATCTGAACCCCATTTCTTGGGCAAATCCTTGCATCTTTCTACCAGTAAATACAGAGCCTTGGTCTGTAGTTATACTTTCTGGCAATCCAAACCTATAGATAATGTGCTTTTGTATAAACTCGATAATTGCCTCTTGATCAGCAACTACCAAAGGTATAGCTTCGATCCATTTGGTGAAATAATCTACTCCTACCAAGATATATTTCTGACCCTTGGACGAAGCAGGATTTATCTCCCCTATCAGATCCAATGCCCATCCTCTGAATGGCCATGGTTTGATGATCGAATGCAACTCACTTGCAGGGGCGTGTTGAATTCCTGCATGTTTCTGACATTCCTCACATCCTTTAGCAAAGTCTATGCAATCTTTGAGCATGCTAGGCCAATACAAACCATATCGAAATAGCAACCATTTCATTTTATGGCCTGCTTGGTGTGCCCCACATGCCCCATTATGGACCTCAGACAATGCTAAATATGCCTCACTTTCTCCTAGGCATTTCAATAATACACCTTCTTGGGTCTTTTTGAACAATTCGTTCCCCATGAGGAGATATGACAATGCTCTATATTTTGTTTTTCTATCCACCTTTAAAGTTGGGTCTGCTAAATAACTCTTTAATGGACTTCGCCAGTCTGTATCTGACAAAGTATTTATGGCTAGAATTTCGAATCCTTGTTTCTCAGCATATCCCAATCTCATACTTTCCAGATCCGATGGTGTGAATCTAGTAGCCATAACTCTTCCCCTTATTTCGACCAAATCTTTAAGATTCTTGGTAGATACTCTATAACCTGAAGCCAACTGCGCTAAGTCATTTGCTTCTTGGTTTTCTAATCTTGGTATGTGTTGAATGTCCATGTATTCAAACTTTCGTAATAGCCTATTGACTATGCCGAAGTATACCATTAAATTTTCCTTTATGCACTTGTATTCTTTTGTGATTTGTTTGACCACCAATTCAGAGTCTCCTTTAATTTCGACTCTGGTTGCCCCCAATTCCAACAAAGCTTCAAGTCCAACAATGAGCGCTTCATATTCAGCTTCGTTGTTCGAACAACGAGGACCATCCAATTTATACTTGAATTTTGTTGGAATTCCTTCAGGAGAAATTAGAAGGACTCCAACACCACTTCCATTCCTGTGGGTTGAACCATCAAAGTACAATTTCCATGGTTGCATTTCGACGTAACTCATGCTTGTCTGCTCAACCAACGAATGATCCACAATGAAATCAGAAATCACTTGACCTTTCATAGCTTTTAAGGGCATAAAAGTCAATGAATATTCTGTTAAGGCCAGAGCCCACTTTCCAACTCTACTATGCATTATTGGCTTTGAAAGCATATGTTTAATGACATCGAAGTGAGACGAAACATAAACATCAACAGGTTTTATATAATACTTGAGTTTCATACAAGAGAAGTACAAACAGAGACATAGCTTTTCTAAATTGCTATATCTGGTCTCTGCATCATTTAGCACTCTACTTAAATAGTATATGGCTCTTTCGACGCCATTGTTATCCTCTTGTGCTAACATACTGCCTATGCTAACTTCAGAGGCAGATATGTACAATCTCATGGGCTTCCCCCATGATGGTGGAGACAAAATAGGAGGCTGGGAAAGATATTCTTTTATTTTGTCAAACGCCTCCTGGTGAGCTTCGTTCCATTCGAAGGCCTGACCTTGCTTCAGACGAAGTAACAGAGAGAAAGCTTGGGTCCTTCCACTCAGGTTCGAAATGAATCTTCTGAGGAAGTTAACTTTCCCTAGTAGAGATTGCAACTCCCTTTTTGACGCAGGTGCTTTCGTCTCCATTATGGCTTTGGTTTTGTTCTGGTTGATCTCAATTCCTTTCTTGTGGACCACAAAACCGAGAAAGTCTCCAGCCTGCACAAAAAATGCACATTTAAGGGGATTCATCTTTAAGCCATGTTTTCTCATCCGTTCGAATGATTGGCCTAAATGATGCAAATGTGCTTCTGCAGATATAGATTTGATGACTATATCATCAATATACACCTGCATGAAGGTTTCGATGAAGTCATGAAAGATTGAATTCATCGCCCTTTGATAAGTTGCCCCAGCATTTTTTAAACCGAAAGGCATCACCACCCATTCGTAGGTGCCTAAGGCTCCTGGGCAACGAAATGCTGTTTTTGCAACATCTTCTTCAGCAATGAAAATCTGGTTGTATCCAGAGTATCCATCTAACATGCTCAAGTATTCGAATCCTGCAGCAGAATCTACTAGCATTTCTGCCACGGGCATGGAATATTCATCCTTAGGGGTTGCAGTATTTAAATCCCTAAAATCTATGCAAATCCTTAAAGAACCATTTTTCTTAATAACAGGTACTATGTTTGCTAACCATTCAACGTACCTTGTTGTTCTGATGAATTTGCAGCGCAGCAACCTTTCGATCTCAGCTTTAATTTTTGTGAGAACCGCTGGTGCGAATCTTCTGGGAGTTTGTTTGATGGGCCTCTTGCCATCTTTGATTGGCAGTCTATGTTCGACCAACTCCCTCTTTAAACCAGGCATCTCATCATAATCCCATGCGAAACAATCTTTGTTTTTCCTAAGGACTTCGATCACTTTTTCCTTGAGGCCTGGGCTAAGTTTAGTACTCACGTAAGTTACTCTTTTCGTTTCTTCATCCCCTAAGTTGACTTCTTCGAGCGGGTCCTGTGCCAACATTTTGACACCTGAGTTTATGGGGTCCCTTTCGAAGCCTAAGGGTTCTTTGTCATAGATGGCATCCAACCTTTGATCCATCTCCAATTCTTTGATGGGTGAGCATTTCGCACCCCCCCCCACTGACTTCATTCGTCTTTACAGTTGATTCATTTATTTCAGCCTCTAAGGCCGCTTTCGATTCATTCTCAGCCATATAGGCCGAAATCCTTTCGAAGAAGGTAGACTCAGTCATGGTTAAGGTTGTCGAAGTTCCAGCCTGCTGGCCGTTTTTGTATAGCACCTTCAACTTCCTCCTCTTCACTGATTATTGTTCTATCCCAGTAAAGACCATCATGACGAAGTGTCATGTAGTAGTGGGTGTTTCTAGTTTCATTCATCTCATCGTTTGGGACACATGGAGCAATCTTTGCCAGATTTTTATCATAATCCCTTTTGTCAACTAAATTGACAGTTGACATAAAGTAACTCTGGTCTGCTTCGATGTTTTCCACGATTCCGTCCTCTCTCCACAGAACTAGTCGTTGATGCATTGACGAAGGAACTGCCCCCACGCCATGAATCCATTCTCTTCCTAGCAGTAGGTTATAGTTGGCCTTGGCTTCGATAACCATAAACATGGTGGGCCTGCAACTTGAGCCTATTGTCAATTCCAACTGGACCACCCCCAGTGTTTTGCCCACTTTTCCCTCATAATTGGATAGAACCATATTATGGGGCTTGATATCTCCTTCGCAGATCTCTAACCTTTTTAGCATGAAATGGGGAATCAGGTTGACTGCAGCACCCCCATCCACTAGAACTTTGTTCACACCATGGACACCTACTTTCGCCCGAATGAAAAGCGGCTTGAGATGATTCTTCATTGCAGGCTCTGGACGTTCGAAGAACGCATTTTGTTCCTCAACAGCCCCATTGTCCATCACGTAGTAGCACACGGGCCTATGTTTCATTAAATCTGTGGTGTCTTCCTCCTCATATTCATTGATTTCGGTTTCCTGCCCAAATTCGCAGGGAAGCACGGACACCACGTTACAGTTCAGGTTGAATGAAGACTCCCCCTCCGATTCGAAGTTATCTGTTACCATATCTTCGTCCTCTTCCGGGCCTGGAATATATTCCTTTGGTTCGTCTCGTTGGTCTTCAGAAAAAAGCCTCCTATTGACTGGAGGTTTCTCTTCAGTCTGATTTTTTGGTTTGTTGGTGCTTGATTCACCTTGTATCTTCGTTGAAGTATCCCCTTTGTTTGCCATAGCTTCTCTCTCAGCCTTTCGAATCCTTTGCTGTCTGTGCCACTGGGATCTTGACATGGGGTTCCTTCCTTTGTAATTCTCTAATCTCACTTCCTCCCTTTTTTGTGTGTTGAATTGCCTCCTGTATGTCACAGCATGGCGTGCATTTCGTTCAGCACTCCTCCATTTGTCTTTGCCTTTGTCATTTCTGACTTGTAGCCATCTATCGGTTGGCACTTCAGCAGGGAGTTTGAAAGTCACTCTTCGAGCAACTTTGGGGTGAGGGCTATCAGGTCTTCGCTGTTTGTATCTGCTGTCGAAACGCGGGCCCATCTGGGCAGTTTCTTGATGGTTCCAGCAAGGGGCGAAGGGGATCGTTTCGAAGGCCCTGGACATGCTCTGGTCATACACAGCAGAACATCTTGGGCA
Organism: Vicia faba; assembly: GCA_948472305.1. NCBI lineage: Eukaryota > Viridiplantae > Streptophyta > Magnoliopsida > Fabales > Fabaceae > Vicia > Vicia faba. The sequence goes on along the minus strand of OX451741.1, from coordinate 720,516,366 downwards.
AACCAAACACTTAGTTGCTCCTTTGTAGCAGCGAAAAACAAACTCCAACAGACTCTCTCCAGCCTTGGGATAGCACCTAAAGAGTTGGTTATCCTGGCGCCAATTGTTGCCAGTTCGAGCCCTCTGTACCCTTTCGAAATTTGCAGCAATTCTTTGGTTGCAGAGGATGCTGCACCTAGGGCACAATATCATGCCTGGATCTCCTTTGTGGCATGTCATGAGATAGTCTTTGAGAGTAGCATCTCCAGTGTGATTATCCCCCATTCTGTGCTTTTCTTTTTCTAAGTATTTTTTCACTTCCTCCATCTCAGAACGGGGTCCTTCCATATCCACCATATTTATTTCCACATCCCCCTCTTTAGTTTCGTCATCGCCCCATCCTGTGGGCTTTATATCTTCGATCTGGACCTTCGAACTTTCTGGGGCAGAATATTTGACCAGATAGTCAAATTTCCCACTGGGTTCCCCCAGAGTGTCCCATATTTCCTTCCGAAGGGGAACTGGCTGCGTAATTTGGACTTTCTCCAATTCCAGCCTCAAGTCCTCAGTGACTTGTGTCAATCCTTCGTTTTGATTTCCTTGGCCTTCAGTAGCCTGGGTTTCTCCTGCAACAGCCACAGGTGCAACAATCGAAGTATCTGGCGTATTCTGGATGTCTTCAGTGACTTCCTCGCTGACTTCGACCATCACCCAGTTTTCGACTCCAGTGTCCTTCTCTCCTGTTGGGGCATCGCTTTGATCAGTTTCCACCATGTTGACCTCTCCAATGCATGCAGGCTCGGAGTAGTTGGTGTCTGCGACGTCCAAAGGATCTTCGTCCACTTTCATCTTCACCTTATCAGCAAACTTTAGTCTGCCATCTTTGATCGCGTTTTGAATCAAGTCCCTGAAAAGAAAACATTGTGAGGTCTTGTGGCCTAGGAAACTATGATATTTGCAAAATCCCCTTTTCTTCCTCTGATCCAAGGGAGGTATTTTGACATTTGATGGCACAATTAGTTGGCCATCCTTGACAAGCAAGTCAAAAATTTCGTCACACTTAGTGACGTCGAAGGTGTAAACCTTCTTTGGAAACTTGTCACTTTTCTCATTTTCAACAATATCTTTCCCTTTCGTGGGAACTAACATTTTGCAGGAGTAAGGTGGGGCCTGTTTTAATTCAGCGAGGTCGATTTCGACCTCTTCGAATTCGAATTCAGGATATTCTTCTACTTCCTCAGTCCCAACATAGGAAACCCTTTCTTTCTTACTATTCTTAAAGACTCTGGCTTTTTCAGCTTTTAGTCTTTCGACCTGTCGAACCCTGTCGGCTAATTGAGCCATATCCCTCAAATACTGAGTATCTAATTTCTTTCGAATAGAATAATCCAAACCCCCAGCGGCCATTTCGACTAACTCATGTTCAGGCACTACTGTGTAACATCTGGATTTTAACAGCCTAAATCTATTCAAATAATCATCTATGGGTTCAGTGAATTTTCTCTTAACACTGGCCAATTCCTTCAAACTTATTTTCGATTGTCCCATGTAAAATTGTTCATGGAATAATCTCTCTAAAAGGGGCCAAGTGTCAATAGATCCGGGAGGCAACGTGGTAAACCAAGTGAAGGCGTTTTTTGTCAAGGAACTTGGGAAGTATTTGATCCTGAGATCTTCATTATTGGCTATGTCTCCCGCTTCGGTTAAATATCTCGCTATGTGTTCGACTGTTGACTCGTTGGTATCCCCAGCGAACTTTGTAAATTTAGGGACTTTGTATCCCCTTGGTAAATCAGTATGCATTATACAATCCAATATAGGAGAAGCGTAATTTGGCCTCCTCATTCCCGTATTGAGGCCATTTTGGGCCATGATCCTCTCTATCATGGTGGTTAGGTTATTTTCTGCCAAGATGTTATCGTTTCGAATCCTATGAACGACGGCATCGGCATCTTGATTTCGACCAACAAAAACAACTCCCCTGGGTTGTTCTTCTCGAAGTTCTGGGGCTTCTGGCCTTTCGATCCTTGCCCCTGGTTCCATAACTTCCCTTTGTGGGCCCTGAATTACTGGGGCTTCTAACCTTGGTGCTCTGGCCCCTAAGTTAGCTTCTTCTCTGGGTAGTCTCTGAATTGGGTCGTTAGCAATTCGTTCTATAACAGGCATGTTTGTTCGAAATCCCGCCTGGTTCTGCCTACGCCTTTCTGTGGGAGCAAAGAAATCTGCTATTCGACTCATATTGTCAGCGTTTTCCCTGTTCGTCACAGTCACATTCTGAACTATTGGGGCAAATATTTCCTGCATGGTTTGCGCTAACACCCCTATCATGTTGTGGTTGCTGTCATCCATCAATTGCCTAAAAGCCAACTGGTTATCTGTGGTTAGGATAGGCAACGTGCTATAACCTCCTGACCCTTGGTTATTTGTCATAAATTGGTTCGCCCCAGACCCAGATCCTAGTTGTGGGGATGAATTCGAAGTGGAATTGTGTAAACCTGCCATAAAAGATGTTGGCATTCCGTAAGAAGAACTTCTAATTCTATTCCCATCGAAGTCGGGTGGTCTAGTTAATGGTGTGGCTAAATGGGATTGTGTTCCTGGTGGTGGAACGAATCCCCCAGGGTAGCCCATAGTTCCAGTATTTCCTAAGATCGAACTGTTAGTTGATATGCCACTTACTCCAGTGGTGGCTATGTTACTGGTTGAAGATGCAACAGACTGTGCATTCGAAGGGATTACATTAGATGTTCCGCTCGAAATGGACGCGTTAGTGCTTGTTGCATGTGGGTCACCTTGGTTTCCTTGTTGATTGTCTGAATTAGACATTTTGTCCAAACGTTTTCTTCTGGATAAAGGTTGGTTGCTGTTGGTTATCTTACCACTTCTTAGGTTCATAAAACAGCAAATTTCTTATGGTTCCTACGTTTTTTGGGATGGCTATGTCTCGACAATCCTTAATTCTGATATCCAACTATTGGTCCCACCGGGTGTGCCAATTTGTTTCCAGTGATTTCTGGTAAACAACCGCTAGTCTTCCAAACTATCGAATAATCTTTATTAACGCTACTCAATCTCTCTGGTAACTCACAGGATCGACTAGATTGATCCTAGGACTCCTTGGATATTAAAGTTACTCTCACAATCGAACAATTATTCATGGTTGCTATTGTACAAGTGTTTGGTTTATTTCGATCCTTCTCTCTAAGAGTTTAAAAATGTGGTCAAATTGTACATGAAAACTAAATTATACGAATAAATGCTAATTGTAATGCTGATTGAAGAGACATATAAAACTGTATGAAAATGAAGTAAATGGTTTCGATTTGCAAAACATTTAACATAAAAGGTTTCTGGAATGTAGAAGTTTAAAATGTGAAGAAAGCGTTTAATGCAATTTTAAGTAAAAGGATGCGTTTGAAAAACAATACTTGGAAGTAAAGGTATTGAAAGCGTAACAGTTCTCTGAAATATAAAGTGCTCGAAATATAAAGAAAGCAATAAAGAGTAAAACTTTTGAGGAAAAGACTTTGAAATGAAAAGATGATAAATAAAGAAACTTGTAAATGTTATTCGATAAAAAGAAAAGAGGAAAGTACTGGAAATGGTAAAAAGGCTTTCATTAAGTTAGAAATACATGGTGCTATCATACATACATCTCTCTTGCATTCGTTTCCCTTGCCATGTGGTAGTTTGAATGTTATTGAGTATTTTGTATAACAGATATGACACACTGAAATCCTAATACTAAGACTTCTATTTATACTAATTCGACCCTAACGGTCTCGCTATAGGATCATGCCACGTTTCGAACATGCAAGACAATGCTTCTTTCATCTTTCCACGTGTCCCCAAATGCTCCAACACATAACTTTCAAACTTTGAAAGTCCCGCTTCCATTTAAATTTTAAATGCTTTGGTGTTTCTCCGTTTCGAACGCTCTTCCCAAACCTAGCCTCGCTGTTGTTTCGAGACCCCTTTGGATATTTTCCCATGATCACTGTTCGAAGCTTCAAGCTTTGACACACTCATTCGAAACACTGCTTCTGCAACTTCGAAATATGGTGTTCAATTCCATTTCGATCAGAACTTTTAACTCTTTTGAATTCTAGATAACATTATCAAAATCTTCAGCCAACAGTTATATATTATATCAAATCTATGATTTATTGGTAGTTTTATAATATAAATAAAATATAATGTGTAATTTGGATATCCAAACACCGATCCAAATTAAACCGCATAAAATTGGATCAAATCGGATTAGATTTTTTTAATATATCATCCAAAACCGAACCAAACCGCAAGTAAATTTACCTTTGGATATGATGAAATTTTTTCCTTAAAGCCAATCCAAACCGAAATGCGAACACCCTACTTGACTTTGAAAAGTCAAACTAGTTGATAAGCTTGCAGATGTGGAAACCACCTACTCAAAATCTGAAGGAACTACTGCTGAAGTCCATGAAGTGAAAGAGCCAGAAAACAATCAACCAGAAGTCTCTAATATTCATACTCCTCCAAAAATACTAAGACAAAGTCCATCACATTCTGAGGAACATATTCTAGGAGATAAGACAGAACCTGTTCGAATCAGATCTTACTTCAAGCCTCATGAAGAAATGCTTCTAAGTATGATTTCAATGATATAACCCGTCTCTACTGATGAAGCTCTTATTTATCAATCCTGGATTCAATCCATGGAAGAAGAACTCAGGAAATTATCAATCAATGATGTTTAGGATCTAGTACCAAGACCAAAAGGAACTCATGTGATTGGAACCAAATGGGTTTTTTTTGGAACAAGCTAAATGAAAAAGGTGAAGTGGTATGAAACAAGGCTCGACTGGATGTACAAGATTATAACCAACAAGAAGGAATAGACTATACAAAAACCTTTGCACCATTCGCCAAGTTAGAATCTATTCGTCTTTGAATTTCCTTGGCTATTAATCATAACATCATCTTATATCAGATGGATGTTAAAAGTGCAGTTTTAAATGGTTACATAACTGAGGAAGTTTATGTGCACCAACCTCCTGGTTTTGAAGACAATAAAACCATAATTTTGTTTTCAAACTCAAGAAATCCCTGTATGGTCTAAAACAAGCTCCAAGGGCTTGGTATGAGAGACTTAACACTTTTCTTTTAGAAATGACTTCAATAGTGGGAAGGTTGACACTACTCTATTCTGTAAAACTTTCAAAAATGATATCTTGGTAAATCAAATATATGTTTATGATATTATATTTGGTTCTGATAATTCCATTATGTGCAAGAATTTTGCCAAGTCTATGCAGGATGAGTTTGAAATGAGCTTAATGGGAGAACTCAAGTTCTTTTTGAGAATCCAAATCAATCAAGGAACGAATCAAACCTTCATTCACCAGAGAAAATATGTCAAAGAACTTCTAAATAAGTTTGCCTTATGTGAATGCAAGATAGCAAAGACTTCTATGCATCCTACTTGTGTTCTAAATCAGGACGAGGTAGGTAACAAAGTTAATCAAAAGTTGTACAGAGGTATGATAGGTTCTTTACTTTATTTGACTGCCTCTAGGACTGATATATTATTTAGTGTATGTATATGTGTTAGATTTGAATCAGATCCCAAAAAATCTCACTTAACTGTTGTCAAACGAATCTTTAGATACCTGAAAAACACTACTAACCTTAGTCTGTGTTATTGAAAATCAGAAGAATACAAGTTAGTAGGGTATTATGATGCTGACTATGTTGGTGATAGGCTTGAAAGGAAGAGTACCTCTGGAAGTTGTCAATTTCTGGGAGAAAACCTCATATCATGGTTGTTTTACCCCAAAATTTCCCCTCTCATTTCTCAAGACATTTCCCACAAGGTCTCCAATAGCTCAAGCTTGCACAAAGATTGACTAGGTCAAGACATCTCCTCAACACTGATGCATCAAAATAGGGTTTGAGTTTTCACAAAGACAATTGGACTTTTAATACCTCATATGACTTTCATGGATCATTATGGACTTTCAAGATTGCTCATGTCAAGTTTCAAGTCTTGTAGTTCAAGTTTGCTCAGTCAATTGATCAGATGACCTAAAATCAACTATATTGGGTAAAAAGTCAATTGTGGTCAACTTACAGTCAAACTTCAAGATTTTTGACTCATATAAACATTTTGAACTCATATGTATTATTTGATCAAGTTTGGATCACAATTCCCCAAGAAAATTACTCAGATTATCAAAAGGGCAAAATTGTCAAAATTAGGGTTTTGACTGAGAAGGCTTGATTCTTGACTTTTGACTTAATACATGACTTATTGGTTTAAAACATGATATCAAGGATTCAAGGACATCATTTTGACATAATTTCATGACTCAAAACATTTCTCAAGATCATTGGATTGATAGATGAAATTTGGTCAACTGATGAAAAAGTCAACTAATACACCAAAAGTCAAACTTTGACTTTTTGGTCAACATTAAGTTTCAAAGATAAAAAATCATCAAGACATTCAAGAATATCAAGTTTTATCATCAAGAAGTCAAGAAAGTCAAAAGTCAATTTGAAAAGTCAATCTTTCCAAGACTTAGAAATTTTTCTAAGTGTTTTATACATGTTTATTTCATAACTTCATACCAATTTTTTACAAAGATGCAAGATGATTCAAAGAAAACTTTCAACATGGAAATTTTAGATCTTGATAAATTCTACAACTTTGTATTAGAGGGTTGATGTCTAAAAAATGCTTAAATTTGAAGATATAAGCCCATGAAGTCATAACATTTTCATCTAACACTTTGAGAAATTTTCAACAGACTTTGGTCAGGATTTTATCCCAACTTCTTGGCCTTTTTTCAAATAGTTACAAGATGATTTTGTAAAAATGGACAACATGAAAGTTATAGAGGATTTTCAAGCTTTCCAAAACATCCAAGAGCATGAATTTATCATACTTGAGCTAGGAGATTCAAGGGCATGAAGTTTGACAGCCATCCTTGAATTACAAGTCTTTTTGGTGAAGAACACATGATCCAATCTACATGCTATGCTGCATAATATTATGTTTCAGGACTTCTTGCTTGCATATCTCTCCATAATTTAATGTTTAAATAAAATCTTGAACCATTACCCAAGAGATACACGCCATTATCCAAATAACTTGCCATTTAAGGTAAAGAGTTACCATTGCTATTCTTGAAAAACAAGCTTGTTGGTACAAAATTTGTCTTGAGCCCATACCTTTTTTAATTATGATTTTACTCCACCATAAATCATGGAAAGTAGCCCCTCTATACCAGCAGCTTTGGTACTTCATCTTGGGACTATGGAGAATTGACATAGTTTGATATTTGCATCCAAACCAAACCATAACATGCTGTCTTGCAAACCTAATCAGCTCTTGTTCCCAAACCTCTTGTCTATAAATAGAGGGAGAATTTGCAAGAGAAAGAGGCCGGATTCTTGTGTATTGAAAAATCGTCAACCCCCCCCCCCCCCCCCCTTATACTCTAAAAACCAGAATTGTCCACAAAAACCTCCATCTTTGAGCTTTGAAGTCCAAACCCTTTGAGTCTCCAAAACCTTGCAAGTTTTCCCTAAACAAACCATCCACATACTTCACATACATCATATAGAAGTTGTTCAAACACAAGAGCAACTTTTGTAACAACACTATCACCATTCTCCAAACTCAAAAGCAGTCACTTGACCTCTCTAAGACAATACAACAACTTTAAATCAAAACACGAATTTCAGTTTCAAGGTAAGTTTTCTTGACTTTGAACTCTTCATACAAGCATCATTAGTGGTTCATTTGTGAAGATAAAATGTAGATATCATTTCCATAAAGCTAACCATATGTTTACTTTTCATTTTCATTAACCATGTGTTGATAACTAACTCATATATGCAGCAGAAAAATGTTAGAAGTAAAAAACAGCAGTATGAGTCGATACATATCTCTATCAGTCGACACATATTAAGTACAAAACATGTTATGAGTCGATACAAAAAATGAATGAGTCGAAACATAACAGAAATGAGTCGATGCAAAACAATATGTGCCGAATCATACTGAGTTTGTTTTGACTTCCAGGAGCAAAGAACTGATATGTATCGATACATAAGTGCATGTGTCGATGCAAAACAGGTTATGAGCCGACACAAAACTTTATGTATCAACTCATACTTAGTTGGTTTTGATTTCCAGGAGCAAGGAATGATATGTATTGATGCATAAGTGCATGTGTCGATACAAAACATATATGAGCCAATGCATAAGTGCATGTGTCAATGCATAAATTTTTTTCGTATCAATGCGTCAGTGCATGTGTCAATACATAAAAGTTTTTTTTAAAACAATTTTCTTTATTTTTATTTTTACATTATCTTTACATTTCTTTATATTTTTATTATTATTCATTATTTAATATGGTTGTAATAGTAATTATGTTTTAATTGCTTTCATTCCCCATTTCTAAATTTGTATCCCCCATCGACAAAAGTATTGTAATAGCGTAGGACATTTAATTTCCACAATTTATCGTTTTCCATATTATTGTTAATAATTAGGGCATGTATGGCAAGATAAAATCAATATTAGAGAACCCTAATCTTTAGACAAAAATGCATAAAAACAAACACTTTGCACACTTGCACCTCTAGGGTTAACCACACTTGTTGCTTCGAATAAAACAATCATGTCTCTCGAATGTGGGATACTTTAGCAATGATCCTCGAATACAAGATTTTAGTCCCTCGATGACCCTTTGATGTTTCCTTCAGTAAAACGATCTTAGACCTTTACGACAAATTGCTAAGGTATCCTACAATGTTGCCTTTAATGACTGTACGACGACCCACGCCCGTCCCTTCACATCCAATGATAGGGCTTCTTATCAATAAATGGTAAGGTAGCAATATCTAAAGGAGGAGGAAAAGAACTAAGACTTTTTGAGTAGGTAGAACGCTCGTAGTTGCTTACTCACAACCATTTTCAAAAACATCTTTCAAACGCACTAACACTTTCAAATGAAATATTTTCAAAAGTCAACACTTTGTATGAATTCTTATAGAGACGAGAATCATTACAAAGTTCACCTAAACGAAGGAAATTTTCAAAAATACTTTCAAAACCAATCACAAACACATTTCAAAACATTTTAAAGTAAACTAGCAACTAAGAGCCCGTAGATAACTATAGATGAAAAGGGTGCTAACACCTTCCCTTTTCATAACCTACCCTCTGAACTCAAGAAAATATCTCAAAAGGTATTTCCTGTTCTTTTCACCCTTTACTTTATTGGATAAAAGAAAAGTCAGTGGCGACTCTAACTATCTGCAACAATTGCAATAAAACGCAAAACACCCTAGTTAGTTCTCCCACCGTATTACAGAACTGGAGACTCTACTGGAGAGATACTTAAAAGTGGGGTTTCCTTAGAGACTAGATCACCTTTAAATACTTTCATTGTTTGATTTGTTTGCTTTACATTTTTGGATCCTTGTTTGGGTTTTGTATTGATCCTCTACCCGGTTCGGGGAACATTATTAGGTAAGTAGCAATAGACCGTGGGGACTGTGTGGGGTATACCGACATGGTTGAAATGATGGCTACATTAGTGTGACACATTTGTTGGTACCGGTATCCTTTAATTCCAATCAAGGAGAATACGGGGATGTTGTGTAGTGTCATGAAGCACTAACTGACCGTAGAATCTTTAATTGAATAACTTGGCTATTAGGAAGTGGTAAGTACATTAGGAAGTAGTTGCTACGCTCATTGAGATCGGACTTTCGGGATATTTCGGTCGCCAATAAAGAGGCTTGTGCTGAAATAATTCCCAATGAAGAAATATCAGTAATATTGAGATTCCCTAGAACCCGATTACTTTCTCGTACAGGTTGAACCAACTAAACTTCAAGAGGGTACTTACCTATAAACCCCATGAAAGCCTAAACTTAAGGACTTGTTTGTAGGCTTGTATATGATTATTTGTACATAACATCATGACATCATATCATAGAATTTTTAATAACCATTTGAAGGGTCTCAAGGGTTTATGATGCAGGGTTATCAAGAGGCAAGAGTATTTATTTTCCTCTAGCCAAATGCTGTCAAAAACCAAAGCACGGTAACTTGAGTCAAGGGTTATGACCCACTTGACATGGTGAGCTTGATTCTCGTAGAAGGACATTCAACAATAAAAGTTCTTCAAAACTGTAATCAAAGTTCAACTTCTAACATTTTCTGGTGTTTACCCCACGAGATCCTTGAAAATATCGCATCCGCATACCGTGCATCATATCATGACAGGTTTTTCCCATACAGGTTTTCTCATCTGTTTATTGTTTATTTCAAGTAAAGATGGATCTCGAGCAGACTGTCCAAGATCTTCAGACCCAAAATGATCATCTTCAAGATATGTTCCTAAACCTGTCCAAGGGGCAAGAAGAAGGGAAAGTACGTCTCATTGAGAGCATGACTAATAACAATCCTGAAGACAATAAGGAGAGCCAGATGACACAATTGCAAGCGGAGATAGCAATGATGAGAATTCAGATGTTGGGACAGAGAGCTCTTATCTAAAACTTATCTCGGGGACAAGAAGAGTTGTGAGTTCTCGTTAACAAGCTTCATTAAGACGGATGCAACCATATGAAACAAACAATTAAGATTGGGGATCAAGTCATTAATTATCCCCCGATGAGAAAAGAAGTTGGCTTGGTGGAGAGAAGACCTTTCCAAATTTCCCCTACATCACGAGCCCAACAACAACCTTGCAAACACCGACAAGGTCGTCAACATAAGCAGGATACATCCAATAGCAAATATACCAAACTCAACATGCCGATGTCGCAAGCCTTGCAACACATGTTGAAGATGAATTTGGTCACATTGAAGGATCCTCCTGGGAATCCTAATACTTCCGCTTCGAACTACAATCCTGATGCAAGGTGTGCATATCACACCAACAGTCCGAGGCATGATACTAATAGTTGTTGGATGTTGAAATATAAGATCCAAGACCTGATCAACGAAGGAGCATTGGAACCCGTAAAAGATGGTCATATTGAATTTTTTGTCATCCCTCAAAGGCACATCATCTGAAGTGAGAAATTTAGGCGGAGAAGCTTTTGTTCATTCGAATTTTCAGTTGTAATTTCTTTGTTTTCTTAAACACTTATCTTTATGTCAGACTTTGGATGTTCTCATTAATGTATTGCATATGGTTGTCTTGAGTTAATTCATTCGTTTTCACTATACTGAAATTATGCTTTTACTCATTTCTGTATGATATTCAAGTCTCGACTACTAGCCTTAAGTCTTTAGAGGGAGGATGACAAAAATAATACCATAATCTCATACAATATGCTTTTGGACAGACTTTGCTGACGATGTATAAGCGTTGTTTCAAACCCCAAACAATGGAGTTATAAGGAAGATAATCTCTAGTCAACCCCTTTGAGCCTAAGAAGTAGTAGTTTTATTTTTTTGCACAAATTGAAACCTTTAATCATAACCTGGGGCAAGATAGTTTCTCAATTAATTCAAATGTGCATCCAAATGCAAGCTCTATCTTCATTCACGACAAATAGTGTCGAAGATGCTCTTCTAAATCAAAAGACAATAACGGTTTCCCCGTAGTCATTAAAACAGGCAGTCATTATCTCTCAAAAGAAAAGCCTGCTAAGTCAAAACCTATGAAGGAGACTTAAGAAAAACGGGGGCATCCCGCTGACTGTAATCTCAAAACAATCAGGCAAAAATTAGGGATAATAAAGTCAGAAAGAGGTCATTACAAATCCTCAACAAAATAAAAATGTCACAATAATTTCCTTCTCAAATGAACTTTTGGTCTCTGAACCATCATCAAAGGATCAATGCTATAATTCCAAACTCTATTGGAACCAAAACGCATAATTAACAGAGCATAGGACTGAAGAACATCATGGAGAACGGGTTGGGTACAAATAAACTTTGAGTCTTATCCTTTGTTTCTTAAACCGTGAATCAGACCACATTACAACCCCTTAAAATTCATAATTGAAGCATGGGTTAGTTCAAAAGCATACTGTTACAAAAGGTATCCTGACTCCTGTAAGGCTTACTGTAAATCATGAGTTGAATTCATATCCATACAAAATTTTGTTTCTCTTTAAAAGTGTATTTTTCAAAAAAATTTCTCAAGACAGATATAAACTTTGCATTGTTTGAATACCGCTGTTTGCATATAGCTAATTGTTTGACAACGAAGAAATTCACACGATGAATATTCAATGAACGAAAAATCCCTCAATAAAACGAATCACTTTAAATTGAAAGACGCTTCCAAATGACAAATCTCTCATAATCAAGGGGGCATGACATGTTATTGTCCAACTCATCAGTGGCAGTCAAGTCAAGATTCCAAGAAATATCTCATAAAGTCCTGAATAGCCAGGGGCATGTCTCAATCAGAATCACTTAGGGCATTGTACATGAATTCCAGTAAAGGGTCACGTACGACCAAGAAAATATTTTCTGGAAGTAATATAACACTTACTACCATAGACAGTAAAATTCTCCACACCCTGTGAACATGGACAAAGTCGGAAAATACTACGCATGAAAAGAGACCCGTTAGGTTGACATACCTAGGAAAAAGTTAGGGTATCCCGGCGAACTAAAAGGTTCTGGTAAAAATTAGGGATATGTACAAAAGATTGTACACCCGACAAGTAGAAAACCTGAGAAGGCGGCTTTGGCAAAAAAGGGTATCCCGTTGGACTGAAAATTTGAAAAGACAGTTGTTGCACCCCAAATTTTCCCTACCTCTATGATCATATTTCCATGGTTAAAATACAAGAGAAATATATTAATTAAGCATGGTCCAACAATACCTGATGGCCCATTTTTAAATACAAGTCAACCAGGGGTTATTTTAATTCATGAGAATGAGGCTTTCTAGATCAGAAAGGCCCATGTATCCGTAGGCCCATTTATGAAGCATGTTGGCCAACGGTCCATGAGATTCAAATATGGAAAGTTATTACAGAAAATTATTAAGTTTATTTATTATTAAGCCTTTTAGGCTTTGTTGCTGTTAGTAAAAAGAAAAGGTAAAACTTCAAATAAGCTCATTTCATTTGACCCATTTCGTTTTAATAGCAAAGAGAGGGGTATGGTTATTAAAAGCCCATTAAGGTTTTATAAACTAGTACATTTATCATTTTATTATTTTAGAAAAAAAAACATTGTTATAAAACTGTTTCAATTATTATGACCGCTCTATTAAAAAAAAACTTTTTACAAATTATAAGTAGATTAATTATAATTATTGAAACATTTTATTGTTATCCATTAAGAGTTTTCTAAATATAAGTTTAAATTTTTGAAAGATAAAAAATATATGTTTTAGCCTAATATTGGGCCCAACCCATATTAAAGAAATGTTTGTTATGATAAACAAGTGGTTGACGGGAAAAAAAATAGAATTTTGTTACAGTTAAAAAATGATGGCCATGATTTTGTTAGACCTAAATTCAGTACATTTATTGGGCTGAAAATTCCAAGTTTAGGCCCAAAGTAACTGGTACTGTGTGAATTAAGCAGTAAATAAAAAAACAACGCAAAGCCCAAATTAAAAAAACAAGCTACTGTTTCAATCGAAGCCAGAAAAACGCATGATTTTGTCCAATTAACATTTACTGTGCAAATCAAATATTTCTTTTCATTTAATCAAATCTAAATATGCAGAGTATACAATAGAAAAAATCTAAGATATTGAACAAATTTGAAATCAAAAGTTACAAAATCAAATCTCCAGATTACAGTAAACAGAATCAATCACATACAACAAGTCAACAAATCCGAAATCAATTTCTATCTAAAATATACAAAGCAAATCTCAAAATGGACAAAATCAAATCTCAGGAAAAATCACAATTAAATTTTGAATCAATTACAACAGAGACCGAATCCCTAATTTCTCTATAAACCCTAAATCTAAGCCTACTCAAATTGTAACGACAATAACCTAATATTGAACATTATAAATACTAATCAGAAGTACAGAGGGAGGGAGGAGAGACAAAAGAAGATACATAGACAAACAAAAACCAAAAACAGAAGAACAGAGGAGAAGAAGACCTAGCCATTAGCATTGCTGTTGAAGAACGAAGAACACGCCGTCTCGCAAATATTGGTGCAATTAGGGTTTCGACATTCGAAACCCTAATTGCTATTCGCTGATTGCATCGCCGCCGTCATTAGGCTTCCTTCGCAAACTCTTTTCACCGGAATCTGAAATCAAAGAAGGGGGAGGGGTTAACTTCAACTAAAAAGCCCAAAAATCAGAGAACAAGCGAATCACGAAAGGGTAAAAAGTCTCAGCTTCTCTTGTTTTGTTGTTGTTGTTTGTTCTTGTGTCTAGGTTCTGGTTGGGTAGGTTGAAAATGGAGGGATGGGATTGAAGGTTGATGATGGAGATGTCGGGGTGATTATTAGATTAGGATTAGAAAAGGTTAGATTGGGATAAGGAGAAGAGAATGAAAGGGATTAAGTTATAGAGAGAGAGAGAGAGAGCAAATAGGTGGTGACTTGAATAACAAAAACGTGTAAAACAATATTGCTCTGTAATCGTGTATACGCGCCTTCACGTTAATAACTATGCACCTTCCAGTATATCCATTGGATCTATATCGGACGGCCGTAAGGCCAGGTCCATCTTATACTCCATGCACCTTCCCATACGTGATCATTCAAGCTTTCCAGAAAAACATCGTTTGGGCCAAGCCCAATTCGTTTCTACGACCCCTTTTGGCCTTAGTTACTAAACATAACAATAATATACCTTCCCTATCTAGATTTTGTTTTGGGCTCAACACCAATCCACTTTTCACACCCCCCTATTTTACTTAGAAACTAGATTTACACCCCCTGCCTAATTAATCATTTTTACATTTTTTTTATATAATTAGTATTTTCTTCTTATTATTATTATATAATTACTATTTATATGCTAACATTTAAATTTATTTTTATATTAAAATTGCATATATGACTTTATATATTATTTGCATTAAATCATTTTATAACCATGCATTAATCAAGACGTTTTGCAATTAATACAGTAAAAAACACAAACAAATATCAAACTATTTTCGCGAACAAATTAAGCTAATTAACAATTCCTTTTTGCAAATGGGTTTCGAACTAATTTTGGCTTGCTGCGTACTCAGTCAAAATTTCCGCAATCACTACTCCCGACCGAGTGCTAAGTGATTCAAAATATGTTCGTAAACCCCTAAAAAACATCAACCCAAACGAACTACGAATTGAGACTCTGATTCCTCATGAGAGGATACGTAGGCCCGCGATCTAAAATCGTGGTGAGTCTTGCTAATTAAAACTTAAAACCCTATTTACCCTAAACCTGGAGTTAAATATCCTTGTGAACGAGGTGGATGAAAGGTGCCTAACACATTCCTTTCGTCTAATTGAGTCAGTAACCTAGAATCTCTGTCTGCGAATTAGGGTTTCCTATTAGATGCCCTTACTTAGGATAGAAACTAATAGTGGCGACTCTCGATTTAAAAACCGATCGCAACAGCTGGCGACTCTGCTGGGGAACTTCCTTAAACCCTTGGTTTTAGGTCTCTTTTGGGTTTTCATGTTTGTTTATTTGCATTAATTTATTTATTGCATTTTATATTTTCTTATCTATTTTTATTTATTATTATATATTTTCTATGTGACGGGTTTTATCTAAAAAAAAAAAAAAATTTCCAATAAACCTTAAAAAAGAAGGTTCGTCAATTAGCTTAGGGGGTATATCATCCTTGCAAGTTTATGTGACGATTTCGCCTAGAGTCGATGAACTTCCGAAAAAGGAATATTTATTGAGAGATATCCTCTTGACGAGTAGGACTTTGGAAGGTCACCCATGACACTTTGTAATGACCTTAACTCAAAATCACATGACGAGACCTTTCACGGCTTGGAGACAAAAGTTTCAGTCCGTAAAGAGGCTCTACCTAAGGGAGGCCCTTGTGCCTTGTACCTTTGGTATTATTCATGATACCCTTAAGGAAACCACCTTCTTGGAGGGTAGACAAACCACAGGTCAAAATTAAGGAACCTACCTTCTAAGGGTACTTATCACAAAATCCCGTTACTCACCTATACATTCATTGCATTCATGTATATCTCATGTTCATCATTTATTCCTTTTATCTATCTTATTCATAGGGTGCAAAATAAAAGATAACAAAATCAAGATTTTTGGTTACTGTCTTAAAAATGAATGCCAAAGGGAAACAACTTGTCCGTGTCAATGCTTGCAAGCCTGACCTTTCTGAAATCAAAACGATAAAGGGTAAACTGTCTGAAGGAGCTCTGAAGATGTACACTCGCCGTTATGGGGATACCCTGGATTTGACTAAAATAGAAGTACAGATGGATGCAGTCTCTGCCCTAATTCAGTTTTATAACCCTCCATTAAGATGTTTCACTTTCCAAGACTTCCAGCTAGCACCGGGAGTGGAAGAATTTGACAGAATCCTGAATTTCTCCAAAGAAAGGGCCTATGTGGGTATTGGGTAAACTATTGAAGTCAAAGCTTTGGCAAAAGGCTTAGGGATCCCCTATCCTGAGTTGATGCAGAATTACCAAAGAGAAGGACTGATACAAGGAATCAAAAGGATATACCGGGAAGCTAAGGCACTAGAGTTTGCTAATTATAAGGAGTGGGAATCTTGTGTTGACTGTTTAGGGCTATTGGTATTTGGTGTAATCTTATTTCCTTGGACTGTGGACTATATTGACCTTGCAGCCATTAGCATATTTTGGGGAGCGAAATTATTTAATACGGATTCTACTCCCACCTTGCTTGCCGACATTTATTACACTTTGCATATGATGTATTGAAAAAGAAGAGGTACACTGAGTTGTTGTATCCCGCTTCTATATACTTGGTTCATGACTCACCTCTACAAGGAAGGCTATATGATCCCAGAACTGACCAGATGTGAGTGGCCACAGAAATTAAGGTCTCTCACTGCAAATTCAATATTATGGTATGCAAGAAAGTTGGACATCAGTGACATCACTATTAGCTATGGGGATTTTCCTAACGTCCCGTTGATCGGATCGCGAGGTTGTATTAACTACAACCCTACTCTAGCCCTACGGTAGCTAGGGTATCGTTTGGAGGACAAACGTTTGGACGAACAACTCCGACCATTTATCATCCACAATATGGGTATAGAAGATCAAGGGTTGCTCAACAAGTTTATTCCGGCTTGGAATAGGGTTAACAAAAGGAAGGCTGAAAGAAAGAATTCCATAGCAAGAGAACCCTACACCAAATGGGTCCAAGATAAGGCACAAAGTATCAAGCTATCATTCGAGAAGGATCCAGAGTACAAGTCAGAGGTCCCAGAGATAACACCTATATCTTTGGAAGAAGTCGACAATCTGAAAAATGCCTTAAATCAAGCTCAAAGAGAGAAATAAGCACTGAAGTCAATACTATCCCCAATAAGTTGCTGCAAAACCTGGAAATCGACCAGATGACAATTAACCTCAGAAGTCAGTGTGAAGCCTGGAATCTGACCAGATAGCAATTAACTTCAGTAAGTTATTACGAAGCCTGGAATTCGACCAGATAACAATTAACTTCATTCATCCCAGAAATTTGTCGTGAAGCCTGGAATCCAACCAGATAATAGTTAAATTCAATAAGTTGTTGCGAAGTATGGAAACCGACCAGATGACAGTTAACCTCAGAAGTCGTTGCGAAGCCTGGAATTTGACCAGATAACAATTAACTTCAGTAAGTTGTTGCGAAGCTTGGAATCCGACCAGATAACAATTAACTTCATTCATCTCAGAAATTTGCTACGAAGCCTGGAATCCGACAAGATAACAATTAAATTCAGTAAGTTGTTACGAAGCCTGGAATCTGACCATATAACAGTTAACCTCATAAGTCACTGCGAAGCCTGGAATCCGACCAGATAACAGTTAACTTCAGTAAGTTGTTGCGAAGCCTGGAATTCAACCAGATAACAATTAACTTCATCGATCTCAGAAAGTTGATGCAAAGCCAGGAATCCGACCAGCTAATAGTTAACCTCAGTAAGTTGTTACGAAGCCTAGAATCCGACTAGATAACAATTAACTTCATCTATCTCTAAAAGTTGTTGTAAAGCCTGTAATCTGACCAGATAACAATTAACCTTAGAAAGTTGCTGCAAAGCCTAGAATCCAACCAGATAACAATTAACTTTAGTAAGTTATTGCAAAGCCTGGAATCTGACCAGATAACAATTAACTTCATTATCCTCAACAAGTTAATACAAATCCTAGAATCCGACCAGATAACAGATAACTTTTATTCTCCCCAGTAGAGAAATGGATAACTAAAACTCCCGAACTCTATTCCCCATGCAGAAATCAACAATCCCAAGAGTTTTCTCAAGCAAAGTCAATGTTCCCCAATGGAATTCTCCTAAAACAAAAAAGTAGGAATCCCCAGCAGAAACACTCTAAACAAGGTTTGGAGATGCACATACTCTTCATCCCCAACAACAATCTAAGATTTAACTTCCCAAAAGTCCCCAACATTTGTCAAGGATTTATTTTCCAGATAAAGATACGCTTTAACAATATTTCATATTCATACATCATACTACTTAAATGACAAATGCATAAAACATAATCTCATTTATTTTGAGAATATCATTACGCCATGCATACATCTGCATGCAACTAACCCTCTTTCTTGCAGGAAAAATCAATCAACAATCCTCTCCTGTGGTTTATAACTTGCGAAAACTATGGAGGAATATTTTTTGATCTATCTTATCTTTATGGATTATATCTTGGCCTAATTTCATGGATATATTCAAGGGATTAAATATATTTCAATATTTGTTTTTCAGCCCAAGCCCATAAAGAAGCTGTTGCGCCTTTATAAGGACTTGCAACCTTATTCGTACAACAGCAACAATTGAAGAAAAATATATTCTTTGTGTTTAAAAGTCTGAATCTTTTAATTGTAGTACACTCTAGTATTGTTTCAATACTTGAGTTGTAATTTTTTAGTTGAGTTGTAAATTGTGGATCATTTATAAGCTTTTAAGTATTGAACGATTGAAGTTTTTCAAACTTAATAATTCTGTTGTTTTTCACTGTTAGTGATTGAAGGGATTTGAGGAGGGCCTCATACCTAGGTGTGTCTTAGGTAGAAGTATAGCATGGGCAATGATTAAGTGATTAAATTGTAAACTGGATGTTTATTGAGTGTCTATGAATTGATACTATTTAGTGGACTTATCCATGGCTTGGTAGCCCCCAATGTAGGTGTTGTTGTACACCGAACTGGGTTAACAATCCCTTGTGATTTTACTGCTTTTATATTGTTGCATTTTATATTGTCCTCAGATATTTGTGTCGTGACATATCCTTGAACATCACATATCTGATACCAGAATTTCAATTGGTATCAGAGCAGGCATCCTGCTCTGTATCTGGGTGAGATCTATGGAAGATACTTTCTGGTACTATGGACAAGGAAGGAGGATTTGTGAATAGACCACCCATTATGGATGGAAGCAATTATGACTATTGGAAACCACGTATGGTGGTTTTCTAAAATCTCTGGACATCAGAGCTTGGAAAGCTATCTTAAAAGGATGGAAACAACCTATCAAATTGGGATAAAATGGAGAACCTACTTCTAAGTTAAAGCCATAAGAAGATTGGTCTAAAGAAGAGGATGAAATTGCACTTGGAAATTCTAAAGCCTTGAATGCTATATTCAATGGAATTGACAAGAACATTTTCAGATTAGTGAACACATGTTAAGTAGCTAAGGATGCCTGGGGATTCTTCAATCTACCCATGAAGGCACATCCAAAGTTAAGATATCAAGACTTTAGTTGCTCACCACCAGATTTGAAAATCTGAGAATGAAGGATGATGAAAGTATTAATGACTTCCATATGAACATTCTTGAGATTGCTAATGCATCAAGTGCTTTAGGAGAAAAAATACCCGAAGAAAAATTGGTGAGAAAGATGCTTAGGTCTCTCCCCAAGAGATTTGATATGAAAGTGACTACCATAGAAGAAGCATAAGACATTGACAAGATGAGAGTGGATGAACTTGTTGGATCCCTTCAGACATTTGAATTAAGCATCAATGAAAGATCTAAAAAGAAGAACAAAAGCATAGCTTTTGTAACCAATACTGAAGATGAAGAGGAGGATTGTGATTTGGATACAGATGAAGGAATATCTAATGCTTTAGTTATGCTTGGAAGACAATTTAACAAAGTGATAAAGAATATGGATAGGAATCCAAGATCAAATGTCAAGAACATCTCATCTGACAACCATAAGTCAAATGAGTTTGGAAGAAAAAAGGGCTGAAGAAAAATCCACTCAAGAGAAGGGAATATAGTGCCATGGATATGATGGTTTTGGTCACACTAGATCTGAATGTCCTACATATATTAAGAAAGAGTTCAACCGAGGGGTTGATAAGTGCTACTTTCAATCTTGATTCCCACAATCAACGGTTGGATGGTGCTGCTAGGTAATTGGAAGGATAAAGAAATGGTATGATAAGGAATTATAAGATAAAGGGAATTAGAAGAGGTTTTGAGAATCCAAATCTAAGGATTACAAGAAGGTGCTCAAGATCAAGCAAACCAGATTCAAATATTTCTCACAAGTCTCCAAGAAAGTCAAGAAGCGAAGGTGAGAGAACGCCTTAGAAAAACGAGAGCCGAAGAATCTCTTTGTTAAAAGGTGGAGGAATATGAACAAGTCTTCCAAGAATTATAAGGACTCCGAAAATATTTCCTTATACAAAGGGAACTTTATAAGGAGAAGAGGGCTGAAAAGAGATATTGGGAAGAGAAGTATACAAAGATAGCTCAAGCAGGAGAAGACAAAAAGTTCATAATCCCTACACTTTACAGGAAGTATATGAGGTATAATGGCAAGCATGTAAAGCTTGCCTTCTTAGTAAACAATCTCATTAGTGACATTCCTAGAAGCTTGAGAGATGCAGAAGCCATGATGGTCCCTCTTCTGAAGGACGTTGAAGACTTCCTCAAGCTTTGTTGGGAGATGGTGAATGGTTTTAGGTCGGAGATCTGCAAACGTGCTTAGATAATTTAGTTCCCCTTTTGTTATTTATTTTAGTATTTGACATTTGATTCAGTATTCCCTTGCAGTATTTTCCATTCAATATTTGTTTTGGTATTTGAATTGTATTCCCTTTTTCAAGGATGATAATTATTATTAAATACAAGTACTTTTGTTTCAGTATTTCATTTGCGTATTTATCTTGAGGTGCTCACCAATAAAAATAAAAACCTAAAAAAATAAAGAATGAACAATAAAAGGAAATCCAACGTGAATAAGACATTCAATTTTTTTAGCATATTTATACACGTTCATCCAAACTACAAGCATCACATATCATATTTTATACAAAAAACTCATTGTTTTCATTTCATCTCCAGTTAAATCATTGGGAAAACCACACTACCTTCTCGACCTCCATATCAAAAAAGAGCTCACCAAAAGAACGTAATGGAGAAAATCGAACAAAGTTAAGCTACTTTTCAAGAAGACTTGGGACAAGTGAAAGGAAGCATCAACTCAGTTAAGGATAACATGAGTCAAGTTCAGCTCTCCTTGAAAAACATCATAGAAAGGAAAGAACAGATTCCCAAGGATGATTTTGAAGAAATATCCCAAACCATTGGTCACCAACCAAGACACGAACCAGAATGTGGTCCCGCAAAGTCAACTGCCGCCCAACAAGAGACCATGATGACTGAAGGTTTCGTTCCACCTCCTCCGAAGGTAGGGGCATCCCTTAATTTGCAAATTCCATCCAACAACATGGATAACTACATAGACCTGCAATATGGAGACCACAATTTGGAAGGCATAACCTAAGTGCCCCAATCAAAGACTGTTGATGATCCAGTGGCAGTTAATCAATATAAAGCTCTTGAAAGAAAGACTGAAGGCTAATGAGGGTTATGATGCTTTAACGTCGATGCTCTTGAAATGGGTCTGGTTCCAGATGTAGTAATTCCTCCCAAATTCAAAGTATCCGACTTTGAAAAATATAAGGGACTCACGTGCCCAAGGAATCATCTACGCGTGTACTGTGGGAAGATGCATACTTACGCTCATGATAAAAAACTAATGATCCACTGCTTTCAAGATAGCCAGAGTGGGGGCATCCCTAGATTGGTATATACAATTGGAGCGAGCGTATATCTGACCATGGGCAGACCTTGCAAACACTTTCTTAAAACAATACAAGTATAACTTGGACATGGCTCCTAATAGCATGCAATTTTAAATTTTTTCAAAAAAAGGATGAATATTTCAAAGAATATGCTCAACAATGAAGATAAATGGCATCACGATCACAATCACCACTCTTTGAAAAGGATTTGGTAGACATGTTCATAGGTACTCTACAAGGTCAATATTATGATAAAATGATGGGCAACGTCTCCTTCAATTTCTCTGATTTGGTGACAATTGGAGAACAAATTGAACCTGGTGTGAAAAGTGGAAAGATACAAGGAGCGACATCCAGTACTCATTACAATCTAAAGAACCATGTTCCACACTTCTCAAAAAAGAAGGAAAGAGTAACTAATGTTGTTGTTGCCCACCAAAAGGCCCAATAACCATTGGTAATCCCACGAGAGCAGCAACACCAAAATAGGTTTGAAAGACCTCCGAGAAGATTTGATCCTCTCCCTATGCCACATAATCAATTACTACAACACTTACTCAAGGCATCCTTGGTAGATCTGAAGCCACTTGCTCCTCCAATTGGGGAACTCCCACCAAAATATGATGCAAATGCAAGGTGCGAGTATCATGCCAATTCTCCAGGGCATACCATAGAGAAATGCCGGGCCTTCAGACACAAGGTTCAAGATCTCTTGGACTTCCAGGATATCACTTTTGATAAACCAAATATCAAGACGAACCACATGCCTCAACATGGCGGTCCAACTATGAACGCAATAGAGATAGTCACTAATCTTGGAGAGACTAAACGAGTAAAAGCTCCGATAGATATGTTGAAGGAGCATTTATTGGAGCATGGCTTTCATTTGGAACATAATGATGCTTTCAAAAACACTTTCAAGAAATTGGTGGATCAAGGGATAGTATAATTCGGGAATTAGCTTGAGGAAGGATATGTAGCTGCAATCAATGGGAATACAAGAAGACCATTAGTGATTCCTTGCCAAGGTTTAAGCTCTGCAAAGAAACCACTCGTAATCCCTTGTGGGGAACCAATCTTAACAAAAATACTAGTAACAATACCATTGCTTCTGAAGAGTACAATGGTGATCATAGGGCTGTCTCCCACTCCTTATAAAAATGATAGAGCCGTGCCATGGAGTTACATGACTACTGTCTATATCAATAGATAGAAGTAAGAATGTGAACCATCAATAAGCCAAGGACCTACAATTATAAATATAGCATGAACAAGAGGCATGGCTCGCAGTGGTTGCGCATTTGCTCCAGATATACAGAAGAAGGATGCTACCTTGACTAAGGATAAAGGAAAGGTTGTGGTTGAAACTAATCAGGGGCAAGAACCTCTGAGTAAGACGATCACTGATCAAGAGGCTGACGAATTCTTAAAAATGATCAAGAAGAGTGACTATAGAGTGGTGGATCAACTGCACCAAACCCCGACCAGGATTTCAATACACTCATTATTGATCCATTCAGAGGCACACCGAGAATCTCTGATGAAAATTCTAAGTTCTGCGCATGTTACAAAGGAGATCACGATAAACCAATTTGATAGAGTCGTG
Source organism: Vicia faba (assembly GCA_948472305.1). Taxonomy (NCBI): domain Eukaryota; kingdom Viridiplantae; phylum Streptophyta; class Magnoliopsida; order Fabales; family Fabaceae; genus Vicia; species Vicia faba. The sequence continues at coordinate 720,492,541 of OX451741.1, read as the reverse complement.
GATAATATGACATCAGGAACATGCCTAGGATTCAATGACAGTGAGTTACCTCCACAAGGTAGAGCTCATAACAAGGCGCTGCACATTTCAATACAAATAGGGACAACTAGCCTATCCAGAGTACTCACTGATACTGGTTCTTCCCTTAATGTGCTACCAAAGGCTAGCTTGATGAAGCTGACAATGGACGACATCATTATAAGACCAAGTTCTACGGTGGTCAAGGCTTTAGATGGTTCTCAAAGCATTGTGTTTGGAGAGGTAGATCTCCCTATAAATATTGTCCCGCAAATGTTCTACATCACCTTTCAGGCAATGGATATAGAACTGACATATACTTGCCTGCTCGGGCGACCTTGGATTCACGCCGCAGGAGCTGTTACCTCAACCTTGCATCAAAAACCGAAGTTCCTCGTCGAAGGAAAATTGGTGATAATTGACGGAGAAGAAGACATTTCATAATTCATTTGGAATCCTATGGATATATTAGTGTGGAAGAATATTGTGTGGAGACGCCATTCCATGTCTTGGAAGGGGCTACAATGGTTACACTATTGGTAGAGAAAGTCTCAAAACTTGGAACCTCTATAGCATCATGGAGAGACTTGCAAATGATTGTGAAGGATCGAACATCTAAAGGTTAGGGCAAGATTATGGAGAATCCTAAGAAGAAATATCACTTTGTTTTGGGCTATCGACCGTCAAAGACTACTAAGAAAGGTAAAGGGAAGTTTCCTCCCATGCAGGAAACTTTCGTCAACAAAGGAGTAGAGCATGGTGGACAAGTGTCAGCGTTATCCAACAAAGGCAACAACAAAGGGGCATCCAATTTCATACGTGAATATGCTCTAGGAAAAGAACTCAAGATTTGATAGTTGTGGAGATTCCATAGATCTTTTTCTTTCCAAAGTAATTTTTCTGTTTTTAAAAGAACCTATGTCCCGTCCGAGGCATATGGGTAGCTTGTAAAAGCCCCCATTTATTTTCAAACATTTTTTCAATTAATACAAGTTGTGTTTTGCATTCAATTTAAGATCCCCGTCTTTCTCTAGCATTCCTCTTTCATTTTCAAAAATGGAAATACTTTTTCTTCATACGCACTTTCCAATTTCGCGTTCTAAAAAGCACCAAAACATGATAAAATATGCATATCCACATCTAAACTCACTGATAATGATACTGCTACAATCCGATATTATTTTGATGCACCAATTAATGAATATGAATAGGAAGATGAGGAATATATTTAACTCTCCGAAGAATTGGCGAGGTTACTAGAGCAAATACAACAGTACTAGGAATCTATTGAGACCATCAATGTTGGGACCGAAAAGGACCCAAAAGTGATCAAGCTAGGTGCAACTTTAGAGGAAAGGGTTAAAGAAAGGCTGATTAAGTTCCTACATGAATGCATGAATATATTTTCCTAGTTTTACCGAGATATGCCAGGTTTGGATACAAATATTGTGGTGCATAAACTACCACTCAAAGAAGGTTGTTCTCCTGTCAGACAGATGCTCAAAAGAACTCGTCCAGACATGTTTGACAAAATTCGAGAATAAGTCCTCAAGAAATTTGATGCAGGGTTCTTAGCCGTGGTAGATTATCCACCTTGGATAGCTAACATCGTGCCAGTACCCAAGAAAGACGAAAAGGTACGCATGTGTGTAGACTATCAAGATTTAAATAGAGTAAGTCCTAAAGACGATTTTCCGTTATCTCACATAGATGTTTTGGTGGACAATACAACTCAAGCTTCACTATTTTCTTTCATGGATGGTTTTTCAGGATATAATAAGATCAAGATGGCACCCGAGGATATGTAAAAAACTACTTTCATCACTCCTTGGGGGCACTTTATGGTACAAAGTAATGCCTTTCAGTCTAAAGAACGCAGGGACAACTTATCAACAAGAAATGTTCACATTATTTCATGACATGATCCATAAAGAAGTCGAGGTATACGTGGATGATATGATTTCCAAATCTCACACAGAGGAGGATCACATTATTCACTTGTAGAAATTATTCGAACATCTACGGAAATTCATACTGAGGTTGAATCCAAACAAATGTACATTGGTGTCAAGTCAGGAAAACTATTGGGCTTTATTGTATGCCAACGAGGTATTAAGGTAGATCCCGACAAGGTGAAGGCCATACAAGAAATGCCAACTCCAAGAACATAAAAAGAGGTTCACGGCTTCTTGGGACGGTTGAGCTACATCTCAAGGTTCATATCGTACCTAACTTCCACGTGTGAGCCTATATTAAAACTACTCAGAAAAGATCAATCAGTGGAGTGGAATGAAGACTTTTAGACAACCTTTGGAACAATAAAAAAATATTTACAAGAGCCACCAATTCTGATGCCACCTGTTCCTGGGAGACCACTTATCATGTACTTGACAGTTCTCGAAGGATCTATAGGATATGTATTGGGTCAACACGATGAAACAGGTAGAAAATAGAACACCATCTACTACCTAAGCAAGAAATTTAATGAATGCAAAACCCGATACTCACTTCTCGAGAAGACTTGTTGTGCTCTGGCTTAGGTCACTAAATGACTGAGACAATATATGTTAACTCATACCACATGGTTAATTGAAATAATGGATCCACTCAAGTATGTGTTCGAAAAGCCAACTCTTACTGGCATAATTTCTCGATGGTAGATGTTGTTATCCGAATACAACATCCAATATGTTACTCAAAGAGCCATCAAGGGCAGTGTACAAGCTAATCACCTGGCTCATCAACCATTGGCAGAATATCAACCAATGAAATTTGATTTTCCAGACAAAGACGTCATGGTTAATGGCAACTACAAAATACCAGGACCCGACGAAGAACCTGAACTAGGGGCACGATGGACACTCATGTTTGACGATGCTTCAAATTCACTAGGACATGGTATTGGGGCTGTATTGACTTCTCCAAAGAATTTTCCTAAACCTTATACTGAGAGGTTATGTTTTGATTGCACCAATAATATTGCTGAATACGAAGCTTGTATCCCGATTTTAGAGGCTTCTATAGACCTAAGGATCAAATACCTTGAAGTATACAGAGACTCAATGTTAGTCATATACCAAGTCAACGGTGAATGGGATACTCGGCATCCTAAATTAATTCCATATTGAGATTATGTTTTGGAGCTATCTATAGAATTCATGGAGATTACTTTCACTCACATTCCTTGAGAATAAAATCAGATGGAAGACACCTTGGCAACTTTGTCAACCATGTTCAAAGTAACTTGGCCAAATTGTGAACAACGCATCACGATCAGACACTTTGAAGAGCCAATATATTGTCTCGCAGTTGAAGAAGGACCAGATAACAAACCTTGGTTCTACGACATCTAGAGTTATCTAGAAAAGAAAGAATATCCAGAAGGTGCCTCAATTATAGACAAGCGAACTCTACGAAAGCTAGCTACAAAGTTCTTCTTAAGTGGAGATATACTATACAAAAGAAACTACAATATGGTTTTACTCAGGTGCGTGGAGAAACATGAAGCAGATACACTCATGAGAGAGATCCACGAAGGAACCTTCGGGACTCATACAAATGGACATGCAATGGCCAGAAAAATCTTAAGAGCAAGCTACTATTGGCTGACGATGGAAGCTGACTGCTACCATTATATACGAAGACATGCCACAAATGTCAAATCTACACTGACAAGGTGCACATACCACCAACTCCTCTGAATTTCCTAAGTTCACCACAGTCAGTTGTACCAAAAGTGGATGAAGAAAGCCTTAGATAAAAAAGGTCCATCCTCGAGTGTTTAAAGAAGGAGATCTAGTTCTCAAGAAGATTCTGATACCTCGTCTAGATTCACGTGGTAAATGGACACCTAACTACGAAGGTATATATATGGTTAAAACAACATTCTCTAGAGGAGTTATTATCCTCACAACAATGGATGGGGAAAAACTACCACATCTGCTGAACTCCGACATAGTAAAAAAATACTATGTATAAAAGGCCCACTAGGTCGAAACCCTAAACATGTGACTTAGGAAAAAAGGGACGTCCTGGTAGATTGAAAACCCTAAATGGAGATCTAGGAAAAATTAGGGACATATAAGCCAAATCAACATCCCGGTGGATTGAAAATCCGAAAGGGTGATCCAAGTAAAAGTTAGGGATTTTATTAAAAAAATGAACAAAAAGATTGTAGTTCGAGAATTCATTACTACGACTACGACTAAGGGGAAGGATTAATCTAAATCATCTTACTCAGAAGCAAAGGAGATTAGAGATATCAAAGGACATTGCTATAGCGGTAGAAATGCTCAAGACTAAGCCATTGGATTGACTAGACTTTATACAAATCAAAATAAAAATCACCACCGCGCTTTATTGTTTCCAAAGGAATGGGAAAAGAGATAATAACCCAAAAAGAGGGGGAAAGATTCAAGGTAAGGGGGGTTAGTTATGCAAAGGGAAGTTATTAGCACCCTAAACATCTACGACACTTCGCAGAAGCCTCTTTGTAAAATCTGTATATTTTGGCTATAAAAACTGTTGTATATAAAATGGATGGTGGAGGTGAGAAAAGAAATATTTTCTATGATTTTTGCACACGCCGCGGTTGCGAACCTTTAGTGCCTACATACCACCTTTCCTGCAATAGGGGATCAGGGTACACGTAGTTCCTCTTTTAAAAATTTGAAACACAAATGCGTTGGTCAATTTTATGAGATAAAACATCATCGTCATTGTCCATGTGGAAAACATACCTACTACCCACAATCACGAGAAAGGAGAATTTGAATCATCTCAAAGTGGAGGATACGGCTTGGATTTTAAAATCAACAATGCCTCACTCAACATCCAAGTGGAAAATATCTCTCTTTACTACATATTGTAGAAGTATAGTTGTTTGCATCACTACAAGGATTGACAAGAGTTTAATCTTTTGAGAAAAGTTTAAAGTAAAAGCCAAAGTGGAAAAATGGTTTGAATGAGATTGATTGACTTTTAGTTTTCTCACAAAAAATGTCAAGGTATCATTAAATTGATTGGAATTTATTTATGAAAATGTTTTGAAAATGCATGGACATAAGTCCAAGTTTATCATGAAAATGGTTCAAGTTTAAAAACAAGAAGAGTTTCCAAAAGGAGGAAGAAGATTTTTGAAATTAAAGAAGATGAGAGGGGGAGAAGAGGCTATCCTAAAGCATAAGATAAAAGTTAGGGAAAAGAACCATCTAACCAAAAAAAATCCAAAACTTGACATTATGAGCCAAGACAGAATTCCCATTCCTTGGATTGAAACCAATCAAGAAAAGAAATACTAGACCTCTTGAGAGAACTAAACTTCAAGTGTATTAAGTCTTCACAAAAATTGGACAGAGTAACGACTGTATACGGGTGAATTCCAGATCACAAATAGAGGATGTGATCACAAAAACCTGCACAAAAAACAAACAAGCAACCCAATGTCTTGAGGTAAACCTCAAGAACTCCAGACAAAATAATCAGATAAGATCTCCAAGATAGGTCAAGGTTTCTAATCCTAAGTCCAAGAAAAGTCTCATGCTCCATAATACCAAGGATAGTAACCAAGTAGTCCAAGTACCATTAAATTTTTTTAGGGTTTATGTTGATTATTAAGTATCTTAGGAAAGGAAGAGAAAAAGCTCAAGTGAGCAAAAATAAAAATGGCAAGAAAATAAATGCTCAAATGAGAAAAGATGAAAATGGCATGAAATGTAAATGCTAAAAGTAAATAGTACATAAAGCATAAAAAAAAGAATAAAAAGCATAAGGTAAAACAAGTCAATAATTAGTGGTTAGTTGGATGACCATCTTGAAACTTGCATTTGGAACTCATTAGAGGATTGGTAGAACCAAATCCTCCACTCAACAAGTTGCATTTGCTTTTTGTCAAGTATATCATCCATTTTGAATTCTCATAAGTACCATTTAATGATCAACGATGTTTAAGTGATCCGCGTTGACCAAAGGTGTTGTAGATCCATTAGAGGATTGGTAGAACCAAAGCCTCCACACAATGAATCTCAATGTTATTGGATCAAAGAGATCAAATTAACATACTTGGGCTTACAATCATAAGTTTGGACCATGAATGATGATTTATTCAATCCAGGACAAAATTTAGCGCTATGTTAAGCAATCATAAGTGGACTTATATAGAAGTCGCACTTATTTTGAGGCCGATCAATAGCAATTTATGCACCATTTGTTTTGAGACATGATATAGAGATCATGCTCGAACAACATTTAGTGCAATAAGAAGGGGATGAGATGAAGAGGGATAGGGTAAAAAATATACAAACCACATTTGAATTAAATATTAATTAAACTATTATTAAAATCATTCATCCATTTTTTGTGGAGTTAAACTCAACACCATGGATCCAATGATGTTAATGAAGTTCATGATCCAAAACCTAACCCAAGATCAGCCAGAAAATAATCACAAAATAATATCACATTTAATATAAAAAAAGGATTAAAAAAATGTTTTAAAAATATAAAATAATGAGAAAAATATCAATTATGTTCAAATTAATCAAGAAATGAGAAGTAAGGCCATGGAAAAATCAGAAATAGATCCAAATATTTTTATAAAATTTTTGGTAATTTTTTAAAAGTCAGAAACTATTTTTAAACTATTTAAAATTGCTCATACAAACATAAAATAGGCCAAAAATAGTAAACCTCAACATAAAATTCCATAAAATTTTCAGAAAGTCAAAAATATGCAAAATAATATTATGAATTTTTTCAGAATTAAAAAAAATGTCACAAAGTATTTTTTAGGTGATTAAAAGAAAGAAAATAATACAAAAAATACTAAATGTTAAAATAAAAATGTGAAAAAATAGTAATGAGATCAGAAATAATTCAAAGTATTTTTGTGAATTTTTTTATAATTTTTGGATAAAAAAAAAGAGTTATGAATTTTTGAAAATTTAATAAATAAAAATATAAAATCAGAAAATAACATAAAACCAAAAAGATGTGGACCATCAGATCATAGTCAAAACACGTTAGTAAGCTAATCCAGTGGACCAGACGCGCTGTGCTTGACATGGACCTTAGTGAGATACACACAGGATCAGAAAAAGGGCAACCAATGAAATTGAAACGTTTGGCACACTATCATTGGCTGAGACGAGACATGTCATTGTCTTCAACCTCCAGACACCCTGCAATAGGGATTTTTGAGATCCTTCAAATGGAAAAATTAGGATCCCAGGCTAGCATCATTGAACTCGTCTCTTCAAGAAGATTCTAACACAACCATCGCGCCAAATTTATATAAGGTATGGAGAGAGATATGAGTCAAAAACTCAGAAAATAGCGAGCACCTTCAATTTGAGATTTCTCTCTCAATTCTCAATGGATTTAAAAATTGTAAGCAGCATTAGAATCAGGAGAAGGAGTAGAATAGATTAGTGCTTGATTTGGATCCAAATGGTGGAGAATTCTACCTTTTCGAAGTTCAAGGAAGAAGCTCTGAAACTGGACTTCTGTAGCTTGAATTATGGCTCGTTTTGATTGGTTTAAGTGTTGGAGAGTTTATATGATGATCAAGGATGATGAATGCGCAAAGAATTTTGGAAAAGGGAGCTTAAATCTCAGATACTGAATTCAAAAAAAGATGGGTTCGTGTGAGGTTTTGACATGGTGTTTTTGGCTCTCAAATCTTGAAGAAGTGAATGGGGAAGGACCCTCTATTTATAGGGAAGTGAATGGGAATAAAAATTTGAAGAAATAAGGAAGTTTGTAGGGAAATTGAGTGAAGGTAGAGCACGAGTGAAGTGTGACTTCATTTTCATCAAAACTCAACCAAATATTGCGTTTTGGGGTGCTAATCACTTCTGTCAAGTTTTCTAATCAAGTTTAAATCAAAAACACGCATAAATCTTGTGTTTAGAAGTCACATTATGGATTTCAAAATTCTGAATTTGTGAAAAAATCAGTTTCAAGTTACCAAATTCAAATCCATGGCATTTCCAACTCAAGGGGTCTTAGGGCATGATTCTTGATGCTTTAGAAATATGAGGTTACAAGCTTTGTAATGGAAAAAGAATGGAATCAAATGGATGCTTGAGCTGAAAGTTACATTAAGTCAAAGTTGAAGAAAAAGGGTTGACTTTCCATACTTAGAAATATTTCAAATTCTTCTTTAAAAATGACCTATAATCTTTTGCATCCAAACATGGCTTTCCACTTGGAATTTTATCTTGACCAAAAAAGATGGAATGAAGTAGATCTCTTGAATAACATTTTGGGACTTGAACCATTAAAAATATCCAAAAATTGAGAGAGTTATGACTTGTTGAAGTTGGCCAAAAATCATGAAATAACCTATAATTAATTTAAGGCAACTTCCCTCCATTTTCTCACATTGCACATAAAATAAGGCATAAAGTACACATCTTCAAGATCATTATGGAAAGATAAAGGACTCAAGGTGATAAAAATTGACCAAGTTATGACCATTTGAAGTCACATGTGGAAAATTGTGGGTTCATCTGGATGACTTGTAATCTTTCTTCATCATCAAGATTCTTCCACATGAAAACTCCTTGAAACTTTTGAAGTGATTTATTGATAACCCTTTGAAGAGAAGGATGTATTTGGAATCACTCAAAAATACCAAAAGATGAGCAAGATATGCTTCTTTGAAGTTCAAAACCCTAGCTTCTGGATCAAGAGAATGCCTTGGAGAACTTTGACAAGTTTGAACAAACTTCTTATACCAATATTCTCGCTTTGTGAATAGAAATTGTTGAGGATGATAATGAAGATTCATAGCCACCAAAATCACTTACATATCTTGAATTTAGAGAGAAATATGCTCTTGTGACCAATAGGGACAATGCCTTGTCCAAACATGACAACTTCTCCAATCAACCCCTTGTACTTTTGGGTCAAATTTAATAACCTTGAAATATGGTGAACCAAAACAATCTTGCCATGCCAGTTATTCCAAAACCAATCCAATGATGAGGTTTGAACTTCTTAAGCTTGTATTGACTAGGGCATGGAAATAAACTCATGAACCCATGGGGTAACTTGTTAAATCTCATTGCCCTTACCTACATGGATAACAAACAAGACATGCCAACATTGTATTTTATAAGTGAAGAAATCAAAACAATATTCATGACCATAAAAGGAACATAAGTCAAGGTGCTTGGTAATCCATCAAAAGGAGCACAATTCAAAGTAGGGAGAGGAACCAAGGATCCTAGTGTGATCTTATTGTGAATAAATGAACATGGTATGATGAAGGGATCTTAGGGGAAAAATGGGGTACAACAGCTGCCCTTATTTAAGTTTCTTCTATCCGGATATACGAAGGTTAAAAATATTCATGTTGACGCGATCGAAGATACTTAAATATAAAAAAACCCTATTTTGGCCCTAAGATGCCATGCAAATGCTTATGCATATGAATGCATATGAACAGTACCAAAGAGACGCAACATATCACTGGGGATGCAACAATAATAAAGAAATAAAGGAGCAACCTGACCAGGAAAATAAATCAATGGTGGACCAAAAGAACTGAATCAGAGAGGATGGTAGGATGGTCACAGGACACACCAACTTCTATTGAAGGCGAAGCTACCAAAGTCCACTGAAGGCAGAGAGAAAGATAACAAACATCGAAGTTCACTGCCGATGGTCTACCAACTTTCACTGAAGGTAGAAAGAGAAAATAATATCACCGCTGTTCACTGACAATGATCTATCAACATTCACTGAAGATAGCAAAAAGATAACAAACACTGACGTTCACTACCGATGGTCTACCAACTTTCACTGAAGGTAGAAAGAGAAAATAATATCACCGCCATTCACTGACGATGATCTATCAAGATTCACTAAAGATAGAAAAAATATAACAAACATCGACGTTCACTGCCAATGGTCTACCAACTTTCACTGAAGGTAGAAAGAAAATAATATCATATCACCGCCGTTCACTGACGATGAACTACCAACATTCACAGAAGATAGCAAAAAGATAACAAACACCAAATGTGATCGGTGGATCTGGAACTGACTGTTTAACGCTGGTTCGCGAAATGTCGCGGAAGCAAGAGTCGCCACCGTCTTTTATTTTCTCCAAATGGAAAGGACAAAAGCACAAAAAAATTCCTTATAGAGATTGCTCTCGGTTCGGGAGGTAGGTTATAGAAAGGGAAGGTGTTAGCACCCTTTCTATCCATGTTTATCCATGGGCTCTTAGATACTTGCTCATTTGTGTTTTCAAAACTTGTTTTGTTTGCTTTTCAATGTGGGTTTTAAAAAAGGGTTTCTTTGAAAATTTCAGTTCGACTCTTGTATCGGTCCTCAAGAGTGTTTGAAAAATTGCTTTCGAAAGCTTTTTGAAAATGTGTTGGTGTGAAAAGTATTTTTGATTGGTTTTTGAAATTAGAGCAAGTATCTACGAGAACCTACCTACCCTAAGGAATTCGTCTGTGTAAATGTCCTTTAAAGTAGTGCCATCCCACCATTGAGAGGTAGGTAGCACCACCGTTGGAGGTGTTCGGGTCAATTCGAGTTTGTAGGGACATGGTGATCACCAGAGCAATGGGAAGACACCTTAGAAGCTACCCTCATGCCAGGTTCCCAGATCATGAGGACTTACTAAGACATCCTCTACTCGACGGTCACCTTTCTAAGGCAAGGCAACAGTGAGGCGTACCCTAGGGGTGGTGTGTGCGAATTGTGTGTCATTTTCATTGATATTTGTCTTGTCATGTTAAAGTGTTCTACGCTTGATTTTATTTAGACATTCATTCTTGCATGCTTGGTTTAACAGTTAAAAGTTTGCGGGAAAAGTAAATCTAAAGCTATTACAAATGGCGCGGGTCCACATCGCCAAAATTAAACCGGACCCGATTTGACAGAAAATAAATAAAGTGCGAGAAGTAAATGTTACAAAGCTTCGGGGCAGATACATAATTATTTGACGACATAAAATAAAGATGCGAAATTAAGCAATTAAGTCGAAAGGAGGGCGTTGGACCCTTTTACAAAATATTAAAGTTAATGAGGAATTAAAATATAAAAAAAGAACTTGTTTTTGGTATTTTCAGGATTTAATGAAAAAGAGAATTAATGAAAATTAAAATTGAATGCAAACCCTAATTCTATTTATTTTTAAACTTATTAAAAAAATGTTGAAGTTTTTAACCTAATTTAACCTAAGTTATTTATATACAATTTAATTATAAAAATAAATAAATAAATAATATTATGGGAAAGAAAAAAAAATTAAAAGGAATAAAAACTATCAATTAAACCTAGTTCTACATTTTTTATATTTTTATTAAAAGAATTAAAGTTGCAACCTATTTTAAACTAATTAAATTCCAAGCATTTATTTACAAGAAAATATTAAACTAAAATATTTATTGCATTTTTTGTCTTTTCTTTTTTTTATGATATTTTTATAATTTTTGTAAAACTAATTAATTAAATTAAAACAACAAAACAAATAAACAAATAATTGAAAATAAAATAAAACATAAAGAAAATTGAAAAAAACATTGCAAACCAGGGGGGGGGTTCAGGCCCCAATTGTGAGGTATAAGCCCAGCAATCTAGCCCATTTAGCTTTGATCCATTTGACTTTTTGAACAGCATACAGCAATGTTGACCTACGCCCATGGCGTACTTTCAATCTATGCCCTTGACTGGATCTCAGCGTGCACGTGGATGGTTGATCAGGAAGGTGTATGATGCGCCTTGACCTTTCAAACTGCATATGAACATTTATGGCAAAATAATATAGGAAATTGTACAGACCTGGGGTTCGAACCCAGGTCACGTGTGTTACCAACACCATCGCCTGCCACTAGACCAACTCAACGCATTTGATTAATAAATAAACGATAAATATTATAAAAGAAAAGTAAATGGTTAGTGGTTTAACGCGCCAATTTTCAAACGTGCCAATCAGTGTGTGACACGGCTTCATCTTCCTCACCATCCCTGTAAAACAAAACACAAAGGCAACGGTTTTCTGGGCGTGGCTTAAGGTCAGTTTCAAGAAAATAGCGACTAGCGCTATAGTGTCCATAAATTAATCGCGAGTGGTGCTTCCTGTTCGTCCAAGCTTGCTGAGTCTAATGGTGGTGGCCTTGAACCCTAATTTTTCCTTGGGTGAAAAACCCCAATTCAAAACTCTGAAAACCCTAGAAAACCAGTTATGGCATAATCGCGTATGTAGCATAAAAATTCAATTAAACATAATGGTTAGTCTCAGAACTTCATAATGAACATGATTCAATGAATAAAAATTGCAAAATATGCACAAATCATGATGCACGATTCTGAAAATTTCTTGACACAGTTTGTGTTCGTTTTACCAGTTCTTGGAGTTTAGAGGGATGATTCTGATTGGAATACACTCAATAGACCTTGAGCAAGCTATTGGAATGAAAATTAGGCTTTGAATCACCCTAAAAAGTGGTTTTCAGTATTTGAGTTTTTAGAGAAAAATTCAATGTTGCAATGGTGTATTCTGAGCTGCTGCGTGTCTATGGGCATTAGGGTTGTGTTCAAGCATTTGTAGTGAGGCTATTAGGTCAACAAAGCTCAATAAAATCCAATGCAATAATGGTTTTGGAGATTTGATTTTTTTAAGATTTTCCATATCTTTTTTCATGTGTATTTTGTGTCAATTATGCTCAAATCAATCCAATTCTTTCCTATTTGACCTATGCACGAAATCTTGATGGCAAAACATGTATAAAAAGATTTGAAAACTTAGGTTAGTATTTTTCCTATATTTAATTTGATTTAAGTGAATTAATATAAATAATAATTCAAATAAATAAATAAAAAATGAGAAAATACTTCCCTTTGGGCCAAGTGGTCGTGCATATGCTTAGAATGATGAATCATGGAAGAAAAATGGGCCCATTAGCAATTTTAGGTCATTTGAACCATTGTTGACTTTTCAAAATATCCAAAAATTTCCCAACTTCCACAAGGCATAACTTGCTCAATTTTTAATCTTTTCTCATGTTCTTTGACATTTTGGAAAGGTCTTTGAGTCCTCTAATCAATGCCTTTGGTCACATGTCATTTTGATTTACCAATCTCAAGTTATGGCCTTTGACTTAAAGTCCCTTTTTGTTGACTTTTGAAAATGACCTATAATGTTGAAATTGATAACTTTTTGTGAGAGCATTTCTTGGACTTTAAATATGAAGATGAGTTGTAGGAAATGTCTTTATCTTCAAAATGAGCTCTGGATGGAATTTTTCTGATAATCCATGTGAAAGTTATGCCCTGGTCAATTTCAGTTGACTTTTTCAGCTGTCCAAATAAGGAAACTTTTGCATCTTTGATGATTTATGAGCCAAATTTTGAGAATCATGATCAAGCATTGATAAAATGATGTTTGTGGCTTCAAAATGATATGTTGACCAAAAATTTGAACTTTTGACTGTCAAATGACCATTTTGCCCCTACAGTTGACTGTAGTGCAATTTAGGGTTTTGACTGTGCAATTTTGAGCTGAATGCCTTGAAACTTGATATGAGGATACTTGACCATATTTGTAATCATGTGAGACTTGATTGGGCCTTTGAAACCTTCAATTTCTTGATCAGAACACAAACCCTAGTTTTGACTGTATATGAGACCTTTGCCCTGAGCAACCCTTGGGGAATTTTGTAGCTTGGCTTGGCAATTTCTTGAAGAATATGGGAGGGCAAATTTTGGGGTACAACAGTTGCCCCTGTTCAATCTTCTTAGACCTGAGGATGCAGATTGGCTGACGTGCCTTTCGTAATCCGAGGGTAGAAGATGATTGAACACTAAAGTGCCCAGAAATTTGCGCTCACATGGTAGCAGTGATGATGGGAATGGGCTTATAGATGCCATTTTGAGATTGCTGGATGGGATGATGGGCTTATAGATGCCATCTGGATGTTGATCGCGTAGGAAATTCCTTAGCGAGAACCTGCATACCTGCAAAAGAACAAATGAGTACCTGACACGTTGCAGGAGCTAGTTTTCAGATGCTTGGTATAGATGTGTCCTGACTGGTTACAGGAGCTGGATCTGGAGCTTCAAAAGATGATGAATGAACCAGGTATGGTCACTGCCTTAGCATGAATGGTAAGAGAACCTTGGGTGATTTTAACTTCAACAACGCTCGTTGAGAAAATCTTGGTGGGAAATACCATCTTCGCAGGATCGGAACGAGAACCATATGCCATTATAATCTGAAAGGGAATCACCTCACTCGCCGTCGGAGAGGGAACTATCTGGAAAGGAATTATCACCTCACTCGCTGTTGGAGAGGGAAACCTCTGAAAAAGGACTTACCACCTCACTCGCCGTTGGAGAGGGAACCATAGGAGACTATCACCTCACACTCACCGTCGGAGAGGGAAACATCTGAAAAAGGAATTACCACCTCACTCGCCGTTGGAGAGGGGACCATAGGAGACTATCACCTCACACTCGTCGTCAGAGAGGGAAACATCTAAAAAGGACTTACCACCTCACTCGCTGTTGGAGAGGGAACCATAGGAGACTATCACCTCACACTCACCGTCGGAGAGGGAAACATCTAAAAAGGAATTACCACCTCACTCACCGTTGGAGAGGGGACCATAGGAGACTATCACCTCACACTCACCGTCGGAGAGGGAAACATCTGAAAAGGAATTACCACCTCACTCACCGTTGGAGAGGGGACCATAGGAGACTATCACCTCACACTCACCGTCAGAGAGGGAAACATCTGAAAAGGAATTACCACCTCACTCACCGTTGGAGAGGGGACCATAGGAGACTATCACCTCACACTCACCGTCGGAGAGGGAAACATCTTGAAAAAGGAATTACCACCTCACTCACCGTCGGAGAGGGGACCATAGGAGACTATCACCTCACACTCACCGTCGGAGAGGGAAACATCTTGAAAAAGGAATTACCACCTCACTCACCGTCGGAGAGGGGACCATAGGTTCTGCTGAGTCTTTATCAGAAAAATCTGTTGGGAATCGATTTAGCTGGACTAGAGGAGGTCTTGAAATATGTTTGAGAATTTCAACTGCGTCTTTCCTGAAAGGTAAAGGTCAGTCATATGCAATGCATGATATGGATCAAGCAATGATATTCTCAACATAAATGAGATTTGTATGATATGATGCGTTATGCATGCTATAATGATGTATGTATGTGATGTTTTATGAATGTTTTTGTCTAGGAAAGTAAATCCTTGACGGGTGCCGGGAAGTCATATCCTGGGCTGATGTTGAAGAATAGATTTTGCTTCCGCTGGGGACGATAACTGCAAGAATACCGGTAGGAGAAGATGACTCCGTTGAGGAATAAACTTGGCAAATGGAAGATTCTGCGGGGAGGAAAAATACTCTAGCGACCATGCTGGGGAGTGATACTCTGTGGGGAGAGAGAGGCCTTGCTGAGTATTGATAGTAACTTGCTGGGGAAACCCTTGTTGTTGGAAGTGTTGATGGACTTCGCTGGGGTAAGAAGGCTTCGTTGACGACGCTCTTTCCGGGGCTTTTGGCTGAGGATAACCCAGTTATATCCTGTTAAGGAAATAACTCTTTAAATCAAGCCGGACGACGCGTTCGTGCTCTGCGAGGGGGTAAGCTTCCAGAATCTTACTGGGGATAAGCTTACTGCTTGGGGATATGGACTCCATCTTTCCTGGGGAAACCGGATTGGACTTTTCTGGGGAAGTTTTGATATGTTGGGGAAGTGATTCCTTTGAATGCTGATATGCCGCCGGGGAACAATCTTTAGACCAAGACTGCCGGGGATGCTTGTTAAGAATATATATATGCTGCTGCTGGGGGAGTATTGAGATCTACTGGAGGATACTCAATTTCCTTGAGATTTCATAGCTCTGCTTGGAGAAGAATGCACTTTTGTTGGCTCACTCTCTGGGGAATTCAGGTATACTGGTCATGTTCTTTAGCTGAACCTACCTTGGTACCTTGGAGGATAGTGCAATTGGATTGTTTAGACAACTCTTTTATTGCCCCTGTTTCTGATGTGGGAGAGGAAGACCTGTGAGGTGCTGATAATTGTTGAGGGTCAAACCTTCCTCAGGTAGGCAGGTGACAAGATGACAGGACATAGTCGTACGCTTTGATCCCTAACTTTTGCCTGGACCGCCCTTTCGGGTTTTCAGTCCACCGGGATACCCATTTTTGCCCAAGCCGCCTTTTCAGGTTTTCGACTTGCCGGGTGTACAGAATTTTTCATTTCATCCCTTCATTTTGCCCGAACCCTTTTGGTTCGCCGGGAAGCCCTTATTTTTGCCTAGGTGTGTCAACCTAGCGGGTCTTTGATTATGCGTAGTATCTTTTCGACTATGTCCATGTTCTTAGAATGTAGGGAGTTGCCCCTGTTAGAAGTGTTTTGTCATGCCACCAGAAGGTGTTTGATCAGGCAAGATTCTGTTGTTGAAATGCCCTAAGTGACTCAGGTGGAGATTTGCCCCAGGCTATTTGGCCTTTTGAGAGATTCTCCGAATCTTGATTGGACTGCCCCAGATAATGGACCATGGTCATGTCATGCCCCTTGATTGGAGGTACTTCTGTTCATTAGGCATTCGCCGTGCGAACTTCTATACTGTTCAAACAAATAGTCATATGCAAACAAAGTTATGTTAAAAATGCAAAGCTTATGTCTGTCTTGAAGATTTTGAAAATGCATTCTTTTTTCATAAAACAAGTGATTGTTTGTAAAAACGTGATGTCGACTCTGTATTTACCGTAAGCCTTAAGGAGTCAGGATACCTTTCGTACAGTATGCTTTCGAACTAACCCATGCTTCAGCTAGGACTTTTGAGGGTTATAACGTGGCCTGGTTCACGGTTTAAGAAACAAAGGATAAAGGCTCAAATTTTATTTGTACCCACCCGCTCTTCGTGATGTTCTCCAAACCTAAACTCAGCTGATCGTGCGTTAGACCTTGTTTGAGTCTTTGTCCTGATGTTCCAATGATGGTTCGGATATTGTTGATTTATTTTGAATGGGCAGTCATTTCTTTTTTGTTGAGGGTTTGTAGGACCTCTTTCTTCTTGATTTCGTTATCCCTATTTTTTTGCCTGAACTGTTTCCTTTTTTGGAATTACAGTCAGCGGGATGCCCCAGTTTTGTAAGTCTCCTTCATGGGTTTTGACTTAATGGGTTTTTTATTTTTTGAGATAATGACTGCCTTTCTTTATTGATTATTCGGAACCATCACTGTCTTTCTTCGTTTTGTAAAGATCTCTTCGGTGCCATTCGTCATGCACTTGGATCAACTGAGAGACTACCCTGCCCCAGGTTATGATTAAGGGTTTTAAATTTCGAAAAGAAAAACTCCTACTTCTTTGGCTCAGATGGGTTGACAAGGGATTATCATCCTTATAACTCCAGTGTTTAGGGATTGAAACAATGCCTGTACCTCATCAGCGGGGTCTGTTCAAAAGCATACTGTAGATTCGGTATCGTTTTCGTCATCCTCCCTCAAGAGGCTTTAGAATTTTAGAGCAAGAGTTGACATCAAAAAAAATATGAAAACAGTTTGCATATAGTGAATGCGAATATATTGATTCAAAAATAGACATAAGCGATGCATTAATGGAATAACAATGTTTTAACATGAATAAATGTTTAAACAAAAGAAAATCGCAACTTGAACATTCGAATGAACAAAAGTTTCAATCCTAGCCATGCTTTGGCGAGGGAGCAGTGATCACGTTGGGAGTCTCGGCGGGCTCGAACTCGATCTCTTTAGCATCGATCATGTTTTGAATCTTGTACTTCAGTGCCCAACAATCCTCAGTATCGTGCCCCGGGCTACCAGAATGGTAAGCGCATCTTGCTTCTGGGTTGTAACTTGGAGAGGAGGTCTTTGGATTCGCAGGAGGGTTGATCACCGCAATCAGGTTCATCCTTAACATGTGCTGTAAAGCTCGTGACCATGGCATGTTAATGTTGGTGAATTGTCTCTTAGGCTCGTCCGACCTGTTCTGATCAACCCGCTGTTCTTGGCGAAGTCGTTGTTGGACCTGTGAAGTAGTAGCAACTCGGAGAGGTCTATTCATTGAACCCGACCTTTGCCCTCTTGGAAGCTGTTCCATGACCTGGTCCCTGATTTGGGCTGGTTGCTTCATGCCTTGAGGAAGCTGACTGATCATGGCTCTCAGCTCTCCTTGCTCCTGAGCTAAACCTTGAATGAGGGCCCTTTGCCCCAGTATCTGGGTTTTCAATGTGTCTACCTCAGCTTGTAGACGTTTCAGCTGTTCGTCCTTGTCATCTTCAGGACTTTTTCTGATCAGATTCCCCATGAGGAGTGTCCTCAACTCTTCCTGCCCCTTGGATAGGCTTAGGAAGATCTCTTGGAACTGAGTCTCTTGAGCATGAGGTCCCTGGTTATCTTGTTGGGAAGCCATTGCTGAAATAAACAGCGAGAATGGTAAGTGACCTGCAACAAGGATACCTGCTATGCAATGATGTGTATGATATGCATGCAATGTTTTCAAGGATCTCGCAGGGTAAACAAGAAAATTGTTAGCATTGGAATTTATAGCTTGATTGAAGGAAACCCATGTTGTTGAGAATTCTTCTTCAAAGGGTCAAAGGCTCACCATATCCAGTGGGTCATAGCCCCTGACAACCTTGGCTAGAGGAAAATAAATCCTCTTTGCCCCTTGTTGGGATAGTTGATTCATCATGACCTGCATCACAAGCCTTTGAGATCCTTGAAACGGGTTAGGATGTATGCAATGGTATGATGTTATGTTATGCATGGGGTAATGTAAGTAACCATGTTATGAGTCCCAATTAAGGACTGCAAACCAAACCCTGCAAGAAGCTCGGTAAAACCTGTTATGAGTCCCAATTGAGGGCTAAAACAAACCCTGCAAGAAACTCGGTAAACCTTGTTATGAGTCCTAGTTAAGGACTAAAACAAAAACCTGCAAGAAACTTAGGATACCCTGTTATGAGTCCTAATTAAGGACTATAAACAAAACCTGCAAGAAACTCGGTAAACCCTGTTAGGAGTCCTAATTAAGGACTGTAAACCAAAACCTGTAAGAAGCTTAGGTACCCTGTTATGAGTCCCTATTAAGGACTATAAACAAAACCTGCAAGTAGTTCATGTGTCAGATAACAAGCATGCAAGTAGTCAAGTACGAAGGCACGCAAGTCACACAAGAGAAACCCTTAGAGTTTAGGCCAGCATGAAGTTTGGGGTACTACCCTCTTGAAGTTGGTGGGTTCAACCTGTCCTAATCAAAGTAACCGGGTTCTAAGGTTCCCAATATCACGGGATTGCTTTCATTGTTCATCGTTTCGATTTAGCCACTGAACTGGCGACTGAAATATTCCAGGAAAGCAACCCTCAATTGAGCGTAGTATCGAGTATCAACCAACCTCGGACTGCACCAAAGTCAGTTATCTCACTACCCTAAAGAGGCCAAGATAGTTCAATTAAGGTTCCTAAGGTCTGTTGATGCTTCACGACACCACGCGAAGGCCCCGTACTCTCCTTGACTGAACTCAAGGGTTACCGGTACACACCAAAGTGCCACATCAACATAGCAGACTGTTTCAACCATGTCGGTATACCCCGCACAGTTCCCTCACAGCCTTGTTGCTACTTTCTAAGAAAGGTATCCCCCAGATCCGGGTTAGGATCTATAGAACTCCCAAGCAACCCACAATAATAAAGCAAGCAAAGAAGATAATTGAAAACATAGTTATGACCTAGCCCTAAGGTACACCCCACTTTAAGTTTATTCCCCAGCAGAGTCGCCAGTTCTGTGATCGGTGGATCTGGAACTGATTGTTTAACGCTGGTTCGCGAAATGTCGCGGAAGCAAGAGTCGCCACCGTCTTTTATTTTCTCCAAATGGAAAGGACAAAAGCACAGAAAAATTCCTTATAGAGATTGCTCTCGGTTCGGGAGGTAGGTTATAGAAAGGGAAGGTGTTAGCACCCTTTCTATCCATGGTTATCCATGGGCTCTTAGATACTTGCTCATTTGTGTTTTCAAAACTTGTTTTGTTTGCTTTTCAATGTGGGTTTTAAAAAAGGGTTTCTTTGAAAATTTCAGTTCGACTCTTGTATCGGTCCTCAAGAGTGTTTGAAAAATTGCTTTCGAAAGCTTTTTGAAAATGTGTTGGTGTGAAAAGTATTTTTGATTGGTTTTTGAAATTAGAGCAAGTATCTACGAGAACCTACCTACCCTAAGGAATTCGTCTGTGTAAATGTCCTTTAAAGTAGTGCCATCCCACCATTGAGAGGTAGGTAGCACCACCGTTGGAGGTGTTCGGGTCAATTCGAGTTTGTAGGGACATGGTGATCACCAGAGCAATGGGAAGACACCTTAGAAGCTACCCTCATGCCAGGTTCCCGGATCATGAGGACTTACTAAGACATCCTCTACTCGACGATCACCTTTCGAAGGCAAGGCAACAGTGAGGCGTACCCTAGGGGTGGTGTGTGCGAATTGTGTGTCATTTTCATTGATATTTGTCTTGTCATGTTAAAGTGTTCTACGCTTGATTTTATTTAGACATTCATTCTTGCATGCTTGGTTTAACAGTTAAAAGTTTGCAGGAAAAGTAAATCTAAAGCTATTACAAATGGCGCGGGTCCACATCGCCAAAATTAAACCGGACCCGATTTGACAGAAAATAAATAAAGTGCGAGAAGTAAATGTTACAAAGCTTCGGGGCAGATACATAATTATTTGACGACATAAAATAAAGATGCGAAATTAAGCAATTAAGTCGAAAGGAGGGCGTTGGACCCTTTTACAAAATATTAAAGTTAATGAGGAATTAAAATAAAAAAAAAGAACTTGTTTTTGGTATTTTCAGGATTTAATGAAAAAGAGAATTAATGAAAATTAAAATTGAATGCAAACCCTAATTCTATTTATTTTTAAACTTATTAAAAAAATGTTGAAGTTTTTAACCTAATTTAACCTAAGTTATTTATATACAATTTAATTATAAAAATAAATAAATAAATAATATTATGGGAAAGAAAAAAAAATTAAAAGGAATAAAAACTATCAATTAAACCTAGTTCTACATTTTTTATATTTTTATTAAAAGAATTAAAGTTGCAACTTATTTTAAACTAATTAAATTCCAAGCATTTATTTACAAGAAAATATTAAACTAAAATATTTATTTCATTTTTTGTCTTTTCTGTTTTTTATGATATTTTTATATTTTTTGTAAAAATAATTAATTAAATTAAAACAACAAAACAAATAAACAAATAATTGAAAATAAAATAAAACATAAAGAAAATTGAAAAAAACATTGCAAACCAGGGGGGGTTCAGGCCCCAATTGTGAGGTATAAGCCCAGCAATCTAGCCCATTTAGCTTTGATCCATTTGACTTTTTGAACAGCATACAGCAATGTTGACCTACGCCCATGGCGTACTTTCAATCTATGCCCTTGACTGGATCTCAGCGTGCACGTGGATGGTTGATCAGGAAGGTGTATGATGCGCCTTGACCTTTGAAACTGCATATGAACATTTATGGCAAAATAATATAGGAAATTGTACAGACCTGGGGTTCGAACCCAGGTCACGTGTGTTACCAACACCATCGCCTGCCACTAGACCAATTCAACGCATTTGATTAATAAATAAACGATAAATATTATAAAAGAAAAGTAAATGGTTAGTGGTTTAACGCGCCAATTTTCAAACGTGCCAATCAGTGTGTGACACGGCTTCATCTTCCTCACCATCCCTGTAAAACAAAACACAAAGGCAACGGTTTTCTGGGCGTGGCTTAAGGTCAGTTTCAAGAAAATAGCGACTAGCGCTATAGTGTCCATAAATTAATCGCGAGTGGTGCTTCCTGTTCGTCCAAGCTTGCTGAGTCTAATGGTGGTGGCCTTGAACCCTAATTTTTCCTTGGGTGAAAAACCCCAATTCAAAACTCTGAAAACCCTAGAAAACCAGTTATGGCATAATCGTGTATGTAGCATAAAAATTCAATTAAACATAATGGTTAGTCTCAGAACTTCATAATGAACATGATTCAATGAATAAAAATTGCAAAATATGCACAAATCATGATGCACGATTCTGAAAATTTCTTGACACAGTTTGTGTTCGTTTTACCAGTTCTTGGAGTTTAGAGGGATGATTCTGATTGGAATACACTCAATAGACCTTGAGCAAGCTATTGGAATGAAAATTAGGCTTTGAATCGCCCTAAAAAGTGGTTTTCAGTATTTGAGTTTTTAGAGAAAAATTCAATGTTGCAATGGTGTATTCTGAGCTGCTGCGTTTCTATGGGCATTAGGGTTGTGTTCAAGCATTTGTAGTGAGGCTATTAGGTCAACAAAGCTCAATAAAATCCAATGCAATAATGGTTTTGGAGATTTGATTTTTTTAAGATTTTCCATATCTTTTTTCATGTGTATTTTGTGTCAATTATGCTCAAATCAATCCAATTCTTTCCTATTTGACCTATGCACGAAATCTTGATGGCAAAACATGTATAAAAAGATTTGAAAACTTAGGTTAGTATTTTTCCTATATTTAATTTGATTTAAGTGAATTAATATAAATAATAATTCAAATAAATAAATAAAAAATGAGAAAATACTTCCCTTTGGGCCAAGTGGTCGTGCATATGCTTAGAATGATGAATCATGGAAGAAAAATGGGCCCATTAGCAATTTTAGGTCATTTGAACCATTGTTGACTTTTCAAAATATCCAAAACTTTCCCAACTTCCACAAGGCATAACTTGCTCAATTTTTAATCGTTTCTCATGTTCTTGGACATTTTGGAAAGGTCTTTGAGTCCTCTAACCAATGCCTTTGGTCCCATGTCATTTTGATTTACCAATCTCACGTTATGGCCTTTGACTTAAAGTCCCTTTTTGTTGACTTTTGAAAATGACCTATAATGTTGAAATTGATAACTTTTTGTGAGAGCATTTCTTGGACTTGAAATATGAAGATGAGTTGTAGGAAATGTCTTTCTCTTCAAAATGAGCTTTGGATGGAATTTTTCTGATAATCCATGTGAAAGTTATGCCCTGGTCAATTTCAGTTGACTTTTTCAGCTGTCCAAATAAGGAAACTTTTGCATCTTTGATGATTTCTGAGCCAAATTTTGAGAATCATGATCAAGCATTGATAAAATGATGTTTGTGGCTTCAAAATGATATGTTGACCAAAAATTTGAACTTTTGACTGTCAAATGACCATTTTGCCCCTACAGTTGACTGTAGTGCAATTTAGGGTTTTGACTGTGCAATTTTGAGCTGAATGCCTTGAAACTTGATATGAGGATACTTGACCATATTTGTAATCATGTGAGACTTGATTTGGCCTTTGAAACCTTCAATTTCTTGATCAGAACACAAACCCTAGTTTTGACTGTATATGAGACCTTTGCCCTGAGCAACCCTTGGGGAATTTTGTAGCTTGGCTTGGCAATTTCTTGAAGAATATGGGAGGGCAAATTTTGGGGTACAACAGTTGCCCCTGTTCAATCTTCTTAGACCTGAGGATGCAGATTGGCTGACGTGCCTTTCGTAATCCGAGGGTAGAAGATGATTGAACACTAAAGTGCCCAGAAATTTGCGCTCACATGGTAGCAGTGATGATGGGAATGGGCTTATAGATGCCATTTTGAGATTGCTGGATGGGATGATGGGCTTATAGATGCCATCTGGATGTTGATCGCGTAGGAAATTCCTTAGCGAGAACCTGCATACCTGCAAAAGAACAAATGAGTACCTGACACGTTGCAGGAGCTGGTTTTCAGATGCTTGGTATAGATGTGTCCTGACTGGTTACAGGAGCTGGATCTGGAGCTTCAAAAGATGATGAATGAACCAGGTATGGTCACTGCTTTAGCATGAATGGTAAGAGAACCTTGGGTGATTTTAACTTCAACAACGCTCGTTGAGAAAATCTTGGTGGGAAATACCATCTTCGCAGGATCGGAACGAGAACCATAGGCCATTATAATCTGAAAGGGAATCACCTCACTCGCCGTCGGAGAGGGAACTATCTGGAAAGGAATTATCACCTCACTCTCCGTTGGAGAGGGAAACCTCTGAAAAAGGACTTACCACCTCACTCGACGTTGGAGAGGGAACCATAGGAGACTATCACCTCACACTCACCGTCGGAGAGGGAAACATCTGAAAAAGGAATTACCACCTCACTCGCCGTTGGAGAGGGGACCATAGGAGACTATCACCTCACACTCGCCGTCGGAGAGGGAAACATCTAAAAAGGACTTACCACCTCACTCGCCGTTGGAGAGGGAACCATAGGAGACTATCACCTCACACTCACCGTCGGAGAGGGAAACATCTAAAAAGGAATTACCACCTCACTCACCGTTGGAGAGGGGACCATAGGAGACTATCACCTCACACTCACCGTCGGAGAGGGAAACATCTGAAAAGGAATTACCACCTCACTCACCGTTGGAGAGGGGACCATAGGAGACTATCACCTCACACTCACCGTCGGAGAGGGAAACATCTGAAAAGGAATTACCACCTCACTCACCGTTGGAGAGGGGACCATAGGAGACTATCACCTCACACTCACCGTCGGAGAGGGAAACATCTTGAAAAAGGAATTACCACCTCACTCACCGTCGGAGAGGGGACCATAGGAGACTATCACCTCACACTCACCGTCAGAGAGGGAAACATCTTGAAAAAGGAATTACCACCTCACTCACCGTCGGAGAGGGGACCATAGGTTCTGCTGAGTCTTTATCAGAAAAATCTGTTGGGAATCGATTTAGCTGGACTAGAGGAGGTCTTGAAATATGTTTGAGAATTTCAACTGCGTCTTTCCTGAAAGGTAAAGGTCAGTCATATGCAATGCATGATATGGATCAAGCAATGATATTCTCAACATAAATGAGATTTGTATGATATGATGCGTTATGCATGCTATAATGATGTATGTATGTGATGTTTTATGAATGTTTTTGTCTAGGAAAGTAAATCCTTGACGGGTGCCGGGAAGTCATATCCTGGGCTGATGTTGAAGAATAGATTTTGCTTCCGCTGGGGACGATAACTGCAAGAATACCGGTAGGAGAAGATGACTCCGTTGAGGAATAAACTTGGCAAATGGAAGATTCTGCGGGGAGGAAAAATACTCTAGCGACCATGCTGGGGAGTGATACTCTGTGGGGAGAGAGAGGCCTTGCTGAGTATTGATAGTAACTTGCTGGGGAAACCCTTGTTGTTGGAAGTGTTGATGGACTTCGCTGGGGTAAGAAGGCTTCGTTGACGATGCTCTTTCCGGGGCTTTTGGCTGAGGATAACCCAGTTATATCCTGTTAAGGAAATAACTCTTTAAATCAAGCCGGACGACGCGTTCATGCTCTGCGAGGGGGTAAGCTTCCAGAATCTTACTGGGGATAAGCTTACTGCTTGGGGATATGGACTCCATCTTTCCTGGGGAAACCGGATTGGACTTTTCTGGGGAAGTTTTGATATGTTGGGGAAGTGATTCCTTTGAATGCTGATATGCCGCCGGGGAACAATCTTTAGACCAAGACTGCCGGGGATGCTTGTTAAGAATATATATATGCTGCTGCTGGGGGAGTATTGAGATCTACTGGAGGATACTCAATTTCCTTGAGATTTGATAGCTCTGCTTGGAGAAGAATGCACTTTTGTTGGCTCACTCTCTGGGGAATTCAGGTATACTGGTCATGTTCTTTAGCTGAACCTACCTTGGTACCTTGGAGGATAGTGCAATTGGATTGTTTAGACAACTCTTTTATTGCCCCTGTTTCTGATGTGGGAGAGGAAGACCTGTGAGGTGCTGATAATTGTTGAGGGTCAAACCTTCCTCAGGTAGGCAGGTGACAAGATGACAGGAGATAGTCGTACGCTTTGATCCCTAACTTTTGCCTGGACCGCCCTTTCGGGTTTTCAGTCCACCGGGATACCCATTTTTGCCCAAGCCGCCTTTTCAGGTTTTCGACTTGCCGGGTGTACAGATTTTTTCATTTCATCCCTTCATTTTGCCCGAACCCTTTTGGTTCGCCGGGAAGCCCTTATTTTTGCCTAGGTGTGTCAACCTAGCGGGTCTTTGATTATGCGTAGTATCTTTTCGACTATGTCCATGTTCTCAGAATGTAGGGAGTTGCCCCTGTTAGAAGTGTTTTGTCATGCCACCAGAAGGTTCTGGGGTTTCGCCTAGGGTAGAAAACATTCACTTAGGGTAGAAAAAAGATAACGAATTTCCCCAAGATTCTGGGGTTTCGCCTAGAACGGGTCTCAACTTCTTCTTTAACCAAGGCACTCCGCTTGTGAAGGCTAATACATAAGTTGTCTCAAATAAAGAGACTTGCTATTTGTGGTCATGGAGGATCATAAAAGGAAATGACTTTTTTTGGTGCGAGGTATGACTTCCTGGGGAGGTGTCATGATATTCTTACTAAGGGGATAATGTTTTCTTGTGCAAAATAAATGCACTAACCAAAGCTTGGAGTTTTTCAGAATTCCAAAGTAAATAACATTGCTGGGGAGCCACAGATCCAAACAAGAAATAAACCAGAACAAAACCGTCAACCTAAATTCATCCTTTGAGAAATAAACTCAAGAGGGAAAACCAAATTTACCCAAACATGGCGCTATACCGGAAGGTTTAAAGCAAAAATCTTCTATGAGGGACAACTCAGTAGGGAAATCGAAAGAATATACGTTTTCTGCTTAAGACCAATGCTCGAATGACAAGAGGGTAACTTATCTCTGCAAAATAGGGTAATATGTCAACAAAAATATTAACAAATGTCAATGAACGATGATTTGTAAATTTTAGCCATGCATGATGTATGTATGAATGTATGAGTGCTATCGTGCGTATGTTGACAAAACAGATACTCAATCAATGGGAACAAACAAACAAAACTGCCTCGGGCACTAATAACACTCGACTAAGCTTCGACCAAGATGATCATTCAAAGAAAGGTAAAGGCCAGCTGCAGAAACCAAACCTACTGCCTGCTTTAACTTTACCAAGGAAAACATAATCCGGAGATAGGCAAATCAATCAGATACCGAGACAGAACATCCTTCTTCCAACTTCATCGGGGAAACCAGTTTTTTTTTCAAAAGTAACATGCCTACTGGGGATTTCAAGACCAGTCTTAAATAAAGCAGACTGGCACTGAAATGATCAAACTTCACTGGGGAATTCAAGCCTACTTCCCTGGAGAAAAATGTGGATTGAAACTTCATATCATGAAAACTCAGAAAAGAGGAGAAATGAACCCAAACATGTTCGAGGATACCGAAACCATAAATCCAATACACCGAAAACAACCCGAGTAGACCTTCTCAAAACAACCAGAGTTCGTACATTCTTGGGATCACCATTTTTGTTGTCATTGTTTCATCACAAATCTCAAAGTAAATTGTAAAAATCTTTTTTTGAAAAATCAATTTTGTTATTTAATCTCTTTTCTTTGAAAGTTATTATCAGTAATAAATAGAGTCTTTGCAAGCTAAATAAAATAAGAAACACAAAGAATTGGGTAACAGCTCAAACTTCATTAATAGAATGGTAGTCTATGAATAGCGAGACTCCATAGATGATTACAAAGTTTGGGAAATAGTAATACATAATGGAAAAGATACATTGAGGTACAATGAACAATATCCCCCTGACAACTTTTGAAATCCTGAGCAGCAGCTTTTGTTGAAGTATGGTGAAGATCCGAGAAGATTGTTGCTTCAACGATCAAGTCTTGTCTGACGTAGTTACTTGCCAAGAAAATCCCTAACTTTTTCCTAAGTTGCCCTTGTGGGTTTTCAACTTAGCGGGAAACTTATTCTGTTTATGTCTCTAATTTTTGCCTAGACCGCCCTTT
The DNA here is from genome assembly GCA_948472305.1 of Vicia faba. Lineage (NCBI taxonomy): Eukaryota > Viridiplantae > Streptophyta > Magnoliopsida > Fabales > Fabaceae > Vicia > Vicia faba. Next base: position 720,464,627 of record OX451741.1, on the reverse strand, counting down.
CAGGTTTTCAGCCTACCGAGACGCTCTTTTTTTCCTAAGCCTCCCTTTCGGGTTTTCAACTTAGCGAGCTGTTCTTTTATTTCTTTATGCGAAGTATTTCTTGACTGCATCAGCATTCATGGGACGTGGGAACTCCTCGCCATCCATAATTTCAAGAATTAACGCACCGCTAGAGAATACTTTCTTGACAACATATGGGCCTTCAAAATTGGGAGTCCACTTGCCCCTAGAATCAGTGTTGAAAGACATGATCTTCCTGAGCACGAGGTCGCCTTCTCTGAATTCACGAGGCTTGACCTTTTTATCAAAAGCTTTCTTCATTCTCTTGTGATATAACTGCCCATGACACAAAGCTGTCATTATCTTCTCCTCAATCAAATTCAGTTGGTCAAACCTGTTATGGACCCATTCAGCCTCTGACAACTTGGCTTCCATTATCACATGCAACGAGGGAATCTCCACCTCGACTGGGAGTACAGATTCCATTCCATACACTAGGGAGAACGGGGTCGCTCCTATTGAAGCACAGACAAATGTTCGATATCCATGCATAGCAAAAGGGAGCATTTCATGCCAATCCTTATAAGTAATAACTATTTTCTGGATAACTCTCTTGATATTCTTATTAGCAGCTTTAACAACCCCATTCATCTATGGCCTGTATGGAGATGAATTGTGATGGACAATCTTGAATTCTTCACACAGTTCTGTCATCATCTTGTTGTTCAAATTCGAACCATTGTCAGTGATGATTCTGTTCGGCACACCATACCTGCATCTAAGATTATTCTTGATGAAACTCACAACCACCTGTTTAGTAACATTGGCGTATGAAGCAGCCTCCACCCATTTGGTGAAGTAGTCAATTGCTACCAAGATAAAACGGTGCCCATTTGAAGCTTTGGGTTCTATCATCCCAATCATGTCAATACCCCACATAGAGAAAGGCCATGGGCAGGAAATCACATTGAGAAGTGTCGGAGGCACATGGACCTTGTCTGCATAAATCTGGTATTTATGGCACTTCTTTGCAAATCTGTAACAGTCAGACTCCATTGTCAGCCAATAATAACCTGCCCTTAGCATCCTTTTAGCCATCGAATGTCCATTGGCATGAGTGCCAAATGAACCTTCATGAATCTCATGCATTAACATGTCTGCTTCGTGTCTATCCATGCATCTGAGCAAGACCATGTCATAATTTCTCTTATACAACACATTTTCACTGAGGAAGAAACTGCCCGCCAATCTTTTCAATGTCTTTCTATCTTTCCTCGACGCACCGATCGGGTATTCCTGAGTCTGAAGAAAATGCTTGATATCATAATACCAGGGTTTTTCATCTACTACCTCCTCTGCTGTAAACACATGAGCGGGCCTCTCTAGCTGTCGAACCGTAATTCAGGGTATATCATTCCAAGTATTCACTTGGTACATGGAAGCCAGAGTTGCCAGAGCATCCGCCATTTGATTTTCATCTCTATGGATATGATGGAATTCAACTTTATTGAAGAAGGGTAGTAATCTCCTAGCATAATATTTGTAAGGGATCAAGCCACGGTGACGAGTGTCCCATTCTCCTTTAATCCGATTTATTACCAAAGCTGAATCACCATACACATCTAGAACTTTGATTCTGAGATCAATAGCTTCTTTGAGACCCATGATGCAAGCCTCATATTCTGCCATATTATTAGTGTAATCAAATGTTAACCTTGCAGTAAAAGGAATGTGCGATCCATGAGGAGTGACAATCACGGCACCAATTCCTTTACCATAAGCATTCACAGCTCCATCAAATATCATACTCCAACGAGATTAAGGGTCAGGGCCTTCCTCAGGCAATGGTTCATCACAATCTTTCACTTTCAGGAACATCACATCCTCATCAGGGAATTCATATTCTGCAGACTGGTGATCTTCCACCGGTTGGTGAGCAAGATAATCTGCCAACACACTACTTTTAATAGCCTTCTGAGTGCGGTATTCAATATCATATTCAGATAACAACATCTGCCAGCGGGAAATTCTCCCAGTAAGAGCAGGCTTTTCATAAATGTACTTGATTGGATCCATTTTGGAGATCAACCAAGTGGTATGATTCAACATATACTACCGCAAATGCTTTGCCGCCCATGCCAAAGCACAACATGTCTTTTCAAGTGTGGAATACTGCGACTCCCAATAAGTGAATATTTTGCTGAGATAATAAATGGCGAACTCCTTCTTCCCTGTTTCATCCTGTTGTCCCAGAATACAACCCATGGATTTATCCAACACTGTTAGATACATAATCAACGGTCTTCCTTCTACGGGAGGGAGCAATATAAGAGGTTCAAGAAGATATTCTTTAATACTCTCAAACGCCCTTTGGCAGTCATCCGTCCATACACAACCTTGATCTTTCTTTAACAACTTAAATATCAGTTCACATGTTGCAGTCATGTCAGAAATAAATCTGGAAATATAATTCAAACGCCCGAGGAAACCTCTGACTTGCTTTTCAGTTATTGGTTCTGGCATTTCTTGAATTGCTTTGAGTTTATCAGGGTCAACTTCGATTCCTTTTTGGATAACAATGAAACCCAACAACTCCCCCGATCAAACACCGAAGGTGGATTTGTTTGGATTCAAGCGGAGACAATACTTCCTCAAACGCTGAAACAACTTCAACAAATCTTCTATATGCCCATTCTTAAGTCTGGGATTTAGAAATCATATCATCAGCATATACTTCGATTTCCTTATGCATCAGATCATGGAATAAGTTTGTCATAGCCCTCTGATACGTTACACCAGCGTTCTTAAACCCGAAGGGCATCATTCTGTAACAGAATGTTCCCTAGGGTGTGATAAACGTTGTTTTTTCCATGTCCTCTGGAGTCATTCTTATTTTATTATACCCGGAAAATTCTTCCATGAACGAGAATACTTTGAATATTGATGTGCTATCCACTAACATGTCGATATGTGTCAATGGAAAATCATCTTTTGGACTAGCTTTATTTAGATCTCTGTAATCTACGCACGTGCAGACTTTTATGTCTTTTTTCGGTACTGGGACAATATTGGCAATCCATTGAGGATACACTGACGTCACAAGAAAACCAGCATTAATCTGTTTTAGAACCTCCTCTTTGATCTTTATTGCCATATCTGGGTGAGTTCTTCTCAACTTTTGTTTAATTGACGGACACTCCGGCTTCAATGGCAAACGGTGCTCGAAGATATCTGTATCTAGACCAGGCATGTCTTGGTAAGACCAAGCAAAAATATCTACATACTCTTTCAACAACTCAATCAACCTTATTTTTACATTGGGGCATAATGATGCTCCAATCTTTACCTCCTTCGGATCTTCCTCTGAACCCAAATTGATCACTTCCAAAGGCTCTTTATATGGCTGAATGGTATTTTCCTCGTGCTCAAGCAACCATGAGACCTCTTCTGGAATCTCACCATAATCTTCTTCTTCAGCCCCATACACATGACATTCAAAATTTGGAGAGGGTGTAGGGTCATTGTATTCAACGGGTTTTTTAATTAATCTGCACACACGATTTGTGATTGCTTTTAGAAACTGACACATATAACAAGTGATCTGCAGATTGAATTTCAGTTATTATTTATTTTGAAAGGTTTTTTTTATTATCATTTTCCAAGAAAAAGCAGAAAATAAAGACATAATTCGAGAAGCAAAGACAACTTCTATTAATGATCTTAAAAGTCACAGCAAACAGATAAGCCTTACAACATTAATACTTCCACATTGGGAAGAGTGAAAGCTTTTCAAAAGAAATATTAACAAATCAAATTACTTTGAAACATGTATGCAAGAGGGAACATCAATGGTGACCCAGTTATGAACCCTGACTCCATGTGACACATAATTCGGTACTTCCTGCTCTGCTTCATCTTCCTCAACAACATTAATTCCAGAATCAATTGGATGGAGGTAGCCTCCGCTGCAGAAAACATCATGATAACTGTTCATAGTAGACTTTGACTTCAAACTTTCGCCTTTACCATTCTTCGAAGAGAGACCCAAACCAGTTCTGTTCTTATTCACAGGTGGATCCACAATTCGTCCATAACTGTATTATGACCATTGCACACAACCTGCTGCGCGTCCTTCAGTGAAACAACAAAACTCTCATTTATACTTATGTTGGAAATGGATAGGGCTTGGAATTGGGTTCCAACAATAGCCTCATCCGCTTCTACGATACTAAAAGAGGACAAATGGGATATCAACAATGCCTGCTCCCCATTTATGATCACCACCTTCCCTTCACGCACAAACTTTAGCTTCTAATGTAGAGTTGAAGTGACAACCCCTACTTCATGTATCCATGGGCGTCCTAGCAAACAACTATATGCGGGAATAATGTCCATGACCTGGAAGGTTATTGGGAAGAAATGTGGTCTTATATGGATAGGTAAGTCCACTTCACCGATGACAGATTTCCTTGACCCATTAAATGCTTTCACAATGATGCCACTCGGGTGCATAGGTGTTCCTTGATACTTTAACTTCATGAGAGTACTCATCGGTATAACATTCAACGCGGATCCATTATCAATTAGCACATTGGATAGCGAATCATTCTTTCAGTTCATAGATATGTGGAGGGCTAAGTTGTGATTCCTCCCTTCATCTTGTAACTCATCATCGCAAAAACTCAAGTTATTACATGATGTAATGTTTCCAATTACGCTGCTGAATTAATATATTGGCATATCACTCTCCACAAAAGCTTGGTTTAGTACCCTCATCAAGGATTCTCTATGAGCATAGGAATTCATTAATAAAGCTAAGATATATATCTTTGAAGGAGTCTGCAGTAACTGATCTATAATTATGTAGTCACTCATCTTAATTATCTTCAAAATATCATCCACTTATTTCTCTAATGTAGCTCCACTAGTCTCTCCCGTTTCCTTCTTAGGTTCATCATTCTCGGCAATTTTCTTTCCAGCAGCAACATCTCTCCGAACAACCGGTGCAAACACACGACCACTATGGGTCACCCTTCTATTTTCAGCTATATTTCCAACATCGGGCATTGGCTGGATGGGAATTTCCACCCCATCTTCTAAGATTGTAGCGTTGTATTTATAAGACACAGCCTTATCTGATTTGTAGGGGATGGGACCTGGAAAACTAATTACCAATAGGGTAACAGCTGGCTTGCTATGGTACTCCACTCAAAATGAGCGGTTGCACCAAAGCAAGGCACGATGACGTTTACCCCTTCTGCAACACAATCAGTCATCAAAAAGTCATTTCTGGGAAAAAATCTTCGTCTGAAGAGAAATACTCGTCCGCGGAGGCATACTAATCCTCTGACTCTTCATCCGTTAAACAAACTTCAACCATATCAACCTCATGATAATCATCCCTCTGACTTGTGATCTTGATAGTTCCATTGTCTAATAGCAACTGAACACCCTCCCTCATAATTGAACATCCTAGGGGATTTCGATAATAAACCAGGCAAGATCCATATTGGTGTTCCACCTGACCATCCGTATGGCAGAAGGTAGCATGCAACTGCACGAGATCCTCATTCAAATGCTACACATAAAAAAATTATGAATTCACCAGGACATCCAAAAACCATATTCACTTCCTCTTCATACTCTGCCCTAGGTCTGATTATATGGATTAAGCCCTCATCCACCATCTTCTGTAAATCAGCCTTTATCTTCTCGCAACCCTGTATATCTACTACAAGTATCACAACCGGCATGGTCATGCATATAGTAGCTGAATTCACAGAGGTCTGCATGCATTTTTACCAAATCTCCTCTAACCAGATTAATGTCAAAAATTCGGAAGTCGCCTGGACAACCGGCCACCATATTTACAACATTTACTCCCCCGTGCTTGGGTAGAGGGTTATCTTTCACATTAGGTCCCATGTCCTTGAAAGATAGAATTCCAGACTTCACCAACTTTTTCACTTCAGTCTTCAAAGGATAACAATTCTCAACATTATGCCCTGGTGCTCCCTGATGAAAAGAACATGTTTGGTTTGCCTTATAATACCAAGGCAATAGTGATGGTACGGCGGGAGGTGGTCGTGTCTGGACCAACTTTTTCTGAATCAATGTTGGTAGTAGCTCTGCATAGCTCATGGGAATAGGGTCATAGTTCTCCCATCTCTGATTATACCCTTGATTCCCCTGCTGAGACGGTCTTTGATAAGCAACGGTAGTCGGAGCGACATTCATCACAGGAGTAACTGAGGCGACTTGCTGGTGATGCTGATAATTCCTTCTAGGAGCGCTTACCCTCCTCTCTTGTATAAAAACATTTGCATCTCCCTCTTTCTTCTTGGAAAACCCATAAGATGGCTTCTTCGCACCTCCAGATCCTTCACTCTTCGTCAAACGACCTTCTCTTACAACCTCTTCTAAGCGAATACCCATTCCTACCATCTCAGTAAAGTCACTCGGCATGCTTGCTACCATCATCTCATAGTAGAAAGCACCTAGCGTCTTTAGAAAAATCTTAGTCATCTCCTTCTCTTCCATGGGAGGAATCACTTGGGCAGCTACTTCGCGCTATCTCTGCGTATACTCTTTGAACGATTCCTTGTCTTTCTGAACCATGGCCCTAAGTTGGTCACGGTCAGGCGCCATGTCCACATTGTACTTTTGTTGTTTGATGAATGCTTCTCCCAAATCATTAAAAGTATGGATATTGGCGCTGCCCAAACTCATATACCATTTCAGTGCTGCGCCGGTCAAACTATCCTGAAAAAAGTGAATCAGCAGATGCTGATCATCAATGTGGGTAGACATTATTCTCACGTACATCACCAAGTGAGCACGAGGGCAAGTATTGCCCTTATACTTCTCAAATTCTGGGACCTTGAACTTAGCAGGTATCTTAACATTCGGGACCAAACATAGCTCATTCACATTCTGCCCAAATAGCTCTTTTCCCCTAAGAGCCTTCATCTCTCTTTGCATCTTGTCAAACTGTTCTTGAAAATCACCCATTCTGTCATAAAGACCCAAGTTTTCACTTGGCGGAGGGAAAGGACGACACACATCATCATTAATAAAAGGAACCAAATTCACCGAAGGAGGTGTAGCATGCACCACATGAGGTGCTGGAGTAACAATAGCATGAACCACTGGAGTATCTTGAATACCAAGGATGAATCCTTCGGGTGCAAAATTATCTGGAATTCCCCATGGATAACCTTGAGGCATACAGTTCTGAAGAACAGCCGGAGTAGCGGATACAGGAATAGTCGGAACTTCAGTATTTGCTCTTGTTGGTTGAGGTTGAACACTCGGTGGCTGATCCTGAGCAGCCACCAGAGCTTCCATCAGAGTAGTCAGATTAGCCATGCCGGCCTTCAAAGCAAAAACTTCCTCGCGCAACTCGCGATTCTCCTATTCTAAGTTGTCCATCTTCTTTTTGAAATTAGCCTGAGTATTGTAGTGATGAGTCAACTTGCTGAACGAAGTAAAGAAGCTGGGTACGATACTTGGATATGCATAATAAATGCAAGAAAATGTGCAATATGATGCGTGATATGCAATGCATATGATTATTTTTGCTTCATTATTTAATATTTCAAGGGATTTAAGATTTATAGACATATTCCAAACATCAAAGTAATAAAACCTTTGAAATACAAATTTTTTTATTATAATAACTCCAAAATGGATTACAATTTTCAATGATCTCAAGTACAAGACGAAAATACAATCTAAAATCCTGAGAAAAAGAATTGATGGAGATTAATCTGTACGCTGGCGCTTCCCTGTGAACTTGGAAATCTGAGCCTTCAACCTCTGGTTTTCTTCTGCATGTCTGATGGCAACCTCCTTCCAATCATCTGAATCAGGAAGTGAGTGATAAACACCTGATTGAGGCTTAGGAGAAAATAAATCCCCTTGCCTCTCCATAGATTCTACTGCTCGATTCTCAAGAATCTCAATCAGATCGTCTTTCTCCTTCAAGTTTGCTTTATAGGAAGTCTCTAAAGTCTGGAACTTGTTCTTTCAAGCATCCCTTTCCTGTTGCATCCTAACCAAAGCAAGTTGCGGCTCTTATAGATCATCTAATAAGGGATGAGTGGTCTTCACAAATAGATCAGGCATGGGTGTCTCCCGAGTATACGACATCTTTAACTGAATAGCTCTCAATCGGATCCATTAGAGATATGGCTCCAAAGAAACAGCACCCCTAGGTCCCAAATCCTTCCTACTCTTTTTATGAATGTGATGCCAGGCCTTTGCAATATGCTCCCTAGCTTCCCCATGGTCTTCCCCTTCCTTCAGAAAGAAACTACTCAAATGAATACTATTCGGTTTATCCCTCATCGGATAACCAAGCTGTCATCGTGCAAGAACAAGGTTATAGTTAATTCCTCCCTTTGTACCAAGAAGCGGTACATTGGGGAAACTACCACAACTGTCAATAATCTCTACATACTGGTAAGCTCGATGATACCAATCAATATCCGAGTGAGTAAGTGCCATGATCTTAGGAGCCCAACGGGGTTCCTTCTTGACATCCCAAAAAGCATCAGATTGAGGCATATGAGAGATGAACCACCGGTACAACAGAGGCGTGCAACAAATAATCATTCCCCCATGATAAGAATTCCGAAGATGAATAGAGTAATAAGCATCACCCAACAGTGTAGGAATTGGGTTTCCAAACATGAAAATCCTGATAGCGTTAATGTCGACAAACTTGTCCACATTAGGAAATAAGAACAATCCGTAAGCAAGTAGAGAAAAGATGGCCTTAAAAGCAATTGTACTCTTCATTCTGGAAAAGTAACGAGATTTATCCAATAAGAACTGAGCTGGTAATCCTATAATCCCTCCCTTAGTAGTCATATGGGCTTCCACCTCAGACTTCCCCAGATGAATCAAAGCAGCAATCTCATGTGGTTTTGGCTCACCCTCCAAACCAGTAAAAGGAACACAATCGGTAACAGGTAAATCCAATAGATAAGAATACTCCTCCAATGTAGGCATCAACTGATAGTCGGGAAAAGTAAAGCAGTGATACATCAGATCATAGAACTGGACCAAGGTCGAGAGAATACCCTCCTTCATCTTCAGCTTCATGAGAGGAATAATGGATCCATACTTCTTCCGAAAGTCTGCAGAACACTAGATCTTTGGAATTAGACTGATTAATTCATCTATCTTGGGATCCTTGAAACTGTATTTCCCGGTCTTTCTCTTTCCAGAATCCATGGTTAAAAGTACCTGAGATACTCACAAATAGTCAACCTTTAAATCCCATGAAATACGGTTTTCTTCAAAAGATGCTTATGAGTGCATGGATGCATGATGCAATAATCACACACAAGATCACACATATAGGGTTCATAGGTTCAATGTCACGAGCATGAGGTTGAAGGTACTACCCATAAGGTGTTGGTCTAAGAGTTATCACATGCCGAACAAGGTTCTAGAGGTTCCCAGAGTCTACATCCTTCCTTCGGATATTACCAACTTCCCGATTAACTCGGTAATTAGTAATATTCTCAAGAAAGACTCGTCCGAGTGTAGTATCGCGTGACAACTATTTTCGGATTACTCCGTCATAGCTTCCGCACTACACCTAAAAGACCAAGATGGGTTTGGTATTCTACGGTCCTCAGTTTCAGCAGGCTCCCAGGTCAAAAGTAGTACGTCTTCCTGATTACTCGGTAAATGACACTACAGTTAAAGGGGCCTCCACTGAGTGGGGGATCTCATGCCTCCTTTTTTGGGAATACTCCCTCAAAGTTAACATGACTATACGGCCCGTCCTATCTTAAAGTTTTCCCAAGTCCAGGTATAGGACTTATGAGTAATCACCAAGCACCCTGAAAACCAGGAAAATCCAGACAAACATATATACAACATATAGCACAAAAACAGTAATAACACATATACAGATATAAACAAAGAGAGACTTAACCCCCTTAGGGATGGACCAACAAGAGGTCAACCTTTCCCCAGTGAAGTCGCCATTTTTCTGTAGCGGTAGAAATGCTCAAGACTAAGTCATTAGATTGACTAGACTTTATACAAATCAAAATAAAAATCGCAACCGCGCTTTATTGTTTCCAAAGGAATGGGAAAAGAGCGAATAACCCAAAAAGAGGGGGAAAGATTCAAGGTAAGGGGGTTGGTTATGAAAATGGAAGGTATTAGCACCCTAAACATCTACGGTACTCCGCATGAGCCTCTTTGTAAAATCTGTATATTTTGGCTATAAAAATTGTTGTATATAAAATGTATGGTGGAGGTGAGAAAAGAAATATTTTTTATGATTTTTGCACCCGCTGTGGTTGCGAAACTTTAGTGCCTACGTACCACCTATCGTGCAATAGGGGATCAGGGTACACGTAGTTCCTCTTTTAAAAATTTGAAACACAAATGTGTTGGTCAATTTTATGCGATAAAACCTCATCGTCATTGTCCGTGTGGAAAACATACCTACTACCCACAATCATGAAAAAGGAGAATTTGCATCATCTCAAAGTGGAGGATACGACTTGGATTTTAAAATCAACAATGCCTCACTCAGCACCCAAGTGGAAAACATCTCTCTTCACTACATATTATAGAAGTATAGTTGTTTGCACCACTACAAGGATTGACAAGAGTTTAATCTTTTGAGAAAAGTTTAAAGTAAAAGCCAAAGTAGTAAAATGGTTTGAATGAGATTTATTGACTTTTAGTTTTCTCACAAAAAATGTCAAGGTATCATTAAATTGATTGGAATTTATTTATGAAAATGTTTTGAAAATGCATGGACATAAGTCCAAGTTTATCATGAAAATGGTTCAAGTTTCAAAACAAGAAGAGTTTGCAAAAGGAGGAAGAAGATTTTTTAAATTAAAGAAGATGTGAGGAGAAGAAGAGGCTATCCTAAAGCATAAGAAAAAAGTTAGGGATAAGAACCATCTAACCAACAAAAAGCCAAAACTTGACATTATGAGCCAAGACAGAATTCCCATTCCTTGGATTGAAACCAATCAAGCAAATAAATACTAGACCTCTTGAGAGAAATAAACTTCAAGTGTATTAAGTCTTCATAAAAATTGGACAGAGTAACGACTGTATACGGGTGAATTCCAGATCATAAATAGAGGATGTGATCAGAAAAACCTGCACACAAAACAAACAAGCAACCCAATGTCTTGAGGTAAACCTCAAGAACTCTAGACAAAATAATCAGATAAGATCTCCAAGATAGTTCAAGGTTTCTAATCCTAAGTCCAAGAAAAGTCCCATGCTCCATAATGCTAAGGATAGTAACCAAGTAGTCCAAGTACCATTAATTTTTTTTAGGATTTATGTTGATTATTAAGTATCTTAGGAAAGGAAGGGAAAAAGCTCAAGTGAGCAAAAATAAAAATGGCAAGAACATAAATGTTCAAATGAGCAAAGATGAAAATGGCATGAGATGTAAATGCTAAAAGTAAATAGTACATAAAGCATAAAAAAAGAATAAAAGCATAAGGTAAAACAAGTCAATAATTAGTGGTTAGTTGTATGACCATCTTGAAACTTGCATTTGGAACTCATTAGAGGATTGGTAGAACCAAAGCCTCCACACAACAAGTTGCATTTACTTTTTGTCAAGTATATCATCCATTTGGAATTCTCATCAGTACCATTTAATGATCAACGATGTTTAAGTGATACGCATTGACCAAAGGTGTTATAGATGCATTAGAGGATTGGTAGAACCAAAACCTCCACACAATGAATCTCAAGGTTATTGGATCAAAGAGATAAAATTAACATACTTGGGCTTGCAATCATAAGTTTAGGCCACGAATGGTCATTTATTCGAATTGGGAGAAAATTTAGCACTATGTTAAGCAATCGTAAGTGGACTTATATAGAAGTCGCACCTATTTTGAGGCCGGTCAATAGCAATTTATGCACCATTTGTTTTGAGACATGATATAGAGATCATGCTCCAACAACATTTAGTGAAATAAGAAGGGGATGAGATGAAGAGGGATAGGGTAAAAAATATACAAACCACATTTGAATAAAATATTAATTAAACTATTATTAAAATCATTCATCCATTTTTTGTGGAGTTAAACTCAACACCATGGATCCAATGATGTTAATGAAGTTCATGATCCAAAACCTAACCCAAGATCAGCTAGAAAATAATCAAAAAATAATATCACATTTAATATAAAAAAGGATTAAAAAAATGTTTTAAAAATAGAAAATAATGAGAAAATATCAATTATGTTCAAATTAATCAAGAAATGAGAAGTAAGGCCATGGAAAAATCAGAAATGGATCCAAATATTTTTATAAAATTTTTGGTAATTTTTTAAAAGTCAGAAACTATTTTTAAGCTATTTAAAATTGCTCAAACAAACATAAAGTAGGCCAAAAATAGTAAACCTCAACATAAAATTCCATAAAATTTTCAGAAATTCAAAAATATACAAAATAATATTTATGAATTTTTTCAGAATTAAAAAATGTCAGAAAGTATTTTTTAGGTAATTAAAAGAATGCAAATAATACAAAAAATACAAAAAATACTATATGTCAAAATAAAAATGTGAAAAAATAGTCATGAGATCATAAATAATTCAAATTATTTTTGTGAATTTTTTCATAATTTTTGGATAAAAAATAAAAGAGTTATGAATTTTGGAAAATTTAATCAATAAAAATATAAAATCAGAAAATAAAATAAAACCAAAAAGATGTGGACCATCAAATCATAGTCAAAACGCGTTAGTAAGCTAATCTAGTGGACCAGACGCGTTGTGCTTGATATGGACCTTAGTGAGATACACATATGATCAGAAAAAGGGCAACCAATGAAATTAAAACGTTTGGCACACTATTACTGGCTGAGACGAGACATTTCATCGTCTTCAACCTCCAAACACCCTGCAATGGGGATTTTGTGAGATCCTTCAAATGGAAAAATTAGGATCCCAGGCTAGCATCATTGAACTCGTCTCTTCAAGGCAATTCTAACACAACCATCGCGCCAAATTTATATAAGGTAAGGAGAGAGATATGAATCAAAAACCCAGAAAATAGCGAGCACCTTCAATTTGAGATTTCTCTCTCTCAATTCTCAATAGATTTAAAAATTGTAAGCAGCATTAGAATCAGGAGAAGGAGTAGAATTTATTAGTGCTTGATTTGGATCCAAATGGTAGAGAATTCTACCTTTTCGAAGTTCAAGGAAGAAGCTTTGAAACTGGACTTCTATAGCTTGAATTATGGCTCGTTTTGATTGGTTTAAGTGCCGGAGAGTTTATATGATGATCAAGGATGATGAATGCGCAAAGAATTTTGGAAAAGGGAGCTTAAATCTCAGAAACTGAATTCAAAAAAGATGGGTTCGTGTGAGGGTTTGGCAGGGTGTTTTTGGATCTCAAAGCTTGAAGAAATGAATGGGGGAGGACCCTCTATTTATAGGGAAGTGAATGGGAACAAAAATTTGAAGAAACAAGGAAGTTTGGAGGGAAATTGAGTGAAGGTCGAGCACGAGTGAAGTGTGACTTCATTTTCATCAAAACTTAACCAAATCTTGTGTTTTGGGGTGCTAATCACTTCTGGCAAGTTTTCTAATCAAATTTAAATAAAAAAAGCGCATAAATCTTGTGTTTAGAAGTCACATTATGGATTTCAAAATTCTGACTTTGTGAAAAAATCAGTTTCAAGTTACCAAATTCAAATCCATGGCATTTCCATATCAAGGGGTCTTAGGGCATGATTCTTGATGCTTTATAAAGATGAGGTTACAAGCTTTGCAATGGAAAAAGAATGGAATTAAATGGATGCTTGAGCTGAAAGTTACATTGAGTCAAAGTTGAAGAAAAAGGGTTGACTTTCCATACTTAGAAATATTTCAAATTCTTCTTCAAAAATGACCTATAATATTTTTCATCCAAACATGGCCTTCCACTTCAAATTTTCTCTTGACCAAAAAAATATGGAATGAATTAGATCTCTTGAATAACATTTTGGGACTTGAACCATTAAAAATCTCCAAAAATTGAGAGAGTTATGACTTGTTGAAGTTGGACAAAAATCATGAAATAACCTATAATCTTTTGCATATTTAAGGCAACTTCTCTCCATTTTCTCACTTTGCACATAAAAGAAGGCATAAATTACACATATTCAAGATCATTATGGAAAAATAAAGGACCCAGGGTGATAAAAATTGACCAAGTTATGACAATTTGAAGTCACATGTGGAAAATTGTGGGTTCATCTGGATGACTTGTAATGTTTCTTCATCATCATGATTCTTCCACATGAAAACTCCTTTAAACTTTTGAAGTGATTTGTTGATAACCCTTTGAAGATAAGGATGTATTTGGAATCACTCAAAAATACCAAAAGATGAGCAAGATATGCTTCTTTGAAGTTCAAAACCCTAGCTTCTAGATCAAGAGAATGCCTTGGAGAACTTTGACAAGTTTGAACAAACTTCTTGTACCAATATTCTTTCTTTGTGAATAGAAGTTGTTGAGGATGATAATGAAGATTCATAGCCACCAAAACCACTTCAATATCTTGAATTTTGAGAGAAATATGCTCTTGTGACCAATAGGGACAAGGCCTTGTCCAAACATGACAGCTTCTCTAATCAACCCCTTGTACTTTTGGGTCAAATTTAATAACCTTGAAATATGGTGAACCGAGAAAATCTTGCCATGCCAATTCTTCCAAAACAAATCCAATGATGAGGTTTGACTTCTCAAGCTTGTATTGACTAGGGCATGGAAATAAACTCATGAAACCATGGGGTAACTTGTTAAATCTCATTGCACTTACCTACATGGATAACAAACAAGACAGGCTAACATTGTATTTTATAAGTGAAGAAATCAAAACAATTCAAAGTAGGGAGATAAGTCAAGGAACATAAGTCAAGGTGCTTGGTAATCCCTCAAAAGGATCACAATTCAAAGTAGGGAGATACAATTACCAATGTCACATTGACACTATTCATCACAATATATCAAAATTTAAATCAACTTGGAGATACCGAAACAAAACAACAGACAACGTTGGGAAGTTGGTGACTTAGAAAATCTAATGGTTTAAAAGGAGAAAATTATCAAAAAACATTCATAAACGCTTGGTGCATATACATACGAAACATTTGGGTATCATATTGTTGTACCCCAAAATTTGCCCTCCCATTTTACTCAACAAATGTCAATTGAGATCCCCAAGTTGCTCAAGGAAGTCCAAGAGTTGACCAGACCAACTCTCTCCTAAGGAAGTATACCTCAAATTAGGGTTTCCCTTTTCATCAAGATGAGAGGACCAAAAAGGTATCAAATGCTCTCCATGGTCTTAAGATGCTCTCAAGACCCTACATGTAAAGTTTCATGCCTTGCACAAGAAGTTTTCCTAGCCAACTGCTCAGACGCTTGAGAATATCATCTCACCCTGCATTTCATGCATCACATACAACTAACCCTTATATCTATTCAGGAAAAAAGGATTAGCTTCAACAAATTCAGCAGTTATACAGATCATATCTACAGACGACTAATGGAAACTCAATTCCCGAAATCAAACGGGTCAACTAATCTATACTATCACTTCGAAGTAACCTTACCATCCAGGTTCCTTCTCACAGCCCTACTATCCAGGCTTTCATATCGACGTAACCCTACTATCCAAGTTCCTTCTCATAACCCTACTATCCAGGTTCCTTCTCACATCCCTATTATCCAGGCTTTCATATCGAACTAACCCTACTATCTAGGTTCCTTCTCACAACCCTACTATCCAGGCTTTCATATCCAAGTAACCCTACTAACCAGGTTCCTTCTCACAGCCCTACTATCCAGGCTTTCATATCGAAGTAACCCTACTATCTAGGTTCCTTCTCATAGCCCTACTATCCAGGCTTCCATATCGAAGCAACCCTACTATCCAAGTTCCTTCTCACAAAACCTTACTATCCAGGTTCCCTCTCTCTTATCCCCAAACAAGGGTCCACAACACTGTAAGACTATAACCTGATCAAACACGATTGGTTTCACATTTCCCTAGTAAATCGCGGTGTAGCATATACCCTGACCAGATACACAATACACTTCCGCTTCCTCAAGCCGGAGTTATTCCCCAATAGAGTAACGGACAACTGAAGCTCCTAAAACTCTAGTTCTCCCAAGACCGGAAATCAACATCCCCTAGATGGCATCTTTTAAGCCCATCTCCTGCAATTCTCCATCGCATCCAGGATGGAATATTTAAGCCCATCTCCGACAATCTTCAATCTTTAACCTCCCAAATGGAATCTATAAGCCCATTCCCGATATCACAAATTAAGTGCCACTTCATGCGAGTGCAAATTTCTGGGCACTCTAGTGTTCAATCATCTTCCACCTTCAGATCACGAAAGGCAGAACGACCAATCTACATCCTCAGGTTTAAGAAGATTGAATAGGGGAAGCTATTGTACCCCAAAATTTTCCATCCCATTTTACTCAACAAATGTCAATTGAGATCCCCAAGTTGCTCAAGGAAGTCCAAGAGTTGACCAAACCAACTCTCTCCTAAGGCAACATACCTCAAATTAGGGTTTCCCTTTTCATCAAGATGAGAGGACCGAAAAGGTCTCCTATGCTCTCCATGGTCTTAATATGTTCTCAAGACCCTACATGTCAAGTTTCATGCCTTGCACAAGAAGTTTGCCCAACCAACTGCTCAGATGCTTGAGAATCGACTGTATTAGGTCTAAAGTCAATTGTGGCCCACATACAGTCAAACTTCAATATTTTTGGTCAACATCATCATTTTGAAGTGTTATCCATCATTTTATCAAGGGTTGATCACGATTCCTCAAGGAATGCTCCAAATTCATCAAAACAAAAAAGTTGTAAATTAGGGTTTCTTAGGAAAAGTCAACCCAACTTTGACCAAGCATAACTTCCACATGCTTTATCATAAATTTTCTATCCAAAGCTCATTTTTAAGAGGATGCCATTCCCTACAATTCATCTTCATCTCATAAGTTCAAAATATGCACTCATAAAAAGATATGGATTTTGACATTATAGGTCCTTTTGAAAAGTCAACAAAAACACCTTTTGAGTCAAAGCTTCATACATGAACATGGAAGACTCAATTGAGATGAGACCAAAAGGGTGGATTAGGGGACATTCTAAGATTTCCAAAAAGTCCAGGAACACCTCTCTAGGGTTAAAATTGGAGGAGATATGCCTTGTCAAAGTTGACCTTTTTTGCAAAATTGCCAAAAGTCAAATATGCTCAAATATGCATTTTTTGCTAAATGGGCCTAACTTTTTATGCTTGCACCTCACTTATAATGTGGTCCAAGACTCAAACATTCACCCACACATTATTTGCTTCATTTTTCAAATTTATTTTGATTTTTTATTAATTAAAAAGTTAATTAAATCAAATAATTGATGAATAATAGCAAAGATATGATTTGATTTGGTTTTTGGAAAGGTTAGCAATCAAAATATGCTGAATTATTAAGGCTAAAACGAATCAAGCATAATTGGTACAAGAAAGGGAAGATTTGACTCAAAATAGCAAGTTTTCATAAGCTTGAAAATCAAATCAAATCTCTTATAATTGCAAAGATTCAGTCCAAATTTGTAACCCTAATGTATTCCTAGATATATAATGGACAAGAACAAAGCATGGCATAAGGTTTTTTGGAGGTGCAAGCTGCCAGAACAAAACGGAAAATTTGAACAAAAAGTGTTAAACCAAATTCCATCTTAGAGCCACTCTCAAGGGGATTTGAGGCCAACAATCCACTCCTAGACACTTTCTGGAGCTACTCCATTCATTTGCAGGCTTCCAAACATCCAAAATCTCATCCTACAACCGTCACAGTTTGCACAAAATCTTAACCTTGATTCTAACAATTTACTCATCATACACATGTTCTAAGCATATATTTGCGTTTATCATTTATGTTTGCCATGTTTCTGGATTGTTTGATTAGAGTTTAAGTGTAGGTACGAGCGATTGGCATTGTTAGGGTTTTAAGGTCCACTTTGGGGCTTTTCAGTACAGGGAAAATTGGGCCAAGAAAGGAGTACCATCACATTCGTGAGGTCAAGACGAGTAGATCTGTGGCTTTAAATTATATTATGTTGCTTGTGGTAGATTTTTGAAATATGCATGGTTTTAGTTACAGCCATGAACCGTAGGTAAAAGCTTCATGCCTAAGACGACAGTTGCAAGAAGAAGATGATGCGTGTCACAACGTGGTTGGTCCATTTGAATTTGGCGCGCGTTTTCTGGCCACTAACTTGTTTTCCAATATATTATATGTTCGTTATTATATTAACAATTGAGACAAACAGTGCAGTTGGTCAGAGGAAGGAAGTATGAAGCTCATGTCCTGGGTTCGATCCCAGGCGTGAGCTTTTGGCATTTTCTCCATTATGTTCACCAGATCCAGCACACCTCACCTTCTGAGGATCATCACGCGCCCTCTGATCTCATCCTCTGGATCCATCTCCAGCCAGATCCAACGGCAGCATACGCAGGTCCACCATGAGTCCCCAGAAGATGGTCTCATTGGATCAGGCGCCCGACTTTGGGCCATCCTTCTGGGTTTCAGAAGTTCAACATACACCCCCAGTTTTCTTCATCACCCCAGGCCCAAATATTCTCTCTTTTTTTTAATTCTTTTTTTATTGGTTATTTTTAATTATTTTCACAACAAAAATCATTTTTTAATCATAAAATCACTAAAAAAATTAGATTTTAGTTTTTTTCTTCATAAAAGTATTTAATTGCAATTAATTAATTAGCTTAATTAGATTAATCCAAATTCTTTTTTTATAATTAAAATTAATTAGACAAATTAGGTTAAAATTTCAAATATTTTTCGCAACAATAAAATACAATAAAATATTTCCTCTTTAATTGATTAGATTTTTTAGGACTCAGACTTTATTCTCGTACGTAATTCGTTGCGTGCGCCTTGACTTTCTTTTAATTCAAATTATTGTAATTGTTTCAAGGTTGTAATAGTTTTAATTAGGGTTTTAAATTCCGCACTTTTATTTCTCGTCAAGACAATTATGTAACTGTCGAAGCCTTGTAATATCTAGGTTTATTTCCGCTTTTACTTTCAACAAACTTTTAAATGTCTAGATGTATGGCTAATAGGATTGTATGGCAAGAATGCATGAAAAATTAAAACAGTTCGAAAACCCTAATGCGCAAAGATTAAATAACTGAAACAAATCACTCGCACATGTTCACTCCTAGGGTTTACCTCACTTCGTTTTCCTTCGGTAAACAATCATTAAGCATAGGAGATTTTAGTGGTTACCCTCCAGTCTAAAGAGATCAAAGTGTCCCATTCGAATGTTGCCTCGGAAATGTTGCCTTGGAAATGTTGCCTCGGAAAGATCTTAAGACTCTAGGGTTACTACTAAAGTTTTCTAACTATTGCTTTAGTGATTATATTCGTCCCTTACAAACTCCAACGACGGTGCTACTTACTTCTTAATAGTGGGATAGCGCTGTCTAAAGGAAATAGAACAAAAACAATCTTTTTCGAGTAGGTAGATGCTAGTAGGTACTTGCTCAAAATAAAACTTTTCATACAAACACTTTTCAAAAACAATTTTCAAAACAACTTCGTCACACCCTTGAGGACTGATACAAGGGTTATCACGAAGTAAAACATTTTCAAAGCAAGCACACACAAGCAATTTTAAAAAGATGAGCAAGTGCCTAAGAGCCCATGGAAAACCATGGATAGAAAGGGTGCTAACACCTTCCCTTTCTATAATCTACCCCACGTACTCAGAATATCTCGAAAAAAGGTTTTTTCTGTTCTTTTTCCTTTTCCATGATTGGATGAAATAAAAGTCGGTGGCGACTCTTGCTTACCGCGACATTTTGCAAACAAAAAACGCAAAATGCAAACCAGTATTAAATAGTCAGTTCTACCACCGTATCACAGAACTGAAGACTCTGCTGAGGAGTTAAAGTGGGGTAAACCTTAGGATCTAGGTCATATTTAATTGCTTTCTCTTGATAGTCTTGCTTGCTTTACATTTATGGGAACTGTTTGGGTTATTTGATCCTACACCCGGATCGGGGAAACACCTTTTAGGTAAGTAGCAATAAACTGTGAGGGAACTATGCCGAGGTATACTGGCACAGTTGAAGTAGCAGCAACGTTGATGTGGCGCTTTGGTTGGTATCGGTAACCCTTGAGTCAATCGGGGAGAGTACGAGGCCACCGCGTGGTGTCATGAAGCATCAGCTGACCTTATAACCTTTAATTGCCCAACTTGGCCATTAGATAGTAATGAGATAGCCGGCCTCGGTGTAGAGATGAGAACTGGTTGATACTCGATGCTAAACTCATTGAGATTAGATTGTCGGGATATTTCAGTCGCAAGAAAAGATTGCGTGAGTTGAGATAATTCCGTTAAAGGATGGTCAGTGATATTGAGATCCTCTAGAACCCGGTTACTATTTCTAAGACAGGTTGAAACCAACTAACTTCAAGAGGGTATTACCTTCGACCTCATGCAATCCTTAAACTTAAGGGCTTTGTGTGATTTGACTGTGCTTGCTATACCTGTGTTTGCTATACCTATGTTTTATCATGACATCATGCATCATAACATAGAATCCATTCTTATTGCACTAACCATTTCAAAGACCAAGGGAATTTATCTTTGCCCTGTTTTGCAGATCATGGCTTCTGTATGTAGAAACACTATCTGAATCAGCTTTGTGAAGATACCTTCCCAATTAAAAGAGCTAGTATTAAGGGTTTCTAGAACTTCTGCATTCACCAAGAGACATGGTCGACTTCTCGACCTGGTTACTTCAAACTTTGATGAAAAGATGATGAGTGTACTTTTTCAGTTCTTTGATCCCAAGAACCACTGCTTCACCTTTCCATACTATCAGTTGGTACCTACCTTGGAAGAATTCTCTCAGCTGTTGGATATACCCATTCTTGAGCAGTTACCCTTCACGGGTTTAGAAGAAGCTCCTAAGCCAGAATTCATTGCCTCAGCTTTGCACCTGAAACGGGCCGACGTGGTATCCAATTGGGAAATAAGAAGCGGAGTCAAGGGTTTTCTAGCTAAGTTTCCGATAAACAAAGCACAACTATTTTGGGATGATGCGGATTTTCAGGCTTTGGAGGAGGTCATGGCTATTCTAATTTATGGGTTAGTCCTATTCCCTAATTCGGGCTCGTTCATAGACGTGAATGCTATCAAGATCTTTCTCTCTCGCAACCCGGTGCCTACTTTGCTCGTAGATATTTTGCATACTCTCCATACTAGTACCATGAAGACAAGAGGGATTCTTATGTGTTGTATGCCATTGCTGTCAAGGTGGTTTATTTCTCACCTCTCTAAGTCCACGCTGAAGAATGAAGAAGGTTTGGGTTGGTCGCAAAGGATAATGTCGCTGGCCCATACGGATATTCTCTGATGTTCTCGAGCTATGGAAAATACTTCCATTATTGATCATTGCGGAGAATACATTAATGTCCCGCTACTTGGAATCATAGGAGGTATAACCTACAACCCTTGTTTATCCCTGTGACAATTTGGTTACGCTCGAAGGGATGGTCCCCATGAGTTACTTATCGAGGGTATTATATTCAACTATGAGGATGATGTCAATGAGTATCGCCAGAGATTCATATGAGCCTGGGGCATGGTAAACAGATCTGGCGCAAGTGCTTTGGGACCAAAGACTTCCATTCTTATGGAACCTTACCTACAATGGGTACGAGCTCGTGCCCAAAAGCTTATGATGCCCTATGTGGCTATTTTGCCATTAATTGTGGAACCCACTACAGAGGAGGGTATTCCTTACACAGTTCTCTATCCTTATATGCCCACTGATCTTGGAGAATTATAGAGGTCTTAGATTCAGTTGATGGAGGAGCGGGATACATACAAGGATCAGTTCCATGCTCAGAAGAGGAAGGTTTTAGAGCTCAAAAAGCAGTTGCATGAAGAAAGAGGACTCGATGACTATTCCGACACAAAGAGGAAGCATCCATAGGAATTTTTATTGTCTTTTATAGTTTCACATTTATTTTTTAAATTGTAACGCCTAAAAGGCATTTGAACATCAAATTAAGATAATAAAGTTTTTGTTTATTGTGGTTTGCAAATTTAAATTTCTCGAAGTCTTTGAAATCATTACATTCGCATCCCATCCATAACACATCATTACAGGTACCATTACAGGTTTCTCATCTTCTTCGCTATTTATTTCAGCAGAAATGTCTTCTGAACAAAGCATCAAGGACCTTCAAGCACAGAATGCCTAGTTCCAACAAATGTTCATCAGTCTGGAAAAAGGGCAGGAGGATCTGAAAGCCCTCATTCTGAAACAGAAGAAGAAGACAAAGGTTGTCGGTATTCTGAATATGGGTAGAAGGTTCGGAGAGCGGATGAAGCGTCAAACTGATCTGACCTCTTCATCCAAGGAAGGGGAGAATCAAGAAGGAGAGAAGGACCCTAGTCCTGCAGTTTCTGATAATGATATTGATTACAATGATAAGCAATATCCTCCTGCTAAGGATAGATACAAACAGTTGGAAGATCGTCTGAGTGCCATGGAAGTTCAGAGGATACCTAGATTGGATTTTGAAGAATTGGGTTTGGTGTCGGGAGTGGTCATCCCGCAGAAGTTTAAAGCTCCAGTTTTTGCCAAGTATGATGGGGTATCTTGCCCAAAACTTCATCTCCGTTCTTATGTCAGGAAGATCCAGCTCCACACAGCTGATAGAGATCTGTGGGTTCACTTCTTTCGAGATAGTATGTCAGGGACTCAACTTGAATGGTTCTACTAGCTAGAAGGAGCAAACATCCGAAACTGGGAAGATCTGGCTGCTGCTTTCTACAAGCAGTATCAGTACAATGTCGACCTTGCTCCCACTCGTACTCAACTCCAGAGTATGTCCATGGGTGCAGGTGAAGGTTTTAAAGATTATGCGCAAAAATGGAGAGACTTAGCTGGGAGAGTTCAACCTCCGTTGTCTGATAGGGAGTTGGTTGACATGTTTCTGGGGATGCTATCTGGTCCATTTTTCAATCATTTGATCGGCAGTTCATCAGCTGGATTCACTGAGCTGATCCTAACTGGAGAAAGAGTAGAAGAAGGGATTCGAAGCGGCAAAATACAGAAGGATGCCTCTTCAAGTTCAATAAAGAAGCGTTTTTCTAGTAATAAGGAAGCCAATGCCATCTATAGCCCGAGGGGTCAAAACAGGACTGAACAACGTCAGACAGTAAGTGCCGTGATGATACCTAGACCTGCAGCCACTCCATAATGCAATAATCAACAAACGTTGAAGAGACCACAACGACAGTTTACCCGCATCAACATGACATTAGCTGAAGTCCTACCTCATCTACTGAGATCTAACCTGGCAACCTTGAGAGAGGCTCCTAAGAATCCAAATATTGCATCTCCCCGATATAATCCAAATGCCCAGTGTGCCTATCATTCTGAGAGTCCTGGCCACGATACAAATGACAGATGGGCTCTGAGAAATAAAATACAAGACTTGATTGAAGCTAAGGAGATAGATTTCGATGCTCCGGAGAAGCCGAATGTCATAACTGCTCCCATGCCTAAGCACGGTCGTGGAGTTAATGCTATTGATACTGATTTGTTTGTTACCTCTGTCGATGAATTTTCTACTCCTCTCATGATTGTCAAGAAGAATTTGTTGTTGGCCAGTTTATTTCCGGGTTGTGGTGAAGGTTTCCACATGTGTTCGCTTCTACCTTCTGGTTGTCGTTTGCTGAAGTTAGGTGTCCAACGCCTGATAGATAGCAAAGAGATTCTATTTGAGAAGCCTATGATTCCTGTTGTTCCAAATGAAGACGTTGCCATTATAACCATTTCCGCCAATCCTTTAAAGGTTTCCTAGAGAAGACCTGTGAGGATTACATCCGCTCCAAGAATTGCTCCACTGATAATTACTGTTCCTGGTCCTGTCCCGTATGTCTCAGATAAAGCTATCACGTGGCATTATGGTGCCGATGTGTACTATCATGGCATCAAACAAGACTTGAAAGATGAAGAGGCTGATCCTGATATTGGTAACATTGTCAGAACCAGCAAGGTTACCCGAAGTGGAAGGGTTTTCTCTCTCGAGATTTCCCCTAAGATTGTCAACAATCCTATTATTATTCCATCTGCTTTCCCTGCTAGTACATCTGCTACTGTTCCTGTTAGTACTCCAGTTGTTACCCCTGCCGTAGAATCATCTGATACCCGCGGAAAAGAAGTTATAGGTGAGCCTTCCTGGACGTAGGCGCCTAGACAAATCGTTGTGGAAGCCTCTAAGAAAGAAATGGAGGAGATACTGAAAATCATTAAGAAGAGCGACTATCATGTGGTCGAGCAGCTGGGGAAGACCCCATCGAAGATATTCATGTTGTCTTTGCTATTATGTTCTGAAGCCCACGTGAAGGCTTTGATTGCATTTCTCAAGACTGCGCATGTGCCACAGGAAACTTCAGCTGATTAGTTCAAAGATTGTGTGGCCAGCCTGACTGCCGATAATGGGCTGGGTTTTTCAGATGCGGATTTGAGACCAAAAGGAAGAAAGCATAATGATGCTCTGCATGTCTCGATTGAATGGATGGGCACCACTATAGCTCATGTGTTGGTAGATACTGGGTCTTGGCTGAATGTTCTGCTGAAGAAGGCGTTGGACCAGTTGGATTGCGAGGGTTTAACTCTAAAGCCCAGTAACATTGTGGTAAGGGCTTTTGACGGATCAAAGAGAATGGTGCACGGGAAGGTGGACATCCCTGTCAAAGTAGGTTCTCATACTTTTGGGTCCACTTTCTATGTGATGGATATTAGGCCATCATATTCTTGCTTGCTGGGTCGTCCTTGGGTCCACGAGGTTGGGGAAGTCACCTCCACACTCCACAAAATGCTGAAATATCCGGTGAAAGGAAAGATTGTCACGGTGCATGGTGAAGAAGAATACATGGCGAGTCACCTCAACTCCTTCCGCTACATAGAGATGGACGGGGAATTCATCGAAACTCCTTGTCAGAATTTTGAAGAGGTCCCTCAGATCTTGGCATCAACTGAAACTGCTAGCAACAAACCTCTTCTAAAGATGGCTTCTCTCAAAGACGCAAGGGATGTGGTTGAAGAAGGTGGGAGTGCCAATTGGGGTCAGCTCCCTGATTTCACTCATAAAACTGACAAATTTGGTTTGGGCTTTACTATAGGGGCTCAAAAGGCTGTTAGACGCACTCGGGCTGGAGGACCTCCCCTACGCATCAGCAATCGTGGGATTAACACCATTGAAGACATTGAAGAGGAATCAGACATTGACAGCTTGATCTACCCGAATACCAACGGTGTACCAAGCAACTGGACGGCTAGAGACTTCATACCTGTTTCTTTTATTCCGCATTAATTGACTTATTTGTTTTAATATTTGTAATAAACAATTTGAAACTTTACGGTCCCGTGCCTTGCCCGAGGCACATTGGATTTGCTTGTGAGGGCTATTGTTTGTCATTTCATAATCATTAATAAAGCATTTGATGTTTCTTGCATACAAATTTTACGCTCTCTGTTTTTCTTTTCTGTTTTTCACTTTATCAAAACAACTATTCTCTTACACACACTCACGTATCACAATGCAGATCCATATCCACTCTGGATCCCATTGATAACAGCTCTACTATTTCCAGTTATGAGTTCAAAAATTCGATCAACCAAGCCGAGGACGAAGGTGAGGATGATTGTGAGGTTCTTGGAGAACTTGCTATATTACTACAGCAGGAAGAAAGGGCCATACAGCCTCATGAAGAGACGGTTGAGATAGTGAACTTGGGTACTGAGGAAGATAGAAAAGAGGTTAAAATAGGTGAAAATCTGGAGCTTAGCGTAAAACATAGGCTGATACAGATGTTGCACGACTATGTTGATATCTTCGCTTGGTCCTACGAAGACATGCCTGGTTTAACACTGATATTGTGGTACACCGCAAGCCGACTAAAGAAGATTGTCCTCCTATTAAACAGAAGGTCCGTCGTATGCGCCCTGAAATGTCAGAGAAGATCAAGGCAGAGGTCATGAAACAGTTCAATGCAGGATTCTTGGCTGTCACTTCTTATCCGCAGTGGGTTGCCAATGTCGTCCCGGTACCTAAGAAGGACGGTAAGGTATGGATGTGTGTGGATTACGAAGATCTGAACAGGGCAAGCCCCAAGGATGACTTCCCACTTCCTCACATTGATGTTTTGGTTGACAACACCATGCAACACAAAATCTTCTCCTTCATGGATGGTTTCTCTGGCTACAACCAGATCAAGATGGCTCCTGAAGACATGGAGAAGACAACCTTCATTACATAATGGGGCACTTTATTCTACAAAGTAATGCCTTTTGGGTTGAAGAATGATGGGGCAACCTATCAGTGCGCCATGGTCGCTTTGTTTCACAATATGATTCACCATGAGATCGAAGTGTATGTTGATGACATGATAGCCAAGTCTCAGACTGAGGAAGAGCACCTGGACCATCTCCAAAAGTTGTTCGATAGGTTAAAGACATACAAGCTGAGGTTGAATCCGAACAAGTGTACCTTCAGGGTAAGGTCTGGTAAGCTTCTGGGTTTTGTCGTCAATGATAAGGGTATTCAAGTAGACCCTACGAAGGTGAAAGCCATACAAGAGATGTCGGTTCCCCGTACAGAGAAGGAGGTTAGAGGTTTCTTGGGACGTCTGAATTACATCGTCGGGTTCATTTCACATCTGACTGCTACTTGTGAGCCAATCTTCAAGCTGCTGAAGAAAAATCAAGTGGTAAGGTGGAATGATGAATGCCAGACTGCTTTCGAAAGAATCAAGGAATACCTTTAAGAACCACCCATTCTGATGCCTCCAGTTGAAGGAAGACCTTTGATATTATACTTGACAGTGCTAGACAATTTAATGGTGTGTGTGTTGGGGCAGCATGACGAGCCTGGTCGAAAAGATCATTCCATTTATTACCTTAGCAAAAAGTTTACCGACTGTGAGACCCGATACTCATTGCTCGAGAAAACTTGTTGCGCTTTGGCATGGACTGCTCACCGACTAAGACAGTATATGCTGACTCACACTACCTTGTTGATATCAAATATGGATCCGATCAAGTATATTTTTGAGAAGCCTGCTCTCTCCGGAAGGATAGCTAGGTGGCAAATGATCTTAACTGAATACGACATACAATATACAACCCAAAAAGCAATAAAGGGGAGTGTATTGGGTGATCATTTGGCTCATCAGGCCGTGGATGACTACCAGTCTATGAATTTTGAGTTCCCGGATGAGAATATCATGTTAGTGACTGACTACGAAGAACCTGGACCAGATAAAGGACCCGAGGAAGGATCCCGATGGTCTATGTATTTTGATGGATCCTTGAACGCATTGGGTAACGGCATTGGCGCTGCAATCATATCTCCCGAGGGCTTTCATACTCTGTTCATCACCCGATTATGTTTCAACTGCATCAATAACATGACGGAGTATGAAGCGTGTATTATGGGTCTTCGAGCTGCTATTGACCTGAGGATTAAGTTCTTAAGTGTATTCGGGGATTCCGCTCTGGTGATAAGTCAGATCAAAGGCGAGTGGGATACGAAGCACCCGAATCTCATCCCTTACAGAGAGTACGTACTGACATTTCTCCCACACTTTAAGGAGGTAAACTTTGAACATTTCCCACGAGAAGAGAACCAGTTGGTGGACGCGCTAGCTACCATGTCTTCTATGTTCAAAGTTAGGTGGGACAATGAAGCTCCCCAAATTACCATTGATAGGTTGGGTGAACCCGCACACTGCTGAGAGATCGACACCGAAGAAGTGGCAGACAAACCCTGGTTTCACTAAGTCAAAAGGTATCTCGAGGTTCAGGAGTACACCGAAGGGGCGTTTGTCAATGATAATAAGTTCTGGAGAAGGTTCGCTGCGAAGTTCTTTCTTAGTAATGGGATCCTCTATAAATGCAACCATGACTCCATACTGCTACGGTGTGTAGACAAGTGCGAAGCAGGGAGGATCATGACAGATCTACATGAAGGCACTTTCGAATCCCATTCTAGTGGACACACCATGGCTAAGAAGATCCTACAGGCAGGATACTACTGGTCCAGTATGGAAGCCGATTGTTATCAACACTCTTGAACCTGTCATAAATGCCAAGTCTATGCTGATAAGGTGCATGTACCTCCAGTGCCCCTGAATGTTTTGACAGCCCCTTGGCCTTTCGCGATGTGAGGTATTGATATGATCGGTGAGATCAGACCTACTGCGTCTAACGGGCATCGCTTCATTCTGCTAGCAATTGATTACTTCACAAAGTGGGTTGAGGCAACTTCCTTGGCTACAATAACCAAGAACGTCATGGAGCAGTTTATCCGACACAATCTGATATGTCGATATGGTGTACCAGAGAGGATTATTACTGACAATGGTATGAATCTCAATAACACAATGATCACCAAGCTCTGCAAATAGTTCAATATACAGCATCATAACTCTTCTCCCTACCGGCCGAAGATGAATGGGGTTGTTGAAGATGCTAACAAGAACATCAAGAAGATTGTACAGAAGATGACAGTGACATATAAAGATTGGCATGAGATGTTACCATTCTCTCTTCATGGGTACCGTACCTCAGCACGGGCGTCGACAAGGGCAACACCCTACTCTCTGATATATGGCATGGAGGCAGTCCTACCCATAGAAGTACAGATACCCTCTCTCAGGATTATGAAGGATGCAGGTGTTATACCCCAAAATTTGCCCTCTCATGTTTTCCAAAGTCTTCCACCTGCATGGTTGATCACAAACCCTTTCCTAAGGAAAAAGAAAATTTTTGAGTGGTGCTTTAAGTACCCTTCGATTGGCATTCTGAAAGACCCTTCGATTGGTATTCTGAAGGAGCACTTCGATTGGTATTCTAAAGGAGCACTTCGATTGGCATTCTGAAAGACATTTCGATTGGCATTATGGACAAGCACTTCGATTGGAATTCTGAAAGACCATTCAATTGGCATTCAGAAAGACCCTTGGATTGGTATTTTGAAGGATCCTTTCGATTGGCATTATGGACAAGCACTTCGATTGGCATTCCGAAAGACCCTTCGATTGGTATTCTGAAGGAGCACTTCGATTGGCATTCTGAAAGACACTTCGATTGGTATTCTGAAGGAGCACTTAGATTGGCATTCTGAAAGACCTTTCGATTGGCATTATGGACAAGCACTTCGACTGGCATTCTGAAAGACCATTCAATTGGCATTCAGAAAGACCCTTGGATTGGTATTTTGAAGGAGCCTTTCGATTGGCATTATGGACAAGCACTTCGATTGGCATTCGGAAAGACCCTTCGATTGGGATTCTGAAGGAGCACTTCGATTGGCATTCTGAAAGACACTTCGATTGGTATTCTGAAGGAGCACTTCGATTGGCATTATGTCAAGGCCTTTGATTGGCATTCTGAAAGACCCTTCGATTGGTATTCTGAAGGAGCACTTCGATTAGCATGAAACAACACCTTTCGATTGGCCTGTTAACAAAGCCTTTCGATTGGAATTTTAATTAGTACCCTTCGATTGATCTTTGGACAAGGGCCATTCGAAGGAGGTCATCAAAAGGACACTCAAATCAACATGTCCAGGTTCATGCAAGAGACATGAATATTTCAAAAAAGGAAAACTTTTAATGTGTCTGATTTTTGTCTCATGGCATTTAATGGCTTGTTTAATGGCTGTCTCTTGCCATTACAAGACCCTCATACCCCTATAAATACAGAGGCCAACATACATTCCAGGACACACAAAAACTCTACAGGAGGACACACGAAAAACACAAGAGGAGAACGAAAAAACCATACAACAGGAGAACAAAAAACATTGGAGTTACGCTGCTAAAAGTCATCAGCATTTTCATAAGTAATCAAGGCCAAAGCAACCATTCAACAAATATCTCCACGCCCAGAAACCCCAGATCGAAACTGCTCACCTCCAGCAAGTGCCCAAATCGAAGACTCAATCTGCAGGTAAGAAAGGGTAAATTGTCCAACTTTACATTTGCATAACACATTATTACTTGTTGCTACCTTTGATTTTCCATCCTAGACAGGATCGAAAGGCCTGGGTTTGGCGCCCAGGTCATGTTCTTCGTTTTCCAACACTTGCTGCAGATATATCCTGAAGAGACCCAGCAAGTGCAGGATCGAAGGGCCTGGGGTTCAATACCCAGGCCCTGTGTTTTATTTCGCTAACATACTTTTGCAGGTATAATATTCCAGATCGAAGGAGACACTTTCTCTGGATCAAAGGCTGCTCACGCCTCACTTCCTGGCCCAATCGAAAGGACCATGACTCTCTCTGGATCGAAGCTTCCATTCCCTCCCTGGGTTGAAGCTCCCTTTTTTCCTTGGATCGAAGGATCCCTCCTGCATGTTATTTTTGTTTTTTCATAGACTTCTTTTTATCTTTTTAATTAGCATTAAAATAAATAAAAAAACCACAAAAACATTAGGCTAGTTCTTTTTCTATTAAATTAACTTTATTAATTAATCTTTAATTATCTTAACATTTTTCCAAAAAAAACTAAAATTAAATAGATTTAGAACATTTTTTTTAAAACTAAAATTAAGTAGATTTAGATCATTTTCTCAAAATAAAATAAAACTCAAAAAATATTTTCTTTTTACTTAATTAATCATTAGTTAGTCTTAATTCTTAAATAAAAAAAAGACCAAAAATACGCTTTATTTAATAAAAAAAAGGGTCAAAACCCAAGGACACTCCGATTCAATTTTTTTCGCGCGCGCTTATTTTATTGTAACTGCTTATTGGTTTGTAATAGCTTAGCTAAGACTTTTACATTTTACTGCTTTATTCCCCAATTTTGGACATGTAAATAATCCCCCTCCCCGAAGCCTTGTAATAGCGTATGATTTACAATTCCCGCACTTTAAATTCCTGTATATATATTAACTGCTTAGATGTATGCTAACTAGGATTGTATGACAAGATCTAAAAACAAATGATAGAACACCTAAAAATACAAAGATAATATAACTGAAAAAAACAATACACTCGCACATGCCACTCTTAGGGTACACCTCACTTGGTTGCCTCAAATGTGGTCATTGAGTATAGGATGTTTTAGAGGTCGCCCTCCTGTCCAAAGATCAAAGTTGCCTCGAAACGGTTGCCTTGGAGAAATGATCTAAGACATTAGGGTTACCACTAAAGCATCCTAACATTGCTTTAGTGACCACACGTCCCTTAAATCAAATTGACCCGAAAACTCCAACGATGGTGCTACCTACTCCTCAATAGTGGGATAGCACTGTCTAAAGGACATTTGCACAGTTTAATTCCTTTTTGAGTAGGTAGAGGTTCTTAAGTACTTGCTCCTTTTAAAAACAAAATAAAACTTTTCGCACTTACACTCTCTTCAAAAGACAATTTTTTTTTCAAAACCCACAATCACAAAGAAAAGCAAACTTTTGAAAACATAGTGAGCAAGTACCTAAGAGCTCGTGGATAACCACAGATAGAAATGGTGCTAACACCTTCCCTTTCTATAATCTACCTCCCGAACCCGAGAAACATCTCGAAAAGGAATTTTTTTGTGCTTTTGTCCTTTCCCTTGTTGGATAAAATAAAAGACGATGGCGACTCTTGCTTACCGCGACATTTTGCAAAAACAAACGCAAACGCGAACCAGCATTCCAAAATAGTCAGTTCTCGTTCCCACCGATCACAGAACTGGAGACTCTGCTGGGGACTTTAATAAGTGAGGTGTACCTTAGGATTAGATCACTTGTGTTTTCAATTGTATGCTTTGTATGCTTTAAATTTTGTGGGCTTGTATCGGAGTTCTATACATCCTAACCCGGATCTGGGGATACCCTTTAGGTAAGTAGCAATAAACTGTGAGGGATCTGTATGACGTATACCGATACGGATGAAGCAGTAGCTACGTTGGTGTGGCACCTTAGTCTATACCGATATCCCTTGTGTTGAAACAAGGAGAATATGGGTCTTCTGAGGAGTCATTAAGCACCAACTGACCTTAGAACCTTAAATTGACCAACTTGGCCATAGAATAGTAGCAGTATGATACACTCATTGAGACTAAACTCTCGCGATGATTCCGGCCACAAGAAAAGGTTGCTAAACTGGAATTATGACCGATTGAGGGTAGTCAGTGATATTGAGATCCTCTAGAACCCGGTTACTATTTTTAGGATAGGTTTAAACCAACTAAACTGAAAGAGGGTAATGCCTAAACTCCATGCCAGCCTAAACTTAAGGCTATATGTGTGACTTGTGTGCCTTCAAACTTGAACTACTTGCACATTCTTGTTATCTGACAACTTGAGTTCCTTGCAGGTTTTGTTTACAGTCCTTATCCAATAACTTGGATTTATTGCAGGGTTCACTTACACCACCTCACACTTTTTCTTAAATGCATAACATGCACATCATAACCTCATACCTTAACATTTCCTTAACCATTTCAAGGATATCAAGGGTTTGTGATGCAGGTCATGATGAACCAAATGTCTAGCAAGGGGCAAGGGGATTTATTTTCCTCTAGCCAATGCCGTCTAGAGATCAAAACATGATAACTTGAGTCAGGGGCTATGACCCACTAGATATGGTGAGCTTGACTCTTGAAGAAGGACTCTCAGAAACATGAAGTTCCTTCAATCAAGCTACCAGATTCAGATTCTAACAGTTTCTTGTTTACCCCGCGAGATCCTTGAAAACATTGCATACATATATCATACATATCATTGCATAACAGGTCTTACAGTACAGGTCTCTCATGTTCTCGCTATTTATTTCAGCAATGGCTCTCCAACAAGACAACCAGGATCTTCATATTCAAGAGACTCAGTTCAGGGAAATCTTCCTAAACCTATCCAAGGGGCAGGAAGAGTTGAGAACACTCCTCATGGGGAATTTGGTCAAGAAAAGTCCTGAAGACAATAAGGACGAACGGATGAAACATCTGCAAGCTGAGGTAGATGCAATGAGAACCCAGATGTTGGGGCAGATGGCTCTTATCCAAGGCTTACCTTGGGAACAAGAAGAGTTGAGAACCATGATCAACCAGCTTCATCAAGACAAATACAACAACATGAAGCAAACAGTCAAAGTCGGGGACCAAGTCATTGATCAGCCTCCAAGAAGACAAGAGTTTGGTATGGTGAAGAATGGACCTCTCTAAGTTGTTACTACCTCACAGGTCCAACAAAGACCTTGCCAAGAACAATGGTTTGATCAGAGTAATCCAAATAGGCCCATAAGGCAATTTACCAAGCTCAACATGCCGCTGTCTCAAGCTTTACAACACCTGTTAAGATTGAATCTGGTGACGTTAAGGGACCCTCCTAAGAATCCCAGAACAGCCTCCCCAAAGTACAACCCTGATGCAAGGTGTGCATATCACTCCAACAGCCCAGGGCATGTTACTAACATCTGTTGGGCGCTGAGAAACAAAATTCAAAACCTGATTGATGAAGGAGCATTGGAATTCACACAAGATGGTCAGGCTGAGTTCTTCTACCATCCCTCCAAGGTTCACCATTTGAAGTGACCAGTACTGAGACGAGAAGACTTTTGTTCATTTGAATTTTCAAGTTGTAATCTCTTTACTATTCAAACATTTATCTATTAATGTCAAACTCTGTTTCACTAATGCATTGCATATGTTTGTCTTGAATTCATCCTTTCACTACATTTAAACTATGCTTTTCACTCACTTTATGACATTCAACTCTTGCTAAAAGTTACAAGCCTTTAGAGGGAGGATGACGAAACAATGCCATAATCTCATACAGTATGCTTTTGGATAGACCTTGCTGACGATGTACAAGCATTTCTTTCAAATCCTAAACACTGGAGTTATAAGGAAGATAATCCCTAGTCAACCCCTTCGAGCTAAATAAGTAGGAGTTTTCTGTTTTTAAACACAAATTGAAACCTTTAATTTAAACCTGGGGCAGGGTAGTCTCTCAGTTAATTAAAAAAGATGCGCATTGAAGTTGCAAAACTCTCAGTTCATAATACAACGAACGACATCAAAAGCATTCCTCTGGAATCAAAAGACAGTGGTGGTTCCTTATCTCATAGGTAGTCAATCTCTCAAAAGAAAAAAAAAGAAGCCCACTGAGCCAAAATCTATAAAGGAGGCTTAATAAAGCTGGGGCATCCCGCTGACTGTAATCTCGAAAACAGGAACAGTCAGGCAAAAGTTAGGGATAACAAATCAAAAGAACGAGGTCGCCACAAACCCTCAACAACATGAAAAATGTTGCAAAAATGACTGCCTTCCAACAAATTCGACTTGTGTGAACCATCACCAAAACATCGTTCCAAATTTGAATAGAGTTCGACGCACAATTAACTGAGTTTAGGATTGAAGAACATCACGAAGAGCGGGTGGGTATAAATATACTTTGAGCCTTTATCCTTTGTTTCTTAAGCCATGAACCAAGCCACATTACAACCCTTCAAAAGTCCTAACTGAAGCATGAGTTAGTTCGAAAGCATACTGTTACCAAAAGGTGTCCTGACTCCTGTAAGGCTTTGCCCTAAATCTTGTGTTGAATTTGTCATATAAAAAGTTTTCTGCTAAAAAACGCATTTTTCAAAACTTCGAGACAAGCATAAACTTTGCATTATTTGAATATCATTGTTTGCATTTGGCTATTTGTTTGACAGCGGAGAAATTCACACGACGAATATCCGATGAACGAAAGCCCTCTCAGTGAACAAAATCACTTCAAAAGGATGACACTTCCATTGACAAACCTCCTATCAACAAGGGGACTTGACATGTCACTATCCAGCACACCTGGGGCAGTCCAGTCAAGATTTCAAGAAATCTCTGAAGAATTGCAGAGTAACCAGGGGCAGGTCTCCATCTCCGTCACTTGGGGCATTGAACATCAATCTCAGTGGAGGGTTACGTACAATTAAACATTTTCTGGCAATGTCACAAACACTTGCTACTAGGGGCAATGACAAATCCCCCCAAAATCCTTCTCATAGGATGATTCCCCAGCAAGGGTTTAATCTCTGAAAACCTTTCCCCAGCTGAATCAACCTCAAGAATCCTCGAGGACTTCCCCCAACGAAGATGTCACCTCTCTAGCGGACTAACGACAGGGTTTATTTCCCCAACAACACCAGGATTCCCCAGCTTGAGTTTGCCTCTCCGACTACTACAGATCAAAGGACCACAACTCCTCTTCCCCATTAGACTCTGAAAGATCATCCCCAGCGAAGTTCTTTCTATCCCCAGCGGAGTTCATTCCTTTCATAGACAGAAATTCAATCCCCAACAGGGTTCACTGTCACCAGCAACAACAATTCGTCCCCAATGGAGTTTTATCTCTCCAAATCAGCAGATCTTCAAGCAGAGTATATACTCCCCACAGAGTCAGTTCCTCGTCAGTCCATTCCCCAGCGGAGTTATTCTCTCATGCAGGATTATTCTCCCAATCATCTTCGGTCGTTATCTCCAGCGAGTGAAACTCTTTATTCTCCAACAACAGTCAGGGATTTATTTTCCCAAACTCGGACGTACCACAATAGCATTTCATGTTCATACATCTTGACATGCACATACATATTGCATACAACACAATCTCATTTATTTTGAGAACATCATCATACAATGCATGTCATGCATCATATACGATTAATCATGTACCTTTTCAGGAAAGATGGTTATCGTCAACAACTTCCAGCGAGTTCAAGATTAACTCCGGAAACTAAACAGACTTCACACGGGTTTATCCTGAAAAATCCTACACGGGTCCTTTATCATATATTTATGAATGAAGTTTTACACGAACTCATCCCAAAGTAACCTTACCCCGGTTCATCCTGAAGTTTCACACGAACTTATCCCACAGTAACCTTACCCCGGTTCATCCTGAAGTTTTACACGAACTCATCCCAAAGTAACCTTACCCCGGTTCATCCTGAAGTTTCACACGAACTTATCTCACAGTAACCTTACCCCGGTTCATACTGAAGTTTCACACGAACTTATCTCACAGTAACCTTACCCCGGTTCATCCTGAAGTTTCACACGAACTTATCTCACAGTAACCTTACCCCGGTTCATCCTGAAGTTTCACACGAACTTATTTCACAGTAACCTTACCCCGGTTCATCCTGAAGTTTCACACGAACTTATCTCACAGTAACCTTACCCCGGTTTATCCTGAAGTTTCACATGAACTTATCTCACAGTAACCTTACCCCGGTTCATCCTAAAGTTTCACACGAACTTATCTCACAGTAACCTTACCCCGGTTCATCCTGAAGTTTCACACGAACTTATCTCACAGTAACCTTACCCCGGTTCATCCTGAAGTTTTACACGAACTTATCACAGAGTGACCTTACCCAGGTTCCTCCTAAAGTTTCACACGAACTTAGCCCGAAGTAACCTTACCCAGGTGCCTCCTGAAGTTTTACACAAACTTATCCCGAATTAACCTTACCCGGGTTCCTCCTGAAGTTTTACACGAACTCATCCCAAAGTAACCTTACCCGGGTTCCTCCTGAAGTTTTACACGAACTTATCACAAAGTAACCCTACACAGGTTCCTCCTTCCCAAGATGGAGTTTTACACGGACTCATCATCAGGCAACCCTACACAGGTTCTCTCTTTCCAAAGATAAAGTTTTACACGGACTCCTCATCAAGCGACCCTACACTGGTTCCCTCTCTTTCCGAGATGAAGTTTTACACGGACTCCTCATCAGGCGACCATACACCGGTTCCCTCTCTTTCCAAGATGCAGTTTTACACAGACTCGTCATCAAGAAACCCTACACAGGTTCTCTCTTTCCAAAGATGAAGTTTTACACGGATTCGTCATCAAGAAACCCTACACAGGTTCTCTCTTTCCAAAGATGAAGTTTTACACGGACTCCTCATCAGGCGACCCTACACCGGTTCCCTCTCTTTCGAAGATGCAGTTTTACACTGAATCGTCATCAAGAAACCCTACACAGGTTCTCTCTTTCCAAAGATGAAGTTTTACACGGACTCCTCATCAGGCGACCCTACACCGGTTCCCTCTCTTTCCAAGATGAAGTTTTACACGGACTCCTCATCATGCGACCCTACACTGGTTCCCTCTCTTTCCAAGATGCAGTTTTACACGAACTCGTCATCAAGAAACCCTACACAGGTTCTCTCTTTCCAAAGATGAAGTTTTACATGGACTCCTCATCAGGTGACCCTACACCGGTTCCCTCTCTTTCCAAGATGAAGTTCTACACGGACTCCTCATCAGGCAACCCTACACCGGTTCCCTCTCTTTCCAAGATGCAATTTTACATGGACTCATCATCAGGCAACCCTACACAAGTTCCTCCTTTCCAGATAAAGTCTTACACGGACTCATCATCATGCAACCCTACACAGGTTCCTCCTTTCCAAATGAAGTTTTACATGGACTCATCATGAAGTAACCTTACCTAGGTTCCTTCTCAGTCCAAATATGCAGTTCACCTCAAAAGTTAGACTTCCCCAGCGGAATCTTCTACAACAACAGGTATGCAAGTTCTCGCTAAAGAATCTCTTATGCGATCGACACTCCTGCAGACGGCATCTATAAGCCCATCCTCCTACCAACAATCTCCAAATGGCATCTGTAAGCCCATTCCCGACGTCACAATGCTGATACTACACCATGCGAGTGCAAATTTCTGGGCACTCTAGTGTTCAATTATCTTCCACCTTCGGATCACGAAAAGCACGCAAGCTAATCTACATCCTCAGGTTTAAGAAAATTGAACAGGGGCAACTGTTGTACCCCAAAATTTTCCCTCTCATGTTTTCCAAAGTCTTCCCCCTGCATGGTTGATCACAAACCCTTTCCTAAGGAAAAAGAAATTTTTTGAGTGGTGCTTTAAGTACCCTTCGATTGGAATTCTGAAAGACCCTTCGATTGGTATTCTGAAGGAGCACTTCGATTGGTATTCTGAAGGAGCACTTCGATTGGCATTCTGAAAGACCTTTCGATTGGCATTATGGACAAGCACTTCGACTGGCATTCTGAAAGACCCTTCGATTGGCATTCAGAAAGACCCTTCGATTGGTATTCTGAAGGAGCCTTTCGATTGGCATTATGGACAAGCACTTTGATTGACATTCTGAAAGACCCTTCGATTGGTATTCTGAAAGAGCACTTCGATTGGCATTCTGAAAGACACTTCGATTGGTATTCTGAAGGAGCACTTCGATTGGCATTATGTCAAGGCCTTCGATTGGCATTCTGAAAGACCCTTCGATTGGTATTCTGAAGGAGCACTTCGATTAGCATGAAACAACACCTTTCGACTGGCCTGTTAACAAAGCCTTTCGATTGGAATTTTAATTAGTACCCTTCGATTGATCTTTGGACAATGACCATTCGAAGGAGGTCATCAAAAGGGCACTCAAATCAACATGTCCAGGTTCATGCAAGAGACATGAATATTTCAAAAAAGGAAAACTTTTAATGTGTCTAATTTTTGTCTCATGGCATTTAATGGCCTATTTAATGGTTGTCTCTTGCCGTTACAAGACCCTCACACCCCTATAAATACAGAGGCCAGCATACATTCCAGGACACACAAAAACTCTGCAGGAGGACACACGAAAAACACAAGAGGAGAACGAAAAAACCACACAACAGGAGAACAAAAAACATTGGAGTTACGTTGCCAAAACTCATCAGCATTTTCATAAGTAATCCAGGCCAAAGCAACCATTCAACAAACATCTCCACGCCCAGAAACCCCAGATCGGAACTGCTCACCTCCAACAAGTGCCCAAATCGAAGACTCAATCTGCAGGTAAGAAAGGGTAAATTGTCCAACTTTACATTTGCATAACACATTATTACTTGTTGCTACCTTTGATTTTCCATCCTAGACAGGATCGAAAGACCTGGGTTTGGCGCCCAGGTCATGTTCTTCATTTGCCAACACTTGCTGCAGACATAGCCTGAAGAGACCCAGCAAGCGCAGGATCGAAGGGCCTGGGGTTCAATACCCAGGCCCTGTGTTTTATTTCGCTAACATACTTTTGCAGGTATAATATTCCAGATCGAAGGCGACACTTTCTCTAGATCAAAGGCTTCTCACGCCTCACTTCCTGGCCCAATCAAAAGGACCATGACTCTCTCTGGATCGAAGCTTCCATTGCCTCCCTGGGTTGAAGCTCCCTTTTTTCCTTGGATCGAAGGATCCCTCCTGCATGTTATTTTTGTTTTTTCATAGACTTCTTTTTATCTTTTTAATTAGCATTAAAAAAAAACCACAAAAACATTAGGCTAGTTCTTTTTCTATTAAATTAACTTTGTTAATTAATCATTAATTATCTTAACATTTTTCCTAAAAAAACTAAAATTAAATAGATTTAGAACATTTTTTTTTAAAACTAAAATTAAGTAGATTTAGATCATTTTCTCAAAATAAAATAAAACTCAAAAAATATTTTCTTTTTACTTAATTAATCATTAGTTAGTCTTAATTCTTAAATAAAAAAAAAGACCAAAAATACGCTTTATTTAATAAAAAAAAAGGGTCAAAACCCAAGGACACTCCGATTCAATTTTTTCCGCGTGCGCTTATTTTATTGTAACTGCTTATTGGTTTGTAATAGCTTAGCTAAGACTTTTACATTTTACTGCTTTATTCCCCAATTTTGGACATGTAAATAATCCCCCTCCCTGAAGCCTTGTAATAGCGTAGGATTTACAATTCCCGCACTTTAAATTCCTGTATATATATTAACTGCTTAGATGTATGTTAACTAGGATTGTATGACAAGATCTAAAAACAAATGATAGAACACCTAAAAATACAAAGATAATATAACTTAAAAAAACAATACACTCGCACATGCCACTCTTAGGGTACACCTCACTTGGTTGCCTCAAATGTGGTCATTGAGTATAGGATGTTTTAGAGGTCGCCCTCCTGTCCAAAGATCAAAGTTGCCTCAAAACGGTTGCCTCGGAAAAATGATCTAAGACATTAGTGTTACCACTAAAGCATCCTAACATTGCTTTAGTGACCACACGTCCTTTAAATTGAATTGACCCGAAAACTCCAACGACGGTGCTACCTACTCCTCAATAGTGGGATAGAACTCTCTAAAGGACATTTGCACAGTTTAATTCCTTTTTGAGTAGGTAGAGGTTCTTAAGTACTTGCTCCTTTTAAAAACAAAATAAAACTTTTCGCACTTACATTCTCTTCAAAAGACAAAACTTTTTTCAAAACCCACAATCACAAAGAAAAGAAAACTTTTGAAAACATAGTGAGCAAGTACCTAAGAGCCCATGGATAACCACAGATAGAAAGGGTGTTAACACCTTCCCTTTCTATAATCTACCTCCCGAACCCGAGAAACATCTCGAAAAGGATTTTTTTTGTGCTTTTGTCCTTTCCCTTATTGGATAAAATAAAAGACGGTGGCGACTCTTGCTTACCGCGACATTTTGCGAAAACAAACGCAAACGCGAACCAGCATTCTAAAACAGTCAGTTCTCGTTCCCACCGATCACAGCAGGTTTCAACGAAGACGACTAGATTCAAACCTGACTTGATCAGTTAAATATAATCGACGAGAAGAGGCTGAGTGCTATCTTCCATG
Organism: Vicia faba; assembly: GCA_948472305.1. Classification (NCBI taxonomy): domain Eukaryota; kingdom Viridiplantae; phylum Streptophyta; class Magnoliopsida; order Fabales; family Fabaceae; genus Vicia; species Vicia faba. The sequence goes on along the minus strand of OX451741.1, from coordinate 720,423,888 downwards.
GTCAGGCGTATCAGAAACAAATGATTAAGGCTTTTAATAAGAAAGTCAGACGTCAAGAATATCAAGTCGGGGGTTTGGTGATCAAACGCATCATACTGCCGCAAGGTGATCCCATGGGAAAATGGACTCCCACGTATGAAGGGCCATTTGTGGTTAAGAACATTTTCTTGGGAGGAGCTATGATTCTAACCACCATGGATGGTGACGACCTTCCTCACCCCGTCAATGCAGACATAATGAAAAGATACTACGCATAATCAAAGACCCGCTAGATAGACTGGCCTAGGAAAAAATAAGGGCTTCTCGACGAACTAAAAGGGTTCAGGCAAAAGTAAGGGATGAAAATGAAAAAAATCTGTACACCCGGCAAGTCGAAAACCTGAAAGGGAGGCTTGGGAAAAAAAGGGTATCCCGGTGGATTGAAAACCCGAAAGGGAAATCCAGGCAAAAGTTTGGGATTGAAGCGTATCACTATGTCTCATTTGGATCATCTTACGACCAGACTTCGGTATCGACTATCAAGCTCGGACGACGCCAATCAATCTGATCAACCTTTGGCCAAGTAGAAAAGTGATGAGACGCTTGAAGATATAAAGGCAATAGCAGAGTTGGAACCCAATGGGGTCGTTTCACATAGCTATTTTTCTTTCTTTTACACAAATTATATAATTTCTATCTTTCGGCGGCGTTCTCTCACTAGACTGTCAGCCTCTTTGTACGAAACGCCTATTATAGGCCAACTTCAAAATCAATACAAATCATTTTCACAAAATTCAATTTGTTTTTTCTTTTTCTATTTTGTTTTGCAAGAACGTCCAATGATTTAATTTTGATATATGCATTTGAAAATGATTGCTTCTCATAAATATTTACATAAGAAACAAAAGGCGATTACTCATAATTCCAGAAACCGAAAAACAAGAAGTACCAAACCCGATGGTTCCTTTGCCCAGCAGGTATCAGGATAAAGTCAGCTTTGGAACATGATTATTGTTACATATACTCCCCACAGAGTAAAAGTACCCAAAGGCGTTGATGCCGATTTCCCCGAAACAGGATGTAACTATCCCCAACCAAGGTTCATAATTTCGGACTAGTCAATAAAATCCATCCTCCAAGCGGAGTTTATTTCTATAGATACAGAAGCTCAATCTACAACAGAACTCATCACCTCCAGCAACTTAATTTCATCCCCGACTAAGTTTGTTCCTCCAAATTGAAAGGTCTACTAACAGAGTATCTCTTCCCCCAAGGTTTGGTCCCTGCAGAGCTTATTCTCAAGCATCTTCTTCCTTAGGGAATATTTACAACTCTCCAGCAATAATCAGGGATTTATTTTCCCAGACGCGAGAATACCCTGATAGGATTTCATAAACATACATTATGACACACGCATACATGACATATACAACATAATCTCATTTATTTTGAGAATATCATCTCACCCTGCATTTCTTGCATCACATATAACTAACCCTGATATCTTTTCAGGAAAAGAGGATTAGCTTCAAAAAATTCAGCAGTTATACAGATCATATCTACAGACGACTAATGGAAACTCAGTTCCCGAAATCAAACAGGTCAACTAATCTATACTATCACTTCGAATTAACCCTACCATTCGGGTTCCTTCTCACAGCCCAACTATCCAGGCTTTCATATCAAAGTAACCCTACTATCCAGGTTCTTTCTCATAACCCTACTATCCAGGTTCCTTCTCACAACCCTACTATCTAGGCTTTCATATCAAAGTAACCCTACTATCCAGGTTCCTTCTCACAACCCTACTATCCAGGCTTTCATATCCAAGTAACCCTACTAATCAGGTTCATTCTCACAGCCCTACTATCTAGGCTTTCATATCAAAGTAACCCTACTATCCAGGTTCCTTCTCATAGCCCTACTATCCAGGCTTTCATATCGAAGCAACCCTACTATCCAGGTTCCTTCTCACAAAACCTTACTATCCAGGTTCCCTCTCTCTTATCCCCAAACAACGGTCCACAACACTGTAAGACTAGAACCTGATCAAACACGATTGGTTTCGCATTTCCCCAGTAAATCGCGGTGCAACATATACCCCGAGCAGATACGCAATACACTTCCACTTCCTCAAGTCGGAGTTATTCCCCAGTAGAGTAACGGACAACTGAAGCTCCTAAAACTATAGTTCTCCCAAGACCGGAAATCAACATCCCCTAGATGGCATCTTTTAAGCCCATCTCCTGCAATTCTCTGTCGCATCCAGGATGGCATCTTTAAGCCCATCTATGACAATATTCAACCCTCGACCTCCCAAATGGCATCTATAAGCCCATTCCCGATATCACAAATTAAGTTCCACTTCATGCGAGTGCAAATTTCTGGGCACTCTAGTGTTCAATCATCTTCCACCTTTAGATCACGAAAGGCAGAACGACCAATCTACATCCTCAGGTTTAAGAAGATTAAACATGGGCAGGTGTTGTAACCCCAAAATTTTCCCTCCCATTTTACTCAACAAATGTCAATTGAGATTCCCAAGTTGCTCAAGGAAGTCCAAGAGTTGACCAGACCAACTCTCTCCTAAGGCAATATACCTCAAATTAGGGTTTCCATTTTCATCAAGATGAGAGGACCAAAAAGGTCTCTTATGCTCTCCATGGTCTTAATATGTTCTCAAGACCCTACATGTCAATTTTCATGCCTTGCACAAGAAGTTTGCCCAGCCAACTGCTCAGATGCTTAAGAATCGACTGTACTAGGTCTAAAGTCAACTGTGGCCCACATACAGTCAAACTTCAATATTTTTGGTCAAAATCATCATTTTGATGTGTTATCCATCATTTGCTCAAGGGTTGATCATGATTACTCAAGGAATGCTCCAAATTCATCAAAACCCAAAAGTTGCTAAATTAGGGTTTCTCAAGAAAAGTCAACCCAACTTTGAACAAGCATAACTTCCATATGCTTTATCAGAAATTTTCCATCCAAAGCTCATTTTTAAGAGGATGCAATTCCCTATAATTCATCTTCAGCTCACAAGTTTAAAATATGCACTCATAAAAAGATATGAATTTTGACATTATAGGTCCTTTTGAAAAGTCAACAAAAACACCTTTTGAGTCAAAGCTTCATACTTGAACATGGAAGACTCAATTAAGATGAGAACAAACGGGTTGCTTAGGGGACATCCTAAGCTTTCTTAAAACTCCAAGAACACCTCTTTAGGGTTAAAATTGGAGGAGATATGCCTTGTCAAAGTTGACCTTTTTTGCAAAATTGCCAAAAGTCAAATGTGCTCAAAAATGCATTTTTTGCTAAATGGGCCTTACTTTTTATGCTTGCACCTCACTTATAATGTGGTCCACGACTCAAACATTCACCCACACATTATTTGCTTCATTTTTCAAATTTATTTTGATTTTTTATTAATTAAAAAGTGAATTAAATCAAATAATTGATGAATAATAGCAAATGTATGATTTGATTTGGTTTTTGGACAGGTTGGCAATCAAAATATGCTGAATTATCCAGGCCAAAACGAATCAAGCATAATTGGTACAAGAAAGGGAAGATTTGACTCAAAATAGCAAGCTTACATAAGCTTGAAAATCAAATCAAATCTCTTATAATTGCAAAGATTCATTCTAAATTTGTAACCCTAATTCATTCCTAGATATATAATGGACAAGAACAAAGCATGGCATAAGGTTTTTTGGAGGTGCAAGCTGCCAGAACAAAACGGAAAATTTGAACAAAAAGTGTGAAATCCAATTCCATCTTAGAGCCACTCTCAAGGGGATTTGAGGCCAACAATCCACTCCTAGACACTTTCTGGAGCTACTCCATTCATTTGGAGGCTTCCAAACATCCAGAATCTCATCCTACAACCGTCACGGTTTGCACAAAATCTTAAACTTGATTTTAACAATTTACTCATCATACACATGTTCTAAGCATATATTTGCGTTTATCATTTATGTTTGCCACGTTTCTGGATTGTTTGATTAGAGTTTAAGTGCAGGTACGAGCGATTGCCATTGTTAGGGTTTTAAGGTCCACTCTGGGGCTTTTCAGTACAGGGAAAATTGGGCCAAGAAAGGAGTACCATCACATTAATGAGGTCAAGGCGAGTAGATCTGTGGCTTTAAATTATATTTATGTTGCTTGTGGTAGATTTTTGAAATACACATGGTTTTAGTTACAACCATGAACTGTAGGTAAAAGTTTCATGCCTAAGACGACGGTTGCAGGAAGAAGACGATGCATGTTACAGCGTGGTTGGTCCATTTGAATTTGGCGCGCGTTTTCTGGCCACTAACTTGTTTTCCAATATATTATATGTTCGTTATTATATTAACAATTGAGACAAACAGCGCAGTTGGTCAAAGGAAGGAAGTATGAAGCTCATGTCCTGGGTTCGATCCCAGGCGTGAGCTTTTGGCATTTTCTCCATTATGTTCACCAGATCCAGCATACCTCACCTTCTGAGGATCATCACGCGCCCTCTGATCTCATCCTCTGGATCCATCTCCAGCCAGATCCAACGCCAGTATACGCAGGTCCACCATGAGTCCCCAGAAGATGGTCTCATTGGATCAGGCGCCCGACTCTGGGCCATCCTTCTGGGTTTCAGAAGTTCAACATACACCCCCAGTTTTCTTCATCACCCCAGGCCCAAATCTTTCTCTCTTTTTTTTTTAATTCTTTTTTTATTGGTTATTTTTAATTATTTTCACAACAAAAATCATTTTTTAATCATAAAATCACTAAAAAATTAGATTTTAGTTTTTTTTCATAAAAGTATTTAATTGCAATTAATTAATTAGCTTAATTAGATTAATTCAAATTCTTTTTTTATAATTAAAATTAATTAGACAAATTACGTTAAAATTTCAAATATTTTTCGCAACAATAAAATGCAAAAAAATATTTCCTCCTTAATTGATTAGATTTTTTAGGACTCAGACTTTATTCTCGTACGTAATTCGTCGCGCGCGCCTTGACTTTCTTTTAATTCAAATTATTGTAATTGTTTCAAGGTTGTAATAGTTTTAATTAGGGTTTTAAATTCCGCACTTTTATTTCTCGTCAAGACAATCATGTAACTGTCGAAGCCTTGTAATAGCTAGGTTTATTTCTGCTTTTACTTTCAACAAACTTTTAACTGTCTAGATGTATGGATAATAGGATTGTATGGCAAGAATGCATGAAAAAAAATAAAATAGTTAGAAAACCCTAATGCGCAAAGATTAAATAACTGAAACAAATAACTCGCACATGTTCACTCCTAGGGTTTACCTCACTTCGTTTGCCTTCGGTAAACAATCATTAAGCATAGGAGATTTTAGTGGTTACCCTCCAGTCTAAAGAGATCAAAGTGTCCCATTCGAATGTTGCCTCAAAAATGTTGCCTCGGAAATGTTGCCTCGGAAAGATCTTAAGACTCTAGGGTTACTACTAAAGTTTTCTTACTATTGCTTTAGTGATTGTATTCGTCCCTTTCGAACGTCCCTTACAAACTCCAACGACGGTGCTACTTACTCCTTAATAGTGGGATAGTGCTGTCTAAAGGAAATAGAAAAAAAAACAATCTTTTTCGAGTAGGTAGATGCTAGTAGGTACTTGCTCAAAATAAAACTTTTCATACAAACACTTTTCAAAAACAGTTTTCAAAACAACTTCGTCACACCCTTGAGGACTGATACAAGGGTTATCACGAAGTAAAACATTTTCAAAGCAAGCACACACAAGCAATTTTAAAAATATGAGAAAGTGCCTAAGAGCCCATGGAAAACCATGGATAGAAAGGGTGCTAACACCTTCCCTTTCTATAATCTACCCCCGTACTCAGAATATCTCGAAAAAAGGTTATTTCTGTTCTTTTTCCTTTTCCATGATTGGATGAAATAAAAGTCGGTGGCGACTGTTGTACCCCAAAATTTTCCCTCCCATATTCTTTAAAGTTTTGACAAGTATCATCTCAATTTGCTCAAGTCTACTCAAGGGTTGCACAGTTCAAACACCCTCCTAAGTCAGTCAAATTAGGGTTTTGGTTCTTGCAAGGAAGTTGAGGTTTTCAAGGGCTCAATCAAGTCCCATATGCTCATATACATTGTCAAGCACCTACATGTCAAGTTTCAAGGCTCACAAGGTCAAGTTGCACAGTCAAAAACCCTAATTGCTTCACAATCAACTGTAGGGGTAAAATGGTCATTTGGCAGTCAAAAGTCAAAAATTTTGGTCAACATCTTATTTTGAAGCCACAATCATCATTGGATCAAATCTTGATCATGATTCCACAAGAATGGCTCAAAAATCATCAAGACGCAAAAGTTTCCATTTTTGGACAGTTGAAAAAGTCAACTGTAACTTGACCAAGGCATAACTTTTTCATGGTTCATCAGAAAAATCCCATCCAATGCTCATTTTGAAGGGGATGACATTTCCTACAACTCATCTTCACATTCCAAGTCCAAGAAATGCTCTCACAAAAAGTTATCAATTTCAACATTATAGGTCATTTTCAAAAGTCAACAAAAAGGCATTTTAAGTCAAAGACCATAACTTGAGATTGGTAACTCAAAATGATATGGGACCAAAGGCATTGGTTAGAGGACTTCAAGACCTTTCCAAAATGTCCAAGAACATGTTCATATGATCAAAATTGAGCAAGATATGCATTGGAGAAGTTGGGAAATTTTTGTGAAATGGCAAAAGTCAACTATCCTTGAAACATCAATTTTTGACAAAAGGGCCCACTTTTTTCCACTTGATTCAGCCTTGTCATGCCACCCACGTGTCCCATGATCAATTTCAAGACCAAATAATTATTTTTCTATTTTTATTTAATTTTTATGGATTTAATTCATTTTAATCCATAATAATTCAAGTAAATCTAAAAAAATTAATTAAATGGTATCTTATGGTTTGAATAGCCTTCATGAAGCATTTGCAACCTACCAATTTCGTGCTAAGCTCATTTAGGCATGAAAATTCAAATTTTGAACAAGCTTTGAAAGGCGTTTAATGGTGGTTAAGACAAAATCCAAAGTTTAATTGCAATGGTTAAAGGCTCCTAAATGTGACATACTCTCACTCATTACTATACATACAAGCCTTGCAAGCCTCATTCACAACCTAGAGTGTGCACAAACGGCCAGAGCAAAATCCAAAAAGTGTCAAAAAAAGTGTAAGATCAAAAGGAGTGTTGCAAGCATTTTCAAGCCAAAAGGACAACGTGACTCTCTTCTTTGCCATACTCAGAAGCTAAAGCAACCCTTCACGTCCTAAGATCCATCATACCGCGCTGTAAGTTATCCCAGGTCCCCCATAATTTCCATGTTATTTTGCTTTACATGTTCACGTGCAGATTCTCAAAAGCAGGACCACCATGCATGACCAGATCCCAGGCGCCAAGTGGCCAGTCCCACAGATCCAAAGGCTAAAAGATGAGGAGCACCATGCTCCTGGTCAACCCATACTGCAGGCAATTCCAAAGTCAAACAGGCTTTGATGCTATTGGGCCAAATTCCAGATCCACCTCCATTTTTGTTCAGCACCTTTGGTTTACTTTCTTTTTCATTTTTCTTTTTTTTCCTTTTTATTTTCTTTAGTAATTATTCTTAGTATTATTTAATTAATTAGCATAATTAACATTTTTACCAATAAAAATTAAAAATAAAAAAAACTAATATTATTATTAATTTCATATTTTTTCTTGTAAATAAATTATAATTAATTAATTAGTTTAAATAGGCAACTTTAATCTTTTTTTAACAACTAAAATAAATTTAGAACTAGGTTTTTTTTTCTTCTTTTAATTTTAATTCCTTTTGTTTTATTTTCATTAAAAAACATAAAAATACAAAAATATCATTTTCTTAATTAACTAATTAATTAGTTATTAATTTTAATTTCATTAATTATAAAAAAGGGACAATTTTCAATTCTTATTCAAAAAAGGGTCAACACCCTAAAGACGTTCCCGATTCAATTTTCTTTCGCGCTTTATTTTCTTATTGATTATATTTATGTATTTGTACAGAGTATGTAATAGTTAATTAGGATTTTATCGCCTTATTTAAATTCTCGCACTTTATTTTTCAAAACGGGTTTTTGTTTTTGGTGATGTATAGACCCGCGCCTTGTAATAGCTAGATTTACATTTCTGCAATTTATTTTCCGCACTCCTAACTGTTAAAAAATGCATGAAAGAATGTATGTAAATAAAATCAATATGTAGCTCACAAATAACATGTACAAGACAAACATTAACTGAAAAACAACACACATGCACATGCCACTCTTAGGGTACGCCACACTGTTGCCTCGAACGTGGTCATCAAGTATAGGGTGTCTTAGAGGTCGCCCTTCTGTCCAAAAGATCCAGTTGCCTCGGATAAAAAAGGATCTAGGACATTAGGGTTACTTCTAAGGCGTCCTACCGTTGCTTTGGTGACCACACTGTCCCGATAATCGAATTGACCCGAATACCTCCAATGATGGTGCTACCTACCTCTCAATGGTGGGATAGCACTATCCAAAGGACTCTTACACAGCTTAATTCTTTAGAGTAGGTAGATTCTCCTGGGTACTTGCTCTTTTCAAAACAAACAAAAACATCTTTTCACACCTACACTTTCAAAAGTTTTCAAACAAATTTTTCATACACTCTTGAGGACAGATACAAGAGTTACTTAGAAATTTTTCAAATGAAACTTTTTCAAAACCCACACACACTTGAAAAGCAAACAAATTTTGAAAACATAAGAGCAAGTACCTAAGAGCCCGTGGATAACCACGGATAGAAAGGGTGCTAACACCTTCCCTTTCTATAAATCTACCTCCCGAACCGAGAAACATTCTCGAAAAAGGAATTTTGCCGTGCTTTTGTCCTTTCCATGTTGGAGAACATAAAAGACGGTGGCGACTCTTTCTTACCGCGACATTTCGCGAAACCAGCTAAAAACAGTCAGTTCTATTTCCACCGATCACAGCGACTCTTGCTTATCGTGACATTTTGCAAATAAAAAATGCAAAATGCAAACCAGTATTAAACAGTCGATTCTGCCACCGTATCACACATATCAATAACATTGCCATCAGGCATCATGTCAATCATCATTGGGCATCATATCCATTTGGGCATTATACATATACATTATACATTTCATTTTTCAAAATTCTTAGACCAAGACTACTGCGAAATATCTTGGGGGTCTATTACCAGCTAAGACATCTACGTGAACCAAAAATTCAAGCCTTAGCATTGTTCACACCATTAGCAACAAATACCTCGATTGAGAACAGACACAATTGGTAGATTGGAACTTCACTAAACGATATATCTGTGATTTATATCTTTGGTTTAGTCATCTAATATTCGACTATCAAACTCAATCTCAAACATCAAACCTGTATCATTTATCCCATAGGTTGTGATAAATAACATGTCTGCATTACAACTCACCATGTTAGTCTCGAAGCTTTAGCTAGTTTGTTACCAGACCTGAGTCTATTAGTCCCCTGGAATAAGTAGAGTTGATACCCATATTTTTACCCATAGGTTATGGTAGACGTGTATAATCTTCGATATAACTCGTTGCGTCAGTCTCGAAGCAGCAATAAGTTATCTATCTTTCAAAACCCGCATAGTTTATCCCCTAGGTTGTGATAAATGTCGTGAAACTATGATACACCTTACTATGTTAGTCTCCAAGCGTTAGTAAGATATTTTCAAACTCATATCATTTACTCCCTAGGTTGTAGTAGATATATGAAGGTCTATGATATAACTCGTTGCGTCAGTCTCGAAGCAATAATAAGTTATATATTTTCTACGATATAGTTCATTGTGTTAGTCTCGAAGAGACAATGAGTTATCAAACTTATGTTATTTATTCCCTAGGTTGTGATAAATAGGCAAAATTTATGTTGTAGCTTACTATGTTAGTCTCGAAGCGTTAGTAAGGTAACTATCAAACTTTTGTTATTTACTCCCTAGGTTGCAGTAAGTATGCAAATTTGCGATATAGCTTGTTGCATCAGTCTCAAAGAAGCAATAAGTTATCCATTTTTAAGCTCACGTTATTTACCTCTTAGGTTATGGTAAAAACACGAAATCTATGATTACTTTCTGGGTGTTGACGAGTTATATGCGTCGTCACATCTAGGTCATTTATGCTCTTGCTCTAGGCATTAGTGAGTTAACTGCGTCATTCTTGTCTTTTTTTGGTTCATCATACAATTTATCTTTTTTCAAAATTTTGGTCGAAATTTGGGATCTTCCAATATTTAATAACCATCTGATCTGAATGTGTGAGACTTCCGTATTCTCGCACTCTCAATCGAAGAATAATTAAATAAGAGTAGCTATCACACTCCAAAATTTCCCTATTGGTGTAAGTGTTTAATTTATTTTATTTTATCATGTTTCTATTAAATTTTGGGTATTATTATATATTTTAAAATTATATTCATGTTGTATTAGTTTTTTATTTAAAAGACTGTTTAGATATAACAGAGGTTTAATTTTGGGGAGAAGTGTGTATTTACCATTTTATCAAATAAGCTTAATTAACCCTTTAAAGTTTTAAAAGGCCTATTAAAATATCTTTTTATTTTGGTTTTATTATTGTTGACCAACGTCAACATGTATATTAAAATATTATTATTTATTATATTATTATCATCTATTATTATTATTTATATATTATTAGGATTATTGGGTTTTTAGTATATTTATCATGGTTGACTGGAGTCGACATACATGAGGTATTGATACTATTACTATATTATTTGTATTATTTTTATTTGTTTACTATTTAAGTTTTGTTGACCACATTCAATTAGGGTTGGGACCCTTTACTCTACAGTTACACTTACTCTTCTCTTCTTCCCTAAGAAAACACGTTAAGCCCAAGATTCAGAAAACTTGAATTCACGAATCAAATGAAAATCAAATATTGAAAAAATATTTTATTTGATTAAATTGAATTTACATTACAAAATATTCCATATACATAATCAGTACAAACCCTAATTTCTATTTTCTAAACCAAATCTCAATCAAATTTGTTAATTTATAAATCTGAATCAATATAACTCTAATTCTAATAGTAACTGCAAATCATTACAAATTTCCTAAACTAGATAATTACTAAACCTATAAATTGAGACCTAAACTAATTGAAGACGAACAAAAAAAGTTGGAGAAACCCTTGCTTGCTATTGCGAATCCCCACCCTCAGAAAAACTCTTTATCAAGAAAAAGGATTAGGATTCATCATTAGAACCCTAACCCCTTTAAGCTAAGCCTCCACTTAGTTGGTACCTGCGAAGAAGAAGAAGAGAGGGATTAGAAGAAAGAGATCATAGAAATATAGAGGAATTCAACTTACAAGAAGTGTCACGGCAGGAGAGATGACTCTAAAAACCCTTAGCTTAGGTTTTGTTTGTTTTTATTGATGATTGGTTGTGTTTGATTGTTACGTTTATGAAAATATAGGGTTAGGGTTCATAGGTTTAGGTTATACACTGTTAGGGTTCTAAAGGGTTAGGTTTCTAAGAGGTTAGGGTTAGAAGTTGTTAGGGTTCTTAAAGTTCTTGGGTTTGGATGATGTTCCCGGCGAACATCCATCTGTGGTGGCGGCCTCAATGGCTGCCCACGGTGGAGAAGGGTTAGGGTTCCTAGGATTCATCCTAGGGTTCTAAATTCTAGTTTTGGGATGAAGAATCCAGTTGAATATCAATCAGAGTTTTGGGTTTTACAGTGGTTATGGGTGTGGTTCGCGACGGCTGATGCGAGTGAAGCGATTTCTGATGGAAGTTTTCTAGAGAGAGGCCAGAGCCTCTATCTCTAGATTTGTTTTAGTGAGAAGAAGGGGATTATAGAGAGAGAGACGAAGAAGAGAAAAAATAGGGAAGTTGGGATAAAAATTAATATATAATGTTCTCTGCACTCCATTCGCATATCTTAACATACTCCCTCAGTCAACTCTCAATCCAATGCGTTATTTGTTCATACTCTTGATCAACGCCCCAGAGTTAACCTCTGGAGGCCCTTTGATCAAGATCAAACGCTTCCCATGCCTTCAGTGTACCATAACGCCTTACACCTTCCCACAAACTATCCAACGAATCACGCAAATTTATCTGGGAAAATCCCATTCTATTAACACCCTCTGTTTACTATGCCAACTATTATTTACACCCCAGATGCCTTTGGATCAACAAATGTTTGAGCTAAAGCCCTTTCTTCCCACACCCCCCATAATTACTTTCTCAACATAATTCATACCCCCTCGGCGCTTTGGGCTTCAAAGGAACCTTGGGTTTAAGCCTTTGCTATTTTAACCCCCATGTTTTACTACGTTAACTAAGAATGCACCCCCTATTTTTATTAAAATAATTTATTCAATATATTTATATTATTTATTTATTTTGTTTATTTATTCATATTTATCAATTTTACTTGCCATATCATTTTTGTCCATTTTTATTTATCATGTTGATAAATAAATATTTGTCTATTATTATAAATATTTAATATATTTCTAATGATAAGTATAATAATTATTTATTAACTATTTTCTATAATACTAACCTTTTCATCAGACATTTTTTTAGCATCATTCAAACTTTATTTTCAAATTTAATCATGCATTCAAGATATCTAATCGATCAAACTTAACATTATTTTTCACTAACATAATTAAAAAGCCAATATTATTTTCAAAAAGGATTGTAGATTTATTTTCTAAATTAACTCAGAACTTCGTTTACGACTGCGCTATATTCAAACCCAAACAAGGTTCAAGGATAACTCGAAAGCATTTATACAACACATAAAAAAACAAACCAAACACATACGAACTACGAATTTGGACTCTGATTCTTTGTAAAGAGATACGTAGACATGCGGTTAAAATCAAGGCGAGTTCATAACAAAAAAATTAAACTCTTTTCTCAAACGCATGGAAATAATACAGTTAAATAGAAATTTTTTGATCTACCCTTAAACATAGAAATGGAGCCCCTTGAGAACAAGGGAGATGAAGGGTGTCTAACACCTTCCCTTCGTCTAATCAACTCACGAATTTAGAATCTCTTTGTGAGAAACACACCACATACTCATCCAAAACCTTAAGGTGATAGGTGAGTGAGTCCTCCCACTTATAAATCCTTAAGTCTCGATATTCCTAATTAATGTGAGACTTCTCCACATTACTCACACTTGTAATTCTTTTTTAACAATAATAAAATCTATTCTATCTAACTTAGTTTAATAGATTAATCTTTGTAGTTGCGCAATATTATACATTAATATTTATATAAAAAAAAGAAAATGAATAAAATCTTTGATCATAAACTTTTATGATGTTGTAAAAAAATGACCCTACCATCTATATACTAAAATATCTTCAATTAATTGAGTTTGTGCGACTATGATCTTCAAAATCTTCTTTAAAAATCATGTAACCTTTCCCACTTTTTTTTGGCCAAAATCTACAAGCTCATTAATTAATATTAGCATTCACGTGCTTTCTCTAATAAATAACATGACTTGTGTGGGGCTCTTTCTAACCTAACCATAAAATCTCCCCATCTTGCTCGCATATAAATACCATAGTCATCATCTTCCAAATTAAACCACCACATTGATCTTCTAAGTCACCTCAGCCTTCCATTCTTATATCAACTTCTCCAATTCAAAGATTAAAATCACACATGGCTCGGTATACAAATCAAGTGCATGTGTATGCACTTGTAATCATGTTAATATGTACTTTCTTCGCAACTTCGCAGGCTCGTAATCTCCATGATCATCTATTGGTCCACGTTCATGTTGACAGCAAAAACCTTCTCCATAAATTAGGTATTCACACATCATATCATAAACAAATTAAAGATGCAGGAGATAGACTCTCACCAGGAGGACCTGATCCTCAGCATAATGGAAAATCACCACCAACCAAGTAACTTAATTTTGTGTGGAGATTGGTGTGAACTTATCAACGCATGCATGGTTGAGTAGTATAGTGGTATTTAATTTCTTCTCCCTAAGTAGTGTACTTCATAGTGTTTTTCTTTGTTGTTTTGAAATAAAAACCTACTTGTAGTAGGTGATTATCGTTTCTATTATTTTGTGTGCAGTGTGATTATTATTTTTCAGTGTGTTCTTTCATCTTTCTTTTGGAAGTTTCTTTCTAGGGGGTGTTTGAGTGAAGAGGCTAAGTGCAACGGTTTTGTTTTTCTTGTAATACGTTTTAATCATATAATATAGCTTTCTTTTATATATATGATAAATTTCTTAATGTCTCTGCACTTTTTTATATTGTGCAAACAAATTGTAGTTTGATATATAATTAAATTTATATAGCAAAAATTATCTATAACGCACGAGATAATTACAAACATAATTGAAATGAGTATTAGTATAGATATAATTACCTATCCTAAAAAATGAGAAGTTATGGTTAGTGGTATAGATGTAATGATACCTCATTATTCCTACGTACCTTTTTTTTTGTAAGCAAAAATTTCTTATAAAAGTAAAATAAATACTCTATTTAACAACAAACAAATATCATTTTATTGGTTGGTTTTGTTGAAATATGCTATGTCTTTTATTCTGGTTTATTTTCTTTCTTTCTTCAAGACTCATGTAAGTATAATCCCTTCTCTTAAATTTTTATTTATTGTATTTTTTTGGGGAGGTACGAAAGATAAGTGGAAAACTTCGTAGATTGATTGAGATACTATTTGTTTGAGTAAAGAGAATGGAGGTTTGGGGGTGAGAAGATTGAGAAAGTTTAATGAGGCTCTGTTGAGGAAATTGTGTTGGCAGATGTTGGAGGAGAGGGGAAGTCTTTGGTATAGAGTCCTAGCTTAGCGGTATGGGGAGGATGGGAGGCAGTTGAAATTAGGGAGTCTAGGAGGTTCGGTGTGATGGCAGTATATGAATATGATCCGACAAGGGAGTGAGACGATTGAAAGACGGCGGCTGGTCGATAATATCAAGAGGTCAGTAGGTAATGGGGTAAGCTCATTTTTTTAGAGGGATTCTTGGTTGGAAGACGGAGTGTTAATGTCTAGATTATAGAGGCTTTATAAGTTATCTGAGGATAAGGATGCTACTGTATCATATATGTTCTCATTAGGGTGTGGGTGGATGTCGAGGCCTGGAGGTGGCATGGGAGGAAGAGTTGGTGGGGGTGTGTATTAGGTTGTTGGATTC
This sequence comes from Vicia faba, assembly GCA_948472305.1. Lineage (NCBI taxonomy): Eukaryota > Viridiplantae > Streptophyta > Magnoliopsida > Fabales > Fabaceae > Vicia > Vicia faba. The sequence goes on along the minus strand of OX451741.1, from coordinate 720,408,665 downwards.
TTTTGTTTTGCAGAAAGCGGTCAAAAATATCTGGGTGTGGAAACTTCATTCCTCTTTACATTATAATGTTAGTAGTGCATATCATGTGTTGGCGAAGATGGCAGATACTCAATCTGTTGGTGACTCTCATGTATGGTGGTCAAAAGCGGTGTCGTTAAAGGTAAACCTTTTTGTTTGGAGGTTATATCTGAATAAGCTACCGACGAAGGATAATTTAGTTAGGAGACGTGTTATTATAACTGCTGAGCAAAATTGCCCATTTGACTATGGTCACATTAAGGACAAGGATCATATTTTTGTTCGTTGTGATTATTATGACAAACTTTGACCAATGTTGTCTGGTTGGTTAGGATTCTCGTTGGCTTTTCTAGGCAACATTAGAGAGCATCATGACTATTTTATCGCATTGGCTGGTATGTCTCTATCAGATAGAAAAGCTTTCCACATCATTTGAGTAACTATTGTATGGATCATTTAGAAAGCTCAGAATAATAAGATTTTTTAATGTTTATTTGTGACAAGGTAAACTGCAATTGTTCTGGTGGTTAAAATCTTATTTTGTATTGTTAAATTTTGATTACCAGTATTGAAGAGTGCATCCGATGCATTGTATTCGGCTAGTGTTGCTTAGTTTTGAGTTTTTGGATTCATGATTGTGTTTTAGTTCGAGATGTTGTTGTAACAGTACTTTATTAGTTCTTTTTGTACGCCTTGAAATTGAAGGACTTTTGGTCGGTAAATATATTATTTTTAGCTTCTTAAAAAAATAACTTAAATAAAAATTTATCTATAATTGTAAAATTTAAATTTATTTGATGATTTTCAATTTAATAATATTAATGTTTTTTCAATTGAATTATGATTTATGCACTTTTTTAATTAAAAAAATTAGTTTGAATGTTAACGATATTATAATTCATTAGTATCTTTTTTCCCTGAGTTTATTTCTTCGAGTGGGTTTTGAGTTTTTAATTTTTCTGTTTCATACGAACCATTTTAAAATTTAAAAGGTGAGTCATCAAATATAAAATATACAAGGTAGAGATTCATTTATTTGATTATTATTGCATTCGACTTCAAAATATTCTAAAATTATTTAATTACTAGAATAAGATTCGTGTGATGTACAAGATTTAGGGGTGAGAATAAGTCAGACCAACTAATAGGGATCTACGGTCTAGTTTATTCAGGTTCAAGCCAAGCCAGATTTTTTTTTAAAATAGAAAAGGTTTAGGCTTTTTTATAAGCCTATTTAGCTAAAAAAGACTAGGCCACGGACCATAAAAAAAACCTTTTAAATCTACTAAGTCGACCTATTTAAATAAATATGAATAATTTTATTATTATATTATATTTTATACTTTGAATGAAAATACGAAATTAAAACTTAGTTATCTTAAAAAACTTATGAGAATAAGTTGAAAAACCTTATGACTAATGTCATAAGCTGTTGTCATAAATCCTAAAAGTAAGTTGAAAATAAAATTTAGTTATCACATTACTTTTGTTAATAGGTAAACTCGATTGAGTAAATGAAAACAAACATTTAATCTCATTGATCTTTTAATTTGTTAATCTATATAATCTTAGTTGAATTGCTAATTTACAAATATTCAAATGAAATAGACTTTTAAGTAGGTTTGTAGGCTAATCAGGCTTTCGAAAAGGCTAGGCGCAAACCTAAAAATAAGTCTATGATAGGCTACTAATCAGACTTAGATTTTGAATTTTTTAGCAGGCCAAACTCAAACTTGGCCTAGCCTAGCCCAGCCCAGTCTATTCCCACCCATAGTAGGACTGAGATGAGTTATTTAAGCATTATTATATTAGATCGATCTTGGTTATGTTTAGTATACAAAAATTTCTAATTAAAACAATGGATAAAAAGAATATTTAAAAAAATACAATTTAAAGTGATTTTTTTTCAAATATGAAAATGTAAGATAAGACATCAAAATTAAAAATGATAAATATGAAATAAATATATAAAATTTTAAATAGTTTTTTATTGTTTAATTTGTCATTTTTTCACCATCTCTAAAAATTTGTTTTCATCATTTTATGGATTTTATGGATTGAATACGTTCTAAATTTAAATAATTCACAAGTACGTAATCAATTATCACAATTGACATAAGATCTAAGATAAAACTCTCTATTTTACAATATCTTAGTAGTTTGATATATAAGATAATGAGTATAATGATTTAATATGTTTCTATGATTTAGATGGTCAATTGTGTATTAAAAAAAACAAAAATATTGTTGTATGATTATCTTTCATTATACCAATACTTTTAATGTATATAATTGATTTAATTCAAATGAATTGTCTTTTTTATTAATTATTTATATTTTATTAATATATTTATTGTTGGACATTTATATGCAATAGGCTAAAAAATAATTATTTATTTTATATTTGAAGTTTGATTTTTAACATGTAATTATAATTACAATTAAGAATTATATCTTAGAAAGACATTTGTTAGTCTATTACAAAGTTATAAGTTAATTTTGAAAGTATTATTTAACCATTTTATTTTAAGCAATGTTAAAATGAATATTAGAAATTTTCTATTGATAAACTTTGAAGAGTGTCGAATCATATTTTAATTAGTGTGACATGAGAGATGATAAATTGTCAATCAAATGATTTGAGAGATAATGAATTCAATCAAATAGTTTCCGTCTCAGAATTAATATATTATAATAGATAATAGATAGATATATTTTAAACAATATAATATTCATTTTATTTTTTTAACTTTTATTTATAATTTTTATTGAGTAAAATATTATATTATGCATTTTGTACGAAAAAAAGATGATAGACACAAACAAAAATATTGATGTGTGTTTGTCTTTCATTATACCAATAATTTTTATGTATACAATTGATTTAGTTCAATTGAATTGTCTTTTTATTTTAAATATTTATAATTTATTAATATATTTTTGGACATTTTTATGTAATAGACTAAAGAAATAATTAATTAATTTTATATTTGAAGTTTAATTTTTAACAATTAACTATAATTATAGTTAAGAATCATGTTTTAGAAAATCATTTATTAGTCTATTGCAAAGTTAAAAATTAAATTTAAAAGTATTATTTAAATATTTTATTTTAAGCAATGTTTAAATGAGTATTAAAAGTTTTTTATCGATAAACTTTGAAGAGTGTCACATCATACTTTAATTAGTGTGCATGAGAGATGTTAAATTGTGAATCAAATAGTTTGAGAGATGATGAATTCAATCAAATGATTTGTGTCTCAAAATTAATACATTATAATAAATAGATATATTTTAAACAATGTAATACTCATTTTAATTTATTTTTTAACTTTTATTTATAATTTTTATGGACTAAAATATTATATTATGTATTTTATACGCAAAAAGATGATAGATACAAAAAAAGTAATGATTAATATATAAAAAAAAATAGAGAATTAACTTGTAGAATATATAAATAAGAGTGTTTTATTTTAGTAATTATGAGTAGAAAGTTATACATTATATTAAAATGAACATTAAAAGTTTTATATTGATAAATTTTGAAGAGTGTCATATTATATTTTAATTGATGTGACATGAAAGATTATGAATTATCAATCAAATGGTTTGAAAAATAATGAACTATCAATTGTATCTCAAAATTAATATATTATAATAGATAATAGGGTTAATACCTATTTTCACCCCTGACATATGGGGTGTATTTGAAAAATCCCCCTGCCAAAAAAAAAGTTCCAATTGTTACCTTGACAAATTTTAAAAGTTTCAGTTTTTACCTTGAGGATGCCACATCACTTAAAAGGCTGATGTGGCTTATATTTTTGTGGCATCCTCAAGGTAAAAATTGAAACTTTTAAAATTTGTCAAGGTAACAATTGAAACTTTTAAAATTTGTCAAGGTAACAATTGGAACTTTTTAGGTGATGTGGCATCCTCAAGGTAAAAACTGAAACTTTTAAAATTTGTCAAGGTAACAATTGAATATTTTTTTTTGGCAGGGGGATTTTTCAAATACACCCCATATGTCAGGGGTGAAAATAGGTATTAACCCTAGATAATATATTATATCTCCATTACGTTCAAGTTATAATCTTCATCGATACATGTTCTTGGACATATTTTTCACAAATATATTTTCAAGGTCATCTATAACAATCATTTCTTTTTGTTCAACCTCAAAGTTTAGTTTTGGCCTCGAAAGCCATATTCAATTCATTTTCGGCCTCATAAGCCACATTCGACTTTGTTTCATCATTGTACACATATGCAATCATACATTGACTTTCTTTCAATTGTAACTTTTTGTAAAGTTCTTCAAGTTCTTCGAGCACGGAAATCCTATCAACATTTCCATTATTAGAATTGAAATCATATTAACCCCATATTATCAAAAACTTATTTGTCGTCATCATAATCCACTAACATCGAAATTTCAACTTTGGTTATAGCTTCAATATATATTTCAGTAGCGTTCTAATAAGTTATTTTATTATCACCTTTCTATTTGATGGTGACATTCATGGGTTTACTATTGCTTTTGTCGTTTTGCAAAAAATATTTTTGAGCATGTTGTGTCTTTCGAAGTTGAGTTCTATATATTCTCCATCTTTATTAAAATTTGGGTGCATATGAATATGAGGTGTCACACCGAAGAACGACAATATGGTTATTGCAATCAAATTAAGGTTTAGGAATCGGTTATACAAGGGAAAACTATTAACGCTCTTCATATCTGTTGTACTTAACATGACCCATTTAATTAACTTTGTGATTTTGTGTTAGCATGATGTTTACTTGCAATCTTCTATTTATTAAGCGAAGAAGAAATACATATTTTTTTGGATTTCTTTTTATTATTGTACTCGCCAAGATTTCAAATCATGTGCTTATATATTTTCAAGTGGAATGGGAAAATCAGAGCCTCGTAGTTCGTGGTAACAAGCTTATTTTTTTAATTTTTAAAAGGGTGTCTAACGAGACGTCGAATCTCGCTCCTATGTATCTCCATGTGCGATGGAGAACTCAAGACTATGTAGTTATGGGTAGAAAACTACGAATGAGTTTGTTAATTTTAATTTAGAAAATGAGTTTATTTGCGTTTGGGCGAAAAAATGACTAAATGGGTTAGAAAGGCTCGCACTTGGGCGAAAAAAGATCTGTTGATTAAAAGATTCATGCTTGGGAAAAAAAATATTTCTTGATAAAAAAATTCGCGCTTGGGCGAATATGTTGAAAAAGGACTCACGTTTGGGCAAAAATTGAGTATGATTGGTTGAGATTGATTTTAGGTGAGAATCGAGTATTCAAAAGGCAAACTATACAATAGGTATCCAAATACTCGGGAATAGAGGGGCATACGCCTAACTAGTCTTTTGCATCCCTTTTATTGCAAAAAATGGTTTGATTATAATCGAACTAAATTCCATGGATGAATATGAGCATTCAAATGACAAGCTATACAACATGCATCCTAGGACTCGGAACAAAGAGACGTACGTCTAATCATTCCACCTTCATCACTTAGGCCTTGTGGAATTCAACTGCATTTAATATGGAAAGATTTTGAAAAAAAGCTTGGTGTTAACCAAGGGTTTATTTGCATTGAATTGGAAAAAAATGGCTCGATTATGAAATGAAATAAGAAAGCAACTTGATGTTGATCAAGCGTTTGATTGATTTTTGAGTTGAAAATGATTTGAGTGTAAAATGGTATTCAAATTTTTTTTGAATGGCAATGCGATGGTTGGTTTTATTCGTGAAGTGAGTGGATGTGAAAGCGCTCGACTTTATTGTTTTGGAAAACACCCTTGATGTTGATAATGTTTTTTAAACTAAAAATGCCTATGTTTGTTTTTTCATTTTGAAAATGGCTCGATGTTGATCAGGCATTTTCATTTTGTAAAATGGTTGATTTTAGTTGTCACATTATTCGATTATTCAAGCAACCTAAACAAAGCTAAAGCGAGAATCAAAGAGAAATAAAGTATAAGTGGGGGAGGGGATACATTTTGTTACATGAGGGGTGATGAAACTAAATAAATCGAATTTTCGCGAAAAGACACAAATCGAATTCACATGATGTGAGGATGCGAACTAAACTGACATAACGCAAAGGCAAGATTCAAAGCCGTCTACCAGGATTTGGATCTAAAATAAACACAATGCAATGCAGAGTCACATCAATAAAATTAAACCATAAATATCTAGCGCTTGACGTGATAATGAAAACCAAATCGTCACATGAAATGGAAACGTGATGAAAAGAAGTAATCACAAATTGTAACATTTCGAAAAGTAATGTAGAAATAGAATAACATAGCAACTAAGCCAAGCAACCTCAATGAGAAGAAATCCGAAGCGAGGCTTTTAACATAGTCGAATGGAACACAACAACAACCAAAAGCAAAATGTTGCACGAAAATTACGAGAAAATCCCGAAGTTTCTAATGCGTGATGCACTCATCATAACTGAAACGAAATATATATACAACATGTAACACACATATGTCAAATTAACGTACGCAATGGTGTCCAGCGTGAATTGTCGCGTTAGGACGTTTCATGTAATGCTAAGCTTTCGACAACGCGAATATATATTAAAAAATAACTAAATGGCCAACATATGTATGAATAGCTCATGCACGTATATGAAGTATCAAACAAATCGACATCAAACACACGTAAAGCATTCAGATTCGATTTCAATACAAAAATAATGTGATCAAACACATGCATTCACAATATTACATTACCAATAAAAAGGTAGCACAACCCAAGCATATTACAGTATTGTAATCAAAACAAAAGCAAGCCTAATCGAAACATGCACACGAATACAAATAAACCACATAAATTATATAAGAAGAAACGCAAGCGAATCAGAATACCAATTGAAACCAAAGTTGAGTTGATTTTTATGGTGTTGATTTGCTGAAGCATACTAAATGACATTGATGTTCTGATGTTGCCGACTCAAAAATTCCGAGCTGCAAGTTATTGTTAATGATTGGAAGTATTGGATCAATGAAAGGTTTTGTTCAGAAATTGCACCAGTTGGGTGATGGTGTATGTGAAGTCAAGGAGTTGTTATAGTTGTTAAACAAAGAAGAATATGTGGAGTGTGGTCATGGTGTTGACAATGTTAAATGAAGAAGAAGATGCAGAGTATGGTCGATTGAAGCCGATTTTATGAAGGTGGTGATTGAAACAGAAATAGGGCGGAGGTTTTGGCCCAGATCTGTGCAGATCGGGAATAGAGTGATATGACGCAGTGAATGTGAAGTTTGTGAGGAAAATTGTGTGTGGTTGTGGTTTGTAGGAAACGAGGTGCAATGGTGGTGCTACGTGGTGGTCTCACAGTGTTGTTATTGTGTGTGGTTGGCCAGAGTCTTTGTTTTCATGGTGGTGGTTGAGTTGTTAGGTGTCATATCCTAATTTTTATCCCTAAGATTTCATATCATTTGCATATTTACATCGCATCAAGATTACAAACTTGGTTATCTCCTTAACCCACTCATCTTTGGGTTTGCTTTTGCAGAGATCATCAAGCACCCATTTGTGTATCTTTACTTTTGTGTTTATATGCTCTATGCTTTACTAACCATAATGAAAATACAAAAATATGCCTTGTTGCTTTTGTTTTTTTTAAAGGAAGGGTTTTGAATCAAGAGCATCAAGTGATTGTTTCCTTAGCTAGGGTTTTGCTTTCTCAAGTCAAAGGGTGCTCAACTATTAATTCTCAAGGTCCTAATCATCAAAGCATGATCTCGAATCTCAAAGTATATGACCTTTAAGCATCACTCAACTTCATTTGATCATGGATAACTCAAGGTTTGGTTGCTTATTTGTCAAGTTTCTTCAAAGGTTCCTGTGTTTATTTCTATGCCTTGTGCAATAATTTTCCTCAATACCTTGCAATTTTAATCAAATTTCAATAAAGAATACATCATATAGAGTTCATATGATCATCAGCGTGCCTTAAAATGCAAGAAAAACGTCAAGGTTGCAAGTTTATTCAAAGTGGTTTAACCTAAAAAGTCAACTTTTCAAGTCAAAGTTCAAAATATCATAACTCACTTATTTTTCAACATTTTGAGTGATTCTTTGGGATAATGACTCTTCTTTACATTCCCTACAAGTTATATTTACAAGTCAAGAGCCAATTATTCTTAGAAGGTCATGAAAATGATGGAGACACTATAGGTCATTTTGGACATAGAATATTTTTGACCTCTAATTATAGGTCATGGTGTCAACTTTACAAGCTCATAACTTTTTGCTCAAGTGTACAAATGAAACCTTTCTTTTTGCATTATATTATATGTCATGATGTGATCATTTAGCAAAAAGAATGAAAGACAATGGTCAAGTGTACACAATTCACATTGGTTTGAAGTTAGCTCCACAAAACTGAAATTTTCTCATGAACTAAATTTTGAAGTCATTCATTTCTCCAATTCAATCCCAAATGTGCACGTGTTTGGTCCATGATGATGTTAGGTGATGCATAAGGATAAAAAAGACCTGAAATTGTGAGGATTGCGTTGCGTTTTGGTTGCACTCAAGAATTTTCATGCTTTGCTCACACTTGGTTTCACACGATTGCTAACAAAATTCACATGTATTTCACTCATTCACCCCATCTATATATAGAGCATCTTATTCCTCTCATTCTCAAGCTTTGAAAGCCTCTAGAACCCTTGCTCTAACTCAGAATTTTTCTCTAAAAGTGTTGAGATCGTGATTCTGTTCCAAGTTCTCTACCATCTCCTAAAGCCAAATCAACAAGAATCAAGCCTTGAGACTCACTGAATCGTGCTAACCAAATCCAATTTTCACCACTTTTGAGCGTACTTGGATAAGGTAGTCGCAGACACCATTTGGACTCAAATAAGTTCTCATTATGTTGCTTGATATTCACCGATGCTTGTCCATATCTCAAATTTCATTTATATTTGATTTTCAGAGTTTAATTTGATTTTTTTCGTTTTTACATTTGTCATGATTTTCTACAAAATTCACCATGCTCACTACCAATAAATGAAAGTGAAGCACATGGTTGAGTTCTCATTGATGAGACGATTGTAATGGTGGTGGTCTTGTTCCCTAACGTTGCCAAACACCTAAAATCCGGTGACAATCCATCGGAGAAGACAACCGAAGATGCAATTGTGGTGGCTTGAGTTTGTTTTTTGGTTCAACCAACTAAAACACACCATTTGTTTTAATTTAAGTGGTTCATTCAAATTGGATTGTGTGTGTATTTCTCACTTAAATTCCATCGTGCTCTTATGATATGATCCCTTAGATATGCATACCTGGCTAAGTCACTCTGGACCTGAGGCCCCTCGTTTTTTCCCTTTTATTTCCTGCTTTCTTATTGTTTTAATTTTATAAAATTGATTTTAATTCATAATTTATTCCAAAAATTCCCAAAAAAATCCAAAAAATTATTTTTCATCATTTTACACATTCTGTAATTTTTTCACATTTTTATTTTCTATTTTGGTCTTTTATTTCATTTTTCTCTTATTTCCATCATTTTAATTGGTTTTAAAATAATTTTATGCATTTTTAATTTCTTCGAAAATTCTCAAAAATATTTTTAATCATTTCTAATTTTTCTATTATTTTTGTTTCCATTTATTTGGCGCTTTGATAATACTTTCGTATTTTCCCTTTTATTTTTAAAATCATTTAAAATCATGTAATGCTTTATTTTTATTTACTTTTTGCAATTTAGATATTGTTTGACTTCTGTTGTCCTGAGTCATTCCACATTTGGCAAAAAGTTTCATCAATATTAATAGACTTTTGGGTGTTGATTTGGTTTGTATGAACCTTGATTAATTCAAATCTACCATAAAATGATTAATTGAATTATTTTTGGTACTTTGGGTTAATGATAGGTTTATCTCCTTGATCCACCAAGAGATGTGATTGATCTTGATGATAACTTGAATCAATGTTGTGAAATTTAAATCTCTTTCTTGTTTCTTTCCTTTTGATCAATTGGATGATGATGATTCATCTTGTTCAATTAGGTTTGGATTGATACTTGATGAACTTTTATCATTTCAAATCTACCTCTAAGTGATCATTTGATCACTTTAGGTACTTTGGATTGATGATAAGTTTGTCTCAAGATATCATGGTGGATTTGATTGATGTAACAATCTCATATCATTGTCTTTGTGCTTGATCACTTTGTTGGTTTTAAACTATGGTGTCCATTCATGCAATACACCTACACTATTTTGGCCCAACCTCAGATAGGTGTAACTTCTATATAAGTTCACTTACGATTGCTTAACATAGCGCCAAATTATCCAAATCGGAATACTAATTACTAACACTAATAATCTATTATTATGCTAAATTTATATTTCCACACTTTTACATTAATGCCATTTAAATTCTTGCCTTTTATATTTATGTCATTTAAATTCTCGCACTCGACTTTTATGCCATTTACGTTTTGTCATTTATTTTACGTCTTTTCCTTTTGCCCCTTGGGCATTTCTTTTTATTTTTAAAGACATTAATAAAGGCTAAACCATAAAAAACTTGGCTCTGATCATTTGGACTATTGGTTACTATCCCTAGCTCGAGGAGTTGAACTTTTTAGACCTAGGATAGATCCTTGGCTTGGACTTTCATATGATACCTTAAGATTCATCTAGACCATGTACTTGAGACTTTGGGATTTTCTCTGTGACCTTTGGATTTGTCTGTTTGTTTTACTTTTCATCTGATTCAAGAATTGTTATCTAATACCTTGGAGTTCATCTGATGCTTTGAGTTTCATCTAATACCTTGATTTCATCTGATGCTTTTTATAATTCATCTACTTGTGTGAATATTCATCTGATGCTTGACTTGTGACTTAATCCAAAGAAAGGGAATGCTTTTCTTGACTTATGTCAAATACTTGCTTCATCTTGGTTAGTTCACATGCACGCATAAACGCTTTCTCTTTGGATTCCTTACAATGAGACCTTTTATTTCTTGCATTTACTTTATGCTTTAGGATAGTCTCTTCATCTTCTATTCTTTTTCAATTTTCAAAAATATTCTCCCTATTTCAAAATCTTCTTGTTTTCAAACTTGAAACCTCTTTCTTAATAAAACTTGACTTTGTCAAGTGATTTTTAAAACCTTTTTCTTAATAAATGATAAGACATCTTAAGCATGTCAAAATAATTTTCAAAAGAATAAAAGACACAAAACTTATTCAAATATTTTTGTACCTTTTGTGCCCTTTTTCTTTTTAAAACCTTTTCTCAAAATATTGGACATTAGTTGATTCTTGAAGTTATGCAAACTACTATACTTCTACAATATGTTGTGAAGTATTGATATTTTCCACTTGTATGTTGAGAATTGCTTTGTTGATTAAATCCAAGCAAAATTCTCCATATCAAGATGATGCAAATGTTCCTTCCTTATAATTGTGGGTAGTAAGTAAGTTTGCCACTCGAATAAGACAACATGTCTTATCATTAAAATCAACCAAAACCAATAAATTTTTGTTCTTTTCTAGAAGAACTACGTGGTTCTGACTTCTTCATTACACATGGAGGGTACGTAGGCACGAGACTCTCGAAGTCTTGGCGAACATAACAATAACTTCTTTTCTCATCCCATTAATCTTTTGCAATCAACTCCTTTTTATAACACAAAATTTTAAAGAGGTTCCCAAGGTGTACCATGGATGTGAAGGATTCTAACACCTTTCGTTTGCATAACCAACCCCTATATTCATATATCTATTCTTATTAGTTTTATTTTAAAACTTATGTGGATTTTGTTCAATCTTTTCTCATTCCTTTGGAAACAATAAAGTTCGGTGACGACTCCTGCTTTTTCTAAGTTAAGTTAATCAATAGCTTAATCTCAAATTTTCCCCCACAACAGTTTTTGGTGACTCTGCTGGGGAATAGTCCTCATGTGGGTTGAGCCTATCTTTGTTCATTTTGTGTTATATTATTGTTTATTGTTTTCTTGTTTTTGTGGGTGCTTGGTGATCTTTCTGTGTAGTGAGAAGTCCTATACACGTACTTGAATACACTTATGATTAGGAGGGTGGTATAGTCATGCTTGATATACTTGGAGTTAGTTCTCAGTATGTTTACTTGAGAACCCCCGCTTAGTAGAGACCCCTTTAACTGTAATAATGCCCTACGAGTAAATATGTAACGACATTATAACTTTTGACCTGAGAGTCTGAGAAGCTGAGGACCTTAGAACCCATTTAACCCCTCTTGGCCTTTTTAGGATGTAGTATGGTGACTATTTTGGTGTAGACCTGATATAGATAATACACAATACAACACTCATATGAGCTTTTATTGAGAATATTATTGGTTTACGAGTAAATTGTTTACATCAATAATATCCGAAAGATGGATCTATGACTCTGGGAACCTTGTTAGAACCTGGTTACTTGATCATATGATAATGCTGTAGAACATACCTCATGGATGGATAGTACCTTTAGCTCCATGCTCGTGACGCCAAACCTTTGAACCTACCTTATTTGTGATCTTGTTTGTGATTGCTGCATAACCATGCATTCATGAACATCTTTTTAACATGATGTTCAAGGAAATTATGAGTTTTCATCATAAACATCACATGTATTGTGGTTATGGATCTTGGAAGGAGAAACACTCAAAAGTTTGGTTTCAAAAATCCTGAGTTAAAAGAGTTAAGAAATTATGGATCTTTGATATCTAGTCCTGTGGATTTTAAAGACCGTTATGGGAGGTTTTTATCTATCCTCTATAGAGATGTTGAAGATGGGATTCTGAATACTTTGGTTCAGTTCTATGATCCCTTTTATCGGTGTTTCACTTTCCCGAATTATCTGCCTGCACCTATCCTGGAGGAGTATGCTTATCTTGTAGGGTTGCCTATTTCTAATCAGATTCCTTTTAGTGGTTTGGAAGAGATTCCTAAGCCTCAAGTTATTGTAGGAGCTATTCATTTGAGGAAAGTAGAGATAGAAGCTAACCTTGTTACTAAAGGTGGTATTCTTGGGTTTCCTTTTAAATTTTTGAAGGGGAAGCTTCTACTCTTGCTAGTGTGAGAAACATGGTTGCTTTTGAGGCTATTCTTGCTTTTCTCATCTATGGTCTTGTCTTGTTCCCTAACATTAACAATTTTGTTGATGTTAATGCCTGATAAGTGAAAATTGTAGCTATTTTTGTATATAAGTTTTGTTGCACTTATCGATACTTTTGTTAATATTCTTTGAATAATTCCCTGCTTTGTTTGTAAGTACATTTACTTTCCGAATAATTGTATTTTTATGTAAATAGTGTATCATTTGATAGTTTTAGTCTATTTTGTAGGTATTTGTCGCATATTTGGAGCATCGAGGAATAAGATGTCGAATGCACAACTCCGGATGCGTGTTTCCAGAATAAAAGACTATTTTTGAGAAAGTTTTGTCCAAGTAGGCACGTTAAGTGGGAGTTATAGTATGCTGCGAGTGATTTTGTGAAGTTTGCCAGAAGCATAATTTTGAGCCCGCTTAGCGCGGATAGCACACTTAGCACGATTTAGGCAGTTTAGTATGTAAATATCGTGCAACCCACTTAGCGCGCTGAGGCCGCTAAGCACGGTCTGCTGAGAATAGTTTTATAAAACATTTTTTAGTTTATTTTCTAGGTTATGGTTTTTAGGGTATTTGTTCCCAAACTCCATCACCTTCATTCTTTGATATTTAGAGCTTAGAAAACAACATTTGTGGCTTGCAAATGGATGATTTGGGGTCAGGAGCTTGATGGATCGTGTTTGACACCGCATGAAATTTGGTTTATTCTCCTCTTCCTCTCTTTGTAACTATTATTTGTTGCGTTTTATATATAACATTACCTTGATTATATGTATATTTATTGCTCATGGTGTTGTATGAAACTTTCTTTACAAATGTTTATGAATGTTTATGCTTTTTAGCTTGCTAAGTGTTATGATTTGAGTTATTGTAGAGATGGAAGGGTTGAATGCGGACTTATGATAAATATCTATCAGGCTTAGATTCTAGAGGTAGTTTTAGGCTTAGTAATCACTTAGGTATCGACTCTTAATGTACCCGTGTTGTTTTGTGTTGTTCTAAGAGATTGTCAACATAGAGCGACACAAATGATATCTTGCTATGCGTTAGAGATAACCTCCGTGTGAGCGATACATGATGATATTGATGAGTAGTTAAGGTTAAGTGCAACTGAGTAGTAAGTTTAAGTATTTGATAGGGTAGACGAAATACAAACTTGGGGGGTTCTTTACTATTCAAAGAATGAAATTCTTTTTATGTTTATAACTTTTAATTCCCGCACCTTACAAACAAACCCATTATATTCCCAAACTCATAAATGCGAGATTTGTCAAACGAAATTTCAATACACCAATCTCTATGGACACAATAGGATATAACCTAAATATCATCCGGTAAAATAATACTTACTTTTTGCTTGCCTCTTTATCTCTTCAGAAAATGGCGCTGTTGCCGAGGATTTGTTTTTATTGTTTTGCATTGCGATAGTTTCTTTGTTTTTGAGTTTTATAATTAATGTATATGTTGTATAGAATATGTATATAAACTTGTCTATTTTTACTTGTACATGTTTTGTATTTGCTTTCCATACTTGTGCATATATGTGTTTTTCTTTGTTTTTACGTATTGTTGTGAATTGTCTAGTTTTCGTAACGTTTGTCGTGTGCTTGTTAGGAAACTTTTTTAGGTTTGCATGGTGTGAAAATACCATGGCATGACGAGAGGAGGTTACTAACTTGCACAATAAAGACGTCGAGCTTACGACGTAAAACAAACATGTTTATGTTCGTTTATGTTGTATGGTGAATTTTGTTTAAACAAGTTAATAAGGGACCTGTTTTAAATTCTCAAATTTTCACTTTTCAACTTGTTTAATTCACTTTCACACATTTGTTTTGTTATGTCAATTTGTGTTTTTCCACAAGCATGTCATGTTTAGCTTGAGGTCTGTTGCCGGTTGTAAATATTGTATGTTTGAGGTTGTGTTGGTGTAAGTGGAGTTTGCATAGTAGTTGCATCAGTTGTCATGTTTTTCTGCAACTGGTGTAGCGCACTTAGCACGCTCTGCCTATTAGCACGCCCTGTTGTGCAGAGCCAGTGAATTCTTTTTAATTTTTCGCCTAGCTCTCCTTTTTCCCACTTCACCTAAGGCTTTATAGTATAGTGATTAATAGTAATATTTCTAATTATTTTGTTTGTTGTTTGGACTCCAATTTTGGTCCGATATCTTGAGGAATTTTGAGGCGGTTTTCCAAGTCTGGATGTTTTAACTTGCAGATGTATGGTAATGATAGTGTTTTGAAGTTGGTACACACCAGGTACTCATTTATAGTTTTCTAGAACATATCATGTTTAAGAGACTTTTCTTTTGTACAGTTTTCATGTCATTCATTCTTTTACAATTTATGTTCACTTTTGAATCACCTTAGGACTAAACCCCATGTGAGGTTGCTTTCCATTGTTTACTATATGCACGGGAGACCAAATTTTTTATCTTAACTCAATTTTATCATGTTTAATCTTGCATTTATGCTGATTCGTATTAAAGTATGAAATGATCAAGGCATTTTGTTTGATTTTGAGAAAAACCACCTAACCAAAAGTAATTCACCTTTTGACTGGGCGATCATTAGTGAACCCCTTTGATCCTTTTAGTTAGAATTCATCATGGATTCTAATTTTGTTTGTTGGTACTTAACCCTCAACCATGTATTGTGGTTGAATTTTTCCTTGTCTTAGAAAGTGGGAGCAATTTGTCACTATGTGTGGTCGTGTTTAAGTTGGGGAGAGCAATGTTGCTTGTTTATAAGATGGTTATTTGAGGTTGAAAATAAATAATGTGGTGGAAAAACAAAAAGAAAAAAAAATGTGTATGGAAAAGAAAAGAAAAAAAAAAGAGAAAAAGATTTGAAAAAGAAAAAAACGTATCAAATAAAAAGTTTTGTGTCAGTGTAACATTTGGGAAAGTTGAGAAAGTTGATTGAGCAGTGCTTGAGACTTTGTGAATTGATCACTCCCATAGGATTAGGCATTGTTGCTTGTTTTAATTAGCTCTAGATGTTAACTCTTCCTTGTTACCCAAGCCACACTACAACCCTTGAAGTGCTTGTGATTTTGCTTTTGTGCTTTTCAATATGAATTTACTTTGATGAGTGTATAATTTAGTTGTTGTTATCAAGATTGTTGGGTGAGAGTTGTGCACCTCATGTTTGTGTTTTTCATCTACCGATGAAGTGTGTACTAGGTGTGATTCACTTGTGAACATTGTATTGTTTTAGAATTTTTTACATGTGCTTTGTATTTAGGAGTTGTTTCATTTTCATGTTATCGTTGTAGTTTAGTGGTAAGTTTTTTCCTTGTGTGTATGTTTTTATTTTGAACCATACATTTTTTTTTTCTGTTTTAAAAACCTGTTGATTCGTGATTCTTTGATTATTGTTTCTTTGTTCTTTGAGTTGTTTGACCTTGTTTAAGGACAAACAAGTTCAAGTTGGAGAGAGTTTGATAAGTGCAAATTGTAGCTATTTTTGTATATAAGTTTTGTTGCAGTTACCGATACTTTTGTTAATATTCTATGAATAATTCTCTGCTTTGTTTAGAAATATGTTTACTTTGCGAATAATTATGTTTTTATATAAATAGTGTATCCTTTGATAGTTTTGGTCTATTTTGTAGGTATTTGTCACATATTTGGATCATCAAGGAGTAAGGTGTCGAAGGCACAGCTCCGGATGCACGTTTTCGGAATAAAAGACAATTTTTGAGAAAGTTATATCCAAGCAGGTGCGCTAAGCGAAAGTTGTTGCGTGCTGCGAGTGATTTTGTGAAGTTTGGCAGAAGCATAATTTTTGAGCCTGCTTAGCGCAGATAGAACGCTTAACACTATTTAGGTGGTTTTGTGTGTAAATATCGTGCAGCCCGCTTAGCGCGCCGAGGCTGCTAAGCGCGGTCTGCTGAGAATAGTTTTATAAAATAGATTTTAGTTCAATTTCTAGGTTATGGTTTTTGGGGTATTTGTTCCCAAACTCCATCACCTTCATTCTTTGATATTTAGATCTTATAAAATAACATTTGTGGCTTGCAATTGGATGATCCGGGGTCGGGAGCTTGATGGATCGTGTTTGACACCGTGTAAAATTTGGTTTTTTCTCATCTTCCTCTCTTTATAACCATTATTTGTTGGATTTTATATGTAGCTTTACCTTAATTATATTTATATTTATTTCTCATGGTGTTGTATGAAACTTTTGTTATAAATCTTTATTGATGTTTATTCTTTTTAGCTTGCTAAGTGTTTGGATTTTAGTTGTTGCAGAGATGAACAAGTTGAATTAGGACTTAGGATGAATATCTATTTGGTTTAGATTCTAGAGATAGATTTAGGCTTAGTAATCACTTAGGTATCGACTCTTAATGCCTCTATGTTATTTTGTGTTGTGCTGAGAGATCGTGGACATAGAGAGATACAATTGATATCTCGCTCTGTGTTAGAGATGACCTCTGTGTGAGCGATACATGATGATGTTAACTAGTAGCTAAGGTTAAGTGCAACTAGGTAGTAAGTTTAAGTATTTGATAGGGTAGACGAAATACAAATTTGAGAGTTCTTTAATATTCGAAGAATAAAATTCTTTTTATGTTTGTAACTTTTAATTCCCACACCTTACAAACAAACCCATTCTATTCCCAAACTCATAAACGCGAGATTTGTTGAACGAAATTTCAATACACCAATCTCTATGGACATGATACAATATAACCTAAATATCACCCGGTAAAATAATACTTACTTTTTGCTTGCCGCTTTACCGCTTCAAAAATGCCATTCATATATTCTTGATTGAAAATCTAGTTCCTACTTTGCTTGGAGATACCTATTACTCTATTTATTATAGGACCTTGAAGAGTGGTGGAACTATTGTCTGTTGTGCACCTTTGTTGTACAAGTGGTTTATTTCGCATTTTCTATAGTCCATTTATTTCAAGGATAACAAGATGTGTTCAAGGTGGTCTTAGAAGATCATGTCTCTCACTGGTAAAGAAATTGTTTGGTATTCTCCGGTAGATGATGATGTAAATATCATTGATAGTTGTGCAGATTTCTCTAATGCGTCTCTTCTTGGTACACAAGGGGGAATTAACTACAACATGATCTTGGCAAGGCGTCAACTTGGATATCCTATGAAGGACAAACTAGACAAAATTTTGTTAAAAGGTTTATTTTTTCAAGAGGGGAAGGATAGTCACGGGTTTAAGAAAAATATTTGTTCATGCTTGGCACAATATTCATAGAAAGGGG
Organism: Vicia faba; assembly: GCA_948472305.1. NCBI lineage: Eukaryota > Viridiplantae > Streptophyta > Magnoliopsida > Fabales > Fabaceae > Vicia > Vicia faba. Next base: position 720,390,282 of record OX451741.1, on the reverse strand, counting down.
AGGAATGATCTATGGAGAAAGAATTGTGTTTCTTTTGATCCATATACCCAATGGGTGAAAGCTATGGCTCGTGAGGTTAGTATGCCTTCTGCTTTTGATAAACCTTTGAGTTTTGTGGTCCCCAAACCACCCCTTATGCTTGTTGAAGATGAAGATGATCTCCAAAGTGCTTTAGCCAATATGAATCAAGAGAGGGATGAATGGAAGAGCTAATTCCATGCTTCTAATGATGAAAAGTTAGAATTTCTAAGGCAATTAAGGAGAAATATGGGTTACTTGGTCAACTTACTCATAAGAGGAAGAGGGAGAAAGAGGATTCATTTTCCTCTAGAATTCAAGCATCTCAAAGTGTTCATGAGTTTTCTGATGTTCCTCCTACATAAGGTGCTTGGAAGGGCATTATGGATAGGCTTATGGTTGAGAAAGCTCAGATGAAGTTTGCTTATGAAAGTCAGATTAGGAAGCTCAAGAGGCAGCTGCAAGGTGGAGTTGGATCTTCTTCAGATGTGGTTCCTTTGGACCCTAGGATCTAGCTATCTTATCTTGTATTTAGGATTCTTTGAAACTTGTACTTCAAATTGTAATCCTTCCAATTATTAATAAAATGAGATTTTCAATTATTTCAAATGTGTTATTTATGATGTTTGGAATTGTTTATAATTTCTTAAGTTCCTTGAAAATTGATAATAATAAAAAAATAATTTGAATTGCATATCATGCATCATTCAACATTTTGTGTTTCTTTCTGTGAGTTTCCCAGGATTATTATTCCTTTCTCTTGGTCTTCATAGTGAACAAGTTGTCTCATTGATACAATACTCGCGCCAATTCCAAGAAGAAGATGGAAAGTATTGAGCAAGAGAATCGTGAACTCTGGGAAGAGGTTACTACTTTGAGAACTGGTATGGAAAGGTTGACTGCTATGGTTGAAGCCCTAGTTAATGCTTAAAATTATCCTCTCCTCATCCTTCTCCTTGTCAGAATCCAGTTTAAACTCAACCTCAAGTTACAGTGGTTTTAGAGATTACTACAGCTAATGTATTTGTCGCTCCTGTCAGTGCTCCTTAGAACCAGATGCCCAATGGTTATCCTTGGGGCATGCCTTATAATTTCATGCCTGAGAACTACCATCTAGCTATTGAAGTTTCACCTTCTATTCAACCAGTCATGGTTACTACTTCTCCTATGGTTCACACTTTTCCACATGTAGAGAACCTTGTGTATCATGCTGAGCCTAGTGAAAGTATCGGTGTTTATGAAAGGATGTATGAGTTCCAAGACCAGTTTCAGGAACTACAAATGGAGATCAAATCCTTAAGAGGAAAATAATTTTTTGGGAAGAATGCCCATGATATGAGTGTAGTATCCAATGTGAAAGTTCCTGCGAAGTTTAAGGTTCCAAATTTTGATAAGTATTAAAGAAATTCTTGTCCTCAAAGTCACCAAGTTATTTATGTAAGGAAGATATCTACCCATACTGATGATCATCAGTTGTTGATTCACTATTTTCAGGATAGTCTGACCGGTGTAGCTCATAAATGGTATATGGGGCTAGATAGTGCTCGTATCTAAACTTTCAATGATCTTGGTGAAGCTTTTATGCACCAATACATATATAATGTCGATATGGCTCCAGATAAAGATAAAATCTTAGCCATGTCCCAAAAAGAGAAAGAATCCTTCAAGGAATATGCGCATAGATGGCGCGAGGTTGCCACCCAGATTAATCCTCCTATGAAAGAAAAACAGATGACAAAGGTTTTCTTGAAGACTTTGAGCTTATTTTATTATGAGAGGATGGTAGCCAGTGCACCAAATAATTTCACTAAAATGGTTAACATGGGGGTGCATCTAGAAGAAGGTGTCCAAGAGGGACGTTTGTTTAAAGAATGAGGTACATCTAGTGGTTATAAGAAGTTTGGGAGTGGGTTTTCCACGAAGAAAGAACAAGATTCTAATTCTATTTCACAAGATAAACATAGAAGATCTCGAGGTAGAAACAATTACCAATCACAACATGTGACATCTGTTACTCCAGTAGTCAATGCATCACCTTTTGCTCAGGCTTATTAGCCTTAGTTTCCACAACATCATACTCATCAATAGAATAATCAACAAGGTCGTAACCAGAAGAAAGTTTAGTTTGATCTGATCCCAATGACTTATACAGAGTTGTACCCTTCCCTAGTGCAGAGGAAGTTAGTTCAAACTAGGTCTCCACTGATATGCTAGAGAGTCTTCCATGGTAGTATAAAGTTAATTCCTTTTATGCCTATCACAAAGGAGAACTTGGACATGATATTGAAGACCGTTATGCCTTGAAAGATGAAGTGAAAAAACTTATTATAAGTGGTATTTGGTCTTTTAAATATTTCCGACCTAATGTTCAAGCAAATCCTTTACCCGAGCATGGAGGAGATTGTGTGAATATAGTTGATGGTTGTCCTGGTGACTATCGTATCTTTGATGTCAACTTGGTGAGGGACTCTTTGGTTGAATTACATACTAAATTATGCAAGGTTTGGTATTATGAGCATGACCATGTATTCTGTCAGGTTTGTGCACATAATCCTCGAGGATGTGTAGTGGTTAAGAGAGATATTAAAGAACTGATGGACCAAGGGCTCCTTCCGATTAGCAGAAAGAGGGTTGATGATGAAGTGAATGTCGTGGTTCCTCATTTTAATATGCCTGAACCATTTGAAATCACTTATGGCAGTCAAAATTCTACTATTTTCCCACTGGTAATTTGTCTTCCAGGACCTGTTCCATACAGTTTTGATAAATATGTGTCGTACAAATAGAATGCAACTATGATTGAGGATGGCAAGGAAGTCAGTATTTAGCATCTCCCTTCTATTGTTAATATTTCTAATATCAGTGGTGTGACCCAAAGCAATCGTGTGTTTGCTCCTACGTCTCTCCCGAGGGCTGATGATGGTTTTGCTGGTAAGAAGACTCAAGGGAAGGAGCTTGTGGTGGTCAATTTAGAATTTGAGGTTGCTATGGGTAAATCTAGTGGATCTAATTTAAATACTGAAATGGAGGAAGTTTTGAAGTTAATAAAAAGTAGTGATTACAAGATTGTTGACCATCTTCTCCAAACTCCATCTAAGATTTGTGTTTTATCTCTGATTGTGAATTCTGAGGCTCACAGGAATGCCTTGACGCGAGTGTTGGATCAAGCGTATGTAGCCTAGGATGTTACTATAGATCAGTTCGATGGTATTGTTGGAAATATATGTAATACACTGAGTTTATGTGATGAAGAGCTACCAGAGCAGAGAAAAATCATAATCTCGCCTTGCACATCTCTATGAATTTTTAAGCAGATGCTTTTTCAAATGTGTTGATTGATAATAGTTCAGCTTTGAATGTGATTCCCAAGTCTACTCTGTCCAGACTAGCTTATCAAGATACCCCGATGAGGTACAGTGGAATCATTGTTAAAGCCTTTGATGGATCAAGGAAGTCTGTTATTGGGGAAGTTGATCTCCCTATGAAGATAGGCCCTCATTCATTTCAAATCACCTTTCAGGTTATGGATATACATTCTGCATATAATTGTTTATTGGGGCGTCCTTGGATTCACGGAGTGTGAGCAGTAACTTCTACCCTCAAACAAAACCTAAAGTTTGTAAGAAATGGTAAACTTGTGATTGTGAGCGGTGAACAAGCAATGTAGGTGAATCATCTCTCATCCTTTATTTATATTAATGCTGATAAAGCTGTTGGAACTTTGTCCCAATCTCTTGTTGACGATTGTGTTAAGAAGAGTGATGAATCCATTTATTCCTTGAAAGATGCACATCAGGTGGTGCAATATGGTCCTACTGAAGGATGGGGGCAGGTTGTGAATCTTCTAAAGAACAAGAATCATATTGGTCTAGGGTTTTCTCCCAAGTATGGAAAAGTTGTGAAGCATGAGGATGTTTTTCGCCTGATTCAAGTGATATTCCATAGCGGAGGATTCATTCATCCAACTCATTCAGAAGTTGACGCAACCACTGAAGATGATTTAGAGCAGGATTCACCAAACTTTATGACGCATGGAGGGACCAACCAGAACTGGATTGCTGTTGATATTCCCACAGTTGTTCATATTTCGAAGTAATTTATTTTGTTTTTTTTTTTTCAAAATCCTTTCACTCTACCCAAGGTGAAAGTGATTTTGTAAGGGCTTACCTTTTGTTTCAATCATTAAGATCATTAATAAAATTTATTTTGTTATCCGTAAGTGTTTTTACTTTTTTCTTTTATCTGGAAAATAGTAATATAAAAACCAATAAACTTGAAAATAACTTCAATATCTGCATATAACTTGCGCATTTTTATGTTTCTAAAATCAAGCATAAAATCATTGTGCAGATTTATTAATAAACCCACTGAAAGCCATGACCCTATGCCCTTGATAAGTGTTAAATTATTGTGAGTTTGAGTGTGAATAATTAGCACTCATCTGCTTAATTCGTTTGCTTTTCGTCAATAAACCTTAACTTATATGTAAATATGTGTATATTGTGTATAATAGTTTTCATGTACATATTGTATCTTTTGATAGTTTTTCACTTCATTTGTAGGTATTCAAGCAATGATATTTAGTAATTGTCTTATAGAGAATTGAATAAGTTTTCTAACGCTTCCGACCGTGGGTCAATCAGAGTTGCGGTTCTGAAGTTATGATGAAAACAAGATCTGTCTTTTCAGTATAGAAGATAACGCTAGCATGTCTTCTAGCATGCTAGAAGCACCAGAGGTCGTGATTTTGGGCAGTTTTGACCGTGCTAAGAGCCTGTACCACGCTTAGTGCACCCTATTTTGTCAGCAACTCTATTTAAGTGATTTTACACACTTTTTTGAGTCATTCCATCATCTTTCTTCATGGTGGCAACCTAGAGGAAGCTGAGAAACATTTTGGAGAGAGAGAATTGCTACAAACAACATAGAAGATAATTCTTGCAAATTGAAGTTGGATCTGAGTTACCTTGTGGGACACCTCAGTTGATTCTTCTCCCTCTTGACTTTCCCCTCATCGTGGTTAGAGACCATGAGTGGTTAGGATCTCTTCTTTGTTGGTTTTGGTTATAATAACGCGTACTGATATGTATTTACTTTGATTCTATTGTATGTGAACCGATTGATTATTTGATTTTGTTGATTTCATTTGTGTTTATGTAAAATCTAGGTTTTGGGAATATTTTGACAAACCCTTTGTCAAACCCATTTCAAAACCTATGATCTAATATTTTCGACTATCGAATACCATACTCTGGACACAGAGGTGGGATTTGATATTCATTTGTATCCGATCATTAATGTTACCGTAAAAATTGGTTGGACACGATTGAGTTAGTTACGGTAAATTCGTCGTCATTTGGTTGGACACATTCGACGTCAAAGAGGGATTCTGGATAATAGAGAATGATTGAGAAGTTCACACGCGATAGATCAGTTTGATATGTATGTTGTATATTTGTGTTTGTTGGTCACGATGTTAGACGCAATTTGTTTAGGAATCGGTATAGATGCTTTAGCATTTGTTAGGTTCTGAACGCTACACATAGCTTTAGGCTTAATGTTCACTTTTGTATCGATTCTTAATGCTTTCATATTTCTTTGGACACGAATGATATGGTTGAAACCTCATTGGAATTTGGACACGAACGCTGACGTGAGCGATACATGATGGTATTTAGGAATAATTAGACTGTATATAACTGACTGATAGAAGGCATTTTTTTGAGTTATGAAAACCAATCCTAGCATGTTCTCACCCCTCTCCAAGATCTTTATTTTTCCGTTGTTTATTTATTTATTTTTCCTTTCGCTTTAAATATACTTTTACAATTAAGCTTAGAAACATAGTAACGATTGAATGGCATAGATAACAATAATCCCCGTGGAGACAATAAATGATACTTACTCAAGTTTTTGCTTGAGAGTCGCTTTACTGCAGCTGTCAATAAAATGGCGTCGTTGCCAGAGATTGGTGTGTTTATTAGTTGCATCATAATAGTTGTTATGTTTTTAAGCATTTTACATTTGTTCATATTATATATATATATATATATATATATATATATATATATATATATATATATATATATATATATATATATATATATATATATATATATATATATATATATATATATATATATATATATATATATATATATATATATATATATATATATATATATATATATATATATATATATATATATATATATATATATATATATATATTTGTTTTGTTTCATGTTTTCAAAAGTATGGTTAGGTGCATAGTTTCTGTTGGAGCTCGAGGAGATGAGAGCAAAGGCAGACGCGAAAGCATTTGGCTCATCTAAAGAGAAGAAAAAGTGATTTTTTTGTAAATATACAAGCGTCGAGCTAATGACGTAAAACAAGCATGTTTTATTCGCTTTCCTATTTTTCCTTGTTAGTAGTATAGATAGAGTGGTGTAGTGGGCTAAAGAAGCAAGATTGGATCTATTTTTGAATTTATGAGTAGTTTTGAAACTGCTTAGCGCGCTCTGCTGCTTAATTATTCACCTTTTTCTATTATATATATATATATATATATATATATATATATATATATATATATATATATATATATATATATATATATATATATATATATATATATATATATATATATATATATATATATATATATATATATATATATATATATATATATATTAGGTAGTTTTCATGTGTTCTTTTTGAGTTTGTCCAGGAGCTTGTTTTTGATTAACTTGAGGGAGTTTTGGTGATTGTCTGATTTTGACCATTTCAACTTGTAAATGCATGGTAATGATAAGAGTTTCAAGTTGTTACATTCCAAGGTATGTGTTTTATCGCTTTCTAGACTATAACATGATTTTGAAACTTAGGCTTTTTACAAGTTCCATGTCATTCATTCTTTTGCACTACTTGTTCATGAATTGAATCACTTTAGATCCACCCCAAATGTGAGAAAGCTTTCCATTATTCACTATATGCACGGAGTACCGGCATTCTTGTTTTATCTAGATTTTATTATGTTTAATATTTTATTTGTATTGATTTTATGAAAGCATGAAAAGGATTAAGGCATTTGTTTCATTTCGAGTATAACCACCAAACCAAAAGTAATACACCTTGTGATTTAGTAAGCATTTGTTAACCCTTTGTGCCTTAGTATTAGGATTCATCTTGGTATTGAGCTATGCACTTATCTTCTTGCGCATGAGTAAGTAGTTCATCATGAATCCTAAGTTTGTTTCTAAGCCCTTGAACCATCAACCGTATATTGTGTTGGATTTTTCCTTGCCTATCTAGTTTAGGAGCATTCATTCACTTTGTGTGGTTGTATTCAAGTTGGGGATAATAGATGTTTATTTGTTTATAAGTTTTTTGGTTGAGGTTGTGAAATAAAAAATTGGTAGAAAAATGTGAAAAAAATGAGAAAGAAAGAAAATGAGAAAAAAGAATGAGAAATAGAAAAATAAAAGCAAAGAAAAGAGAAATAATAAACTCAAGGTTGTGAGCAAAAGAACAAAGAGGAAAAGGTGAAAATTTTTAGTTTGTTTGAAAATGTGGGAAGTGATTGCTCTCAGAGGCTTAGGAGACTTTGTTTCGAACCTTTTGTTTTGACCTTCTTTTGTTATCCAAGCCACATTACAACACTTTAAGGCCTTGAGATTCTTGATTTTGTGTTTTCAATACAAGTTTTTTAGATGAATTCATAATTTAATTTGTTGTTAGCAAGATTGTTGTGTGAGTGTCAATTCCCTCGTGTTTGTGTGTTTTCATCTACCGATGAATTTTTGCTAGGTGTGATTCGCGATTGAACATGTATCGTTTTGGAATGTTTGACATGAATTTTGTATTTAGAGTTTGTTTTGTGATTATGTTATCATCATAGTTTAGTGGTAATCATGATGCTTTGTGTGTACCATTTTCGTTTGAACCATCACATTTGTTTTTGTTTGTAAAAACCTGTTGATTCGTGAACTCTTGGATTTTCGACTTTATTTACTTGAGTTGGTTAGTTATTGTTTGAGGATAAACAAGTTTAAACTTGGGGAGAGTTTTATGAGTTCTATATTATTGTGAATTTGAGTGTGAATAATTAGCACTCATTGGCTTAACTCGTTTGCTTTTCGTCTAGAAACCTCAACTTGTTTGTAAATACGTGTATCTTATGTATAATAGTTTTCATGTACATATTGTATCTTTTGATAGTTTTTCACTTCTTTTGTAGGTATTAAAGAAATTATATTTAGTCATTATCTTATAGAGCATTGAATAAGCTTTCCAACTCTTCCTACTGTGCGTTAATCGGAGTTACGGTTCTAAAGTTATGATGAAAACAAGATCTATTTTTTCCAGTACAACTGACCACTCTAAGCACATCATCTAGCATGCTATGATCACCAAAGGCCGTGATTTTTGGCTGTTTTAACCATGCTAAGCGCCATGCTGCGTCAGCACCTTATTTAAGTGATTTTTCACACTTTTTGGGTCATTCCATCATCTTTCTTCATGGTGGAAACCTAGAGGAAGCCGAGAAATTTGGAGAGAGAGAGAAGTGCTACAAACAACATAAAAACTGATTCTTGCGGATTGGAGTCGGATCTGAGATACCCGGTGAGACACCTCAGTTGATTCTCTCACTCTTCATTTCCCCTCGTCGTGGTTAAAGACCGTGAGTTGTTATGATCTCTTCTCTGTTGATTTTGGTTGTAATAACTCGTACTCATATGTATTTAATCTGATTCTATTGTATTAGAACCAGTCGATTATTTGATTTTGTTGATTTCATTTGTGTTTATGTAAAACCTAGGTTTTTGAAATATTTTGACAAACCCATTTCAAAACCTATGATCCAATATTTTCGACTATCGAATACCATACTCTTAACATGGAGGTGGGATCGATTGAGTTAGTTACAGTAAATTCCTCGTCATTTGGTTGGACACGATTGATGTCGAAGAGGGATTCATGATAATAGCGAATGATTGATAAGTTCATACATGATATATCATTTTGATATGTATGTTGCATATTTGTGTTTATTGGTTATGGCTTTAGACGCAATCTGTTTAGGAATCAGTATCGATGCTTTAGCATTTGTTAGGTCCTGAACGCTAGATATAACTTTAGGCTTAATGTTCACTTTTCTATATATTCTTAATGTTGTCATATTGCTTTGGACACGAACGATATGGTTGAAACCTCGTTGGCATTTGGACACGAACACCGATGTGAGCGATACATAATGGTATTAAGGAATAAATAGATTATGTGTAACTGACCGATAGAAGGCATATTTTCGAGTTATGAAAACTAATCCTAGCATGTTCTTTCCCGTCTTCAAGATCTTTAATTTTCCATTGTTTATTTATTTTTCCTTTCGCTTTAAATATACTTTTACACACAAGTCTAGAAACTTAGTAACGATTGAATGACATTGATAGCACTAATCTCTATGGAGACGATAAAAGATACTTACTCAAGTTTTTGCTTGAGATCCGCTTTACTGCAGCTGTTAATAGCCCTCTCCCAACTTTGAATTCCCTATGTTTGAAGCTGAAGAAAAGGAATTGGTTGAAATCCCAGAAGAAGTCACTCGGTTGCTTGAGCAATAGGAAAAGACCATTGAGCCTTACAAATAGCCTGTAAAATTGATCAACTTGGGTTCCGAAGAGAACAAGAAAAAGGTCAAGATTGGGGCACTTCTTGGTCAAGAGGTCAAGAGAAGAATTATAGAACTCCTTAAAGAGTATATTGATGTGTTCTCTTGGTCTCACCAGGATATGCCAGGCTTAGATGCAAATATTGTGGATCATAGATTGCCCTTGAAGCCAGAATGTCCACCAGTTAAGCAAAAGTTGAGAAGAACTCACCCTGATATGGTTGTCAAGATCAAAGAGGAAGTGCAAAAGCAAATTGATGATGGTTTCCTTATTACATCAATTTATCCTCAATGGGTGGCCCATATTGATCCAGTTTCAGAGAAGGACGGGAAGGTCATAATGTACGTTGATTATAGAGATTTAAATAAGGCTAGCCCGAAAGATGATTTCCCATTACCACATATTAGTATATTGGTAGATAATACAGCCCAGTTTAATGTCTTCTCCTTCATGGATGTGTTTTCCATATATAATCAAATCAAGATGGCACCCAAGGACATGGAAAATACAATGTTTATCATCCCCTGGGGAACATTCTCCTACAGAGTGATGCCCTTCGGCTTGAAGATTACTAGTGCCACGTACCAGAGGGCCATGACTACCCTGTTCCATGATATGATGCATAAAGAAATTAAAGTCTATGTTGATGATATGATTCCCAAATCAAGGAATGACGAGGATCATGTTGAATATTTATTGAAGTTGTTTAAGCATTTGAGAAAGTATAAACTCCACTTGAATCCGAATAAGTGTACTTTTGGTGTTCGTTCTAAGAACCTGTTGGGTTTCATTGTTATCCAGAAAGTTATTGAGGTAGACCCTGATAAAGTCAGAGCTATTCAAGAAATTCCTACACTTAAAATTGAAAACAAGTCAGAGGATTCCTCGGGCGTTTGAATTACATTTCCTGGTTTATATCTCACCTGAATGCCACATGTGGGCCAATTTTCAAATTGCTTCACAAAGATTAAAGTTGTGTTTGGACTGAAGATTTCCATAAAGCTTTTTATAGAATTAAAGAGTGTTTACTTGAGCTTCCTATCTTGAACCCTCCAGTGGAAGGAAGGCCTTTGATTATATATCTGACTATGTTGGAAGAGTCCATGGGTTGTGTCCTTGGACAACAAGATGAAACAGGAAGGAAATAACATGCCATCTATTACTTGAGCAAGAAGTTTACTGATTGTGAGTCTTAGTATTTTATGCTTGAAAACACTTGTTGTGCTTTGGCATGGGCTGCTAAGTGTCTACAACATTTTATGATAAATCATACCACTTGGTTGATATCTAAAATAGATCCGATCAAGTATATCTTTGAAAATTATGCTTTAATTGGAAGGATTGCTCGTTAGAAAATGTTGTTGTCTAAATATAACATTGAGTATTGCACTCAGAAGGCAATTAAAGGAAGTATTTTGGCAGATCATTTGGCTCACCATCCCATTGGAGATTTTCAATCCATCAGGTTTGAATTCCCTGACAAAGATGTTATGTATCTCAAAGCCAAAGATTATGATAAACCATTTCCAAAAGAAGGACCATAACTAGGATCTTGGTGGCGTTTGATATTTTATGGAGTTGTTAATGCTTATGGTAATGGAATTCGGGCAATCATTATTACTCCTCAAGGTTATCACATCCCTTTCACTACAAGGTTGATGTTTGATTGCACGAACAATATGGCAGAATATGAAGCTTGTATCATGGGTCTTGAAGAAGGCATTGATCTGAGGATTAAGATCATTGATGTGTATAGATACTTAGCTCTGGTGATTAATCAAATTAAAGGTGAATGGGAGACTTGTCATCCTGGTTTGATTCCCTACAAAGATTATGCAAGAAGGTTGTTACCTTTCTTCAACAAAGTTAAATTTCATCATATACCTTGTGAAGAGAATCAGATGGCCGATGCTCTGGCAACTTTGTCTTCCATGTATAAAGTTAATTTCTGTAATGAGGTACCTCAAATTAGGATTATGTGTCTTGATAGACCTACTCATGTGTTTGCATCAAAAGAAGCGATGTATGAAAAGCCTTGGTATCATGATATCAAATGTTTCCTTCAAAGTCAAGAGTACCCACCTGGGGCATCTAATAAAGATAATAAACCTTTGAGAAGATTGGCTGGTAATTTATTTCTAAAAGAATTTTTTTTGTACAAGAGAAACTTTGACATGGTGTTGCTCAAACACGTGGATAGACACGAAGCAGACATGTTAATTCAAGATGTTCATGAAGGGTCCTTTGATACTCATGGAAATAGACACGCAATGGCTAAAAAGATGTTAAAAGTAGGTTACTATTGGCTGATAATGGAATCTGATTGTTGTAAATTTGTGAAGAAGTTCCATAAGTGTCAGGTTTATGCTGATAAGATTCATGTGCCTCTAACTCTTCTCAATGTTATTTCTTCTCCTTGGCCTTTCTCTATGTTGGAAATTGATATGATTGGTATGATTGAGCCCAAAGCTTCGAAAGGGAACCGTTTAATTCTAGTGGCCATTGATTACTTCACCAAATGGGTTAAGCAACATCTTATGCCAATGTGATCAAGCAGGTTGTGGTCAGGTTTATCAAGAATCAAATTATTTGCTGATATAGTGTTCTGAATAAGATCATTTCTGATAACGGCTTGAATTTGAACAATAAGATGATGAAGGAGCTTTGTGAAAGTTTCAAGATTTAACATCCTAATTCTTCACCTTACAGACCCCATATGAACGAGGCTATTGAAGCTTCTAACAAGAATATTAAGAAGATTATCCAGAAGATGGTCGTAACTTACAAGGATTGACATGGGATGCTCCCTTTTTCCTTGCATGGGTATGGTACATTTGTCTGCACTTCAACAGTGGTAACCCCTTTATCTCTTGTGTATGGTATGTAAGTAGTCCTCCTCATAGAGGTTGAGATCTCGTTAATATGAGTCTTGATGGAGGCAAAGTTATTTAAGGCTGAATGGTGTTAGAACCTATTTGATCAATTTAATTTGATTGAAGATAAAATATTGACGGCTTTATGTCATGGTCAATTATATCAAAATAGAATGAACCATGCATTTGATAAAAGGTTCGACCTTATGAATTCAGAGAAGACAACCTCGTGCTCAAAAAGATCTTTTCTTTCCTTAAAGATTCCCGTGGCAACTGGACTTCTAATTATGAAGGCCCATATGTTGTTAAGAAAGCCTTCTCCGGCGGTGCTATGACTTTTACAACTATGGATGGTGAGGAGCTCCCTCATCTAGTGAATGTCGATGTAGTCAAGAAATACTTCACCTAAAAGATAAAAGAACAGCTCGCTAAGTTGAAAACTCGAAAGGGTGACTTAGGAAAAAATGAGCGTCTCAGTGGGCTGAAAAATTGAAAGGGTGGTCCAGGAAAAAATTAGAGACATATACAGAAAAATAATTATCCCGGTAGATTGAAATCCCAAAAGGGAAATCAAGGCAAAAGTTAGGGATTATGGCAAGTAGCTACATTAGGCCAGACTTGATCACTTGAAGTAACATTGTTTACTAGGGATTCTCAGTCCAATCATTCTTAGCGGAAAGTTTGAATGCAAGGAATTCAAAGTTGTTAGGGAGAATAATGGTTATTTCATTTCAACGTAGGATTTTCCTATATTTACCATTTTCTAAACTTTGTAATGATCCATGGAGTCACGCCATTTGCGGAATACCATTCTATTAATAAAATTTGAGCCTTTACCAAATTGTTTGCAATTCTTATTTTATTTCGTTTTGCAAAATTTCATTAATTGTTGATAATAATTTTTGAAACAAAGGTTAAATAACAAACATGTTTTTGAAAACTAGAAAAATATTTTCCAATAATCTGTGAATACAACTAAAGGGAGTGGAAACTGTTGTTCCAAGAATGGTTAAGCCTCAAAATGTGGAACTTAATGTTCTCCTAAGTAGAGATTGTTATTGTGGTCTGCCTTGCAGGTGTTTTAAGGTTTCCCATGCAGTTTGATAATCAGATAATGGTTTTCTTCCAAGCTGTTTTGTTGTGATTGGTTTGTGGCATATATGATTCATCTTTCCCCAACTGAGCTCAGATTCCCCATTTGAGCCTTGATCTGAATTTCTCCAGTTGAGTGTGATTCTTTTCTCCAGTTAGATCTTAATCAGATAATTACGGAAATATTTTGAAGCATTGTTCATATTGTGTATTATTTCTCACTTTGAGGTCAGACTTGATTCGAAATCCCCTAAAGAGTTTTAACTTTCTTCTATAACATTGTTGTTATTACTTCCCATGCAGTAAGTCTAGGGCAGTTTTCTCTCTTAGAGGTTGTTAATCCCCAAGGAGTTTGCTTTGTATATCCCTAGAAGATCTTCATCTTTCCTCAGTAGAGTATGTGCAGTTGTTACTCTCAGAATATTTTGTGGTGTGTTGATCCTTAGCAAATCCATTAGTGGATTTTTTGTAATGATTATATCCCCCAAGTGGGTTATTAATGTTGGAAGATTGTGCTCCGCTTATTCCCAAGAAGTATCTTCATCTCCTCAAAAAGTTAGACTTTGTGGCAGGATCTTTGCTCCTCTATTGGTTTCTCTTATCTCCAGCAGTATCTCCGTCTTGTTGAGATTTTTGCCGAGTATCTAATTGTATTGTGATGTGTAGTCATCCTCAGTTTGACTGAGCTTCCCCAACTAGTATGTGTGTTTGTTTTGTCAAACATATACATATCATTCATACACTCACAACATTCATACATACATACATACATCATGCATAGCTGAAAGCAGATTCATGCTCATTTGCATTCCCTGACCCACTTCTCTTCGGTGATCTTTATCCCTTTGCAGGAAGTGCGTCCTTTTTAAATGCTTTTTCTTGGTAGAGTGTCCCTCCAAGTATAAAGTATATTATTACTCGTGGAAGAATTTTATTTTAGCTTTCCTTCCCAGCTCATTATCTGAATGGAATAAGTTTTACTGGGGTTTATCCCTCATTGATATGAGTCTTGATTGGCCATTTCTCTCCATTTCATTATTAGATTGAACTTTGGTCCTTAACAACAATATATTTTGGATCTTTCTAGGACAAAAACTTAGGTTTTGAGAACGCAGTTATCCTGCACTTTTTAGGTTTCTCTTTACCTTTGAAGAGATTTATTCATGATATTCCCCATTAGAAGATGAAGAAGTTATGTTCCCATCTATGTTGCTATAGCACCCTCTTGTAAGTTTTACATGACAACAAATGTAAAACTCTTTATTTTAGAAGCATGTATGTTCTAGATTTTTTCAATCTTCTGTGTGACATCAAGTGGCAGTCTCTTTATTTGAGATGCTTGTATGTCCCTAACATATTAATCCTTATCTTCATATCAAGTGGCCATCTCTCCAATTTATCCCTAACAGAGAAGCTTTTTGTGAACTCCTTGATCCTCATCCAATCAAGTTGAGTCATGGAATCGTTATTTGAACATGTAGCTGTCTATTTATTTGAGAAGTCTGTTGCGACTCTATTTCAAATTAATTCTTGCGTCAAGTGGCCATCTCTACAGTATGTTCTTGATAGAGAATCTCATTGCAATATCAATTAAGCAGCAAATTCATTATCTGAATAGGTGGTTGACTCTTTATTTGAGAAGCCTATTGTGATTCCAATTAAATGTTAACCATAACTAGTGGCAATCTCTCTAGTATGTTCCTGACAAAGAAGCTTGTTGTTGTACCCCAAAATTTGCCCTCCTCTTTTTCACAAGAAATCACAGCTTCGAGCTTTTCCTGATTTTTCAGATTGGCTCAAGAATCGGTCAAACAGACTTTTCTCGTCAGTCAGACAAAATTTAGGGTTGTCTTAGATTTTAAAGCAGTTCAAGCAGATTGCTAGGGTTTGGATGAGTTTGGCTCAAAGTTTAATCAGACAGGCATTTCTTTGGCGTTAAGTCAAGAATCAGGGTTTTGTGCGCGTATTTCTCAGAAAGAATTAATTCTGCATTCCTTTTCAAATTACTCTGAGATATGGACTGAGGCTGTTGATTGAGAATTTGCAGTGTTTGGATTTAATCAGTGAAAAAAGGACATGTGGACGTTTGTTGTTTGGCTGTGCAATTCTTTGATTATTCGGAACGCCAGTTTGTTTATTGATTATTTATTTGTTCTAAATTAGAATAGTTGGGATAAATTCCAGTTATTATAATTTAATAAAATATGAATAATTAAATAAATAATTGAAGAAGAATTAAAAGGAACATCAATAATAAGAATTTTATTCATTTTAATTATTTGTACAATTGTTATTTAAATACAGTAACTATTTACAAGTATTTATAATATTTGTTACAATGATTAAAAATGAAATAAAATTGCATCCTAAATTCCTAAATCTTCATCTTCTACTGCTACTCCTCTTTTGCTCCATTGATTTTTATCTACAAAACAAAGAAAAAGAAAAAGTCAAAAGCAGATGAAATGAAATTCAAAGCAGACAGAAAAAATGGACTCATCATTAAAAGCGACTGGCCGGAATCAGTTTGCCCTCTCTGCAAATCACAAGATTTCTCTTGGTTCACAAATAGGGATGGAATGTCTTGCACTTAAAGAATGAAATGCACAAATTTACAAATTGCACAAATTCAAAGTTTGTCAAGCATACTGCATAAATCCAAATGGGCAACCAAAAAGGAAAACTGAGCAGTTACTGAATATGCCAAAAGAACAAATGCAAGTCACAATTTTAAACTAAGTCCAATGTCAACTAGAGCTGCCCAAGGAAAAGATGTCAAAAACTGTCCAAAGATATCAAAAGATATCAAAACATCAACAACTGCCAAAAGATTATCAAAAGGGCTGTCAAAGAAGTACATAAAGTATGTAGGAAAGATGGAATATGCAGAGTAAACCAACAATGCAAGCAAACTCTTTAAATCACATCATTTTCGTAGGCCAGTTGCTTTTTCAGCATAGTACAGTTCTAAGCAATATTTTATGCTTTTAAAACTGTAGAGAGAGAAAAAGAGAGAAAAAAGAAAGGCTTACAGGGCTTAAGCTGAGAAAGATATAAGAAAAGATATACCAGCATATAGAAAAGGAGGCAGAAAAATATCACAAGCTCTAAACAAAAAAGCCAAAAGCTCTCAAATTGTAACAGAAGCAAGGGCCTGCCTCCAAAACCAAACAAAGCCTCAACATTGTCTAAGCATTCAAACTAACAACACAGGCCTGTAAACAGAAGCCAAGCCTGCCTTGAACTGTAACAAAACATCAAAACCTGCCTGAACTGTCAAGCCTGAGCTCTAAGCCTGTAACCATTCAAAGCTCAAGCCTTACCTGCTGCAAACAAACCAGTTCAAAAGCTCATAAGCTCCAAACAACAAACCCCTGCTAACCTGCTTCGAACCTTAAACCTGCATTCAAAGTCATAGCCTTAAACATACAAACTAACACAAAGTGTCAAACAAGCTTACAGCCTGCTGAAGCCCAAGCCTCTAAGCCCGGTCAAACAACCAAAACCAGAACATCAAACCTCAAGCTTAACAGCCAAACCTTGAAACTGTCCTAAACTATCCAAACCTGTTATACAAGCTTACAAACACAAACCAGAACATCAAGCCTAAGCCTTACCAAGCACAACAAGCTCGTAAACCTGTGTCAAGCATATCACCACAAAGCTTCAAGCCTCAAACTGCTCAGCCTAAACATATCAACAAAATCCAACCAAAACTCTAAACCCTCAGAATGTTTTCATCACAAGGTTAACATACAGAGGCAAGCATCTCACCATATCAGCATATCAACATACAAGCATACAGAGGATAACAAGAGAAGAAGAAAAGAAGCACTCAAAGGCAACTGAAGCGAAGTAGACAGAAGAGGAAAAGAGATATACGAAGGTTTTCAAGTATCATCATCAAACCATAAAAGACAAATACAAGGTACCAGATTAGCAAGAGCAAGCTAGCCTCATCATCGTGTATCCCTCCGTCCAGCCACCCTAGGCGCCTCCAAGTCCGCCTCCTCCTCTGTCTCCAAGGGTTAAGGTAGTATCTCTTCTTTCCTTTCCTTTCACGCACTTCAAACAAAAATGATGACAACAACACTTAAAAATACATAAAAATCAAAACATGCAAAGGGAACTAATGAGAACCTTAAGACATAGAAACGAGAAGTCAAACCTTGCAAACATTGTCTGAGTGGTCCACGGAGGGAGAAGGAGAGATGATGGCGCCTGGTTGGCCTTAGGTGGAGGAAAGCTCAGTGGCTATAGCGAAGGAAATGAAGGATGAAGACGAAGAAGAGCGCCGCGCCTCTGTATTCAACAAACCCTAACATCCAAATGAACAAAACCCATTGCAACCCTAAAACATTTGTTTCCCAAAACGTGCTTGGGCCTTGTCCCACTTTCAGCGCCTAAGCCCAAGTAATTCCTGGTAGGCACCCCCTCATTTATCCTTCTGTTTGTTTTTAGTTTGGGCCAATTTCCCCTTTGCCCATTTAATTCTTTCTTTTTTGTTTAGAAATCAACTCTATTTTTTTATCACATAATACTTTTTTTTTACATATACATCATATCATACTAATTTTTCATGTTAAATTTAATTAACAATACTCTTTTTATTTTCTTTTTATAATATGATTAAATTTTGTAAATAAAAAAAAATATAATAACACATTAACTCTTTTATATGAAAATGTCTTAATTACTTTTTATGTTAGCTAGTATAATTAAAATGTATAGAGGAATAGAACTTTTGAGTTAAATAAATTTTCTTAAATTTAAAACAATTTTCATTCTTTTTTTTAATTAAAACTTTTGCATATTTGTACATAAAAAATACTAATATAAGGCATTAATACATAAAACTTAAAACATTTCCTTTTCTTTTTTTAAAATATTTTGTTTTGTACATATTAACAAAAATACAAGAATCTAAAAAGAATAAATACATGCTTAATAAATACATTTCCATCACTTGTAAATAAATCATACACTTACACAAATATGTTGATACATTTACATTGCTCTTATACATTTGCTTATTCTTATACCTTAATACATATTACATTTGAGATCGCAATTCGATTTGGTTGTAAATATTTGGACACTACTCTCCTAATAAGTCTCATCCCCATTTGTAAATATTTGTACCCCCACTCTCGGATACTTATTTGTAATAGCGTAGACTTTAAATTCCCGCAATTTATCGCTTTCAAATATACCATGGATAGACCTAGGGTTTGTATGTAAATAAAATCAAACGCTAGATAACCTAATACAAGACAAATACATGAAATCAATACACCATTCACACTTGCACCCCTAGGGTAATCCCGCTTGTTGCCTTCCAAAATGGGCCATGCTTCCACATTGAGTTTCTTTGGCAAAACAAAACGAATCAAATTATCATAGTCCCTCGATGACGCTTTCAAAAGTTGCCTAAACGAAATGATCATAGTCCCTTCAAGCAAAAATTGCCAAAGACACTTGGCACCATTGCATTCATGGTCCATACGATGACCCGCGCCTGTCCTGTTAACATCCTAACACAAGATTGTCCACCAAATACAATGGTGGAACAAAATTGTTAAAAGGGTTAAAACATGAGAAAAACCTTTGAGTAAATTTAGGGGTAGACAACTCTTAGTTACTTGATTAAACTTGCAAAACACGCTTGCCTACTTTTCAAAACCCACTCCACAAACACTTTCAAAAACAAACTTCCAAAAACATTTGAAACATCTTTTAGAAAAGATACACACCTTTGTATATACTCAAACACGAGTCATTACAATGGTTGCCTAGACAAGGCGTCTATTTCAAAACATTTTCAAAACACACACACCCCACCATTTCAAGCAATTGAAAATCAAAGGCAAGTGATCTAAAACCAAGTAACTAAGAGCCCATGGATAACGATGGATGAAAAGGGTGCTAATACCTTCCCTTTTCATAATCTACCCCCCGAACCCACGAAACATCTCAAAAGGTTTTTCCTGTGCTTTTTAACCTTTCCTTAGGATAAAATAAAAAGTCGGTGGCGACTCTTGCTAAACCGAACAAGTGCGAATACAAACACAAAACCTCAAGTCAGTTCTCCCACCGTATCACAGAACTGGCGACTATGCTGGGGAGAAATTTAAAAGTGGGGTTACCTTAGGGTTTAGATCACCTTTACATTCTTGCTTTGATTGCTTTGATTGCTTTACTTTTTGGGTCCTTGTTTGGGTTTGTTGTAAATCCTACACTCGGATTTGGGGCACCTTTTTAGGTAAATAGCAATAAAACTGTGAGGGAACTGTGCGGGGTATACCGACATGGTTGAAGCAGTAAGCTATGTTAGTGTGACATATTTGTGAGTACCGGTAACCCTTGAGTTCAATCAAGGAGAGTACGGGGCCGCTGAGTGATGTCGTGAAGCACTAACGAACTCTTAGAACCTTAATTGACCATCCTAGCCTTTTTAGGGGTAGTGAGATAACCGACTTTGGTGCAGTCCGAAGTTGGTAGATACTCGATACTACACTCATTGAGGGTTGTTTTCTTGGAATATTTTGGTCGCCAATTAAGTGGCTAAACCAAAACAATGAACACAGAAAACAATCCAATGATATTGAGCTCCTTAGAACCCGGTTTCTATTTCTAGGACAGGATGAGCCAACTAACTTCAAGAGGGTACTTACCTATAAACCCCATGCAAGACTAAACCTAAGGACTTGTTTTGCTTTGTGTGAATATGATTGTCTGTATATACACTCACTTGCTTTTGCTTGCATGTACATAACATCATAACATCATACCATAGCATTTTCCCTAACCACTTCAAGGATCTCGAGGGTTCTTTTGATGCAGGGTTACGTTGAACCAGACGTCTACCAAAGAGGCAAGAGGTTTCTCCTCTAAACAAATGCCATCAAAGGTCAAATGCAACAACTTGAATCAGGGGATATGACCCACTTGACATGGTGAGCTTGATTCTCGTGGAAAGACATCCACCGATGCAAAGTTCTCCAACCAAAGATCAAGTGCAACAACTTGAATCATGGACTATGACCCACTTGACATGGTGAGCTTGATTCTCGTGGAAAGACATCCACCGGTGCAAAGTTCTCCAATCAAAGATCGAAGTTCAACCTCTAACATTCTCTTGTGTTTACCCTAAGAGATCCTTGAAAACATTGCATATATATCACACATATCATTGCATAACAGGTTTCCCATACAGGTTTCCTTATCTTCTTACTTTTTATTTCAGTAAGATGGATATGGAACAAACGGTGAAAGATCTCCAGGCTCAAAACGCTCAATTCCAGCAAATGCTTCTGGCTATGGGTAAAGGGTAGGAAGATCTGAAAGCTCTCCTTCTCAAAGACAAGGGGGTCAGTCTTGAAGAAGACCACAGTATGGGGGTTGATGAAGCTGACTACTCCGAGGAACAATATCCTCCCGCTGATGACAAGTACAAACAGTTGGAGGATCGCCTCAATGCTATGGAGGTCCAACAAATACCTGGCTTGGGCTTAGGAGACTTGGGTTTAGTTCCTGGATTGGTCATTCCGCCAAAGTTCAAAGTCCCTACCTTTGCTCTGTACGATGGAGTTTCTTGCCCTAAGATGCATCTAATGTCTGCAAGATTTAGCCATACGCAGCTGATCCAAAGCTTTGTATCCATTTCTTCCAAGAAATCCTGGTAGGGACTCAACTCGAGTGGTTCTATCAATTGAAGAGTTCTCGCATCCACACCTGGGAGGACTTAGCTAGAGCCTTTTACGAACAGTATCAGTACAATGCTGATCTCGCACCAACTCGTGTGCAATTGCAGAACATGACCATGGGTTCTGCCGAGAGCTTTAAAGGATATGCTCAAAGGTGGAGAGATTTGGCTGGTAGGGTGCAACCTCCTTTAACTGATAGGGAGCTGATTGACATCTTCATGGGAACTTTGACAGGGCCTTTCTTCAGGCACTTAATTGGAAGCTCCTCAGCTGGGTTCACCGAGCTAATACTAATCGGCGAAAGGGTCGAAGCTGGCATCAAAAGTGGGAAGATCCAGGGAGCTACTCCCTCTGATGTTCATAAAATCCCCTACAATGGGAAGAAAGAGTCCAATGCAGTGACTGGTCAAAAGAGTCGTCTTGATCAACATGCTGGGGCAATCCTGATCTCTAATCCCATGACTGTTCAACAAAAGCGGGGCAAGAGGCATAGGGTGAGATATCAAGAAAGGAAGTACACTGACATCAACAAGCCTTTGTCTCAAGCATTACAACATTTGCTGAGGTTGAGGTTAATCACGTTAAAGGATCCTCCTCAAAATCCTGATACTTCCTCTTCCAAGTACAACTCGAGTGAGAGATACGCCTACCATTCTGACAGCCCTGAGCATGACACCGACAGCTGTTGGACTTTGAAGAACCAGATTCAAGACTTGATTGATGCCAAGGAGATCAAGTTTTGACCCTCCGGAGACTCCAAGTGTGATCACTGCTGCTATTCCAAATCATTGAGAGCGTCTTTGTTACTTTGAATTTGCAAGTTGTAATCTCTTTGTCATTTAAACAATTATCTATTAATGTCAAATTTTGTTTCATTAATGCATTGCATATGTTTGTCTTGATTTGATCTACTGATTTTCATTACACTTGAACTATGCTTTCTACTTTCTTTATGATATTTAACTCTTGATAAAAAGCTGCAAGCCTTTAGAGGGAGGATGACGAAACAATATCATAATCTCATACAGTATGCTTTTGAACAGACCGTGCTGATGATGTACAGGCATTTCTTTCAATTCCCAAACACTGGAGTTATAAGGAAGATAATCCCTAGTCAACCCCTTCGAGCCAAAGAAGTAGGAGTTTTCTGTTCTAAACAATCGAAACCTTTGATATAAACCTGGGGCAGGGTAGTATCTCAGTTAATTCAAAAGAAAATGCGCATTGAAGTCGCAAACTCTCAGTTCGTAATACAACGAACGACGTCAACAAAAAAAGCATTTCTCTGGAATCAAAAGACAGTGATGGTTCCCTATCACCTAGGCAGTCATTACCTCTCAAAAAAGAAAAAGCCCACTAAGCCAAAACCTGTAAAGGAGGCTTAAGAAAGTTGGGGCATCCCGCTAACTGTAATCTCGATAATAGAAACAGTCAGGCAAAAGTTAGGGATAACAAATCAAAATCAAAATAACGAGGCCATTACAAATCCTCAACAAACATGAAAAATGTTGCAAAAGAAAAAAAGGAGATGATGACTGCCTCCCAAATTCAATTGGTGAACCATCACCCAAAAAGTCGTTCCAAACTCGAATAGAGTGCGACGCACAATTAACTGAGCTTAGGATTGAAGAACATCATGAAGAGCGGGTGGGTACAAATATACTTTGAGCCTTTATCCTTTGTTTCTTAAACCGTGAACCAAGCCACGTTACAACCCTTCAAAAGTCCTAATTGAAGCATGGGTTAGTTCGAAAGCATACTGTTACAAAAGGTATCCTGACTCCTGTAAGGCTTTGCTCTAAAATCTTGTGTTGATTTGTCTTACAAAAAGTTTTCTGCTAAAAACCGCATTTTCCAAAACTTCGAGACAAACATAAACTTTGCATTGTTTGAATATCACTGTTTGCATTTGACTATTTGTTTGACAGTGAAGAAATTCATACAGCGAATGTTCGGAGGAACGAAAGCTCTCTCAGTGAACAAAATCACTTCAAGAAGGATGACACTTCCATTACAAAAATCTCCTATCAACAAGGGGGCTTGACATGTCACCATCCAGTTAACCTGGGGCAGTCCAGTCAAGGTTTCAACAGATCTTTCAAAGTTCAGTTAACCTGGGGCAGTCCAGTCAAGGTTTCAACAGATCTCTCAAAGTTCAGTTAACCTGGGGCAGTCCAGTCAAGATTTCAACAAAATCTCTCAACTGCAGATTAACCGGGGGCAAGTCTCCGTCACCATCACTTGGGGCATTCGAATGTCAATCTCAAGGGTTACGAATGGACCAAGTCTCCTGGCAATATAATATGCATCTGATACTGGGGGCAGTGATGAAACCTCTCTAGCAGACCAGCAGTCATGGGTTTATTTCCCCAACATTTGTCAAGGATTTATTCTCCAAAGCAAATTACATCTCAGCAGCATTCTTAACATATGCAGTCTGATCAACAGGTTCCTTCATCTTGAAGTAGTAATCATCAAGGTTCCTTCATCTTGAAGTAGTAATCATCAAGGTTCCTTCATCTTGAAGTAGTAATCATCAAGGTTCCTTCATCTTGAAGTAGTAATCATCAAGGTTCCTTCATCTTTAAGTAGTAATCATCAAGGTTCCTTCATCTTGAAGTAGTAATCATCAAGGTTCCTTCATCTTGAAGTAGTAATCATCAAGGTTCCTTCATCTTGAAGTAGTAATCATCAAGGTTCCTTCATCTTGAAGTAGTAATCATCAAGGTTCCTTCATCTTGAAGTAGTAATCATCAAGGTTCCTTCATCTTGAAGTAGTAATCATCAAGGTTCCTTCATCTTGAAGTAGTAATCATCAAGGTTCCTTCATCTTGAAGTATTAATCATCAAGGTTCCTTCATCTTGAAGTAGTAATCATCAAGGTTCCTTCATCTTGAAGTAGTAATCATCAAGGTTCCTTCATCTTGAAGTAGTAATCATCAAGGTTCCTTCATCTTGAAGTAGTAATCATCAAGGTTCCTTCATCTTGAAGTAGTAATCATCAAGGTTCCTTCATCTGTTGAAGTAGTAATCGTCAAGGTTCCTTCATCTTTTGAAGTAGTAATCAAGGTTCCTTCATCTTTTGGAGTAGTAATCATCAAAAAATTTCTTCATCACCTGCTGAAAATTACAACCACCAACAAGATAACAGACAACTGAAAAATCTGTTTCTCTCAAGAATGAAGACTCTCATCCTTAAGACCTCAGAAGATTGGTATACTCCCAGTTTCTGACCGTTAACAGCATGAAGATTTCTCATCACCTCAGAAGATTGGTACACTCCCAATTCCTGATATTCCCGACAGAATGAAGATTCTCATTCTCAAAGTGGCACATAACCTGAGTTCTCAAACAGAGTCTAACTTCAGGATCCTCAGCAGAGCAAGAGCTTTCTCAAAGCTGACTTCCCCAGCCAGAGAGCCTTACAGAAGCTAACTCCCCTCAGAGTCAAGTTTCAAAATCCCCAGTGGAGCCAAAACTGTCAATCCCCAGCAGAGCTAAAACTTCCAACTATCAATCCCCGAGCAGAATGAAGACTCTCGTTCTCAGTTCCTCACAGAATATTCGAATATTCTTCAGTGAAGATCCCCTCCAGACGGGAATTCCCCAGTAGATTAGCATACAACCCAAGCTTCTGATTCCCCAACAGTGGTCTCAGGACTTCTCATTTTCAACGATCAAAAGATTCTTGCCCTCCCCTGCAGCAGTCAAGATTCTTTGGTCCCCAGCCATCCAGGATTCATCTATCTTCAGCAAGACAACTCATTAGCGTACATGCGCATTCATCACATTCATATCATAAACATTGATATAACATACATCACATCATGCATCATGACATTGCATACAACTAACTCTTTACCTTTTCAGGTAAGATCAGTCGACAGACAAAGATCATCATCTTCCGAGATTCTTTCTAGAAATAGTTCAGATATGACCCAGACACGACGACATTCTGATACTTATTCCAGATTCATCCAGATGCAGTTTTTCACGGACTCATCATCAGGAAACCCTACACCGGTTCCTCCTCCACTTCAAGACTTCTGAAAACAGTTCACGGGTTCTCCAGTAATGGATGTCAACCTATCGCTTATTCAGATTCTTCTCAACTTTTGAAAACAGTTTACAGACGCTTCCCAACATGGATGCTGCTCTATTGCTTATTCAACTTCAAGACTTCTGAAAACAGTTTACGGATTCTCCAAACACGGACATTAATCTATTGCTTGTTCAGACCCCCAGTTCAGAGATGTTCCAAAACATGGATACCTTTCTAATACTCGTCCATGGCATACAGTTCAACAATCACCTTCAGATGGCATCTATAAGCTCATCCTCCTCCAGACATTTCCAGATGGCATCTATAAGCCCATCCTCCTACCAGCAATTTCCAGATGGCATCTCTAAGCCCATTCCCCGACAAGATTATGTCACATTCCAGATGGCATCTTTAAGCCCATCACCAAATGGCATCTTTAAGCCCATTCCCTCTACCATCACATCACCGAGTGCAAATTTTTTGGGCACTCTAGTGTCCAATCTCCTTTTACCCTCGAGCCGCGAACGACAAACTTGCCAATCTAACTCTTCAGGTTCAAGAAGATTGAACAGGGGCAACTGTTGTACCCCAAAATTTGCCCTCCTCTTTTTCACAAGAAATCACAGCTTCGAGCTTTTCCTGATTTTTCATACTGGCTCAAGAATCGGTCAAACAGACTTTTCTCGTCAGTCAGACAAAATTTAGGGTTGTCTTTGATTTTAAAGCAGTTCAAGCAGATTGCTAGGGTTTGGTTGAGTTTGGCTCAAAGTTTAATCAGACAAGCATTTCTTTGGCGTTAAGTCAAGAATCAGGGTTTTGTGCGCGTATTTCTCAGAAAGAATTAATTCTGCATTCCTTTTCAAATTACTCTGAGATATGGACTGAGGCTGTTGATTGAGAATTTGCAGTGTTTGGATTTAATCAGTGAAAAAAGGACATGTGGACGTTTGTTGTTTGGCTGTGCAATGCTTTGATTATTCGGAATGCCAGTTTGTTTATTGATTATTTATTTGTTCTAAATTAGAATAGTTGGGATAAATTCCAGTTATTATAATTTAAGAAAATATGAATAATTAAATAAATAATTGAAGAAGAATTAAAAGGAACATCAATAATAAGAATTTTATTCATTTTAATTATTTGTACAATTGTTATTTAAATACAGTAACTATTTACAAGTATTTATAATATTTGTTACAATGATTAAAAATGAAATAAAATTGCATCCTAAATTCCTAAATCTTCATCTTCTACTGCTACTCCTCTTTTGCTCCATTGATTTTTATCTGCAAAACAAAGAAAAAGAAAAAGTCAAAAGCAGATGAAATGAAATTCAAAGCAGACAGAAAAAATGGGCTCATCATTAAAAGCGACTGGCCGGAATCAGTTTGCCCTCTCTGCAAATCACAAGATTTCTCTTGGTTCACAAAGAGGGATGAAATGTCTTGCACTTAAAGAATGAAATGCACAAATTTACAAATTGCACAAATTCAAAGTTTGTCAAGCATACTGCATAAATCCAAATGGGCAACCAAAAAGGCAAACTGAGCAGTTACTGAATATGCCAAAAGAACAAATGCAAGTCACAATTTCAAACTAAGTCCAATGTCAACTAGAGCTGCCCAAGGAAAAGATGTCAAAAACTGTCCAAATATATCAAAAGATATCAAAACATCAACAACTGCCAAAAGATTATCAAAAGGGCTGTCAAAGAAGTACATAAAGTATGCAGGAAAGCAGGAATATGCAGAGTAAACCAACAATGCAAGCAAACTCTTCAAATCACATCATTTTCCTAGGCCAGTTGCTTTTTCAGCATAGTACAGTTCTAAGCAATATTTTATGCTTTTAAAACTGTAGAGAGAGAAAAAGAGAGAAAAAAGAAAGGCTTACAGGGCTTAAGCTGAGAAAGATATAAGAAAAGATATACCAGCATATAGAAAAGGAGGCAGAAAAATATCACAAGCTCTAAACAAAAAAGCCAAAAGCTCTCAAACTGTAACAGAAGCAAGGGCCTGCCTCCAAAACCAAACAAAGCCTCAACATTGTCTAAGAATTCAAACTAACAACACAGGCCTGTAAACAGAAGCCAAGCCTGCCTTGAACTGTAACAAAACATCAAAACCTGCCTGAACTGTCAAGCCTGAGCTCTAAGCCTGTAACCATTCAAAGCTCAAGCCTTACCTGCTGCAAACAAACCAGTTCAAAAGCTCATAAGCTCCAAACAACAAACCCCTGCTAACCTGCTTCAAACCTTAAACCTGCATTCAAAGTCATAGCCTTAAACATACAAACTAACACAAAGTGTCAAACAAGCTTACAGCCTGCTGAAGCCCAAGCCTCTAAGCCCGGTCAAACAACCAAAACTAGAACATCAAACCTCAAGCTTAACAGCCAAACCTTGAAACTGTCCTAAACTATCCAAACCTGCTATACAAGCTTACAAACACAAACCAGAACATCAAGCCCAAGCCTTACCAAGCACAACAAGCTCGTAAACCTGTGTCAAGCATATCACCACAAAGCTTCAAGCCTCAAACTGCTCAGCCTAAACATATCAACAAAATCCAACCAAAACTCTAAACCCTCAGAATGTTTTCATCACAGGGTTAACATACAGAGGCAAGCATCTCAGCATATCAACATATCAACATACAAGCATACAGAGGCTAACAAGAGAAGAAGAAAAGAAGCACTCAAAGGCAACTGAAGCGAAGTAGACAAAAGAGGAAAAGAGATATACGAAGGTTTTCAAGTATCATCATCAAACCATAAAAGACAAATACAAGGTACCAGATTAGCAAGAGCAAGCTAGCCTCATCATCGCGTATCCCTCCGTCCATCCACCCTAGGCACCTCCAAGTCCGCCTCCTCCTCTGTCTCCAAGGGTTAAGGTAGTATCTCTTCTTTCCTTTCCTTTCATGCACTTCAAACAGAAATGATGACAACAACACTTAAAAATACATAAAAATCAAAACATGCAAAGGGAACTAATGAGAACCTTAAGACATAGAAACGAGAAGTCAAACCTTGCAAACATTGTCTGAGTGGTCCACGGAGGGAGAAGGAGAGATGATGGCGCTTGGTTGGCCTTAGGTGGAGGAAAGCTCAGTGGCTATGGCGAAGGAAATGAAGGATGAAGACGAAGAAGAGCGCCGCGCCTCTGTATTCAACAAACCCTAACATCCAAATGAACAAAACCCATTGCAACCCTAAAACATTTGTTTCCCAAAACGTGCTTGGGCCTTCTCCCACTTTCAGCGCCTAAGCCCAAGTAATTCATGGCAGGCACCCCCCTCATTTCTCCTTCTGTTTGTTTTTAGTTTGGGCCAATTTGCCCTTAGCCCATTTAATTCTTTCTTTTTTGTTTAGAAATCAACTCTCTTTTTTTATCACATAATACTTTTTTTTACATATACATCATATCATACTAATTTTTCATGTTAAATTTAATTAACAATACTATTTTTATTTTCTTTTTATAATATGATTAAATTTTGTAAATAAAAAATATATAATAACACATTAACTCTTTTATATGAAAATGTCTTAATTACTTTTTATGTTAGCTAGTATAATTAAAATGTATAGAGGAATAGAACTTTTGAGTTAAATAATTTTTCTTAAATTTAAAACAATTTTCATTCTTTTTTTTAATTAAAACTTTTGCATATTTGTACATAAAAAAAATACTAATATAAGGCATTAATACATAAAACTTCAAACATTTCCTTTTCTTTTTTTAAAATATTTTGTTTTGTACATATTAACAAAAATACAAGAATCCAAAAAGAATAAATACATGCTTAATAAATACATTTCCATCACTTGTAAATAAATCGTACACTTACACAAATACGTTGATACATTTACATTGCTCTTATACATTTGCTTATTCTTATACCTTAATACATATTACATTTGAGATCGCAATTCGATTTGGTTGTAAATATTTGGACACTACTCTCCTAATAAGTCTCATCCCCATTTGTAAATATTTGTACCCCCACTCTCAGATACTTATTTGTAATAGCGTAGACTTTAAATTCCCGCAATTTATCGCTTTCAAATATACCATGGTTAGACCTAGGGTTTGTATGTAAATAAAATCAAACGCTAGATAACCTAATACAAGACAAATACATGAAATCAATACACCATTCACACTTGCACCCCTAGGGTAATCCCGCTTGTTGCCTTCCAAAATGGGCCATGCTTGCACGTTGAGTTTCTTTAGCAAAACAAAACGAATCAAATGATCATAGTCCCTCGATGACGCTTTCTAAAGTTGCCTAAACAAAATGATCATAGTCCCTTCAAGCAAAAATTTCCAAAGACACTTGGCACCATTGCATTCATGGTCCATACGATGACCCGCGCCTGTCCCGTTAACATCCTAACGCAAGATTGTCCACCAAATACAATGGTGGAACAAAATTGTTAAAAGGGTTAAAACATGAGGAAAAACCTTTGAGTAAATTTAGGGGTAGACAACTCTTAGTTACTTGATCAAACTTGCAAAACACGCTTGCCTACTTTTCAAAACCCACTCCACAAACACTTTCAAAAACAAACTTCCAAAAACATTTGAAACATCTTTTCGAAAAGATACACACCTTTGTATATACTCAAACACGAGTCATTACAATGGTTGCCTAGACAAGGCGTCTATTTCAAAACATTTTCAAAACACACACACACCACCATTTTAAGCAATTGAAAATCAAAGGCAAGTGATCTAAAACCAAGTAACTAAGAGCCCATGGATAACCATGGATGAAAATGGTGCTAATACCTTCCATTTTCATAATCTACCCCCCGAACCCACGAAACATCTCAAAAGGTTTTTCCTGTGCTTTTTAACCTTTCCTTAGGATAAAATAAAAAGTCGGTGGCGACTCTTGCTAAACCGAACAAGTGCGAATACAAACGCAAAACCTCAAGTCAGTTCTCCCACCGTATCATACTTGTTGTGCAAATTATTAAATCTACCACAATTCGTTATTTGAACAAGTGGCTATCTCTTTAACTGAAAATCCTATTGCGATCAAGTAAATCTATCGTCCTTGACAGGTGGATGACTCTTTATTTGAGAAGCCTATTGTGAAATCTAACCTGCTCATATATCTTTTGAGTATCCTTGGTAGATTTATTGATTTTAATCCCCATTAAGTGGCTACCTTTTGAGAAGCTTGATTGTTACCCTTTCCAAGTGGAAGACTTGGTCAAAGAAGAAACTGATACCTGTTCCTGGCTGATGACCATAAATTTTGGGAGGTTTATTACCATTTTCAAGTAGATGACTTAATTAAAGAAGAAGCTGAGACCCATTCTAGGTGTAATACCATATATAGTGGAAGCTTGTTATATTACTCTTTTCTTTACCATCATCCATGAGTCAATATTAATTCATTTTTTCCTCACTTCCTATTTAGTGTGTTTTCCCCTATAGAGTTAGTGACTTTCTCTTTGATATTTACCTAGTGGAGTCTGTGTTCTTATCCTTTTCTCACTACCTATTCAGGGATTATTTCCCCAATAGAGTCAGTGGTCCCTTTTCCTCTCTGGGTTTATTCCCCAATGGAGTTGGTAATCTTGCAGTTGCTTGCATTGTAAAGATTTCCTCAATGAAGTCTTACTTTGTTGTTTTTCTCTCTAATTGGGTTTTGGTTTATTTCCATGCATAGTTATCCCCGGAATCAAGTTGTGCCGTAGTGAAAGTCTCTCATTGAATTCTGTTTCTCCTCTCAATGGGAAATGATTTTATTTTCCCTAGCAGAGTTTCTGTTTAGTTTTCCTTTCTAGATTCCCCACAGGTGGTGTCCTTTTTCCAGTGAGTTAGGTCTCTCTGTAGGACTTACTTCAAGTTTTAGTTTGTGTCTTGTGGCATTAATTACATCTACATTCATATCATAAGCATTGCACGACATCTTAGGGCTAAAAATTAGGTATTCTGTATTTAAGTCTCTTCAATCTTATCGATAAAAAGAATTTCAATCTTCATCTCTCTGGATAGAAGAAACTTAAATGAGGGAATTTGTCATACCCTAATTTTTCCCCCTAAGATTCCATCTAATTTTCATCTTCACATTGCATCAAGATCACAAACTTGGTTGTCCAACCAAGCCTCTCATCTTTGGTTTTAATTTTACGGAGATCATCAAGCACCCCTTTCTATATCTTTACTTTTGTGTTTCTATGATCTATGCTTTACTAACCATAATGAAAATATAAAAATATGCCTTGTTGCTTTTGTTTCTTTTGCAAGGAAGGTTTTTGAATCAAGAACATCAAGTAATTGTTTCCTCAGCTAGGGTTTTGCTTTCTCCAGTCAAAGGGTGGTCAACCATTGATTCTCAAGGCCCTACTTTTTGCACCCCAAAAATTTTCGTCTTTCCATTACAATCCTTTAGAGCTTATGGTTCATCATCATACACTCATTCGCGTTGCATTGTTTCATCTGTGTAGGATCAAGGGTTTTGATTGTTTTAGTGTGTGTTATTTAAAGAAGAAGAATTGACATACAAAAGCTAGAAGTATGAAGTCCCATCATCATGAGCATCATCTAAATATACAAGTCATTTTTGTTCAAGAGACTCTCAAGCTTCCTCAGAGGAATTAAGGTTTTTAGGATTGATCATCACCTCCTAACTTTTTGACTGTTGACTAGGGTTTTGTCAAAGTCAATTTGTGGTTGACTTATTGAGCAAAACATGTTTCCATGGTTCATTACTTGATTCAAGGCATCTATATGCATCTTATTAATCATCACATTTCATCAGAAAAATCAAAACTGGATGGATAGGAGAGGATTTGAATGTATCTGATCAAAATTTAACAGGAAGGTCAAAGTTGGACCAAAAGTTTTTTTTGGTCAAAATTGAAGTCAAAATATCAAAAATGAGAGAATGAGGTCATTAGTTGAATAAAGTCAGAGGAAATGGTCAATTTTGAGATTTCTTGCAAAAGAAGTTATCTTTGGGACTTAGAATCTTTTTCTAAGTGTTGGAAATTTTGTGTCCATATCACCACCTTTGCAGCCCCATATCTCACTCATTTATGGTTGAAATGTTACAAGCCAATGATCAATTTAAAGAAGAAACTTCATACAACAACTTTGCTTTAGTTGGTCTATCTCTAAAAAGTGCAAGAATTGAGAGTTATAAGGCTTGGAAGTTGGATTTTCATTAGCTTTGGAATTCAAAACACTTAGTGAAAATCTTAAGTGTGTGAACAGTTTCAAGTGGGAATTTTCATGGGAAATTTTCTTGGTGTTCAAGGTCTCTTGAGGGAACCAAACTTCAAGTGTATTAAGTCTTCACAAAAATTGGGCAGAGTAACAGATGTATACAGGTGAATTCCAGATTACAAACAAAGTATGTAATCACAATGACATGCACACAAAATAAGCACACAACCCAATGTCTTGAGGTAAACCTCAAGAACTCCAGACAAAACATCAATTAAGGTCACAAGGTCTCCAACATAGGCCAAGGTTTCTAATCCTAAGTCCAAGAAGTATAATACTCCATAATGCCAAGGATAGTAACCAAATAGTCCAAGTATCATTAAAGTTTTTTATGGTTCATGTTGATTATTAGGTTTCTTAAAAAAGAAAAGAAAAAGCTCAACTGAGCAAAATAAAAAATGACATAAAAGTAAATGCTCAAGTGAGCAAAGATGAAAAATAGCATGAAATGTAAAGGCTAAAGTAAATGGTGCATAAAATAAAAGAGCATAAAGTAAAAACACAAAATAAAGTCAATTATTAGTAATTAGTGGTTAGTTGGATGACCATCTTGAAACTTTCATTTGGAACTCATTAGTGGATTGGTAGAACCAAGGCCTCCATACAACAAGTTGAATTTGCTTTTTGTCAAGTAAATCATCCATTTTGGAATCCTCAAAAGTACCATTTAATGATCAATGATGTTTAAGTGATCTGCATTGACTAAAAGTGATATAGATCCATTAGAGGATTGGTAGAACCAAAGCCTCCACACAATGAATCTCAAGGTTATTGGATCAAAGAGATCAAATTAACATACTTGGGCTTACAAACATAAGTTTGGGCCGCAAATGATCATTTATTCGAATCGGGGAAAATTTAGCGCTATGTTAAGCAATCGTAAGTAAACTTATATAAAAGTCGCACATATTTTGAGGCCGGTCAATAGCAATCTATACACCATTTGCTTTGAGATATGATATAGAGGTCATGCTCCAATAACCATTAGTGCAATAAGAAAGGGATGAGATGAAGAAGGATGGGAAAGAATATAAACCACATTTGAATTAAAATTTAATCAAACTATTATTAAAATCATTCATCCATTTTTATGGAGTTAGACTCAACACCATGCATCCAATGATGTTAATAAAGTTCATGATCAAAAATTCAACCCAAAATCAGTCAGAAAATAATCACAAAATAATATTACATTTAGTATATGCATTAAAAGGGTTTTTAAATGTTTTAAAAATAGAAATAAAAGAGAAAAATATCAACTATGTTCAAATTAATCAAGAAAAATTTATTAAGACCATAGAAAAATCAGAAATGAACTCAAATATTTTTATGAAATTTTTGGTAATTTTTTAAAGTCAGAAACTATTTTTAAAATTAAAAGAAATGAGTAAAGTAAACCAAAAATGATAAAAAATAACAAATTCAGAAATAAAAAATAAATGAGGTCACCAATATTTGTCACAATATCATTGGATCATTCCAAAAAAATTTCAGAATTTAAAAATTCATAAAATTATTTTTAAACATTTAAAACAATTCAAATAAAGTGAAAATTTATAAAAAATATCAAAACACAAAAGAAAAATGTAAAAAAAATAAAAATCAGAAAGAGAAAAATCAAAAATATTTTTCATGATTTTTTCCAATTTTTTGGATTTAAAATGAATTTTCTATGATTTTTTGAAATTTAAATCAATTAAAATAAAAATCAGAATATAACATATCAAACCAAAAAAATATGGGCCATCTGATCATTGTCAAAACGCTATAGTAAACAGATCAACTGGACCTGACGCTGTGCATGTTATGGACTTTTGTGAGTAAAACACTAGATCACTAATTAAATAAGAAATTAAAAAAAAAAACAAATGACACGCCATCATTGGTTGGAAGATGAGACGTTGGTCATATTCAACCTCCAGCCAACGTGAAATACATGTCTCTCAAACTGTAAAGTCAGAAGCTCGGACCTATGCCATTCGCATTGTCTCATCAAGACGAAGACAACCACACCTTCGCGAAAAATTTATATAAACTGTAGCTCAAGTAATTTGGAAGGAAAGTTTTGAAAAGGGATTTGAAATTTCATGGTCAAAACGTGTTTCTAGTTAGAAGAAAGTGTTGCGACTAGAACCAGGGAAATGAGAGCTTCACAATGACATCAAAGTTTGGAAGAATTGATGGAGAAATCTACCTATTGAAATTAAGTTGCATAGCTCTGAAACTAGACTTCTATGTATCAATATAGGTCACGATTCTTGAAGGTAATTGTATGATTAGCTTCAGGGAATACCAAGGAAGGTGAATTGATAGAAAAAATAGATTGAAAAGGCTTGAACACTGATTTTGAAGTTGCAGAAAAGTGAGTTATGGAATGAGTTTGGAAGGGTGATTTTGGCTGTTCAAGCTTGAGAAAACGAATGGAATAAGGTCCTCTATTTATAGGAAAACGAATGGAAATGAAAATTGGAGAAAACAAAGAAGTTTGGAGGTGAATTGAGTGGGGATTGGACACGAGTGAAGTGTGATATCATTTTCACCAAAACTCATCCAATCTTTGTGTTTTGAGGTTCTAAACACTTATGGAAAGTTTGTTAATCAAGTATAAATCAAAAACATGCACAAATCTTGTGATTAGAGGCCACATTATGGATTTCAAAATTCTGACTTGGTGAGAAATTCAGTTTCAAGTTACCAATTTCAAAACAATGGCATTTTCAACTCAAGGGGTCTTA
The DNA here is from genome assembly GCA_948472305.1 of Vicia faba. Classification (NCBI taxonomy): domain Eukaryota; kingdom Viridiplantae; phylum Streptophyta; class Magnoliopsida; order Fabales; family Fabaceae; genus Vicia; species Vicia faba. The sequence goes on along the minus strand of OX451741.1, from coordinate 720,354,893 downwards.
TGATATGATTCTTGATGCTTTAGAAAGATGAGATTACAAGCTTTGCAATGGGAAAAGAATGGAATCAAATGGATGTTTGAGCTGAAAGTTGCAATGAGCCAAAGTTGGGAAAAAGAGGTTGACTTTCCATACTTAGAAATATTTCAAGTTTTTCTTCAAAAGTGACCTATAATATTTTGCATCCAAACATGGCCTTCCTCTTGGAATTTTCTCTTGACCAAAAAAGATGGCATGCAATAAACCTCTTGAAGACATTTTGAAACTTGAACCATTTAAAATCTCCAAAGAATGAGAGAGTTATGAATTGTTGAAGTTGGCAAAAAATAATGAAATGACCTATTGTTGTACCCCAAAATTTTCCCTCTTATTTTCACACAAGACATACTCCTAGAGGTCCTCAATTGCTCAAGTTGACTAAGGATTGACCAGACAAATCTCCCTCTTAAGACAATAAGCCTCAAACTAGGATTTCAATTTCAAGAAAGATGGTTGAGTTCCAAGGGTCCCAAATGGTCTCCATTGTTCTAATATGTCCTCAAGATCATCCATGCCAAGTTTCGTGCCTTGCACAACAAGTTTGCTCAATCAACTGCTCAAATGCCTGAAAATCAATTGTACTAGGTCAAAAGTCAACTATGGCCCAAATACAGTCAAACTTCAAGATTTTTGGTCAACATCAACATTTTGAAGTAATATCCATCATTTGATCATGGGTTGATTATGATTCCTCAAGAAATGCTCCCAACTCATTAAAAGTAAAAAATGGCAATTTAGGGTTTCTATAGGAAAAGTCAACCAAACTTTGACCAGGCATAACTTTCTTATACTTTATTAGAAATTTTCCAGCAAAGGCTCATTTTGAAGAGAATCCAATTTCCTACAACTTCTCTTCAACCCTTAAGGTCAAGAAATGCCTCAATCAAAAGATATAAGCTCATACATTATAGGTCATTTCAAAAAGTCAACAAAAACACATTTTGGGTCAAAGATCCTTACATGAACCTGGAGGATCCAATTGAGATGAAACCAAAATGGTTGTTTAGAGGACATCCTAAGATTTCTAAAAAGTCAAAAAACACCCTCTTAGGGTAAAAAATGAGAGAGATGTGTATTGCTAAAGTTGACTAAAGTTTGGAAATGTTCATGAAGTCAACATTGATCAAAATTGATTTTTTTCCAAATGGGTCCATGTTTTCTGGTTTGAAACTTGTTCCTAAGATGACCCACGACCCCTGAGCTTATCCACCTATTATTTTATTATTTTTATTATTTGTTTTGATTTTTTATTCATTAAAATCAAAATAAATCAAATAAAATATTGAAATAATGAAATAAAATCCAAAGATTTGTTTTAGGGCCATATAATAAGTCTAAGGTCTGATAAGCAAGTGAAGATTTCGTGCAAGGACTGATTGGAATGAAAAGAGCATGTTTTGGCCAATTTTGGAAACTTCAAATACAAATTGTAAATCAAATATTTTTCTCACAAATCTTCAAGATTGCATCCAGTTTTGTTAACCTAATATGTTCTCATATATATGTGTAACATTCCCAGACCAGAAAAAGAGGATTTGGCCGTGTAGAATTGACACAAGAAACTCCAATTTTTTGACAAAAAAGTGGCACTCAGTTTGGCATTTGTAGGGAGATTCAAGGCATTCTAAAGCTTGCAATCAACTCTTGGGCACATTTGAAAGCTAATTGGACCACTCTCACGCATCAAAGCACCCAAAACTGGCACATACAGTATCACAGTTTGCTCTTCTTTCTTGAATTTGATTTTGATAATACACGCATGATAAATGAATTTTGAGTATGCATTCATGTTTATATGATAATTTAGAACATGTTTGAATGATTACTTGCTTGTTTTAATGTGTGTATGACTAACTGCCATGGTTATGGTTTTGAGGTTTATTTTAGGGTTTTCCATTACAGGCAAAATTAGGCCAAAAGAAGAGTATCATTGTACTCACGAGATCAAACCCAGTTTATTTATGTATTTAGATTGAATTTATATTGCTTGGTTGAGATTTTGGAAATATGCAGGCCCTATAGTTATAGCCATGTCCGTAGGTAAAAGTCTTTGGGCTAAAACGACAGCCATTGGGAAAGACGACTGTGTGGCAAGATCTAATTGGCTAGTTTGAATGGCGCGCATGTTTTATTATAATTACTGACCATTACTCAATATATTATATTATGTTTGTTTTGCATAATGAATGATCAGCTAGCTCAGATGGAAAAGGGGAAGGATTTAAGGCGCGCGCGTGTGAGAGGTCAGAGGTTCGACCCCTGCCTCCTGCATATTATTTTTCTCATAATTTGCTTGCAGATCCAATACTTCCATTACCAACGCACTCAACATAGGCCTCAAATTCATCACCATCAGATCAAGCAGCGCCAGATCTAACGCCTTGGGGAAGCAGCCACATGATGGACCTCCCAGCTTGTTCCACACTGGATCTCACGTTTGCATTGGGCTTATAGGATCTTGGGCCTTGACAATTCAGCATGCAACCCTCCAAATTGGGTTCTCACCCCCCTGAGGCCCATTTTTCTAACTTCTTTATTCTTTTTATTTAATTTATATTTTATTTGTTTATTTTATTTTTAATTATAAAATCAGAAAATCATCACAAAAATAGGACTTAGTTTTTTTAATAAATTAATTTTTGCAAATTAATTAATTTCATCAACTTTAATTTGATTCATTAATTAAAATTAATTAGAAAAATTAGGTTAAATTTCAAACCTTTTCATAAAAAAATCCCAAAAATATTTTCAATGAGAAAATTAGATTTTTAGGGTTTAAAACTTTTTTCCAGTTAATTCTCGCGCGTTATTATTTTTCCGTACGATTACTTTTTTTTATTATTAATGTAACTGCGCCTGGTTTGTAATAGCTTAATTAGGGTTTACAATTTCTGCATCTTATTTTCCGTTCATTATTTTTGTATCTACACCAAAGCCATGTAATAGCGAAGGACCCTTTATTTCTCGTTTTTATATTCTGTATATGCTTGTATATATAACTGTTAGTAACTTAGGCATGCATGACAAGATAAATCAATTAACCATTAGACCACTAACTTCAAGATAATATATCTGAAAAAACCACTGTTTCACACTTGCACCCTTAGGGTATACCTCACTTGGTTGCCTCGGATAATAATAGTCACAATTCTCGAATCACGCGAATTCTTAGTGGCTGTCCTCAAGTCTAAAGAGATCACTAGTCACTGGATGACCCTCTCGACTGTTGCCTCTGTTTAAAAGTGATGTTAGGGCTTTAGGAAAGTTACTAAGAGTTCTTTCCCAGTTTCTTTAGTGACCGTACATCCCTTTCGATAGTCCCTCAAAAATCTAATGACTAGGGTTACCTACTCACTAATAGTAGGATAACACAGTCTAAAGGAAAGGAGGAGAAAAACAATCTTTTTCGAGTAGGTAGATGTGATCGGTGGGAATAGAACTGACTGTTTTTGGAATGCTGGTTCGCGAAATGTCGCGGTAAGCAAGAGTCGCCACCGTCTTTTATTATCTCCAACATGGAAAGGACAAAAGCACAGCAAAATTCCTTTTCGAGATGTTTCTCGGTTCGGGAGGTAGATTATAGAAAGGGAAGGTGTTAGCACCCTTTCTATCCGTGGTTATCCACGGGCTCTTAGGTACTTGCTCACTATGTTTTCAAAAGATTTTTGCTTTTCTTGTGTTTGTGGGTTTTGAAAAAGTTTGTTTGAAAACTTCGATTTTAACTCTTGTATCAGTCCTCAAGAGTGTATGAAGTATTTGTTTGAAAACTTTTGTCAGAAAGTGTAGGTGCGAAAAGTATTTTTGTTTTGAAAGAGCAAGTATCTAAGAACCTCTACCTACTCAAAAGAAATTAAGTTGTGTAAATGTCCTTTAGACAGTACTATCCCACTATTGAGAAGTAGGTAGCACCGTCGTTGGAGTTATTCGGGTCAATTCGATTATAGGGACATGTGGTCACCAAAGCAATAGTAGGACGCCTTAGCGGTAACCCTAATGTCTTAGATCTTTTTTATCCGAGGCAACTGTTTCGAGGCAACTTTGATCTTTAGACAGGAGGGCGACCTCTAAAACACCCTATACTCAATGACCACGTCGAGGCAACCAAGTGAGGCGTACCCTAGGAGTGGCATGTGCGAGTGTGTCAGGATTCAGTTAAATTATCTTTGCACATGTTATGGTGAGCTACGTTTTGATTTTATTTTGAGAACAAGTCTTGTCATGCATAGCCTAGTTAACATACATCTAACAGTTAAATATTGCGGAAAGTAAATCTACGCTATTACAAGGCGTCGGGTATTTACATCGCCAAAAGAAACCCTTGAAAAGTAAATTGCAGGAAAATAAAGAAAGCGATAAAAAGTCCTAATTAGCGCTATTACATCCTCGGAGCAATTACATAAATATGGATCGAAAATTAATATGCGCGAAAAGAAATTAAATCGGAGAAGTCCTTAGGGTTTTGACCCTTTTGGAGAAAAGAATAAATTTTTGGTTATTTGGCAATTAATTAAACCTAAAACTAATTAATTAAATAAAAGAAATATTTTTTTTATTTTTTTAATGTTTTAATGAAATAAAAGAAAATTGTCAATAAAACCCTAATTCTAATTTATTTTTATTTGTTATGAAAATAATTAAAGTTAACCTAATTAAAAAAACTAAATTAATTAATTACATTTATTTACAAAAATAATAAATTAAAGGTGAAATTAATAAATAATTATGAAAATATTACATTTTATGTTTTCTGATTTTATTATGAAAAATAATTAATTTGTGAGTTAACTAAATAATAATAATAATAATAATTAAAAGTAAAATAATTAAATGGAAATTATAAAAGAAAAGAAGAAAAAAAGAATGAATGAACCAGGGGGGTATTGGCCCAATATGGAGGTAAGTTCTGGAATTTATGGCCCATTAATCTCAAGCCTTTTTGAATTTCTTTGATTGTCCAGGCGCATGGTTGACTAGGGAGCATGATGATTCCTCCATCTGGGCCTTCAGATTTGCTTTGCAAGCCACTTGGCGTGTGGATAATTGAGATGCATAGTAGACCACAAGGCATAAGGCATACTGGATAAGCTGCAAGAAAATAGCAATAATAATTTTGGGGGACCTGGGATTCGAACCCAGGTCCCAATGATCAATACTCCAATGCCTTAACCACTCCAACTGCACGCTTTATTCGTTAGTAAAAGAAAAATCAATTATCATATTAACAAACACACAAATATGCTGTAACACAGAAACACGCGCGCCCTTTTTTTGAACTGACCAATAGTATATCAACAGCTCATCATCTTCTTCCTTCGCCTGCATAAAAACAAATTAGATAGCGGGGGTTTTTAACCCCCACTATATGACACGAGGAATAATAGCGATTAGGGCTGTAGGCTACATAAATATTTCGCGATGGTTGCTTTGGATTCGTCTGGTTCTCACGAATCCAACCATGTGTCTCACAAGGCTTAATTTTTCTTGTACTACAAAGCCCCAATTTGAAAGCTTATGAACCCTAGAATTCTTCCATGGTAACTTGTGATTCTGTACACTATAATTCAATTAACTTATGCCATTAGCTTCATATGGATTCAAGTAATGCAAAACAAACCATAAATCATGTTAAATGCGCATGAAATAAGCTGTACGATTCTCAAGATAAAACGCAAACCGTGACTCTATTCTTGATGATTCTCTGAGCTTCAATTCTTGGTTTTGATTGCAAAACGTCCCTGAGAACTCCTGCAATAGTTTAAAATCAACAACAGTCTTTAAATCGCCCTGGAATATAGAAATCAATTTTCAAGTTTTCTTGAATTTTTTAAATATGGTTATGGCTTTTTCTGCAAAAATTTCACGTGTGCATGATCAGGGTTTGCTTGTGTATTTATAGAGGAATGAGATTAGGTCAGAATCTTGAGCAAAAATCCATGGAATGATGATTTGAATATTTGATTGGAAATCATATATTTTTGAATCTTCATGATTGGAAAAAGTTGCCAAATTTGGAGATATTGCATCTTTGACTTGGTGCACGAATTTGCCAGCCTTTTTAGGTCATTCTTGCTTCACAAAAAGATTGAAAAACCATATCTTTATATTTTCCTACAATTTAAATTAATTAAATGAATTAATATTGATTAAAAATCCAATTAATTAATAAAAAATAAGAAAATAATTCAATTAAGCTTGATGGGTCGTGCATAGGCCATGGATGAAGTTTCAAGAAGAAATTTGAGGCCCATTAGCAAAAATGAAGTGTTTTGAGCAAAGTTGACTTTTGCAAATTCACAAAAATTTCCCAACTTCTCCAATGCGTATCTTGCTCAATTTTGATCATATGAACATGTTCTTGGACATTTTGGAAAGGTCTTGAAGTCCTCTAACCAATGCCTTTGGTCCTATGTCATTTGGAGTTACTAATCTCAAGTTATGGCCTTTGACTCAAAGTGCATTTTTGTTGACTTTTGAATTTGACCTATAATGTAGAAATTAATAACTTTTTGTGAGAGTATTTCTTGAACTTGGAGTGTGAAGATGGATTGTAGGAAATGTCATCCCCTTCAAAATGAGCATTGGATGGGATTTTTCTTACAAACCATGAAAAAGTTATGCCCTGGTCAAGATACAGTTGACTTTCCTACTGTCCAAAAATAGTAACTCTTTGCATCTTGATGATTTTTGAGCCATTCTTGTGGAATCATGATCAAGACATGATCAAATGATGATTTTGAACTCAAAATAAGATGTTGACCAAAACATTCTGACTTTTGACTGTAAAATGACCATTTTGCCCCTGTAGTTGACTATAGGTCAAATGGAGCTTTTGACTGTGCAAATTGGCACTGTGAGTCTTGAAACTTGGCATGTAGGTGCTTGAGGATGTATATAGGCCTATGAGACTTGATTGAACCATTGAAAACCCCAAATTCCTTGAAAGAACCAAAACCCTAATTTCAGTTGGCTTAGGAGGTGGTTTGAACTGTACAACTCTTTTGAGCAATCTTGAACCACTTGAAGATGATTCTTGACAAACCTTGAAGATTATGGGAGGGAAAATTTTGGGGTACAACAGTTTCCCCTGTTCAATCTTCTTAAACCTGAGGATGTAGATTGGCGTGTGTGCCTTTCGTGATCCGAAGGTGGAAGATGATTGAACACTAAAGTGCCCAGAAATTTGCACTCGCATAGTGTAGTATCAGTAATGTGATGTCGGGAATGGGCTTACAAATTCCATTTGGAGAGATGATAGATATGAGGATGGGCTTATAGATTCCATCTGGAGATGTGACAAAATCTTGTCGGGGATGGGCTTATAGATGCCATCTGAAAATGTAATGGATAGTTGTGGAGATGGGCTTAAAGACGCCATCTGGAAATGTTTGTTGAATTGTAACTTGGTAGGTTGAAGGGAGGAACTTGAGCAGGGTTGCCTGATGATGAGTCCGTGTAAAACTGCACCTTGGAAGAGAAGGAACCGGTATAGGGTTGCTTCATGATGGTCAAGTAGATAGGTGTCCTGTCTGGTTTCAGGTATTAATCTACAATCCGTCATCCACAGATATTTCCTGGCTAGTTACATGTGTTAATCTGGAACTTAAGAAGGTGTTGATCTGAGACGATTTCTACTCCAAATAGATAATGAAGGAATCGGGGACGATTACTACCTCAGCAGGATGATGAAGGAATCTAGGACGATTACTACCTCAGCATGATGATGAAGGAATCTGGCACGATTACTACCTCAGCAGAATGATGAAGGAATCTGGGACGATTACTACCTCAGCAGGATGATGAAGGAATCTGGGACGATTACTACCTCAACAGGATGATGAAGGAATCTGGGACGATTACTACCTCAACAAGATGATGAAGGAATCTAGGAATGATTACTACCTCAGCGGGATGATGAAGGAATCTGGTACGATTACTACCTCAGCAAGATGATGAAGGAATCTAGGACGATTACTACCTCAACAGAATGATGAAGGAATCTGGGACGATTACTACCTCAGCAGGATGATGAAGGAATCTGGGAATATTACTACCTCAGCAGGATGATGAAGGAATCTGGGACGATTACTACCTCATCAGAATGATGAAGGAACTGGGACGATTACTACCTTAGCAGGATGATGAAGGAATCTGGGACGATTACTACCTCAGTAGGATGATGAAGGAATCTGGGACGATTACTACCTCAGCAGGATGATGATGGAATCTTGATGACTTCTACCTCAGCAGGATAATGAAGGAATCTAGGACGATTACTACCTCAGCAGGATGATGAAGGAATCTTGGATGATTACTACCTCAACGGGATGATGAAGGTATCTTGATGACTTCTACCTCAGCGGGACGATGAAGGAATCTTGGACGATTACTACCTCAGCAGGAATGGTGAAGGAATCTTGGACGATTACTACCTCAACAGGAATGGTGAAGGAATCTTGGACGATTACTACCTCAGCAGGAATGGTGAAGGAATCTATGACGACTGCTACTCCAAAGGGTGATGACTTTTATTTGTTGATCGATCTTTCCTGAAAAGGTAAAGAGTTAGTTGTATGCAATATCATGATGTATGAGATGCATGATGTCATGATGTTCTCCAGAATAAACGGGGTCGTGTCGTATGCACTTTATCACGTATGTAAATAGGAGATGTGAAATGTGATATGTTTATGAATGTATTTTCGTCTGGGAAAATAAATCCTTGACAAATGCCGGGAAGTTTGTTAAATCCTGGGCTGATATTGAAGAGTCTGGTTGAATTCTTCGTTTCCACTGGGGATGATGCACGAAGATGATTGCAGGAATAAACTTGTAGGAAAAGATGACTCCGTTGGGGAATAAACCTGGTGAAGAGATTACTCTGCAGGGAATTACTCTGTGGGGAAGAGGTACTTCGCTGAGATTTTAACGATAACTCCGCTGGGGACTCTGTTGATAAGCTTTGTTGGGGATTTTGATGATGAACTCCGCTGGGGGATAGAAAGAACTTCGTTGGGGATGATTTTTCCATTGCAAGATGCTGAGGATAACCCAGTTAGACTCTTGTGGGAATAACCTTTGAATTTGGCTGAGGAGATATATTTGTACTCTGCAGGGAACAAGCTTCCAGAATCTTCTGGGGAAGATGATTCAACTCTGGCGGGGAAGCCTTTTAGACTGCACTGGGAAATGGCTCCACTGGGGGTACCTTGTATTCTGCCGGGGAACACTCTTATACTCTGTCGAGGAATATTAAGATTGTCGGGGATGCTTGCTGAGGAATATCTGTATGCTCCGCTGGGGAATATTAAGACCTACTGGGGATACCCAACTTTTTGGGCTGATGGTAGACCAACTCTGCTTGGGGAAGAGTATTGCTAATTCGTCCATAGTTGCAAGTATCAGTGGGGAGTGAAGGTATCTTAGCCATATTCTTCAACTGAATCTACCTTGTACCTGGAGGACAGAGCAGCTTGTACAGTTCGGACAATTCTTATTTGCCCCTGTTTTTGTGGGAGAAGAAGGCCTATGAGATGCTTGATAACTGCCGATTGACAAATCTTCTTCTGGCAGGCAAGTGACGAGATGACGAGACATAGTCGTACGCTTTGATACCTAATTTTTGCCTGGACCGCCCTTTCGGGTTTTCAGTCCATCGGGATACCCCTTTTTACCCAAGGCGCCTTTTCAAGTTTTCGACTTGCCGGGTGTACAGATTTTTTTTCATTTTCATCCCTTATTTTTGCCCGAACCCTTTTGGTTCGCCGGGAAGCCCTTATTTTTGCCTAGGCCAATCGACCTAGCGGGTCTTTGATTATGCGTAGTATTTTTTTTTTGACTATGTCCATGCTCTCAGGATGTAGGGAGTTGTCACTGTCGATAGTATTGTGTTGCCATACTACTAGAAGATGTTTGATCGTGCGAGATTTGTCGCTGGAATTCATGTCCAATGCCCCAAGTGACTCAAGCAGAGATTTGCCCCCAACTGTTTGGCATCTTGAGAGATTCCTTGAATCTTGACTTGACTGCCCCAGATGATGGACAATGGTTATGTCTGTCCCTTGGTTGGAAGTGTTTTTCCACTTGATGTGATCCGTTTTGTTGAGAAGGTTTTTTGTTCACTAGCTATTCGTCGTGCGAATTTCTCTGTTGTTTGAACAAATAGTCATATGCAAACAATGTTATTTTAAGAATGCAAAGCTTATGTCTGTCTTGAAGTTTTTGAAAATGCAGTTTTCAATAAAGCAAGTGAATTTTTTGTAAAACGCAATGTCAACTCAAGATTTTACAGCGAGCCTCACAGGAGTCAGGACACCTTTTGTAACAGTATGCTTTCGAACTAACCCATGCTTCAGCTAGGACTTTTTAAGGGTTATAACGTGGCCTGGTTCACGGTTTAAGAAACAAAGGATAAAGGCTCAAAATTTATTTGTACCCATCCGCTCTTCGTGATGTTCTTCCATCCTAAACTCGGCTAATCGCGCATTAGATCTTGTTTAAATCCTTGCACTGATATTCCGGTGATGGTTCGGATATTGACAATTTATTTTGAACAGGCAGTCATTTCTTTTTGTTGAGGGTTTGCAGGACCTCTTGCTTTTGATTTGTGTTATCCCTGTCTTTTTGCCTGAACTGTTTCTTTTGTGATTACAGTCAGCGGGATGCCCCAGTTTTTTGTAAGTCTCCTTCATAGGTTTTGACTTATTGGGCTTTTATTTTGAGAGATAATGACTGCCTGTCTTGACGATTATAGGGAACCATCACTGTCTTTTGTTTTTGGAAGGACTCATTTGATGCCATTCATTGTGCACCTGGATCAACTGAGAAAACTACCCTGCCCCAGGTTTTGATTAAGGGTTTAAATTTTTGAAAAGAAAAACTCCAACTTCTTTGGCTCAAAGGGGTTGACTAGGGATCATCTTCCTTATAACTCCACTATTTAGGATTTGAAACAATGTCTGTACTTCATCAGCGCGGTCTGTTCAAAAGCATACTGTAAAGATCGTGGTATCGTTTTCGTCATCCTCCCTCAAAAGGCTTAGAATTTTTTTAATCAAGAGTTGAACATCACAAGAATGAAAGCAATTTGAATATAGTGAATACGAATGGATTGATTCAAACAGACATATGCAATGCATTGATAAAGTAACAAAGTTTGACATGAATAAATGTTTGCACAATCAAAAGAAAATTACAAATTGAAAATTCTAATGAACAAAAAAGTCTTCTCGTCTCAGGACTTGTCACTTCAAATGGTGAACCTTGGAGGGATGGTAGAGGAACTCATCCTGACCACCTTGGGTGAATTCCAATGCTCCTTCATCAATCAGGTCCTAGATCTTGTTCTTCAGAGTCCAACAGTCGTCGGTGTCATGTCCTGGACTGTCAGAGTGGTATGCACACCTGGCATCAGGATTGTAGTTGGGTGAAGAAGTCTTAGGATTCGGGTGAGGTCCTACCAACGTCACCAGATTCAAATTCAACAGGTGTTGCAAAGCTTGGGACAGCGGCATGTTGAGCTTGGTAAACGGCCTCGGAGTAACCTGTTGCTTATGGTCAGGTTGTTGTTGGACCTGTGAGGTAGTGGCACCCTGGAGAGGTCTATTATTCATCAAACCAAACCTTTGACTTCTCGGAAGTTGACTAATGACTTGATCCTCAACCTTGACTATTTGCTTCATACTGTTGTATCTGTCTTGATAAAGCTGGTTGATCACGGTTCTCAACTCTTCTTACTCCCGAGCTAAGCCTTGGATAAGAGCCATCTGCCCCAGCATCTGGGTTTTCATTGCATCCACCTCAGCTTGCAGATGTTTCAGCCGTTCGTCCTTACTGTCTTCAGGACTCTTTTTGACCAAATTCCCCATGAGGAGTGTTCTCAACTCTTCCTGCCCCTTGGATAGGCTTAGGAAGATTTCCCTGAACTGAGTCTCTTGAGTATGAAGATCCTGGTTGTCATGTTGGAAAGCCATTGCTGAAATAAACAGCGAGAACGTGAGAGACCTGTATTGGATGACCTGTTATGCAATGATATGTGTGATATATGTATGCAATGTTTTCAAGGATCTCGCGGGGTAAACAAAGAAACTTGTTAGAATTTGAATTTGGTAACTTGATTGAAGGAACTTCATGTTGCTGAGAGTCCTTCTTCAAGAGTCAAGCTCACCATATCAAGTGGGTCATAGCCCCTGACTCAAGTCATCATGTTTTGATCTCCAAACAACCTTGGCTAGAGGAAAATAAATCCCCTTTGCCCCTTGCTAGACATTTGGTTCATCATGACCTGCATCACAAACCCTTGAGATCCTTGAAATGGGTTAGTCCTTATGCAAGATGTATGCAGTGTTATGATGTGATGATGTTATGATGTTATGATAAAGGCACACCACAAGTATTCATAAAAGGCAGACATGGTAAGGCACACAAGTCACACCAGACAACCCTTAGAGTTCAGGCCAGCATGAAGTTTAGGTACTACCCTCTTTCAGTTTCGGTTGGTTAAGACCTGTCCTAAAAATAGTAACCGAGTTCTAGAGGATCTCAATATCACTGACTACCCTCAATCGGTCATAACTCCAGCTTCACAACCTTTTCTTGCGGCCAGAACCATCGCGAGAGTTTAGCCTCAATGAGTGTAGCATACTGCTACTGTTCTATGGCCAAGTTGGTCAATTTAAGGTGCTAAGGTCAGTTGGTGCTTAATGACTCCTCAGAAGACCCATATTCTCCTCGTTCCAACACAAGGGATATAGGTACAGACCAAGGTGTCACACCAACGTAGCTACTGCTTCACCCGTGTCGGTCTACGCCGGACAGGTCCCTCACAGTTTATTGCTACCTAAAGGGTATTCCCCAGATCCGGGTTAGGATCTATGAAACTCCGATACAAGCCCACAAATATAAATCATACAAAGCATGCAATTGAAAACATAGAATAATCTAATCCTAAGGTACACCTCACTTATTAATATCCCCAGCAGAGTCGCCAGTTCTGTGATCGGTGGGAATAGAACTGACTGTTTTTGGAATGCTGGTTCGCGAAATGTCGCGGTAAGCAAGAGTCGCCACCGTATTTTATTTTCTCCAACATGGAAAGGACAAAAGCACAGCAAAATTCCTTTTCGAGATGTTTCTCGGTTCGGGAGGTAGATTATAGAAAGGGAAGGTGTTAGCACCCTTTCTATCCGTGGTTATCCACGGGCTCTTAGGTACTTGCTCACTATGTTTTCAAAAGATTTTTGCTTTTCTTGTGTTTGTGGGTTTTGAAAAAGTTTGTTTGAAAACTTCGATTTTAACTCTTGTATCAGTCCTCAAGAGTGTATGAAGTATTTGTTTGAAAACTTTTGTCAGAAAGTGTAGGTGCGAAAAGTATTTTTGTTTTGAAAGAGCAAGTATCTAAGAACCTCTACCTACTCAAAAGAAATTAAGCTGTGTAAATGTCCTTTAGACAGTACTATCCCACTATTGAGAAATAGGTAGCACCGTCGTTGGAGTTATTCGGGTCAATTCGATTATAGGGACATGTGGTCACCAAAGCAATAGTAGGACGCCTTAGCAGTAACCCTAATGTCTTAGATCTTTTTTATCCAAGGCAACCGTTTCGAGGCAACTTTGATCTTTAGACAGGAGGGCGACCTCTAAAACACCCTATACTCAATGACCATGTCGAGGCAACCAAGTGAGGCGTACCCTAGGAGTGGCATGTGCGAGTGTGTCAGGATTCAGTTAAATTATCTTTGCACATGTTATGGTGAGCTACGTTTTGATTTTATTTTGAGAACAAGTCTTGTCATGCATAGCCTAGTTAACATACATCTAACAGTTAAATATTGCGCAAAGTAAATCTACGCTATTACAAGGCGTCGTGTATTTACATCGCCAAAAGCAACCCTTGAAAAGTAAATTGCGGGAAAATAAAGAAAGCGATAAAAAGTCCTAATTAGCGCTATTACATCCTCGGAGCAATTACATAAATATGGATCGAAAATTAATATGCGCGAAAAGAAATTAAATCGGAGAAGTCCTTAGGGTTTTGATCCTTTTTGAGAAAAGAATAAATTTTTGGTTATTTGGCAATTAATTAAACCTAAAACTAATTAATTAAATAAAAGAAATATTTTTTTGAGTTTTTTTAATGTTTTAATGAAATAAAAGAAAATTGTCAAGAAAACCCTAATTCTAATTTATTTTTATTTGTTATGAAAATAATTAAAGTTAACCTAATTAAAACAACTAAATTAATTAATTACATTTATTTACAAAAATAATAAATTAAAGGTGAAATTAATAAATAATTATGAAAATATTACATTTTATGTTTTCTGATTTTATTAAGAAAAATAATTAATTTGTGAGTTAACTAAATAATAATAATAATAATTATTATTATTAAAAGTAAAATAACTAAATGGAAATTATAAAAGAAAAGAAGAAAAAAGAATGAATGAACCAGGGGGGTATTGGCCCAATATGGAGGTAAGTTCTGGAATTTCTGGCCCATTAATCTCAAGCCTTTTTGACTTTCTTTGATTGTCCAGGCGCATGGTTGACTAGGGAGCATGATGATTCCTCCATCTGGGCCTTCAGATTTGCTTTGCAAGCCACTTGGCGTGTGGACAATTGTGATGCATAGTAGACCACAAGGCATAAGGCATACTGGATAAGCTGCAAGAAAATAGCAATAATAATTTTGGGGGACCTGGGATTCGAACCCAGGTCCCAATGATCAATACTCCAATGCCTTAACCACTCCAACTGCACACTTTATTCTTTAGTAAAAGAAAAATCAATTATCATATTAACAAACACACAAATATGCTGTAACACAGAAACACGCGCGCCCTTTTTTTGAACTGACCAATAGTATATCAACAGCTCATCATCTTCTTCCTTCGCATGCATAAAAACACATTAGATAGCGGGGGGTTTTAACCCCCACTATATGACACGAGGAATAATAGCGATTAGGGCTGTAGGCTACATAAATATTTCGCGATGGTTACTTTGGATTCGTCTGGTTCTCACGAATCCAACCATGTGTCTCACAAGGCTTAATTTTTCTTGTACTGCAAATCCCCAATTTGAAAGCTTATGAACCCTAGAATTCGTCCATGGTAACTTGTGATTCTGTACACTATAATTCGATTAACTTATGCCATTAGCTTCATATGGATTCAAGTAATGCAAAACAAACCATAAATCATGTTAAATGCGCATGAAATAAGTTGTACGATTCTCAAGATAAAACACAAACCGTGACTCTGTTCTTGATGATTCTTTGAGCTTCAATGCTTGGTTTTGATTGCAAAACGTCCCTGAGAACTCATGCAATAGATTAAAATCAACAACAGTCTTTAAATCGCCCTGGAATATAGAAATCAGTTTTCAAGTTTTCTTGAATTTTTTCAATATGGTTATGGCTTTTTCTGCAGAAATTTCACATGTGCATGATCAGGGTTTGCTTGTGTATTTATAGAGGAATGAGATTAGGTCAGAATCTTGAGCAAAAATCCATGGAATGATGATTTGAATATTTGATTGGAAATCATATATTTTTGAATCTACATGATTGGAAAAAGTTGCCAAATTTGGAGATATTGCATCTTTGACTTGGTGCACGAATTTTCCAGCCTTTTTAGGTCATTCTTGCTTCACAAAAAGATTGAAAAACCATATCTTTATATTTTCCTACAATTTAAATTAATTAAATGAATTAATATTGATTAAAAATCCAATTAATTAATAAAAAATAAGAAAATAATTCAATTAAGCTTGATGGGTCGTGCATAGTCCATGGATGACGTTTCAAAAAGAAATTTGAGGCCCATTAGCAAAAATGAAGTGTTTTGAGCAAAGTTGACTTTTGCAAATTCACAAAAATTTCCCAACTTCTCCAATGCATATCTTGCTCAATTTTGATCATATGAACATGTTCTTGGACATTTTGGAAAGGTCTTGAAGTCCTCTAACCAATGCCTTTGGTTCCATGTCATTTGGATTTACCAATCTCAAGTTATGGCCTTTGACTCAAAGTGCATTTTTGTTGACTTTTGAATTTGACCTATAATGTAGAAATTGATAACTTTTCGTGAGAGCATTTCTTGAACTTGGAGTGTGAAGATGGATTGTAGGAAATGTCTTCCCGTTCAAAATGAGCATTGGATGGGATTTTTCTGACAAACCATGAAAAAGTTATGCCCTGGTCAAGATACAATTGACTTTCCTACTGTCCAAAAATAGTAACTTTTTGCATCTTGATGATTTTTGAGCCATTCTTGTGGAATCATGATCAATACTTGATCAAATGATGATTGTGAACTCAAAATAAGATGTTGACCAGACAATCTGACTTTTGACTGTAAAATGACCATTTTGCCCTTGCAATTGACTATAGGTCAAATGGAGCTTTTGACTGTGCAAATTGGCACTGTGAGTCTTGAAACTTGGCATGTAGGTGCTTGAGTCTTGCAAATTGCTATGAGACTTGATTGAACCATTGAAAACCCTAAATTCCTTGAAAGAACCAAAACCCTAATTTCAACTGGCTTAGGAGGTGGTTTGAACTGTACAACTCTTTTGAGCAATCATGAACCACTTGAAGATGATTCTTGATAAACCTTGAAGATTATGGGAGGGAAAATTTTGGGGTACAACAGTAGATAACTGTTAGGTACTTGCTCAAACAAATTTTTACACCCTACACTTTCAAATATTACTTTTCAAACAAAAGTTTTCAAAATATTTTATCACACTATTGAGGACTGATACAAGAGTTACCATAAAGTGAATCGCCGCGCTAAGGTAATTTTTAAAGCTTTTTAAAAAACAAAAACACAAGAAATTTCAAAAATGAGAAAGTACCTAAGAGATCATGGAAAACCATGGATGGAAAGGGTGATAACACATTCCCTTTTCCATAATCTACCCCCCGTACTCAAAAATCTCAAAAAAAGGTATTTCTCTGTTCTTTTCACGCTTTCCTTGTTGGATAAAAGAAAAGTCAATGGCGACTCTTTCCTACCGTGACATTTGTGAACAAAAAACGCAAACCAGTATTAACAGTCGGTTCTGCCACCGTATCACAGAACTGGCGACTCTGCTGGGGATTACTTATAAAATGGGGTTTACCTTAGGGTCTAGATCATTTTAATTGCTTTCTCTGTTTGCTTTGACTATTTTATCTTTGAGGGTTTTGTTGGGGTATTCTTGTAAAGATAATATACCTTGATCTGGGGAACCTTATTAGGTAAGTAGAAATAAACCATGGAAGTTGTACGGTGTAGACCGATACGGACAAAGTGGTGGCTACGTTAGCTCGACACTTTGGATTGTACTAATATTCCTTGAGTAAGTTAAGGATAACATTAGGCTTCCTCATAGTGTCACTAAGCGCAAACTGACCTTTAAAACCTTTAATTGACTCATCCTAGCCACTAGGAAGTAGTGAGACAACCGGGTTTGGTTCCGACTGAAGATTGGTTGATACTCGATACTAAACTCATTGAGGCTGGACTTTTAGGATTTTTTGGTCGCAATACTTCGGTGTGGAGCTGAAAAAATTTCTAAAGGGAAGTCAGTGATATTGAGGCTCCTTAGAACCTGGTTACTATTTCTAAGACAGGTTGAGCCAACTAAACTCCAAGAGGGTACTTACTTGTAAACCCCATGCAAGCCTAAACCTAAGGCTGCTTGTGTGACTTATTTGCCTTCATTGTCTAACAACTTGAATTCTTTGCAGGGTTATCACCTTACATCTTTTCTGAACGTATAACATACACATCATAACATTATGACACAACATTTCCTTAACCATTTCAAGGATCTCAAGGGTTTGTGATGCTGGTTATGGTAAATCAGACGTCCGGCAAGGGGCAAAGGGGATTTATTTTCCTCTAGCCAACGCCGTCAAAAGACCAAGCACGATAACTTGAGCCAGGGGCTATGACCCACTCGATATGGTGAGCTTGACTCTCGTAGAAGGACTCTCAATGTTACAAAGTTCTTCAACCAAAGCTACAAATTTTAACTTCTGACATTTTCTTGTTTACCCTGTGAGATCCTTGAAAACGTTACATACATATATCATGCATATCATTGCATAAAAGGTCTTCCAGTACATGTTTCTCATCTTCTTGCTGTCTATTTCAGCAGAAAAAATGGCTCCTGAACAAACAATCAAAAACCTCAAGGCTTAAAACGCTCAGTTCCAGCAAATTTTCCTGACTCTGACCCAGGGGAAAGAAGACCTGAAGGCTCTGATCGTCAAAAAGAAGGCTAATAAGGCACAGAAACCGGTTTGTGTGGGAAGGAGAAGACCAGCTAACCGAGTCCTAGATTTTGTAACCCCATCAAAGGAAGGAGGTAATCATGAAGAAGAAGATGAGGAATCAAATGAAAGAGAAAAAGTACAACGTCTGAAGAAGATGAACCTAACTATGATGAGGAGAAGTATCTTCCCGCTAATGAAAAATACAAACAGCTGGAGGATCGGCTCAATGCCATGGAGATCCAAAGGGTGCCCGGTTTGCATTTCGAAGAGTTAGGTTTGGTTTTGGGAGTGGTCATCCCACCAAAGTTCAAGGTTCCCACATTCATAAAATATGACGGTGTTTCCTGTCCTAAGCTTCACTTGAGGTCATATGTCAGAAAGATCCAGCCTCACACTGCCGACCGGAAGTTATGGGTCCATTACTTCCAAGAAAGTTTGGCTGGCACTCAACTGGATTGGTTTTATCAGCTAGAAGGAACCGACATCCATACCTGGGAAGACTTGGCTACTACTTTCTACAAGCAGTACCAATACAATGCTGACCTGTCACCAACTCGAGTGCAACTACAGAATATGTACATGAGCTCGAGAGAAGGGTTCAAGGAATATGCGCAAAAATGGAGGGATCTAGCTGGCAGGGTTCAAACTCCTCTGACTGATCGGGAAATGGTGGACATGTTCATGGGCACTCTGACAGGCCCATTCTTCAATTTGCTGATTAGGAGTTCCTCATCCGGGTTCACAGAGATGATTATGACTGGAGAGAGAATCAAAAGTGGTATCAGGAGCGGGAAGATCCCAATGGCTGCATCTTCTAATACTGAGAAGAAGACATTTGGTGGTAAAAGGGAAGCCAATGTTGTGCATGGCCAGAAGGGTCGTAATAAGGAAGACTACCACCAATCTGTGGGGGCAGTACTGGTCTCTAATTCGGCATGCGCACAACGACCATAGCAACAGAGTAATCAGCAAAGGCAAGACGAGCCTAAGAGACAATTTTCCCAAATCAACATGCCATTGCCACAAGCATTGCAACACATGTTGAAGATGAATCTGATTACGGTAATAGGTCCTCATCCCAACCCTAAGACTTCCTCTCCTAACTACAATCTTGATGCAAGGTGTGCCTATCATTCCGGCAGTCCGGGGCATGATACTAATGATTGTTGAGCGCTGAAATATAAGATTCAGAATATGATTGATGCCATGGATATTGAGTTCGACCCTCCCGAGACTCTAAATATGATCACTGCTCCCATGCCAAATCATGGCTAGGATTGAAAGCATTTTTGTTCATTTGAATTCTCAAGTTGTATTTTCTTTGTTTATTCAAACAATTATTGTCATGTCAAAACTTTGTTATTTCATTAATGCATTACACATGTTTGTCTTGAATTAATTTATGCTTAAATTGCTTTCTTACTTATTTTTGTGATATTCAACTCTCTACCAAAATCTCTAAGCTTTTAGAGGGAGGA
Source organism: Vicia faba (assembly GCA_948472305.1). Lineage (NCBI taxonomy): Eukaryota > Viridiplantae > Streptophyta > Magnoliopsida > Fabales > Fabaceae > Vicia > Vicia faba. The sequence continues at coordinate 720,335,114 of OX451741.1, read as the reverse complement.
TGACGAGAACAATACCACAATCTCTACAATATGCTTTTGAACAGACCCCACTGATGATGTACATGCGTTGTTTCAAATCCTAAACAGTGGAGATATAAGGAAGATAATCCCTAGCAAAACCCTTTGAGCCAAAGAAGTAGGAGTTTTCTTTTCACAAAAATTAAAACCCTTAATCATAACCTAGGGCAGGGTAGTTTTCTCAGTTAATTCAGATGTGCACTCAATCACAAACTTTCCCTTCATACATGACAAATAGTGTAGAAGATGCTCTCCAAACGATGGTTATGGTTTCACATAATCATTAAAGCCGACAGTCATTATTTCTCACGATAAAAGCCCATTAAGTCAAAACCTACGAAGGAGACTTAAGAAAAAAATTGGGGCATCCCGCTGGCTATAATCACAAAAGAAATAGTTCAGGCAAAATATAGGGATAACGAAAACCAAAAAAAGAGGTTACTACAAATCCTCGACAAAAATGACTTCCTTCTCAAACAAACGTTCAAGTTCTGAACCATCACCAAGTATCAGAGCAAAGATTTCAAAACTCAATTGGGATCTAAATGCACAATTAACTGAGCATAGGACTGAAGAACATCACGAAGAGCGGGTTGGGTACAAATAAAATTTGAGCCTTTATCCTTTGTTTCTTGAACCGTGCACCAGGCCATGTTATAACCCTTAAAAGTCCTAGCTGAAGCATGGGTTAGTTCGAAAGTTTATTATTACAAAAGGTATCCTGACTCCTGTAAGGCTTGCTACGAATCCTGAGTTGATACCACATTCTTGCAAATTTTGTTTTACTACACAAAACACATTTAAAAAAAAATTTCAAGACAGACATGAGTTTTACATTCTTTAAATAACATTGTTTGCACATGGTTAATTGTTCAAATGGCAGAAATTCACACAATGAATATTCAGTGAACAAAAACTTTCTCGATGAAAGGAATCACCTCAAGTGGAAAAACACTTCCAACCGAAGGGGCACGGAATGATCATTGTCATCATTTGGGGCAGTCAAGTCAAGATTCAAGGAATCTCTCAAAGATGCCAAGTAGCCATGGGCATATCTCGGTCTGAATCACTTGGGGCATTGGGTATGAATCCCAACAACGAATCCTGTATGATCAAACAAACATCTTTTGGAAGTGTGGAAACACTTAGCACTATGGACAATGACAATTCTTTGTACCCGGTGAACATGGACATAGTCGGGAAACACTATGCATGAACAAGGACCCGCTAGGTTGATTGGCCTAGGCAAAAATAAAGGCATCCCGACGAACCAAAAGGGTTCGGGAAAAATTAGGGATAAAAACAAAAAAAATCTGTACACCCGACAAGTAGAAAAACTGAAAAGGCGGCTTGGGCAAAAAAGGGTATCCCGATGGACTGAAAATCTAAAAAGACAGTCTAGGCAAAAGTTAGGGATTAAAGCGTACGACTACGCCCCGTCATCTCATCACTTGTTTAGTCAGTAGAAGGTTTATCATCCTGATCAACATTTACCAAGCACCCCAGGAGTTGGGATGCCACTCAACCATCCATAAAGTCTCTGTAGGTACTTTCTCTAGGAGGTACAGAGGCACGAGCATCTCACACAAGGTCGCCGCTATATCCCCAGTTTACAGCCTAATGATGTCAGGTGTTCTTGTATCCCCGGCAGAACAGGAATTTCCAACTACTGCTCCAACATCAGGTTTTCCCCAGTGAAGTCGTCAAACTTATCAGGATTCCCCAATAGGATTTCACAAAATCCTCAGGCAGTGCACATAGCTTTCCTTCCCCAACAGAGTTTATTCCTCTAACAGCGGAATATCATCTCCCAACAGTTCGGCTTTAACAAATTCTGAAGACCTACATTCTTCATCGCCAACTGCAATCAGGGATTTATTTTCCCTAATTTAACAATGCTGCAATAGAACAACTGACACATTCAGGTATTGCATTCATACATCAATCTACAAACGTCATGGCATATGCAGTACAAATGCATACGACACAATCTCATTAATTTTGAGAACATCATTACACAATTCCTTTCATACATCATGACACTGCATACAGCTAACGCCTTACTTTTTCAGGAAAGATCAATCAATAGATATTTATCATCAATAATTTCCAACAGGTCCAAGATTAGCTCCTAAAACTAAACAAATTAATTATCTACGTGACCAAATATAACTTTACACGGGCTCTTCACGAAGCAATCTTATGCGGGTTCCTGCTCCTTCTGAAATACAGCTTTACACGGGCTCATCATGAAGAAATCTTACACGGGTTTCTCCTAATTTCCAAAATACAGCTTTACACGGGCTCAACATGAAGCAATCTTACAGGGGTTTCTTCTGACCTCCAAAAACAGTTTTACACGGGCTTATCCTGAAGTAACCCTACCCAGGTTCCTTCTGAAGTTTTATACGAACTCATCCCGAAGTAACCCTACCCAGGTTCCTTCTGAATTTTTACACAAACTTATCCCGAAGTAACCCTACCCAGGTTCCTTCTGCAGTTTTACATGGACTCATCGTGAAGCAACCCTGCCCAGGTTCCTTCTCATAATTTCCAGATGTAGTTTTACCCGAACTCATCATGAAGCAATCCTACCCAGGTTCCTTCTTACAATTTCCAGATGTAGTTTTACCCGGACTCATCATGATGCAACCCTACCCAGGTTCCTTCTTACAATTTCCATATGTAGTTTTACCCGAACTCATTATGAAGCAACCCTACCCAAATTCCTTCTTACAATTTCCAGATGTATTTTTACCCGGACTCATCCTGAAGCAACCCTACTCAGGTTCCTTCTTACAATTTCCCAATGAAGTTTTTACCAGGACTCATCCTGAAGATGCCCTACCTAGGCTCCCTCTCATATATCTCCCAAAGTAACCCTACCCAGATTCCTTCTCTTACACTTCCAGATGACGTCTTACCCGGACTCATCTTGAAACAGCCCTACACAGGTTTCTTCTGATACATTTCCAGATAGCAGTTAATTTCATTCTCCCCAGCAAATTACTACCAAGCCTAGATTTCAACCAGAAAACATCAAAATTTCATCTCTCCAATCCAGAGATAACCTCTCAGTAGAGCCATGGACAACTGAAGTTCCTAGACTCTATTCCCCACAGAGTTCTCCTTAAGTAAGAGAACAACAAAAATTAACATTCTTCAGCGGAATCCTCCCTAACAACTGGAACAGGAATTCCCACAAAGGAATATCTCATAAAATCATCATCGTTCTGGATTACATCTTTAAGCCCATCTCCAACGACTCCCCATCACATATTCTGGAAGGCATCGTTGTCTCTATACTTAAATTGTGTTTTACTTCCTTTTTGTGATATTCAACTCTTAATCAAAAGCTCTAAGCCTTTAGAGGGAGGATGACAAAAACGATACCATAATCCATACAATGTGCTTTTGAACAGACCTTGCTGACGATGTACAAGCGTTACTTCAAATCCCAAACAGTGGAGTTATAAGGAATATAATCCCTAGTTAACCCCTTTGAGCTAAATAAGTAGGAGTTTTTCTTTTCACGCAAATTAAAACCCTTAATCATAACCTGGGGCAGGGTAGTTTCTCAGTCAATTCAAACGTGCATTCAGTTGCAATCTTCCGCTTCGTACACAATGAATGGCATCAAAGACATCCTTCCAAATCAAAAGATGGTTATGGTTCCGCATAATCATCAAAGTAGGCAGTCATTATTTTTCAAAAGAAAAGCCCGTTAAGTCAAAACCTATGAAGGAGACTTAAGAAAAAACCGGGGCATCCCGCTGACTGTAATCGCAAAAGAAATAGTTCAGGCAAAAGAAGGGATAACGAAAACCAAAAAAAGGTTACTACAAATCCTCGACAAAAAGAAGATTACAAAAATGACTTCTTATTCAAAATAAACTTTCAGTATCCGAACCATCACTGGAACATCAAGGACAAGATGCTAGACTCAATTGGGATTCAAAATGCACAATTAACTGAGCATAGGATTGAAGAGCATCACGAAGAAAGGGTGGGTACAAATAAATTTTGAGCCTTTATCCTTTGTTTCTTAAACCATGAACCAGGCCACGTTACAACCCTTAAAAGTCCTAGCTGAAGCATGGGTTAGTTCGAGAGCATACTATTACAAAAGGTATCCTGACTCCTGTAGGACTTGCTATAAATCCTGAGTTGACATCACATTTTTACAAAATTTGTTTGCTTTACTAAAAAATGAATTTTCAAACTTCAAGACAGACATAAGCTTTGCATTCTTAAAATACCATTGTTTGCATATGACTATTTGTTCAACAGTATAGAAATTCTCATGACGAATATCTAGTGAACAAAAACCTTCTCAATAAAAAGGATCACCTCAAGTGGAAAAACACTTCCAACCAAGGGGTACGGCATGATCATTGTCCATCACCTAGGGCAGTCAAGTCAAGATTCAAGTAATCTCTCAAAGATACCGAATAACCAGAGGCAGATCTCCATCTGAATCACTTGGGGAATTGAGCATGAATTCCAGCAACGAATCCTGTAAGATCAAACAAACACCTTCTAGCAGTGTGACAACACTTACTACTATAGACAATGACAATTCTCCGTACCCGGTGAACATGGACATAGTCAGAAAATACTACGCATGAACTAAGACCCGCTAGGTTGACTGGCCTAGGCAAAAATTAGGGATAAAAATAAAAAATCCGTACACTCGACAAGTCGAAAACCTGAAAAGGAGGCTTGGGCAAAAAAGGGTATCCCGATGGACTGAAAATCTGAAAATACAGTCCGGGAAAAAGTTAGGGATTAAAGCGTACGACTACGTCATCTTGTCACTTGTCTAATCAGTAGAAGGTTTATTACCCTGATCTTCATTCACCAAGGACTCCAAGTGTTAGGATAACAGTCAAACCATCTACAAAATCCCCGATTGATATTTTCTACTATAGGCATCGAGACAGGGGCATTCTACTACACGGTCACTGCCATGTTCTTAGCATGCATCCTATTGATGTCAGGTGTTATCATACCCTCAACAGAGGAAAATCTCTAAATTACTGCTCCAACGAGAATTCCCTAATGAAGTCGCCAAGCTTCTCGGGATTTCCCAACGGAAATATTCTGAATAAAGCAAATTATCATCTAGAAACGGTTCAGGTACTATCCAAAAACGGATTTCATCCTAACACCTACTCAAGATTCTATCCTAGTATAGTGTAGATACGATCCAGAGACGGATGTCATTCTGACACTTATTTCAACACATCATCTAGAAACGGTTCAGGTACGATCTAAGGACGGATGTCATCCTAACACTTATTCAAGATTCTCATCTAGAAACGGTTCAGGTACGATCCAAGAACGGATGTCATCCTGACACTTACTCCAGATTCTCATCTAGAAACGGTTCAGGTACGATTCAAAGACGGATGTCATCCTGACACCTACTCCATATTTTATTTAAGTACAATGCAGATATGATCCAAAGATGGATGTCATCCTGACACTCATTTAACACATGTTTCAAGTACAGTGCAGATACGATCCAGAGACGGATGTCATTTTGACACTCATCCAACACATGTTTCAAGTACAGTGCAGATACGATCCAGAGACGGATGTCATTCTAAACCTCATTCAACACATGTTTCAAGTACAATACAGATACGGTCCAAAGAGTACAATACAGATACGGTCCAAAGACGGATGTCATTCTGACACTCATACAATACATGTTCAAGTACAATCACGACATAGATCCATCCATAAAATCTCCAGCAGGCACAGGGGCAGAAACGTCCTAATGCAAAGTCATCGCCGTATCCTCAGCATACGTCCTAGTAATGTCTATGTTCCCCACAGAGTAAAAACAACCAAAGTTTTGGTCTCTTCTTCCCCAAGTAGGAATTACTTTCTCCAGCAAAGTTCCTTCAGAGAGCTGAAGTCTGTTTTCCCCAGCCCAGTTTTAACGGCTCATAAAACCTCCTCCCGGGTAGAGTTTATTTGGCAAACTGCAGAAGCTCATTCCCCAACAGAATTTATTTCTCTACATCAGTAGAATCTTCCAACAAGCATCTCCCTCCATATAGTTATTCTCAAGAAAAGTCAATTCTCAATTAGAGTCAATCCCTGACAGAACATCCTCAAACAGAAAGAGGAAATCCATGACAAATCATCTCTACTCATCATCCCCAGCGGAAGTAGAAGAACCACTTTTTCTACAATGGCCAGGAATTCAATTTCCAGTACTCTCCAGCAGTAGTCAGGGATTTATTTTCCCAGACTCGGATATGTCACAATAGCATTTCATGTTCATATATCATGACATGCGCATACATATTGCATACAACATAATCTCATTTATTTTGAGAACATCATCACACAATGAATTTCATGCATCGCATATAATTAATCATGTACCTTTTCAGTAAAGATGGTTATCATCAACAATTACAACAATTCAAGGTTAAATCCATGAAGCTATATATGTCATATCTGCAGATAACAAATGGAAAATCAGTTCCTAAAACCAAACAGGTCAACTAATCTATGTGATCAAATGAGGCAGCCCTACTACCCAAGCTTTATTTCAAAGTAACCCTACTACCCATGTTCCTTCTCACAGCCCTACCACCCAGGCTTTATTCCGAAGCAGCTCTACTACCCAAGTTTTATTTCGAAGTAACCCTACTACCCAGGTTCCTTCTCACATCCCTACCACCCAGGCTTTATTCCCAAGCAGCCCTACTACCCAAGCTTTATTTCGAAGTAACCCTACTACCCAGGTTCTTTCTCACAGCCCTACCACCCAGGCTTTATTCCGAAGCAGCCCTACTATCCAGACTTTATTTCGAAGTAACCCTACTACCCAGGTTCATTCTTACAGCCCCACCACCCAGGCTTTATTCCGAAGCAGCCCTACTATCCAGGCTTTATTTCGAAGTAACCCTACTACCCAGGTTCCTTCTCACAGCCCTACCACCCAAGCTTTATTACGAAGCAACCCTAATACCCATGCTTTATTTCGAAGTAAACCTACTACCCAGGTTCCTTCTCAGATCCCTACCACCCAGGCTTTATTCCGAAGCAGCCCTACTACCTAGGCTTTATTTCGAAGTAACCATACTACCCAGGTTCCTTCTCACAGCCCTACCACCCAGGCTTTATTCCGAAGCAACCCTACTACCCAGGCTTTATTTTGAATTAACCCTACTAACCATGTTCCTTCTCATAGCCCGACCACCCAGGCTTTATTCTGAAGCAGCCCTACTACCCAGGCTTTATTTCGAAGTAACCCTACTACCCAGGTTCCTTCTCACAGCCCTACCACCCAGGCTTTATTTCGAAGCAACCCTACTACCTAGGCTTTATTTCGAAGTAACCCTACTACCCAGGTTCCTTCTCACATCCTTACCACCCAGGCTTTATTCCGAAGTAGCCCTACTACCCAGGCTTTATTTCGAAGTAACTCTACTACCCAGGTTCCTTCTCATAGCCCTACTATCCAGGCTCCTTTTCATGAATTACCTGACGCAGATTTACATGGACGTGTCCCGAGAAAGCCTTATATAGGTTCCTTCTCTTTTATCTCTAGACAACAGTTTACAACACTATAAAACCTGGACCCGACCAAATATGGTCGATTTCATATTCCATAGTAAGTTGCCAAAAAACCCGGACTCGACCATATAACAACTAACTTTTGTCTTATCAATCAAGAGTTAATTCCCCAGTAGAGTAATGGACAACCGAAGCTCCTAGACTCTATTTCCCAGGACATAAATCAACAATCCCCAGCGAAGTCCTCCTCAATGGAAGGTACAAGAATTCTCGCAAAGGAATCTCTTATGCAACCAATATCTTTTCTAGATGGCATCTTTAAGCCCATCTCCGATGATTCTCCGTCGCCTTCCAAATGGCATCTATAAGCCTATTCCCGGTATTATCGATTGACATTCACTTCATGCAAGTGCAAATTTCTAGGCACACTAGTGTTCAATCATCTTCCACCTGCAGATCACGAAAGGCAGACAAGCCAATCTACATCCTTAGGTTTAAGAAGATTGAACAGGGACAATTGTTGTACCCTAAAATTTTCCCTTTCATTTTACATAACACATGCCTATTGAGGTCCTTAACTTGCCCAAGGATTCCCAAGAATTAATCAGACAAATTCTCCTCCTAAGGCAATGAACCCCCAACTACGGTTTCCATTTGAATCAGGATGTGTCAACTCCAAAGACTTCAATTTATTTCCATAGTCCTATTATGCCTCCAATAATGTCCATGACAAATTCCAGCCTTGCAGAACAAGTTTGCACGGTCAATTGCCCAAATGTCTGAAAATAAACTATACTAGGTCAAAAGTCAACTGTGGCCTATATACAGTCAAACTTCAAGATTGTTTGGCAACAACATCGTTTTTAAGTGATAATAATCACTTGATCAAGGGTTGACCATGATTCCTCAAGAAATGCTCCTAATTCATCAAAAGTCAAATTTGCAAAATTAGGGTTTCTATATGAAAAATCAACTAAACTTTGACTGGGCATAACTTTCTCATACTTTGTCCATTTGGACCCAACCAAAACCCATATTGAAGAGAATCTAATTCCCTACAATCCATCTTTTATATCCAAGTTCAATAAGTGCACCATTTGAAAGATGCAAGCTTATACATTACATGTCATTTTCAGAAAGTCAACAAAAGACACTTTTTGTCCAGACCTTTTACATCAAGATAACATCTTCAAATTTAAAAATGATCAAAAGAGGGATTGAATTAGACATCTTTATATTTCCAAAAAGTCAAAGATCATCTCTTTGGGATACAAATTGAGCAAGTTATGGTTTTCCCAAGTTGGGAAATTTTTGGAAAATTCAAAAATCCTACATCGAGCAAAGTTGAGTTTTCAAGGCATTAACTCATTTCTTTAGGTTTTAAACTTTTCCATGGCATATTATAGGACCCATAAGTTCTCCCCCTTGCGGTCTTACTTTTTATCCATATATTTTCCATTTATTTGGATTTATTTTCAATAAAACATGAAATAAGTGGTTTAAATAACAAAGGGAGGTGTATAGCACAAATGGGCTTGGAATTATCTTGCACAAGGGCCCAAGCCACACAACAAATGATGTCTAGGTTCATCCCTTTCAAGAAATGGCACAAAAGTCATTTTGGGCAAGTTTTCAAATTTTGCATTATGGTTCTTTAAAACATCAATTTGTCAAGTTTTTGAATATTATATCAATACTTCATTACAAGGAATTATGGCATGGATTTTTCATTCAAGACCATCCATTCCTTCCTTCCTATATATATTGGATCATTTTCAAGCATTATAAAAGAAAAAAAGACACTTACCACGCTACATAAGCCCTCTCTCAAACTCTCCATTTTCATAAATTCGTCAAAAACTTGCAACCGCACTTACAAGCTGTTTCGTGGAAAACTAACACTATAGTCATTCTCCCAGCATTCCTAAGAATTGATCCAGGCCATCCCTAGGCCCTTGCACAACCAAGAACACTACATATCTGAACCTGTGTATTTGGTAAAAAATTTAATTCGAATTTCATTTATTTGTACATTTTAATGCCTTGGTTTGTTTGAATGTTCCACGGGACCTAAAACTATGAGGTTTGGGCGTGAGAATCACAAGGTTTGAGCCTGAAATCCAATCGTGCCATAGCTAGGACACTATCTGCATTTCGTCCTCATAGCGCAGGATACAGGCCCTTTTATTTTGTTTTTTTGTTCTATTCTTTATGTTTTATTTCTTCTTTTGATTTTATTTTTATTAATTAACCTTAAAACCAAAAAATCACAAAAATAATAATTAACTTTTTTAAAAGATCATTAATTAATTAATTAATTATTTAGTTAATATTTTCCTAAAGTAATGATTAAGTAGAGCTAGGTTTTATATTTCATAATTCTTATTTTCTTTAATATTCAAATATCAAAAAATATTAATTAGGTTTATTTTATGTTATTAATTAGACTTTAATTTAATATTTTTGTAAATTATAAACCAAACAAAAAAACATGCCTTTTATTTTCTTAAAACTAATTTAAAAAAATAAAAAAGTTTCCTTTACGCATTTTCTTATTTAGCGTGCATTTTCTTCTTTCGCACTTTTATATTCCTGTACATATCAATGTAGCCAAACTATAAGGCATTTTTATTGTTTTCCTTTATATATCTCCCGGTTTTGGACTTGTAATTAAATCCCTCTCCTCGAAGACATGTAATAGCATAGGAATTTACGTTTCCGCACTTTATATTTTTGTACATATATTAACTGTTAGATGTATGGCTAATAGGACTGCATGAACAAGATAAAACCAATCGCTAGAAAACTAAACACAAAGACTAATATATCTGAAATCAAATACACCCACACATACACACCCCTAGGGTATCACCACTTCGGTTGCCTTTGGTAAACGGTCATGAAGCATATGGAGTTTTAGTGGTAACCCTCAAGTCCAAAAAAGATCAAAATGACCTATTCGAATGTTGCCTCGGAAAGATCTTTAGGACTTTAGGGTAATTACTAAAGTTTCCTAACCATTTCTTTTGTGACTGTAAAAACGTCCCTTTCGATTGTCCCTTAAACTCTAATGATGGGGCTACCTACTCCTTAATAGTATGATAGCGCTGTCTAAAGGAAATGAGAAAAAACGAACACCCTTTTTTTCGAGTAGGTAGATAGTTCCTAGGTACTTGCTCAAAAATCTCAAAATCTTTTCACACAAACACTTTCAAAACAGTTTTCAAAAAGAACTTCGTCACACTCTTGAGGACAAAAACAAGAGTTATCACGAAGTAAAACAAATTATTTTTTCAAAACACATGCACAAAGAAATTTCAAAATGAGCAAAGTGCTTAAGAGCCCGTGGAAAACCACAGATAGAAAGGGTACTAATACCTTCCCTTTCTATAATCTACCCCCCTTACTCAGAAAACTCTCGAAAAAGGTTTTTTTCTGTTCTTTTTTTACCTTTCCTTTGTTGGATAAAATAAAAGATGGTGGCAACTCTTGCTTACCGCACATTTGCAAATGCAAATGCAAAACCAGTATTAACAGTCGGTTCTGCCACCGTATTACACAAAGCATGAAATTTGTCATGGACAATCTTAAAGACATATTAGGACCATGGAAAACATTTGAGACCATTGGAGCTCACACATCTTAATGAAAATTGAAACCCTAGTTAGAGGTTCATTGTCTTAGGAGGAGAATTTGTCTGGTCAATTCTTAGTCATCCTTGAGAAATTTGAGGACCTCAATGGGCATATCTTGATTAAAATGAGAGGGAAATTTTTTGGGTACAACACAATCCTTTAGAGCTTATACTTCATCATCATACATTCATTTACATTGCATTGTTTCATCTGTGTGGGATCAAGGGTTTTGATTGTTTTAGTATGTGCTATTTAAAGGAGAAGAATTGAACTACAAAACATAGAAGTATGAAGTCCCATCATCATGAGAATTATCTCAATACACTAGTAATTTTTGTTCAAGAGATTCACAAGCTTCCTTAGAGGAATTAGGGTTTTAAAGATTGATCGTCACCTCCTAACTTTTTGACTGTTGACTATGGTTTTGGTCAAAGTCAAATTATGGTTAAATTTTTTAGCAAATAAGGTTTCCATGGTTCATTACTTGATTCAAGGCATCGATATTCATCTTATTGATCATCACATTTCATCAAAAAAATCAAAACTAGATGGATAAGAGAGGATTTGAGTGTATCTGATCAAAAGTCAACAGGAAGGTCAAAGTTTGACCAAACGTTTTTTTGGTCAAAATTGAAGCCAAAATGTCAAAGATGAGAAAATGAGGTAATTAGTTGAAGAAAGTCAAAGGAAATGGTCAATTTTGAGATTTCTTGCAAAAGAAGTTATCTTTGGGACTTAGAATCTTTTTCTAAGTGTTAGAAATTTTGTGTCCATATCATCACCTTTGCAGCCCCATATCTCACTCATTTATGGTTGAAATTTTAAAAACCAATGATCAATTAAAAGAGGAAACTTCATACAACAACTTTTCCCTAGTTGGTCCATCTCCAAAAGTGTAATAATTGAGAGTTATAAAGCTTGGAAATTGGATGTTCATTAGCTTTTGGAATTTGAAAGTTGGATGTTCTCCACTCTTCTAGATTTCCATTGAGCTCAAGTTCTCGTCATTTGTTCCATCCAATTACAAGATATGATCATTCCCTTCTTTCAAACATAAAACACGACATCCAAACCTCACTCTCACTTTGTCTTTTTTTTGTTTGTGAAACTTTGGGTAACAAATTTTTAACCTCAAGTCAAATTTTAACCTCACCAAAACCTTATATAAACCCTCTTTCTCACGCTTTAGAAGGACACGCGCATTTGAGGAGGAAATTTAAATTTGAAGCAAGTTTACTCTTCAAATTTTGTCTGCAATTCGAAACTCCCTTCTCAAGAATTTTTTATCAAGACTCGTGTTCTTATTTCTCATATTGAAGTTCATAAAGGAGTTATACAAAGGTTTCTAAAGCTTTGAATCTCTGCAAAAGTGCAACGGACACTTGCTCCATTTGGTAACCTTCTTCAACTCATATCTCTCTCATTGTTAGATCTAATAACATGATAGGTTCATAAACATGTTTCATCTAGATCCCTACACCTGGTAGACTTGTTTTCTTGCTTGAGAATATGATAAATCTAGATCTTAGTTTTTTATGTTTATTTTTCGTGCTCAGTTTTAACCTTGTTAAAGTGTATATAAATGAGTTTTGGATGGCATATTTGTATTCCTCTTGAAAAACTGTGCGGGATAATGTCTTGGTTTTCTATTTTTGGTGAAGTTTTGAGATCTACGACGAAGGTGTAGTCGGAGAAGACGACCTAAGCCCTAGCTCTGGTGTCTGAAACAATTTTGAACATTTGACCAGCGTGTGGCACATTCTAATTGAATAGTTTCTTTATTTCATTTTCCACGTATTTGTTTCTTTCTCTTTTATTATTTGTTTTTTTAATATATCAAAAAATCAAAAAATGAGATTATGTTTAATGGACTGGGCCTGCTTTAATTTATTTTCACACCTCCACCTTTTTAGCCCAATCGTGCATTACTACTAGTTTTTTTGGTTTTTTGTAATTTTTTTTTACACCCCCTGCTTTGTTTGGATTCATATTTATTTCTTTTCCAATTTTGATTTTATTTTAATTGTTATATTACTCCAAAAATTCCACAAAAATATGTTTCTGACCTTTTAATGTCTTATTTAATTTTCTATATTTTTTATTTTTATTTTCCTCTTATTTTCGTATTTTATTGGGAATTAATTGTGAAAGGTGTCTAAATTGCTTAGTGGTTCAATTAGGGTTTATGTTTGAGACCTTTTGAAATGCAAATTGATCCAATATTTTTCACACGCTTAGGTACATAAATACTTAAGATTTGAGTGCTTATTTGAGGTCTTATTATGCTTAATTGATGCGGATTAGATCCTGTTTGAGAGCCTTAATTGCATGCTTAATGGTTGAGATAGTTGGTTGATGTTTGATGTTTGATGTTTGCTTGAAGCAATTTTGAACCACTCTTTTAGGAACCCTAAGAATTTGTTTGGTGACTGATCTCATGATATCTTGATGCTATTTCACTTATTTTTGAGGCCTCTTATTCATTTATTTTGTGAAGTCTTGATGCATGATCACATGTGTTGATGATTGCTTGCATCGATGATTGTTTATGATTGCACTTGTACAACCAATTAGAGTTTATCCCTCAATCTTACTTGTTTGAAATTCCATGAGGTAGAGTCATTTTCTTCTATTTTATAGGTCATCCATGAGCTTTGAATTGTTATAATTGAGTGATTTTTGTAGGGTTTGGTTTGCCTATCTTTTGTCTCAATCTTTAAGTATGCTTTGTGTGATAGCTTTGTGATGTTTATGAGCCTTTCATATTTGAATATAAAATAACTATGCTTCTTACTTATCTTGTTTTATTTCCTAAATTCTTGACCTTATGCTCATTTTACCTTGATAGGGATAGTTGACTCCTTTTGTTGAATTTGACTGATGGATATATGCTTTGTTGATCATGCTTTGAATTCCATACTTGTTGAATCTTCTTATGATATTGAGACATGTTTAGGATGAATCCCTTGTTCATTTTTGTCTCATATTATTCACCTTGTTGCTATCTTTTTGCCTTGTTTGTTTGGTTACTCTTATTTAGAGGACTAGTTCCAACTTAGGTTCGGTTTTAACCAATTGCATGTTTAAGATGATTGTGTTTCTTCCCAAAGTTTTGAAGTATGTTTGTGATAATCATGTATTGACTTAGATACTAACTTTTATGAGATTTTACCTTGCCTAATTCAATTCATCTTAGTATGATGAGTAGTGATAGTAGTTTGATGCTTGAAGTCATAAATGTTTGTACTTGTGTGGTTTTCTTTTGTCCAAGTACTTAAACCCTAATGTTTGAATATTTTTAACATGATCCCTCATCTTTGAAGTGTATGCCTAAGTGTATACTTTTTCACATCACCTTTTTTTATTCAAGTTTGAAACATGTTTAGGTTGTAGCTTTAATACATGACTCTTTGTGGAAGTGATTACTTGTGTTGTTGATTTTAGAAAGTGAATTTGTGCAACCTTTTAGGATTTCTTTCTCACATGTTCTTGAGCCTATTTTCCATGAGTTATAACCTTAATTTAATACCTATTTGATCATTTATATGAATTTAATTGATAAATCATTATGATGATGTCTTGAGATGAACATTGCTTGTTATGTGACTTAATCTTGGTGCATGATGTTTGATGAAACTTCTTGATGTCTGAGAGTCATGTATGGTATGAATTCTTGGTATTAGCTACTGATTTTTATTGTATCAATGCTTAATTACATGTTTAATTGATCATTTATTTTCCGTGAATGGATGATTCCTCTTAAGAATGATATTGGTTGTGAAATTGCCGAATTGCTTGAACATTGTTCGAATGTGATGTTTGTATAAGCTTCTTGCAATCATGAGACATATTTTTAGTTAACTTCTTGCCTAAGATATGTTCTACCTTGATGCCATGTTTGAGCTCTAATGCCTTTATCACTTGTGGTTTGTTCCTTAGTGACTACTTTTGTTGTTTAGTTGGTCTTTTGACCTAATTATTGTGTGATCCTTGTGTGATCTTTCTCCCATCTTTGAGACATGTTTGTGTGAACATTTTGGGGTGTAATTTATGACTTGTATGTGTTTAAATATTTCTTAAGTCTTCTTGTCTTGATGTTCTAGGTGATGGTGTTTGTTTGGCACTTAAAGCCTTGAGTGCTTGTGTGATTAATGATTGCTTGTGTTTTGGTTTGTAAAACCTTACGGTAGAACCATTTAAGCATGACCCTTAGGGGAACTTGGTGGGTCTGTTGAGTCTTTATTTTGACACATATTTTCTAATTTATTGATGACCTTGATGCATGCTTAGAGTTTAGTCTCTTGTTTGTTTGCTACTTGTGTTGATGTTTAACCTTTACACTTAGGTGTTTGGTTGTTTTTGAGCTATTTCTCTTGATGTTTATGTTCTTGTTTGCTTGTGATTGCATGTTCCTATAGGAAACTCATATTGTAGACCTTAGGTTTAAAACCAAGCATGATAACATTAGGTAGTTCCCTTAATTCTCACCCATAGGTCCACTTTGTATGCTAACATAGGTAGTTTTCCTTTTGTTATCCTAACTTTAGGACCATATTGCATGACTACATTAGGATCTTTAGTCTTCTTTAGACTTATTCTTTCCCCTTTTTCATCTTTAAAACTAAAACTTCTTTTTCTTTATCAAATCTCAAAAAATACTTAACAATAAAGAGGCGAACCATGTGTCATTAGCCTTAAGTATTGAGAGGAGTATGAAATGGTGCATTCCTAACCTTGTTCTTCCTTTCAATCATATTCTTTAATGTGGTTTAAATCACCAAGTCCTTTTTCAAGGTAAAAAAATACAAACCAATCAAATTTATTTTTCCTTCGGGTTTTTCTTTTGAAATTCCTTTCATAAAAAGGATGTGTTATTTCCATTCTATGCAATACGATGCATGAGTCCCCAAAGGTCAGGCAATAATATGTCAACTGCTAAAGTGTGAATGTAACATTATCCGCTTAAAAAACACAAACAAAGTAATTATTTTTTGGAAGAACTACGGTTCTCTGATTCTTTCGGGATACGTAGGCACTAGGTCTCACGACCAAAGGCAAGCGCAATAATAAAAAACTTTCATTTTGTTTGTTAATAATTCATTTTCGTGCATTCCCTTAGCTAGTAAACATTAGATGTAATGCACCCTTTTATTAGAACAAAAAGAGAGAATTCCATTGAGTACAGCGGACATAAGGGGGGCTAATACCTTCCATTTGCATAATCAACTCCCTTACCCTTCTCTTGGTCTCGTAAGTTCTTGATCTCTTCATTGGGATAAATAAATATTCGATAGAGACTTCATTATTTATTATTTTCCTAGTTTCTTAACTACTCATTAAAGAATGGACTCTAATTCAATGTATATGATCTTCAAGCATCACTCAACTTCATTTGATCATGGATAGCTCTAGGTCGGGTTGCTTATTTCTCAAGTGTCTTTAAAGGTTCATGTGTTTATTTCCATGCCTTGTGCAATAAGTTTCCTAAAGCCCTTGTAAGTTTAATCAAAGTTCAATTAAGAATCCATCATGTGGAGTTCATATGATTATCAATGTGCCTTGAAATGCAATAAAAAAGTCAAGGTTGCAAGTTTATTAAAAGTGGTTTGACATAAAAAGTCAACTTTTCAAGTCAAAGTTTAAAATATCATAACTCACTCATTTTTCAACATTTTTAGTGATTATTTGGGTAAATGACTCTTCTTGACATTTCCAACAAACTATCTTTACAAGTCAAGAGCCAATTATGCTTGGAAGGTCATGAAAATGATGGAGACATTATAGGTTATTTTGGACTTAGAATACTTTTGACCTCTAATTATAGACCATGGTGTCAACTTTATTAGCTCATAACTTTTTTCTCAAGTGTCCAAATGAAACTTTTCTTTTTGCATTATATTCTATGTAATGATGTGATCATTTAGTAAAAAGAATGAGAGGCAATGGTCAAGTGTATCCAATTTCACACTGGTTTGAAGTTAGCTCCACAAACTTGAAATTTTCTCATGATTAAGATTTTGAAGTCACTCATTTCTCCAATTCAAGCCCAAACGTGCACGTGTTTGGTCCATGATAATGTTAAGTGATACCTAAGGATAAAAAATGACCCGAAATTATGAGGATTGCAATGCGTTTTGTTTTCCTTTCCACTCAATAAGGATCATGCTTTGCTCACACTTGTTTTCACACGATTGCTTACAAACTTCCCACGTATTTCACTCATTCACCTCAGCTATATAGAGAGAACCCTATTCCCCTCATTCTCAAGCTTTGAAAGCCTCCAGAACCCCTGTTCCAACTCAAATATTTTCTCCAAAGGTGTTGAGATCGTGATTCTTTTCCAAGCATTTTCAACACTATTTCTTGTTTCCTTGAGCTTCTCCACTATCTCCTGAAGCCATATCAACAAGAATCAATCCTTGGGACTCACTGAATCATGCTAACCAAATCCAATTTTCATCACTTCTGACCATACTTGGATAAGGTAGTTGCAGACACCATTTGGACTCAAATAAGTTCTCGTTATGTTGCTTGATGTTCATTGATACTTGTCCATACCTCAATTTTCATTTATCTTTGATTTTCAGAGTTTAATTTGATTTTTTTTCGTTTTATATTTGTTAGGATTTTCTACAAAATTCATCATGCTCATTATTAATAAATGAAAGTGAAACACATGGTTGAGTCTGCATGGATGAGGCAGTTGTAATGGTCGTGGACTTGTTCCCTAACATTTCCAAACACCAAAACTCTGATGACTATCCACCAGAGATGCAATTGTGGTGGCTTGAGTTTGTTTCGTGGTTCAATTAACCAGAATATGCCATTTGTTTTAATTTAAGTGGTTCATTCAAATTGGATTGTGTGTGTATTTCTCACTTAAATTCCATTGTGCTCCTATGATATGATCCCTCACATTCGCATGGCTGGTTAAGTCAACCGGGTTCTGAGGGCCCTCGTTTTTCCCTTTTATTTCCTTCTTTTATTATTTTGTTTTAATTTGTTTCAATTTTATAAAGTTGATTTTAATTCATATTTCACACCAAAAAATCCCAAAAATTTCATAAAATTATTTTTCATCATTTTAAACCCTGTGTAATTTTTTCACATTTTTATTTTCTATTTTGGCATTTTACTTCATTTTCCTCTTATTTCCATCATTTTAATTGGTTTAAAAATAGTTTTATGCATTTTTAATTTCTCCAAAAATTCTCAAAAATATTTTAAATCATTTCTGATTTTTCTATTATTTTTTTCCATTTATTTGATGCTTTGGTAATACTTTAGAATTTTCCCTTTTATTTTCAATTTTAAGATCATTTAAAAATCATTTAATGCTTTATTTTTATTTACTTTTTTGCAATTTAAATATTGTTTGACTTCTGTTGTCATGAGTCATGACACATTTGACAAAAAAGTTTCTTCAATATCAATGAACTTTGGGTGTTGATTTGGTATGTGTGAACCTTCATTAATTCAAATCTACCATTAAATAATTAATTGGATTATTTTTGGTACTTTAGGTTGGTGATAGGTTTATCACCTTGATCCACCAAGAGAGGTAATTGATCTTAATGATGACTTGAATCAATGTTATGATTTAATTTGGTTTCTCTCTTCATCTCTTTCTTCTTTCTTTCCTTTTGATCAATTAGATGATGATGGATTCATCTTGTTCAATTAGGTTTGGATTGATGCTTGATGAATTTTCATCATTTTAAATCTACCTCTAAGTGATTATTGATTACTTTATGTACTTTGGATTGATGATAAGTTTTTCTCAAGTTATCATGATGAATTTGATTGATGTAATGATCTCATATGCTTGCCTTTTTGCTTGATCACTTTGTTGGCTTTAAACCATGATTTGCATTCATGCAATACAACTACATTATTTTGACCTGACCTTATATATGTGCAACTTTTATATAAGTTCACTTACGATTGCTTAACATAGCGTCAAATTTTCCCGAAACAGAATACTAATTACTAACATTAATAATCTATTATTATGCTAACTTTATATTTCTGCACGTTTACATTAATGTCATTTATATTTATACCTGTTACAGTTATGTCATTTAAATTCGCGCACTTTAGTTTTATGCCATTTACATTTTAGCCTTTTAATTTCATCTTTACTTTTTGTCATTTATTTCATGTCTTTTCGCTTTTCCCCTTGGGCATTTCTTTTTCTTTTAAAAGACATTAATAAATGTTAAACCATAAAAAAATGGATCTGATCATTTAGACTATTGGTTACTATCTCTAGCTTGAGGAGTTGGACTTTTTGGACCTAGGATAGATCATTGGCTTGAACTTTCATCTGATACCTTAATATTCATCTGGGCCATGTACCCGAGACTTTGGGATTTTCTCTGTGATCTTTGGTTTTATATGTTTGTTTTAACTTTCATCTGGTGTAGGAATTGTTATCTAATACTGATGCTTTGAGTTTCATCTGATACCTTGGAGTTCATCTGATGCTTTGAGTTTCATGTCATACCTTGGTTTCATCATATTCATTTTATAATTCATCTCCTTGTGTGAATATTCATCTAATGCTTGACTTGTGAATTAATCTAAAGGAAGGGAATGCTTTGCTTGACTTATGTCAAATACTTGCTTCATTTTGGTTAGTTCACATGCACACGCAAAGGCTTTATCTTGGGTTACCTTACAATGAGACATTTTATTTATTTCATTTACTTTATGCTTTAGGATAGTCTCTTCATCTCCTACCCTTGTTCAATTTTCAAAATATTCTCCCTATTGTAAAATATTATTGTTTTCAAACTTAAAACCTCTTTCTTAACAAACCTTGACTTTTTCAAGTGATTTTCAAAACCTTTTTCTTAATAAATTCTAATACATATTAAGAATATCAAAATCATTTTCAAAAGATTAAAAGACAAAAAACTCAATCAAATCTTTTTGTCTCCTTTGTGCACTTTTTATTTTTAAAACTTTTTCTCAAAATATTGGACATTAGTTGATTCTTGAAGTGATGCAAACTACTATACTTCTACAATATATTGTGAAGTGATTGATATTTTCCACTTGTATGTTGAGAATTTCTTTGTTGATTAAATTCAAGTAAAATGCTCCATAACAAGATGATGCAAATGTTCCTTTCTCATAATTGTGGATAGTAAGTAAGTTTTCCACACGAATACGACAACATATCTTATCATTAAACTCAACCAAAACAAATAAATTTTTGTTCTTTTCTAGAAGAACTATGTGATTATGACCTCTTCATTGCACATGGATGGTACGTAGGCACATGGCTCTCGAAGTCTTGGCGAACCATAAAAACAATTTATTTTCTTATCTCATCAATCTTTTGCAAACAACACTTTTTTATAACACAAATTTTTAAAGAGGTTCCCATGGAGTACCATGGATGTGAATGGTTCTAACACCATCTCTTTACATAATCAACCTCCGTATTCACATCTCTCTTTTTATTTATTAGTTTTATTTTAAAACTTCTGTGGATTTTGTTCGATCTCTTTCCATTCTTTTAGAAGCAATAAAGTTTGATGACGACTTTTTTTTAGTTAAGTTAATCAATAGCTTAATTTCAAATTTTTCCGCTGCGATATTAGGTGGCCAGAAGTTTTATGGTTGATGCGAAATGGAAGTGAGGATGTTTGCACTGATGGGGTTGAAATGATATCCATGGATCGGTTTGTTGTAGGAGGTTTAAAAAATGAAGAAGAATATGATAAAAAGGCTCGGTTCCACTTTTTTCCCTTCAATTCTTGATTGGTTCATGAGAGTAAAGAGGTGGGTTGGTTAACATATGCAATGAGAGGGACGATAAGATTTGGGGGAGCTGTGTTGATTGGCTTCGTTTCATCAATTTCAACTTTGAAAACTTATACTACTTAGTTGAGGTTTTCAATGCAACAAATGAACAATCCACCATTTCCTTGATTTAATTAATTAATTTATTTCACCTAAAACTAACATGAAAAGTAAACAATGTTACAAAAAGATTTTGTTTTAATTTTTTTCAAATAAAAAAAAGATATCAGAATGAATAAAAAATGAATAAAATCGGATACGTGCTAAGTTGAAAAATAAAAAGAAACATATTAAAATGATCTATAGGCAACAAAGTTCAGCAAAATAGATCAGAAATGGTCAAAATCATAACTTAAAATACCCGGATAGACAGACTCTGATTGATCAAAATGTGACTGCAAACAGAGTAAAAAAATAAAACAAGTACACCAACATGACCTACACGCATCGGAGTTTCACAAAACAGTCTGATACGGGTCAAGACTCGAAATACTATGCCCACTAATTTTACGCACAATGTCGAATCGCTTTTACCAGTCTACCTTTAAAACCAAAATTATTTTCTTCGACCTTTGTTCGACTCCACACAATGTATGAAGCAATGCAATGAATGGAAATCAATTATTATTTTTTTGAATTTTAAATGAAACAAAATTGACCTAATATCGACTTTTAAACGATCTAATGAATGAATGACTGATCAATGATGCGAATGCGATGCATGAATGACCTTGGGGCAAAATTGGGGTATGACAACAACCCATATTTAAATATATTTAGCCATATAGCATGAATGACTTTGGTTTTCATGATATCAATGACAAAAGGTAATTAAATACAAACATACCTAAATTTTTCCCCTTGGTGGAATGAGATGATATGTTATGTTATGAATGTATGGATTCTCTTGCCGGGGATATGAAAATGGAAGTAACCTCTATGGGGATTAATGAGATGATTTTGTCAAGAAATTCCAATGGAAAGATAAGAGAGGTAAATGGGAAGACTCACTGGGGAAAGGCAATGGCATTGACAAATCGTCCTTAAATAATGTGTTTATTTAGATCAATAAAAGATAACCGACATTATCTAATTTATTGATGAAGGTAAACGAAAGACGACAAACATCAACTAAATATATTGACGAAGGAAAAGAAAGGCGACCAACATCAGCTAAATGTATAGATGAAGGTAAACAAAATACTAATAATATAAGCTAAATATAATGATGAAGGAAAACAAAAGACGACAAACATCAGCTAAATATACTAATGAATGCAAACGAAATACGACCAACATCAACTAAATATATTGATGAAGACAAACGAAAGATGACCAGCATCAACTAAATGTACTAATGAAGGCAAACAACGACGACTAACATCAGCTAAATGTACTGATAAAGGAAAACAATGACGACCAACATCATCTAAATGTACTATGAAGGTAAACTAAAGATGGTCAACATTAGCTAAATGTATTGATAAAGGAAAATGAAAGACAACCAGCATCAACTAAATGTACAGATGAAGGCAAACAAAAGACGACCAATATAAGCTAAATGTACTAATGAAGGCAAACGAAAGACGACCATCATCACCTAAATGTACTGATAAAGGCAAACAAAAAATGAATAACATCAGCTAAATGTATTGATGATGGCAAACAAAAGGCAACGAACATCAGCTAAATGTACTTACGGAGGTAAATAAAAGATGACCAACATCAGTTAAATGTACTGATGAAGGTAAACGAAAGACGACCAACATCAACTAAATGTAATGATGAAGGTAAACGAAGGAAAAATACAACCAACATCAACTAATGTGTTGACGAAAAAAGATAACCAACGTCAACTAATGTATTGATGGGGGTCGATGAACATAGGATAACCAACATCAACTAATGTATTGACGAAGGTCGAAAGGAGGACATATGATTAACTTCAACCAATGGGCCAATGAATGTTAACAAGAAGTGAATTATCTCAAATTAATTTGTTTGTGATTACTATGGACTTCCATGAGCGGACATTGAATCTTGGCTTATGGAACACATACATGCTTTATGCTAATGCATGAGTTGTCTTTGTTTTTCTCTCTTCTTTTTAGCGTATTGATACGCATTAAATGATGCATGTAATGACTGATTAACAAATGAAATGGGTAACTGGATGTGTTCCAATGGATGTTGAACTTTGGGGTAAATATGTTAGCCATGGCTTCTTTTTCTTTGGAAAAGGGCCAAGCAAGATTAAGCTTTTTGATTGTAGATGTTATAAGAGGATGCCCAATGAATGATATGGATGGTTTAATTCTAATTCTAACATGGTAATGTAAATGATTGATGAATGCATGTTATATGCAAATATGATTGAGGATAGTGGTTTGAATGTTTCAATAAGTTCCCCTGTGATGGGTCACTGACTGTCAAAAAAATGAGAAAGGTTCTTTGTTTAAAGATTTTGTCAAGGGGAAATCGTCCTTTGGTAGGATGTTGCGCAAACATTATTTCCCGAACCCTTTTCTGAGCTCGGTAGTTGCTGATGTATGCCATGGTTTGCTTGAGCAGCTTGAAAGTATGGAGATAACTTGGCCTTCATTAACCTATCTTACCCAGATTGCTGAGTCCCAGAAATTTTTTGCATTAATAGGAGTTCGGAAATAATTTATGATCTTGAGATAGCGTGCCCTAGTGTTTGGAACTTTGAGATGGAAAAAAATTGAGTTTGATTGGTTGAGATTAATTTTAGGTGAGAAGCGAGTATTCGAAAGGAAAACTATACAATAGGTATCCAAATACTCGGGAAAAGAGGGGCATACGCCTAACTAGTCACTTTCTTCCCTTTTATTGCAAAATTGTTTTGATTAGAATCGAACTAAAGTCCATGGATGAAGGTGAGAATTCAAACGACAAGCTATACAACAAACATCTTAGGACTCGGAATAAAGGGGCATACATCTAATCATACTAATCGAACTCACGTGATGCAATGACGTGAACTAAACTCACATAACAAAAAGGCATGATTATCTACCAAGATTTGTATTTAAAATACGTGCGAGAAATGAAGAGTCACCTCAACACAAATTAAACCACAAATTGATAGCACTTAACTCGATCATGGCAAACAAATTGTCACATAGAATGGAAACATGATGAAAAGAAGTAATGAAAAATCGTAACATTTTGAAAAAAAATGTAGCAATAGCATAACGTAGCGACTAAACCAAGCAACCTCAATGCGAAGAAATTCAACGCGAGGATTTTTACATAATCAAATGGAACACAACGACAACCAAAAGGGACATGTCACACGTAAAATACAAGAAAATCTTGAGGTTACTAACGCGTGATGCGCTCATTGCAACCGAAACAAAATATATACAACATGTAACACGCATATGTAAAATTAACGTACAAAATGGTGTCCCACACAAATTTTTACATAAGGGTGCGTCACGTAATGCTATGTTTGCGACAACAAGAATACATATTAAACAATAACTAAACAACCATCATATGTACAAATAGGTCATGCATGTATGCAAAGTATCGAACAAATCGACATCAAACACACGTAATGCATTTGGATTCTCCAAAATTCTAAATTTCTATGTATCAGTAATATTGGCTCCCCTCACATATTCTATTTAAATTAAAACCTAATTCCAACTTCTAGTAATTTCACCATGGTCCAACTTACTTTTATCTCTCACCACTTTCCCCACATTTTCACTATTCCTATTTTCCACCAATATATCACTATTTTATATTATTTTATTTATTATTCTATATTTCTACTCATTCTAAAATTAATTAAAAATTCTACTTAATTTCTACCACTCTTCCAAACTGCCACCAACATACCCACAAAAACCAAATCATCACATAACATATGTTTTCATAGAAATGAGCACTTAAAAGCATACAAAATCACTTAAATCATTAAATAAATTGTAAAAAAATCCAATTAAATAATTTAATTGAACTTTGGGTGTTATGACTCTCCCCCACTTAGAGAATTTTCGCCCTTAAAAATTACCTGAACAAAACAACTTCGAATAAGAATCTCTCATCCAACTCTCCATCTCCTATGTCATGCTTCCACCAACAGGTCCTCACCAAATAAACTTCACCAGGATGATCTATTTACTTCTCAAGTGTTTCATTTCTCCATCATCGATTCACAATGGTGATGCCTCCATAGTCAATTTATCTCTTACTTGCACCTCATTCATTTGAACCACATGAGACGGATCCAGAACTTACTTCCGAAGTTGAGACACTTAAACACATTGTGAAGATTAGAAAGAGATGGTGGTAAAGTAACTCTTTAGGTAATTTCTCATAATTGCTTCAAAATATGATAAGGACCAATGAAATGCGACATTAACTTTCGAGATTTTAATGCTTGACCAACACCAGTTACTGGAGTAAATCTCAAAAACACATGATCTCCCTCTTGGAACGCAAGTTTTTCCTCCTCTTATCATGGTAACTCTTATGAAGACTCTACGAAGCTTTCATCTTATCTTGAATCATCTTGATCTTCTCAATAGTTTATTGAAAAATCTCAGGTCCAAGCATTGCACTCTCACCAGAATCATACCAACACAAAGGTGTCATTCCAATAGTAGAATGGAAACTATTTTTGTAGGTGAACTAGATAAATGGAAAGTAATTATCCCATATACCTCCCTGTTCTAAAATATAATCTCTCAGGAAATCCTCCAAAGACTCGATAGTTCTCTCTGTCTGACCGTTCGTCTGATTATGATAAGTAGAACTCAACTTCAGTTTAGTACCCATGGCTACCTGCAAACTCTCCTAAAACCTAGATATGAATCTCAAATCTCTATGAGAAACAATACTCAAAGGAATACCATACAAGCTAACGATTCTCTCAATGTACACTTCAGATAACTTCTGCAATGAATAACTGATCTTTATCTGAATAAAATGAGATAATTTGGTCAATTTATCCACCATAACCCAAAATGAATCATTTCCATTAGAAGCCTTAGGAAAACTCATCACAAAATCCTTAGAAATGTTATCCCACTTCCACTCATGAATATCCAACGATTGCATCAAATCTGACGGCCTCTGATGTTCAATCTTCGACTTCTGACAAGTTAAACACACATAAACGAACTCGGAAATATCTTTCCTCACTCTCGGCCACAAAACATTTTCTTCAAGTATTAATACATTTTAGTAGCATTGGGATGAATACTCATACTACTTATGTGAGCTTCCTCAAGAATACTCTTCCTAAGTTCCGGAACATCTGGTACACAAAGTCTGTTGCAAAATCTCATAACACCATTCTCATCAATTATGAAATCACCTTTGTTACCTTGATTTATTAACGCTAGACGGTCAATCAATCCCAATTCTAATTTCTGACCTTCTCTAATTTCTTCAAGGATACCACTTGTCAGCTTCAACATACCTAACTTCACACTATTAGGAGTCTTTTCACACACAAAACTCAAATCTCGGAATGGCTCGATTAAATCCAACTCTCGAACCATAAGCGCTGACATCTACAAGGACTTCCTACCTAACACATTGTCTACCACATTGGTCTTACTAGTATGGTAAATCAAACCAAAATCATAATGTTTCAGAAATTCGAGCCACCTCCTCTTCCTCATATTCAACTCCTTCTAATCGAATAGATACTTCAAAATCTTATGATCACCGAACACTTTGAATTTGGAACCAAATAGACAATGTCTCTAAACATTTAACATAAACACCACAGGTACCAACTCCAAATCATGAGTAGGGTAATTCCCCTTAAGAACTTCCAGTTGTCTCGAAGCATAAGCCATAACCTGACCATTCTGCATGAGCACACCACCTAGACCCATTTTTTAAGCATCATAATACACAACAAAGGATTCACGTAGATTTGGAAAAATCAAAATTGGAGCAGACATCAACTTCTTCTTGAGTTCTTGAAAAATTTCTTTACACTCCACATCCCAAACATAAGCTTGACCCATTCAAGTCAATTGAGTTAGTGGTAACGCTAAATTTGAAAAGCCTTTAACAAACCTTTTGTAATAACTAGCCAAACCCAGAAAACTTCTAATCTCAGTAATAGACTTCAGAGTTCAGAGTCTCCCATCTAAACACGACATCAACCTTCAATGAATCAATTGAAATACCACCACTCGAAATCACATGGCCAAGAAAACTCACCTATCGCAACCAGAACTCACACTTGGACAACTTCACATACAACTTCTTTTCTTTTAAAATTTGCAACAAAACTCTCAAATGCTCCACATGCTCTTTATCAAGCTTAGAATATATCTAATTATCATCGATGAACACAACCACAGATTGATCTAGATAAGGATGTAAAATCATATTCATATAACATACCGGGCGTATTAGACACACCAAACATCACAACTGAATATTCATAGTGACCATATATGGTTCTAAAAGCAGTCTTCAGAATATCTTCAGCCTTCACTCGAATGTGATGATAACCCAACCATAAATCAATCTTGCTAAACACGCAAGTACCAACCAAGTGATCCATCAAATCATCAATTCTCGGAAGAGGATACTTGTTTTTTATAGTAACCTTATTCAGTTATCGATAGTCAACACACAACCTTATGCTACCATCTTTCTTCTTCACCAAGAACACTGGTGTTCCCCACGACGAAACACTAGGTCGAACAAACTTTTTCTCAAGAAACCCTTCCAACTATTTCTCCAGTTCACTCAACTTTAAAGCATACATTCTATAAGGAGCCATTAACACATGGCTATTACGAGGTACTAAGTCTATGGAAAATTTAACTTCACGCTCTAGAGGCAAGTCACAAATATCTTTAGGAAAAATATTAGGAAATTCACACACCACCGACATATCACTAACTGTCACATCATTCTCCATTCTCAGAGAAGTGAACATCACCAATACCTGATCATTCTCCCTTAATATATCAACTTGACAAATAAACAAGAATCTTGAATTTTCACTCTCTTCGGGTCCGGGAAACAACATAACCTCAACAACACATACACTCTTACAAATAGTGGCACACTGAACCAACACTCCACACCTGAAACATCTTAGAGAATAAAAAGCCTCTTTCCCACTTGTTTCAATCCCGCTCTTGTTGGTAAGCGGCTAGAAAAATAAACAAGCACCAGTAGTGTTTCACACACATGCTGCATACCAGGGAACAACCCAAATTACACAACCTAGCGGGATAGACCGACCTGCTCTGATACCACTTTGTAACAACCTAAAACTTGAAACTTAATTTAAAAGAATTAAGCGATTATTTTGGATGTCTTTCAAGAAAAAATGCATAGTTTTCAAACATTTTTAAATAACAACTCACATCAGAATATTAATTAAATAAAAACTTTAACATAGTTCTTCAATAATGAAGTGCTCAAATAAAATAACATGATTCAACTGATAAATCAAAGCAAAAAAAATCATCTCATTCTCGTTGCTATAAACCAGGGCATTAAACCAACTAAAGAAATAACGATAAAATAAATAAATCAAATATAAGCATCCAGTCATCTTCCAACTAACATCAGCAAGTCATTCCTCCTGAGTATATGTATGATGAAGTACAAGCAACACGAAAACAATAAGAAAATAGGTGAAAATAAACTTCGATATATTAACAGTGTAAATAATGTGAGGATAGATATAGAGGACACAACAACAATATTCAGTTACACAACAAAATCACAATCAATTATTCTCATGTTGCACCATGAATAATCCAGACCAACATCACAAAGCTTATATGTATGTAATGTAACTCATGACACGATATTATGCATGTGGTACCAACTCAACAATGGTTCCTCTTCGAACTCGGTCCCCCCTTCTCAACCCTGAGCCCCCCTTTAGAGCTCTGGACAAGTCACTTGTCACCTCTTCTGAACTTGTGACTCACCTTTTTCACAACACAATACAATATGTACATGTCATATTATCAATGCAACAACAATAACATTAGAACTTTATGGTTCCCCTTCCAACCATAAACAACATGCAAAAATAGTATATCATAGTTCCACCTTCTGAACTACCACCACAACACGACAATCACGATTATATGCACGTCACATGATTATTCACAAAAACTCAAAACATCATAAAATAACATAATTGGTATATTATAATCACATTAGCTTCTTAAGGCATCACCATGAGATAATACAGGGCGTTAGATTTCCAATGCTTCAAATCACGCTTCAAATAAAGTCACACAACTAAAGTTATGATAAAAATAAAATCAGAATAATTTCTCCGCTGGAGTGTCTCTCTAGGTGAGGCCTTCCCTCGCTAAGCCATGATGCATAGATCTCCATACCTTGAAATATGATTTTCACCATTGGAGGCCTTCCAGACCTTTGATTTTGATTCCGTAAAAAGCCAAACATTCAGAATTCGACACACAATAATTATATATTTAATATACAATAACCAACATAAATTATACAGACCCAACATCAAATAATCATCACTTTTCAAGGTTTTCAGGTTATGTTTTCTAAACTCCAAGAACTCAACAACGGCATCAATGAAATTCAGAATTTCAACATAACTTATGTATAAATTTAACATAATATAGAACGTGAAATATATCCATCAATATAGCATATATCATGAATTCCTTATAGACACACAAGAAAAACATGAACAACACAACAATGGTAAGACAATCCTAGAGGAGGATGAGGATCCCTCTCTACCCTTCATAAATCACACCTATATCAAAAACAATTCCTCTTACCTAAAAATATAGCAATTGTAACTTCAAGTTGTAACTATGAGGATCTTCTTCCCCAAGCCCTTTTTCTCACTTTGCCTCTTGCCTATTTTATTTCAAATTCCAAACTTCTACGTGTCAGTAACATTGGCTCCCCTCACATATTCTATTTAAATTAAAACGTAATTCCAACTTCTAGTAATTTCACCATGGCCCAACTTACGTTTATTTCTCACCAGTTATACCTACATTTTCATTATTCATATTTTCCATCCAAATAACATTATTTTATACTATTTTATTTATTATTCTATATTTCTACTCATTCTAAAATTAATTAAAAATTATAATTAATTTATACCACTCTTCCTTACTCCCATCAACATATCCACTAATACCAAATCGTCACATAACACATATTTTCCCTGAAATAAGCAATTAAAAGCATACAAAATCCCTTAAATCATTAAACAAAGTGAAAAAATATAAATTAAATAATTTAATTGAATTCAAGGTGTTGCACAACCCAACAACACCGACCACCAACATGGCATTTCACCTCATGTGAGTCGGTCCCTCAAGCAGCCTAAAAAACTACCGTACATGGTTACTCGCCATCGTGAGCTTACCCTTGTTGTACCCCAAATTTTGACCTAAGATACCATCTCCCATCTGCATCATTACATTGCGAGTGTTTTGACCTATCTTTATCAATTTTCAAAGCGGATTTTAAATTCATAACTTTTTCAAGTCAAGAGCTGTTTTTTTTTAACGCTAAATTTATTAATCGATCAATGCTAAAACAATGTTTATTTAATTATTTATTATTCTGAATTTAAATAATTGGAACTTATTTTTCAGTTATTATATAAATTAAAGAATTATAAATAGTAAAGTAAATATTTGAAAAGAAGGTTATTAATTGATCAAACAATGTTTATTTAATTATTTATTATTCTAAGTTTAAATAATTGAAATTTTATTTTCAGTTATTATAATTTAGAAGAATTATAAATAATGAAATAAATAATTGAAGAGAAGTTAATTGATCAATGATAGTTATTTAATTATTTATCATTCTAAATTTAAATAATTGGAATTGATTTTTAGTTATTATATAATTTAAAGAATTATAAATGATAAAATAAATAATTGCAAAGAAGAAAAGAATTAATTGGTAAAATATTGGAGTTTTATTCATTTTATTCTAATTGTTACAATTGTTGTTTAAATACCGTATTTATTTACAACGTATTTACAATGATAATTTTTACAATGTTTAAAATGAAATAAAAGCTATCCTAATTATTTTTTCCTAAGTTCTAAATCTTCATCTTCTATCCAATGCTTCTTTGATGATCATTTGATTTTACCTGCAAAAAAAAATTAAAAGAAAAAGACAGAAATGAATATATAATTAAAAGCAAAAAATTAATTTAGCGTTCATCATTAAAAGCAAACGGCTGGAATCAGTTTTTTACCCTCTTTGCAAATCACGGGATTTCTCCCGGTTCACAAAAAGGGATGAATTTTATTGACAAATATGAATGCACAAGTTAAAAATATGCACAAATTCATTTTTTGTCAAAACTGCATATTTCAAAGTAAACTGCATAGTTCAAAACCATATGCACAAATTCAATATTTCAAAATCCACTGCATATTTCAAAAACCAATATGCATAAATTCATTTTTGTCAAAACTGCATATTTCAAATAAAATGCATAGTACAACAGCATATGCAAGTTTCAAAGCCAATATGCAATGTAAACTATCCAGCATGTGGGAAGAGGCCAAAAACACAAAGGCTCCATACTGTACAATGTAGTTGACAAAGAAACATGTGCAGTTTAAAACCAAATATGCAAGCAATATATTCCTAGTTTACATCATTTTCCAGCTTTGCTTTTTCAGAACTTAAAAGTACATAACATCATTTTAATGTCAAACTGTACTAAGGAGAGAGAAGAGAGAAAGAGTGTGGGTTTACAGGTTTTGGCCTTAGGCAGAAAAAGGAGTAGAAAACAAAAACAGCAGTAACACAGTAAAGAGAAGGAAGCATAGAAAAAGAATATAGACAAACTGAATAAAACAGTATAGAGTGCAGAAGTATCAGGGAAGAGTAGTAAAAAATACTCAAAACCTGAATCATCCAAAGCCAAGTAAACCTCAAGGCCAACTAACTGTTATAACAACAACAAACCCTTCAAAAAAGTTCAGAGAGTTGACAACCTATTTTCAAACCTTCAAAAACTCAAAACTGTCAAACAAAATACAAAGCCAATTCTCAAGGTACCAAAAACCTCACCTCAAGAACCTGCTGTCTTAATACCAAAACCTCAATGCAACCTGCCTGAAGCCTCACAAAAAACCAGAAAACCAGAAAAGCCTCAACCAATATGGCCTAAACCATAAAACCTGTGAACCTTGTCAAGGCCATAACCTGCACAACCAGCATATGCCCAACATAACCTGCACAAACTTGTTGCCTAGCCAAAGCCATCACCAAAAACTTTAAACCATGTCAAACCTTCCACCTGCTTGAAGCTAAACCATAAAACCATGACCAAAAACCAGTAAAACATAACCTGCTAAGCATAACCCACATAAGCCATCACCAACAAATAATATTCTGTCCAACCTGTTTCCAGCCCCAATCGAAACCATGCTCAAACACAAATTGTCAAGATTTTAGAACCAGATTCAAGGCAAATGTACAGGGCAACACAAAAGCCTCAGAAATATTCATCATAGGCCAATAAAAAAAAGGCAACTGAAGAACAGTGAAGAAGAAGAGAGGAAAAGTATTCGAAGGCAGCAGTCAAGCATCAACATTGTCAAGCTAGTCAAAACAAATATTTCAACAATAGAATATTCAAGCATACAGAACGTAAGCCAAAGAATCAGAGAAGAAGATAAAGAAGCGTTTCAAGGCGTCAAGATCATCAAACAATAAGCATACAACAAGCAAGCAAGAAGAGGAAGAAGACAGAGTACCAGGTTCCGGTCAAAGCAAGCTAGCGCGCCTCCGCCGTCTTCCCCGTTGCCTTGGCCGCCACAGCACCCCCAACCTTTCTTCCTCCGTCTCCAAAGGTAACATTTCCCCCTCTTTTTCTGTCATATACCTCAAATCACCATAATAATAGGAAGTCAGAATCAAAAAGGATGTAAAAATCACCACATGCAAAATTGTAATAAAACCCCTTTGAGATTCAAAACGAAATTTACCTTAAACCTGTCGCCCTAGCTTTCTCGTTGGAGGGAAGAGGAGGTTGAGGACGCCGGTGGCCGTGGCAGGAAAACTCAGGCGAAGGTGGAAGAGGATGAATCAAGAACGAAGAGAACGCGTGAACGAAGAGCAGTGGCGCTGTAACCTTAACCCTAATCCACTCTTTTCCCAAACTAAAACAAAGTTGTTTAACCCTTAAGCAAAGTTATGAATGTATGGACCTTAACTCATCTCATATGCCTAAAAGCCCAACGAATTCCTTAAGACACACCCCCCATTTCTGTTTTTGATTAGGCCCCCTTAAAACCCTTTGGCCCATACATTTATTCGTTATCTACCTTTTTTTCTTAATACCCTTTTTCTATTCACTTTCCCTTAGTTTTTTTTTTAGAATTTTTATTAAATTAGTTACTTAGTAAGTTTAATCAAAAAGAGATGTAATCTAATTAGATAATTTTAAATAATGTGACCATTTTTATTAGTTTAACTTTAGGATTAATTTAGTAATTTTAGTATTCTCTTTTAATTAGATTTAAGTTAATAACTTTTAAAGTTTTAATTTAGTTTAGATTTATTTATTAATTCTTAAATAATACTTTAATTTAATATTAAAAAACATATAAAAATAGAAACATAAAAAATAGAAAAATTAAAAACATGTTACTTTCTTTAATTAATTCTCTTGCGTTATACCTACTAAATAAAAAATACAAAAATGCATGTTCACGCCATTTAGGTCTGTTTATTCAATCATTGTTATGGTCATATATTACTTAGCTACTTAATCATTATCTGCATAATTTTCTGTTTAATTATTTTGTCTTTACTTGTTTATTCTGTTTACGTCTAGATCCAAAGGGAAAAATGATTAAATTTGTTGACTTCATGTCCTCAAATCCAATCACGCGAATATTTTCATTTCATTAAAACTTAAGACAATTTTTTCCCAAATATTCAATCTTTTCAAAACTTATACCTTTTAAGCCAAAACTTCGACATTAGGTTGTCGTACCTTCAAAAAACCATCCGTACCCCTTTTCGGCCAAAACAATTTATCTTTAAGTCAAACGAACAATTTTAATAAACAGATATTTCAAAAGGTTCCTATAGAATACTATAGATACATTGGGTGCTAATACCTTCCCACTGTATAACCAACCCCCGAACCATAGATCTCTTTTCAAAAACGCCTTGTATTTTTATTACTTCTAGAAAGTATTATTTTACATTGCATATTTTAGGGTTTTATTTCGCTCTTTCCTCTTTTCCCTTGGAAATAATAAAGCGCGGTGGCGACTCTTGCTTTTGTGAGACGAATTAATCAATAATTCGATCTCCGATTTACCCCGCTACATTTTTATCGCTACAGAATTGGCGACTCTGCTGGGGACAGATTGACCTCTTGCTGGTTCATCCCTAAGTGGGTTAAACCTAGTTTGTTTTATCTATTTTATTATTATTTGATTTGTTTGATTATGTGTTTATATTGGGGTTGTTTGGGTTTTTTGCAAAGGACGAATCATATACCCGGATTAAGTTACACTTAAGGAATAGGACGGGCGGTACAGTCATGTTAACTTTGAGGGAGTAATCCCGAAGAAGGAGGCATGAGATCCCCCACTCAATGGAAGGCCCTCTTGAACATAATACTTGTTTACCAAGTAATCGGGAATACATTATTATTTTCGACCTGGGAGCCAGAGAAATTGAGAACCGTAGAACCCTAACCCATCTTGGCCTTTAGGTGTAGCGCGGAGACTATAACGGAGTAATTCGGAAGTAGTTGTTACGCGATGCTACGCTCGGATGAGTTTCTCTTAAGAATATTGCTAATTATTGAGTAATCAAGACGTTGGCAATATCCGAAGGAGGAATGTAGACTCTGGGAACTCTTAGAACCTTGTCTTACAAGTGTGATTGAACCGTTAGTACATACCTTGGGATGGGTTTTACCCTCGACTCCATGCTGAACGTTGAACTTTTAAACCCCATGTTTGTGAACTTGTGTGTAACTGTTGCATTATCATTCATTCATGCATTCATCAACATCTTTTGTAAAAAACTTGTTTTTCAAGGAACTTAGGAATGATTTTTGCAGACATCTCAGGTACTATTATTATGGAATTTGGAAGGAGAAACACTCGAAGTTTTAGTTTTAAGGAGCCCGAGATTGAAGAACTGAGGAGTTTAATTCCTAAGATCAAGAACCCGATGGATTTTCAGAAAAAGTATGGGTCCATTATACCTCTCATGAAGGGCAAGATGAAGGAAGGCATCCTTAATACGTTGGTCCAATTCTACGATCCTTTGTATCGATGTTTCACCTTTCCGGATTACCAGTTAATGCCCACCTTAGAAGAGTACTCCTACATACTTGGTTTGCCGATCACCGACTATGTTCCTTTTTCTGGTTTAGAAGAGGAACCCAAATCTCATGAGATAGCGACCATCACCCACTTGAAGAAATCAGAGATAGAGGAGAACATGACTACAAAAGGGGGAATCCGAGGCTTGTCTGCGCAGTTTTTGTTGAGGAAAGCTCGTCATTTAGTTGAGATAAAAAACACTATGGCCTTCGAAGAAGTCTTTGCTTTACTCGCTTATGGTCTATTCTTGTTCCCTAACGTTGATAAGTTTGTAGACATCAACGCCATCAGAATTTTCTTGATTGGAAATCCGGTCCCTACGCTGCTCGGAGATACCTACTACTCCATCCATTTTCGAAACTCTTATCAAGGAGGAATGATTATTTGTTATGCACCGTTGCTGTATCAGTGGTATGTTTCTCATTTACCTAGGTCTGATGTTTTCTGGGATCTCGAGAAGGAGCCGCGATGGGCGCCAAAAATTATGGCTCTCTATCATTTCGACATTGATTGGTATAATCGAGTTTACTATGATGTGAAGATCATCGATAGCTGTGGCGCTTTTCCTAACGTGCCTCTTCTTGGTACGAAAGGTGGAATTAACTATAACCCTGTTCTCGCGCGCCGTCAGTTTGGATACCCGATGAGGGACAAGCCGAACAACATCCATGTGAGTGGTTTCTTTCTACAGGAAGGACAAGATCATCAGGCAGCTAAGAGGGAGATCGAAGGAGCTTGGCGCCACATCCATAGGAATGGGAGAGACATGTTAGGACATAGGGGTGCCGTTTCTTTGGAGCCTTACCTACAATGGGTCCGTGCTAGGGCTTGTGCTCTCAAGATGCCCTATAAACCTGAGAAACCTTTATTCCCTATCGTTGCATCGTCATCTGTTGATATCCCTATCGAGAATATGGGAGAATACCAAGGAAATCTGGCTAGGATGAAGTCCGAGAGAGATGCTTGGAAAGAAAAGTATAATATGTCTGAATATGAGAATCAGGTCCTGGCTCGACAACTAAAGGAAAAGGAGGATTTTCTATTTATTCAAGACGGCTGGTTCATTGATCATGATGAGAAACTTCGTCAAAAGGATGCTTTACTGAAGAAGTATGCTAGTGAAAGGAAGAGAAAGAAGGAAGGTTCGGTAAGCGTTGCTCTTGTTCCTAATCCGCAAAAGGAAATCATTGATCGACTGGTAGCTGAGAAGAAGGAGATGGAAGACTTTTATGAAGAGAAGATCAGGAAGCTCCAGTTACAGTTGGCATTTGGTCCTTCATCTGATGATTCTGAGTGTCTTTAGCTTTTAGTTTTATTTTACTGATGTCATTTTGTAAAACTTTGTAAAAGGGCTTCATGTCCCGAAGTTGTAATTTACTGCTTTTTATTATGGGCTGCATGTTCCAAAGTTGTAATTTACTGCTTTATTATGGGCTTCATGTTCCAAAGTTGTAGTTTATTGCTTTTATTAGCGGGTTGTTATCCCAAAGTTGTAATTTCTTGTTTTGTTGTTCCAAGGTTGTAAGTTGTAATTTACCGCTTTTGATTTAATGAAATGAGTTTTTGTTGTTCCAAATTCCTTTACCATTGATGTGTGCAAAATTGTTGAAGTTCCTTGAAAAACTATTAAAATGAATTATCATTTGCATCACATATCATGCATCATCCAACATTCCACTTCACATGTTTTCTAGAGTCTCATCCTTGTTTCTTTTTCCACTCCGATAGATTGTCAAGCTGTCTCATCGATACGATACTCGAGCCAATCGTCAGAGGAAAATGGAAGATCTGGAACAGGAAAACCACGAGCTTTGTGAGGAGGTCGCTACCCTTCGTGTCGGTATGGAAAAGTTAACTGCACTAGTGGAAAGTTTGATGGCTGCTCAGAATCAGCCATCGACTACAGCTGCTGAGATTCAGACTTCAACTACTGTGGTTTCCGAGATTGTCACCGTTCCAACATCTGTGACTCAAATTAACTCTCCGCTTCAGCATCAGATGCCAAAAGGTTTTCCGTGGTGAATGCCTTACAACTTTGTGCCAGAGGGGTATCAGCCTGTCGTACAACCTTTGTTTAAACCTACTTTGTCTCTCCCTCAACCAGAGACAACTGCCATGCCGCCGGTAATCCCGTCTGTAACACCTTTCCCGCAACCGGTGATGACAACTGTCGCTCCTGTGGTTCACTCCGTGCCATACTTGAATGAACCTACTTATCCTGCCGAGCCTGCTGAAAGTTTGGGTCTTTTTGATAGAATGGAAGAATTTCAGGACCAATTCCAAGAAATGCAGAGGGAGCTCAGAGCGTTAAAGGGGAAGGATTTGTTTGGGAAGAACACGCATGACCTTTGTTTAGTTCCGAATGTCAAGATTCCAGCAAAATTCAAAGTTCCAGACTTTGAAAGATATAAGGGTGATTCGTGTCCTCGGAGTCACTTGACTATGTACGTGAGAAAGATGTCTACATATTCTGATGATCATGACTTGTTGATTCACTATTTTCAAGACAGTTTGACTGGTGCTGCTCTAAAGTGGTATATGGGTTTAGACAGCATTCGGATCCGCAACTTTAACGATCTCAGAAAAGCTTTTGTCCATCAGTATAAGTACAACGTTGACATGGCGCCGAACATGGATCAACTCCGGGCGATGTCCCAGAGAGACAATCTTTTATGGAATACGCCCAGAGGTGGTGTGAAATTGCTGCTCAAATCTATCCACCTCTTGAGGAGAAAGAGATGACGAAGATATTCTTGAAGACTTTAGGTTCCTTTTACTATGAAAGAATGATCGCCAACGCACCCAGTGATTTCACCAAAATGGTAAGCATGGGCATGCGGTTGGAGGAAGGGATTCGTGAAGGGCGTTTGGTTAAAGAAGGAAGTCCGTCTAGCAATACCAAGAAATTTGGAAGTGTTTTCCCGAAAAGAAAAGAGCAGGATGTCAGCGCAATCTTCCCAGGAAGACCAAGGAGAGGTTACTCACACGTTGCGGCAGTCACTCCGACTGTCCGCCCAGCTTTGATGACCCCAGCTCATCAAACCCCACCAACTCAACAACGGCCATTTCAGCAGCAGCCTCGACAATAGGCTTATCCATTCAACAACCAGAACCGTTCACCAAGAAAACCGCAATTCAATGCCATTCCTATGACTTATACTGAATTGTTCCCTGCTCTTATCAGAAAGAACCTAATAACGAAGAAGCCTCCTCCTGTCGCACCAAATAGTACTTCTCCGTGGTACAAGGCGGATCAGTTTTGTGAATATCATCAAGGGTCGCCGGGGCACAACCTTGAAAATTGTTTTGCTCTAAAGGCAGACGTGCAGAGGTTGATAAATAATGGTATCTTGTCTTTCAAGGATGTTAACCCAAATGTTAGAGATAATCCTTTGCCTCGACATGGGGCAGCATCAGTGAATATGGTGGAAGGTTGTCCGAGAAAGTTTCGAGTTTTTCAAGTTGAACACATAAGAAAGTCGTTAATCAGGTTACATCAGAGCTTAAGAAGACTTGCCTTTGTTAGGCATCAACATGATTATGATGTTTGTGAATTTTGTTCAAGAGAGTTTGATTGCCCTATTGTGAGGAGGATATTCAAAAGTTGTTAGACCAGAGGGTTATCACCATTACCTATGACAGAGATCTGGAGGATGAAGTGAATGTTATAATACCACAATTCAATTTGCCTGAATCAGTAGAGATCGTTTACGACAGTCAGACTGCACCTGTTGCTCCTTTGACCATTTATCCACCTGGTCCTGTGCCTTACAACTCAGACCAAGCTATACCGTATAAGTATAATGCCACAATGATTGAGAATGGGGTAGAAGTCCCTATACCAACAAGGCCATCTTTTGTTAACATCGCTGATGTGAGTAGAGTTACGAGAAGCGGGCGTGTCTTTGCAGCAGTACCTTTGAAGAGACCAGAAGTTCAAGTCAGGAGGCCCGTACCGGCAGAAATTCCAGCGAGAAATGTTGAACCAAGGGTTGAGATAGGCCGATCCAATGAACCTATCCCACATCCTGATGATGATGAGATTCTGAAGCTCATCAAGAGAAGTGAATATAAGATTGTGGACCAACTTTTGCAAACTCCTTCCAAGATTTCTTTGCTTGCTTTACTAAGAGATTCTGGTGCCCATAGAGAAGCTTTGATGAAGGTCTTGGACCAGGCATTCGTGGATCATGATGTGACGGTTGACCAATTTGATGGAATCGTGGGAAATATTACTTCGTGTAACAATCTTGGTTTTAGTGATGAAGAGCTTCCAGAGGAGGGAAGGAACCATAATATGGCTTTGCATATCTCAATAAGTTGTGGAAATGATACTTTATCAAGTGTGTTGGTAGATACAGGTTCGTCGTTAAATGTAATGCCCAAAACTACATTATCTCGACTCTCATATCAAGGTGCTCCCATGAGACCTAGTGGAGTAATTGTCAAAGCGTTTGATGGTTCTAGGAAGACTGTCATTGGTGACGTGGATCTTCCTATAGTAATTGGTCCTCATACTTTTCAGATCACTTTTCAAGTAATGGATATTCGTGCCGCCTACAGTTGCCTATTGGGTCGTCCATGGATCCATGATGCAGGGGCAGTCACTTCCACGCTCCATCAAAGATTGAAGTTTGTAAGGCATGGAAAGCTGGTAATGATTGGTGGAGAGCAGACTATGGTGGTAAGCCATTTGTCATCTTTCTCTTTTATTGATGCTGATGAGGATGTTGGCACCCAATTCCAAGCTCTATCTGTTGCTAGTAATGAAGTGAAGAAGCAAGGGACATCTATTTCTTCTTTTGAGGATGTGCGACGAGTGGTTGAAAGTGGTTCGGCTGAAGGTTGGGGCCATGTGTTGACTTTGCCCGAGAACAAGTCTGGAGAAGGTCTTGGTTTTCATCCCGTGTCCACAAGAGTCAAGCAGGAAGTAGTTACTCGTCCGATACAAGAAGTTTTCCGAAGTGCAGGTTTTATCCATCCAACTCCTCCTGAAGTTGATGCTATAATAGGAGACGATTCTGAAGAGGATTTACCCGATTTTGTGACGCATGGAGTGGTTTTCCAGAACTGGATTGCTGTTGATGTTCCTGTTGTGATGCACATTTCTGAGTAATGTTTTGTTTTATTTTTGAAAAAAACTTTTGCTCTGCCCAAGGCGAAAAGTATTTGTGTCGGGCTATGATGAAAATAAATCCTTTTGCTCTGCCCAAGGCAAAAGAGAAATGTCTGGGCTCTTTGTTTCAAGTATTTCCCCTCATGAATAAAAATGTTATTTTGTCCACTACTGTTTTATTTTTTCACTTTTTTTCTGGGAAATAGTAATGAAAATTAATTGGTAGTAATGGGAAAATATAATAATTTTTGTTTCATTCATATTAATCGATTTCTAAAATAAAGCATAATCATATGTGTAAATTAATCCATGACTTAACCATTGAAAACAATGATCCTATGCCCTCTCCCAACTTTGAATTCCCTGTTGTGATCGGTGAATCTGGAACTGACTATTTAAAGCTGGTTCGCGAAATGTCGCGGTAAGCAAGAGTCGCCACCGTCTTTTATTTTCTCCAAATGGAAAGGACAAAAGCACAGAAAAATTCCTTAAAGAGATTGCTCTCGGTTCGGGAGGTAGATTATAGAAAGGGAAGGTATTAGCACCCTTTCTATCCATGGTTATCCATGGGCTCTTAGATACTTGCTCATTTGTGTTTTCAAAATGGTTTGTTTGCTTTTCACCTGTGGTTTTTAAAAAGTTTCTTTGAAAATTCCAGTTCGACTCTTGTATCAGTCCTCAAGAGTGTTTGAAAAATTACTTTCGAAAACTTTTTGAAAAGGTGTCGGTGTGAAAAGTATTTTTGATTTGTTTTGAAATTAGAGCAAGTATCTAGAGTCGTCTACCTACCCTAAGGAATTCGTCTATGTAAATGTCCTTTAAAGTAGTGCCATCCCATCATTGAGAGGTAGGTAGCACCACCGTTGGAGGTGTTCGGGTCAATTCGAGGTTCGGGACATGATGATCACCGGAGCAATGGGAAGACACCTTAGAAGCTACCCTCATGCCAGGTTCCCGGATCATGAGGACTTACTAAGACATCCTCTACTCGACGATCACCTTTCGAGGCAAGGCAACAGTGATGCGTACCCTAGGGGTGGTGTATGCGATTCGTGTGTCGTTTTCATTTGCATTTATCTTGTCATGTTATTGGTGTTCTACGCTTGCTTTTATTTTTGCCATACAGTCTTTCATGCCATTATTTAACAGTTAAGATATTTGCGGGAAAAGTAAATTTCTAAGCTATTACAAAGGCGCGGGTCCACATCGCCAAAAGTTTCTCGAACCCGATTTGACAAAAAATAAAGGAATTAAAAGTGCGAGAAGTAATTAGAATGTTACAAGGCCTTGGGAGAGATACATAAATATTTAAGCAACACAAAAGAAATATGCGAATTAAGAATTAAATCGAAACGAGGGCGTTGGACCCTTTTGCGAAATTAAATTACATGGAATTGATTAATTGAAATTAAAAGAAAGAAAGAACTTTTATTTTTGGTGTTTTTTAGTATTTTAGGATTTAATAGAAAAAATTAATTGAAATTAAACGCTAACCCTAATTCTATTTTATTTTAATTTATTAAGAAAACATTAGAATTTAACCTAAATTAACCCTAATTTTTATATACAAATTTAATTATAAAAATAAATAAAATACATACTATTATTATAAAAAAAGAAAAATTAAAAGGAATAAAAGCATTAATTAAACCTATTTCTACATTTTTTAGATTTTTTATTAAAAGAATTTAAAATTTAAAACCTAATTTGAAACTAAATTTTATATACAATTTTATCTATGAAAATACTAGAAACAAAAATATATATTTTTTTTTTTCTTTTTTCTGATTTTTTGGTATTTTTTATATTCATTAAAATAATAAAACTAATTAATAAAACAATAATAAAAAAGAAGTAAAAATAATAATACAAAAAGAAAAAATAAAAAAATAAAAAAATATGCAAACCTGGGGGTTCAGACCCCAAAATAGGAGGTTAAATCCAAGCAATTCTGGCCCATTGAGCATGACCTTATTGGACTTTTGCTGGACACGTGCACGCGCGTTGACTTGAGTTCATCATAGTCTTCAGTTCATGGCCGTTGATCTGGTGCTCTGGGACACGTGGGCGTTGATTTTTGAGGATACATGATGGTCTTCAGTTCAAGCGCTACACATGAACATTAATTGAAAAATAACAAATGGAA
Organism: Vicia faba; assembly: GCA_948472305.1. Taxonomy (NCBI): domain Eukaryota; kingdom Viridiplantae; phylum Streptophyta; class Magnoliopsida; order Fabales; family Fabaceae; genus Vicia; species Vicia faba. The sequence continues at coordinate 720,292,472 of OX451741.1, read as the reverse complement.
AGGGTGAAGACCTGGGATTGAACCCAGGTCATTGACATTACCAATAGCTACGCTCGCCACTGAGCCATTCCACGCGTTTTTAATATATAATGAATAACAAATATAATAAATAAAATAAGCGTTAGTGGTGATTCTTCGCGTGAAATTCAAATGGCCCTATCACATCTCGCCACGATATCGTCTTCTTCTTCATGTTTATTTTCCTGAAATACAAACAGATTAGGCCACGGTTTCTTACGCGTTCTTTTAGTTATGCTTTAGAAAAATAACGATTAGGCCTAGGACGCTCATAAATTGAGCGTGAGCATGGGTTCTTCTTCGTCCAAGTGCGCTTATTCTAATGGTATGGGTCTGGAAGGCCAATTTTTCTTTGTTTCAAAAGCCCTATTTCCAGGTCCTGTAAACCCTAAGAATTGACAATGGCGAAATCGTGTATACAGCTCAAAAACACAATTAAATACATGGGTTAGCTTCAGAATCAAATGACCAACATGAATCAATAATTAAATTTCACAAAGAATGCATGGAATAGGATGTACGGTTATGAAATTTATTTGAAACAGGTGGACTCCATTATACCAATTCCTGAGGTTTTGATGGATGTTCTTGATTGGAAAATGTTCAATGATGCTTGAGCAAGCTATTGAAACAAAAATTCTGCCTTGAATCGCCCTCCAATGTGATTTTCAGAATTGAGGTTTTAGAGAAAAATTTCAAGTTTGATAATGGCTTTTCTGAGCAGCTGCGCGTGTGTGATGATTAGGGTTGTGTTCCTGGCTTATGTATGAATCAATTAGGTTAAGAAAAACAAATCAAATCCCTTGCAATGATGGTTTTGAAGATTTGATTTTCAAGCTTTGTTTTTTCAATCTTTTCCATGCATTTTTGTATCAATTATGATCTAATCAATCCAAATCTTTCCTTATTTGGCTAGGCATGAATTATTGAGTATAAAACATGCACAAAAAGATTTAAAACTTTAAGTTAAGTATTTTCCATATATTTAATTTGATTTAAATGAATTAATATAAATAAAAATTCAAATAAATAAATAAAAAATGAATAAAACTTCCCTTTGGGCCAAGTAGTCATGCATATGTCATGGATGATGAATTATGGAAGAAAAATGGGCCCATTAACAATTTTAGGTCATTTGAACCAATGTTGACTTTTCAAAATATCCAAAAATTTCCCAACTTCCACAAGGCATAACTTGCTCAATTTTTAAGATTTGTTCATGTTCTTGGACATTTTGGAAAGGTCTTTGAGTCCTCTAACCAATGCCTTTGGTACCATGTCATTTTGATTTACCAATCTCAAGTTATGGCCTTTGACTTAAAGTCCCTTTTTGTTGACTTTTGAAAATGACCTATAATGTTGGAATTGATAACTTTTTGTGAGAGCATTTCTTGGAATTGAAGTATGAAGATGAGTTGTAGGAAATGTATTTCTCTTCAAAATGAGCTTTGGATGGAATTTTTCTGATAATCCATGTGAAAGTTATCCCCTGGTCAATTTACAGTTGACTTTTCCAACTGTCCAAATAAGGAAACTTTTGCATCTTGGTGATTTTTGAGCCCAATTTTGAGAATCATGATCAAGCATTGATCAAATTATGTTTGTGGCTTCAAAATGAGATGTTGACCAAAAATTTGAACTTTTGACTGTCAAATGACCATTTTGCCCCTACAGTTGACTGTAGTGCAATTAGGGTTTTTGACTGTGCAATTTTGTGCTGAATGTCTTGAAACTTGATATGAGGATGCTTGACCATATTTGTAGGCATATGGCACTTGATTGGACCTTTTAAAACTTCAATCTCTTGATCAGAACACAAACCCTAATTTTGACTGTATAGGAGATCTTTGACTGTGCAGCCCTTGGGGAGATTTTGAAGCTTGGCTTGGCAATTTCTTGGAGAATATGGGAGGGCAAATTTTGGGGTACAACAGTTGCCCCTGTTCAATCTTCTTAGACCTGAGGATGCAGATTGGCTGATGTGCCTTTCGTAATCCGAGGGTAGAAGATGATTGAACACTAGAGTGCCCAGAAATTTGCGCTCACATAGTTGTAGTGATGATGGGAATGGGCTTATAGATGCCATTTAAAGATTGGTGAATAGGATGATGGGCTTATAGATGCCATCTGGATGTTGATCGCGTAAGAGATTCCTTAGCGAGAACCTGCATACCTGTAAGAGAAAAAAATGAGTACCTGACACGTTGCAGGAGCTGGTTTTCAGATGCTTGGTATAGAGGTGTCCTGACTGGTTACAGGAGCTGAGTCTGGAGCTTCACAAGATGATGAATGAACCAGGGATGGTTACTACCTTAGCATGAATGGTAAGAGAACCTTGGGTGACTTTTACCTCAACAATGCTCGTTGAGAAAATCTTGGTGGGAATTACCGTCTTCGTAGTATCGGGAAGAGAACCAAAGGAAATTATAATCTGAAAGGGAATTATCACCTCACGCACCATCGGAGAGGGAACCATTATAACCTAAAAGGGAATTATCACCTCACGCACCATCGGAGAGGGAACCATTATAACCTAAAAGGGAATTATCACCTCACGCACCATCGGAGAGGGAACTGATAGGAAAGGAATTATCACCTCACGCACCATCGGAGAGGGAACCATAGGAAATTATAATCTGAAAAGGAATTATCACCTCACTCACCGTCGGAGAGGGAACCATAGGGAATTATAATCTGAAAGGAATTATCACCTCACTCACCGTCGGAGAGGGAACCATAGGAAATTATAACCTGGGATAACTTCTACTGAGTCTTTATCAGAAAAATCTGTTGGGAGTCGATTTAGCTGGACTAGAGAAGGCCTTGGACTGGATAAGAAATCTTTGGAGTCGATTAACTGAACCGGTCTAGGTCTTGAAATATGATTGAGAATTTAGCTGAATCTTTCCTGAAAGATAAAAGTCAGTCATACGCAATGTATGATATGGATCAAGCAATGATGTTCTCAACATAAATGAGATTTGTATGATATGATGCATTATGCATGCTATAATGATGTATGTGATGTTTTATGAATGTATGTTTTCGTCTAGGAAAGTAAATCCTTGACGGGTGCCGGGAAGTCACTCCTGGGCTGACATTGAAGAATAAGCTTTTACTTCCGCTGGGGATGATAGTTGCAAGAATACCGGTAGGAGATGATGACTCCGTTGAGGGATAAACTTGGCAAATGGAATATTCTGCGGGGAGAAAAATACTCTAGCGACCATGCTGGGGGGCGATACTCTGTGGGGAGAGAGATACTTTGCTGAATTGTTGATGGTAACTTGCTGGGGATACCCTTATTGCTGGAAGTGTTGATAGACTTCGCTGGGGGTAAAGAGATTTCGTCGGGGACGCTCTTTCCGTGGCTTTTTGGATGAGGATAACCCAGTTATATCCTGTTGAGGAAATAACTCTTTGAATAAAGTTGGACGACGCGTTCATGCTCTTGCGTGGGGTAAGCTTCCAGAATCTACTGGGGATAAGCTTACTGCTTGGGGATATGTGGATTCCAACTTTCCTGGGGGACTAGATTGGACTCTCCTGGGGAGATTTTGAACTGTAATTTTGTAAGTTGAAAGAGGGAACATATGTAAGGTTGCCTGCTGATGAGCTCGTGTAAAACCGTATCTGAAATGGAGAAGGAACCTGGGTAGGGTTACTTTGATGATGAGTTCGTGTAAAACTTCGTTTTTGGAAAGGGAGAACCTGTGTAGGGTTTCTGGGTGACGAGTCCATGTAAAACTGCATCTTGAAGAGAGGGAACCGGTGTAGGGTTGCTTGATGTTGAGTTCGTGTAAAACTATGTCCGGAGAAGGAGAACCTGTGTAGGGTTGCCTGGTGAGGTAAGTTCATGTAAAACTTCTTGACGAACTGGGGTGAGGTTATCTTGAGTTAAATCCATGTAAGACTTCTGGAGGAACCGGGGTTAGGTTATCTTGGGATAGGTCCATGTGAGACTTCTGGGGGAACCGGGGTTAGGTTACCTTGGGATAAATCCATGTAAGATTTCTAGGAGGAACCGGGGTAAGGTCGCTTTGGGATAAGTTCGTGTAAAACTTCTTGATGAACCGAGGTAAGGTCATCTTGGAGTAAATCCATGTAAGACTTCTGGAGGAACCGAGGTTAGGTTACGGCAGGATAAGTTTGTGTAAAACTTCTTGATGAACCAAAGTAAGGTCATCTTGAGATAGGTCCATGTAAGACTTCTTGGAGGAACCGGGGTTAGGCTACGGCAGGATAAGTTTGTGTAAAACTTCTTGATGAACCGGGGTTAGGTCATCTTGAGATAGGTCCATGTAAGACTTCTGGAGGAACCGGGGTTAGGTTACTTGGATAAGTTTGTGTAAAAACTTCTTGATGAACCGAGGTTAGGTCATCTTGAGATAGGTCCATGTAAGACTTCTGGAGGAACCGGGGTTAGGTTACTTGGATAAGTTTGTGTAAAAACTTCTTGATGAACCGGGGTTAGGTCATCTTGAGATAGGTCCATGTAAGACTTCTGGAGGAACCGGGGTTAGGTTACTTGGATAAGTTTGTGTAAAAACTTCTTGATGAACCGGGGTTAGGTTACTTGTGGGATAAGTTCGTGTAAAACTTCTTCTGAAAATTGAGAAGGAACCGGTGTAGGGTTGCATGATTTTGATTAAGTGGATGATTGTCCTGTTTGGTTTCGGATGTTAACCCACGATCTGGAATTTGTAAAGGTAGATGGTAATCATCCTTATGTTGATCTTTCCTTTGTACTTTGGTTGACAGAGCAATTGGATCGCCTGGATAACTCATTATTGCCCCTGCTTCGGAGATGAGGGAAGAGGATACCTGTGTGGGTGATTGACAAATCTTCGGGTAGACAAGTGACGAGATGCCGGGACATAGTCGTACGCTTTGATCCCTAACTTTTTCCTGGACCGCCCTTTCGGGTTTTCAGTCCACCGGGATACCCATTTTTGCCCAAGCCGCCTTTTCAGGTTTTCGACTTGCCGGGTGTACATTTTTTTCCGTTTTCATCCCTTATTTTTGCCCGAACCCTTTTGGTTCGCCGGGAAGCCCTTATTTTTGCCTAGGCATGTCAGCCTAGCGGGTCTTTTGTTCATGCGTAGTATCTTTTCGACTATGTCCATGCTTTCATAATGTAGGGAGTTGCCCCTGTTGTTGGACATCTTGAGTGATTCTCCAGGTTGTGACTGGACTGCCCCAGATGATAGTCTTTGATCATGCCATGCCCCTTGATTGAAAGTGCTCCTTCCACTAGAGGGACTCTTTTGTTGAGAAGATCTTCGTTCATTGGATATTCGTTGCGCAAAGTTCTTTGCTGTTCAGACAAATAATCATATGTAAGCAATGTTATCTTAAGAATGCAAAGTTTATGTCTGTCTTGAAATTTTTGAAAATGCATTTTTCAATAAAGACAAGTGGATTTTGTAAAACGTGATGTCAACTCAAAATTTTTTACAGCGAGCCTTAAGGAGTCTGGATACCTTTTGTAACAGTATGCTTTCGAACTAACCCATGCTTCAGCTAGGACTTTTAAGGGTTATAACGTGGCCTGGTTCACGGTTTAAGAAACAAAGGATAAAGGCTCAAATTATTTGTACCCACCCGCTCTTCGTGATGTTCTCCAACCTAAACTCAGTTGATCATACGTTAGACCTTGTTTGAGTTTTTGCTCTGATTTTCTGGTGATGGTTCGGATGTTGACAATTTATTTTGAATAGGCAGTCATCTCCCTTTTTTTTGTTGAGGTTTTGTAGGACCTCTTTCTTTTTGATTTAATTATCCCTTTCTTTTTTTGCCTGAGCTGTTTCCTTTTTGGAATTACCGTCAGCGGGATGCCCCAGTTTTGTAAGTCTCCTTCGTAGGTTTTGACTTAATGGGCTTTTTGATTTTGGTAATGACTGCATGTCTTTATGATTGTTCTGGACCATCATTGTCTTTCTTCGTTTTGTAAGGACTTTTTTTGGTGCCATTCGTTATGCACTTGGATCAACTGAGAGACTACCCTGCCCCAGGTTATGATTAAGGGTTTTAAATTTCGAAAAGAAAAACTCCTACTTCTTTGGCTCAGATGGGGTTGACGAGGGATTATCTTCCTTATTACTCTAGTGTTTAGGAATTGAAACAATGCCTGTACCTCATCAGCGGGGTCTGTTCAAAAGCATACTGTAAAGATCGTGGTATCGTTTTCGTCATCCTCCTTCAAGAGGCTTAGAATTTTCAATTAAGAGTTGACCATCACCAAAATATGAAAGCAGTTTTAAGCATAATTAAATCAAGACAGACATGTGTAATGCATTCATGAAATAAAAGAGTTTAACACGATAATTGTTTATCTGAACAAGAAAAGAAAAATACAACTTGAATTCAAATGCACAAAAATCTCTCGACCCTAGCCATGTTTTGGCAATGGAGCTGTGATCACGTTGGGAGTCTCGGCAGGCTCGAACTCGATCTCTTTGGCATCGATCATGTTCTGAATCTTGTACTTCAGTGCCCAACAGTCCTCAGTATCTTGCCCCGGGCTATCAGAATGATAAGCACACCTCGCTTCTGGGTTGTAGCTTGGAGAGGAAGTCTTGGGATTTGCAGGAGGGTTGATCACCGCAATCAGGTTCATTTTCAACATGTGCTGCAATGCTTGTGACCATGGCATGTTAATGTTGGTGAATTGTCTTTTAGGCTCGTCCGGCCTTCGCTGGTTTCCCTTTTGTGGTTGGCGGCATGGTGCAGAACCAGAAATCATGACTGCCCCTGCATGTTGGTCACGACGACTCTTTTGGCTGTATGCAGCATTAGATTCTTTCTTTCCCGTGTAAGGCTTTTTGTGAGTGTCAGAAGGTGTGGCCTCTTGGATTTTCCCACTCTTGATACCAGCTTCAATTCTTTCGCCAGTCAGGATGAGGTCGGTAAATCCTGCAGATGAATTACCAATGAGATGATTGAAGAATGGCCCGGATAGGGTCCCCAAGAACATATCAACGAGTTCCCGGTCAGTTAATGGAGGCTCCACCCTTCCAGCAAGGTCTCTCCATCTCTGCGCGTATTCCTTGAAACCTTCACTTGACCCTAGCGACATACCCTGGAGTTGGGTACGTGTAGGAGCAAGGTCGACATTGTACTGGTAATGCTTGTAGAAAGCAGTGGCTAGGTCTTCCCAGGTATGGATGTTGGCTCCATTCAATTGGTAGAACCACTCGAGCTGAGTCCCTGAAAGACTCTCTTGGAAGAAATGGATCCATAAGTTTTTGTCAGCTGTATAGGGCTGGATCCTCCTTGTGTAAGCCCTGAGATGCAATTTAGGACAGGACGCCCCGTCGTATTTAGCAAAGGCAGGTGCCTTAAACTTGTGCGGGATCACTACCCCAGAAGACAGACCTAGATCCTCGAAGTCCAGGCCAGGCACTTTTTGTATCTCCATAGCACTGAGCCGGTCTTCCAACTGTTTGTACCTATCCTCAGCCGGAGGGTACTGTTCGTCGTTGAAATCTGTCTCGCTGTCGGAGACCACTGGACTGGGAACCCTTTCCTCTTGATGACTGCCCTTTCCCACAGATGGAGTTGTCCTCTCAGTTTCATCCTGCAGTGTATTCCTAGATCTGCGTCTAGGGCTGAACAAAACAGTCCTCTTCTTCTTCTTTTCCTTCTTCAAGAGCAGAGCCTTCAGATCTTGTTGCCCCTGGGTCAAATTCATGATCAGCCCTTGCAACTGGGCGTTCTGAGCCTGGAGGGCCTTGATAGTGTGCTCGGTTGAGGATTCAGGATTCATGACGAGACTGCTGAAATAAACAGCGAAGAAGGTAAGCAACCTGCATAGAATGGATACCTGTTGGGCAATGATATGTATGATGTGCATGCAATGATTTCAAGGACCTCGCGGGGTAAACAGAGAAATTGTTAGAATTTGAATTCGTAGCTTGATTGAAGGAACTTCAGGTTGTTGAGAGTCCTTCTTCAAGAGTCAAGGCTCACCATATCCAGTGGGTCATAGCCCCTGACAATCTTGTCTAGAGGAAAATAAATCCCCTTTTCCCCTTGCTGGGATAGTTGATTCACCATGACCTGCATCACAAGCCCTTGAGATCCTTGAAATGGGTTAGGATGTATGCAATGGTATGATGTCATGGTATGCATGGGGTAATGTGAGTAAACCCTGTTATGAGTCCCCATTAAGGACTATAAACAAAACCTGCAAGAAACTCAAGTAAACCTGTCATGAGTCCCAGTTAAGGACTTAAAACATAACCTGCAAGTAGTTCATGTGTCCGATAAAACATGCAAGTAGTCAAGTACGAAGGCACACAAGTCACACAAAAGAGCTCTTAGAGTTTAGGCCAGCATGAAGCTTGGGGTACTACCCTCTTGAAGTTGGTGGGCTCAACCTGTCCTATTAGAAGTAACCGGGTTCTAAGGGTCCCAATATCACTGGACTGCTTTCATTGTTCATCGTTTCGATTTAGCCACTGAACTGGCGACCGAAATATTCCAGGAAAGCAACCCTCAATTGAGTGTAGTATCGAGTATCAACCAACCTCGGACTGCACCAAAGTCAGTTATCTCACTACCCTAAAGAGGCCAAGATAGTTCAATTAAGGTTCCTAAGGTCTGTTGATGCTTCACGACACCACGCGGAGGCCCCGTACTCTCATTGACTGAACTCAAGGGTTACCGGTACACACCAAAGTGCCACATCAACGTAGCAGACTGTTTCAACCATGTCGGTATACCCCGCACAGTTCCCTCACAGCCTTGTTGCTACTTTCTAAGAAGGTATCCCCCAGATCCGGGTTAGGATCTATAGAACTCCCAAGCAACCCACAATAATAAAGCAAGCAAAGAATGCAATTGAAAACACAGTGATCTTAGTCCTAAGGTACACCTCACTTTAAGTTAATTCCCCAGCAGAGTCGCCAGTTCTGTGATCAGTGAATCTGGAACTGACTGTTTAAAGCTGGTTCGCGAAATGTCGCGGTAAGCAAGAGTCGCCACCGTCTTTTATTTTCTCCAAATGGAAAGGACAAAAGCACAGAAAAATTCCTTAAAGAGATTGCTCTCGGTTCGGGAGGTAGATTATAGAAAGGGAAGGTATTAGCACCCTTTCTATCCATGGTTATCCATGGGCTCTTAGATACTTTCTCATTTGTGTTTTCAAAATGGTTTGTTTGCTTTTCAACTGTGGGTTTTAAAAAGTTTCTTTGAAAATTCCAGTTCGACTCTTGTATCAGTCCTCAAGAGTGTTTGAAAAATTGCTTTCGAAAACTTTTTGAAAAGGTGTCGGTGTGAAAAGTATTTTTGATTTGTTTTGAAATTAGAGCAAGTATCTAGAGTCGTCTACCTACCCTAAGGAATTCGTCTGTGTAAATGTCCTTTAAAGTAGTGTCATCCCATCATTGAGAGGTAGGTAGCACCACCGTTGGAGGTGTTCGGGTCAATTCGAGGTTCGGGACATGATGATCACCGGAGCAATGGGAAGACACCTTAGAAGCTACCCTCATGCCAGGTTCCCGGATCATGAGGACTTACTAAGACATCCTCTACTCGACGATCACCTTTCGAGGCAAGGCAACAGTGATGCGTACCCTAGGGGTGGTGTGTGCGATTCGTGTGTCGTTTTCATTTGCATTTATCTTGTCATGTTATTGGTGTTCTACGCTTGCTTTTATTTTTGCCATACAGTCTTTCATGCCATTATTTAACAGTTAAGATATTTGCGGGAAAAGTAAATTTCTAAGCTATTACAAAGGCGCGGGTCCACATCGCCAAAAGTTTCTCGAACCCGATTTGACAAAAAATAAAGGAATTAAAAGTGCGAGAAGTAATTAGAATGTTACAAGGCCTTGGGAGAGATACATAAATATTTAAGCAACACAAAAGAAATATGCGAATTAAGAATTAAATCGAAACGAGGGCGTTGGACCCTTTTGCGAAATTAAATTACATGGAATTGATTAATTGAAATTAAAAGAAAGAAAGAACTTTTATTTTTGGTGTTTTTTAGTATTTTAGGATTTAATAGAAAAAATTAATTGAAATTAAACGCTAACCCTAATTCTATTTTATTTTAATTTATTAAGAAAACATTAGAATTTAACCTAAATTAACCCTAATTTTTATATACAAATTTAATTATAAAAATAAATAAAATACATACTATTATTATAAAAAAAGAAAAATTAAAAGGAATAAAAGCATTAATTAAACCTATTTCTACATTTTTTAGATTTTTTATTAAAAGAATTTAAAATTTAAAACCTAATTTGAAACTAAATTTTATATACAATTTTATCTATGAAAATACTAGAAACAAAAATATTTATTATTTTTTTCTTTTTTCTGATTTTTTGGTATTTTTTATATTCATTAAAATAATAAAACTAATTAATAAAACAATAATAAAAAAGAAGTAAAAATAATAATACAAAAAGAAAAAATAAAAAAATAAAAAAATATGCAAACCTGGGGGTTCAGACCCCAAAATAGGAGGTTAAATCCAAGCAATTCTGGCCCATTGAGCATGGCCTTGTTGGACTTTTGCTGGACACGTGCACGCGCGTTGACTTGAGTTCATCATAGTCTTCAGTTCATGGCCGTTGATCTGGTGCTCTGGGACACGTGGGCGTTGATTTTTGAGGATACATGATGTCTTCAGTTCAAGCGCTACACATGAACATTAATTGAAAAATAACAAATGGAAAGGGTGAAGACCTGGGATCGAACCCAGGTCATTGACATTACCAATAGCTACGCTCTCCACTGAGCCATTCCACGCGTTTTTAATATATAATGAATAACAAATATAATAAATAAAATAAGCGTTAGTGGTGATTCTTCGCGCGAAATTCAAATGGCCCTATCACATCTCGCCACGATATCGTCTTCTTCTTCATGTTTATTTTCCTGAAATACAAACAGATTAGGCCACGGTTTCTTACGCGTTCTTTTAGGTATGCTTTGGAAAAATAACGATTAGGCCTAGGACGCTCATAAATTGAGCGCGAGCATGGGTTCTTCTTCGTCCAAGTGCGCTTATTCTAATGGTATGGGTCTGGAAGGCCAATTTTTCTTTGTTTCAAAAGCCCTATTTCCAGGTCCTGTAAACCCTAAGAATTGACAATGGCGAAATCGTGTATACAGCTCAAAAACACAATTAAATACATGGGTTAGCTTCAGAATCAAATGACCAACATGAATCAATAATTAAATTTCACAAAGAATGCATGGAATAGGATGTACGATTATGAAATTTATTTGAAACAGGTGGACTCCATTATACCAATTCCTGAGGTTTTGATGGATGTTCTTGATTGGAAAATGTTCAATGATGCTTGAGCAAGCTATTGAAACAAAAATTCTGCCTTGAATCGCCCTCCAATGTGATTTTCAGAATTGAGGTTTTAGAGAAAAATTTCAAGTTTGATAATGGCTTTTCTGAGCAGCTGCGCGTGTGTGATGATTAGGGTTGTGTTCCTGGCTTATGTATGAATCAATTAGGTTAAGAAAAACAAATCAAATCCCTTGCAATGATGGTTTTGAAGATTTGATTTTCAAGCTTTGTTTTTTCAATCTTTTCCATGCATTTTTGTATCAATTATGATCTAATCAATCCAAATCTTTCCTTATTTGGCTAGGCACGAATTATTGAGTATAAAACATGCACAAAAAGATTTAAAACTTTAAGTTAAGTATTTTCCATATATTTAATTTGATTTAAATGAATTAATATAAATAAAAATTCAAATAAATAAATAAAAAATGAATAAAACTTCCCTTTGGGCCAAGTAGTCGTGCATATGTCATGGATGATGAATTATGGAAGAAAAATGGGCCCATTAACAATTTTAGGTCATTTGAACCAATGTTGACTTTTCAAAATATCCAAATATTTCCCAACTTCCACAAGGCATAACTTGCTCAATTTTTAAGATTTGTTCATGTTCTTGGACATTTTGGAAAGGTCTTTGAGTCCTCTAACCAATGCCTTTGGTCCCGTGTCATTTTGATTTACCAATCTCAAGTTATGGCCTTTGACTTAAAGTCCCTTTTTGTTGACTTTTGAAAATGACCTATAATGTTGGAATTGATAACTTTTTGTAAGAGCATTTCTTGGACTTGAAGTATTAATATGAGTTGTAGGAAATGTCTTTCTCTTCAAAATGAGCTTTGGATGGAATTTTTCTGATAATCCATGTGATAGTTATCCCCTGGTCAATTTACAGTTGACTTTTCCAATTGTCCAAATAAGGAAACTTTTGCATCTTGGTGATTTTTGAGCCCAATTTTGAGAATCATGATCAAGCATTGATCAAATGATGTTTGTGGCTTCAAAATGAGATGTTGACCAAAAATTTGAACTTTTGACTGTCAAATGACCATTTTGCCCCTACAGTTGACTGTAGTGCAATTAGGGTTTTTGACTGTGCAATTTTGTGCTGAATGTCTTGAAACTTGATATGAGGATGCTTGACCATATTTGTAGGCCTATGACACTTGATTGGACCTTTGAAAACTTCAATCTCTTGATCAGAACACAAACCCTAATTTTGACTGTATAGGAGATCTTTGACTGTGCAGCCCTTGGGGAGATTTTGAAGCTTGGCTTGGCAATTTCTTGGAGAATATGGGAGGGCAAATTTTGGGGTACAACACCTGTGTTCGGAGCCGAAGAAGAGGATAGTGAAGAGATTCCTGATGAAATTTCCCGTTTACTTGAGTACAATGAAAAGATTATTCAACCGTTTGAAGAACCTGTAGAGTTGATCAATTTGGGTGATGAAGAAGATAAGAAGGAGGTCAAAGTCGGAGCATTGCTTATCCCAGAGGTCAAAGAGAAAATGTTGGAGCTTCTCAAAGAGTATGTTGATGTGTTTGCTTGGTCCTACCAAGATATGCCAGGTTTGGACAACAATATTGTGGAGCATCGTTTACCGTTGAGACCTGAATGTCCGCCGATTAAGCAGAAGTTGAGAAGGACTCGTCCCGATATGGCTGACAAGATCAAAGAAGAAGTTCAAAAACAGATTAATGCAGGTTTCCTTGTTACATCGGTCTATCCTCAGTGGTTAGCCAATATAGTGCCTGTTGCAAAGAAAGATGGCAAAGTTTGAATGTGTGTAGACTATCGAGATTTGAATAGAGCTAGCCCAAAGTATGACTTCCCATTACCGCACATTGACGTTTTGGTCGACAGTACCGCAAAGTTCAAAGTCTTTTCTTTCATGGATGGTTTCTCTGGTTACAATCAAATCAAGATGGCACCAGAAGATATGGAGAAGACAGCTTTCATTACACCGTGGGGAACATTTTGTTATCGGGTTATGCCGTTTGGTTTGAGGAATGCTGGTGCAACATACCAAAGGGCCATGACTGCTTTATTCCATGATATGATGCATAAAGAGATAGAAGTGTATGTAGATGACATGATTGCCAAATCACAAACTGAAGAAGATCATTTGGAACATTTATTGAAGTTATTCCAGCGCTTGAGAAAGTATAAACTCCGTCTGAATCCCAACAAGTGCACTTTTGGTGTTCGTTCTGGAAGACTTCTGGGTTTCATTGTCAGTCAGAAAGGTATTGAGGTAGACCCTGATAAAGTCAAAGCTATTCGGGAAATGCCCGCACCCAAGACGGAAAAACAAGCAAGAGGATTCCTTTGGAGACTGAACTATATTTCTAGATTTATATCTCATATGACTGCTACCTGTGGGCCGATTTTCAAGCTTCTCCGAAAGAACCAAGGATGTGTGTGGACAGAAGATTGTCAGAGAGCTTTTGATAGAATCAAAGAATATTTGCTTGAACCTCCCATTTTGATTCCTCCGGTGGAAGGAAGACCTTTGATTATGTACCTGACTATATTGGAAGATTCCATGGGATGTATGCTTGGTCAACACGATGAGACTGGAAGAAAGGAACATGCCGTATATTATCTGAGTAAGAAATTCACAGACTGTGAGTCTCGATACTCATTGCTTGAGAAAACCTATTGTGCTTTAGCTTGGGCTGCTCGCCGTCTGCGCCAGTATATGATTAACCACACCACTTGGTTGATCTCCAAAATGGATCCGATCAAGTATATCTTTGAGAAGCCCGCCTTATCTGGAAGAATAGCCCGTTGGCAGATGTTGTTATCCGAATATGACATTGAGTATCACACTCAGAAAGCAATCAAAGGGAGTATTTTAGCTGATCATTTGGCTCACCAACCAATTGACGATTATCAATCCATCAAGTTTGATTTCCCAGATGAATATGTTATGTACTTGAAAGCTAAAGATTGTGAAGAGCCGTTACCTGAAGAAGGACCTGATCCCGAATCCCATTGGGGTTTGATATTTGATGGAGCTGTGAACTTTTATGGAAATGGAATTGGGGCAATCATCGTCACTCCCCGAGGTACTCATATCCCGTTCACGGCGAGATTGAAGTTTGACTGCACGAACAACATGGCTGGATATGAGGCATGTATTATGGGTCTCGAAGAAGCAGTGGATTTAAGGATTAAGATTCTTGATATTTACGGAGATTCGGCATTGGTAATTAATCAAATCAAAGGAGAATGGGAGACTCGTCATCCTGGTTTGATCCCTTACATAGATTATGCTAGAAGATTGTTAACTTTCTTCAACAAGGTGGAATTACATCATATCCCAAGAGATGAAAACCAAATGGCTGATGCTTTAGCTAATTTGTCTTCAATGTTTCAAGTGAATGGTTGGAACGACGTGCCTACAATCCGGGTTATGCGCCTCGACAGACCTGCTCATGTGTTCTCGGTAGAAGAGGTCACCGACGACAGATCGTGGTTCTATGACATTAAACGTGTTCTTCAAACTCAAGAGTACCCGCCTGGGGCATCTAATAAAGATAGGAAGACGTTGAGAAGATTAGCAAGCAGTTTCTTCCTCAATGAAGAAGTTTTGTATAAGAGGAATTACGACATGGTCTTGCTCAGATGTGTAGACAGACATGAAGCAGACATGCTGATGCAAGAGGTGCATGAAGGATCCTTTGGCACTCACGCCAACGGACATGCGATGGCTAAAAAGATGCTGAGAGCTAGTTACTATTGGATGACAATGGAATCTGATTGCTGCAAATATGTGAAGAAATGTCATAAATGCCAAATTTATGCGGACAAGATACATGTGCCACCGACTCTCCTAAACGTTATCTCTTCACCCTGGCCTTTCTCTATGTGGGGCATTGATATGATTGGAATGATTGAACCCAAAGCTTCAAATGGTCATCGTTTCATCATGGTAGCGATCGATTATTTTACTAAATGGGTGGAAGCAGCATCTTATGCTAATGTAACCAGACAGGTGGTAGTCAGATTTATCAAGAATCAAATCATTTGTCGATACGGCATCCCGAGCAAGATCATCACGGATAATGGTTCGAATTTGAATAACAAGATGATGAGAGAGCTTTGTGAGGAGTTCAAGATCGAACATCATAATTCTTCTCCTTAAAGACCGAAGATGAATGGGGCTGTTGAGGCTGCTAACAAGAACATCAAAAAGATTGTCCAGAAGATGGTGGTAACTTATAAAGATTGGCATGAAATGCTTCCGTTTGCTCTGCATGGATACCGTACTTCAGTTCGAACTTCAACAGGCGCAACCCCATTTTCCCTAGTTTATGGTATGGAAGCAGTACTCCCCGTGGAGGTTGAGATTCCGTCTCTGAGAGTGTTGATGGAAGCTAAACTTTCTGAGGCTGAATGGTGTCAAAGTAGATATGATCAGTTGAATTTAATTGAAGAAAAGAGATTGACAGCATTGTGTCACGGTCAATTATATCAGCAGAGAATGAAGAAGGCTTTTGATAAGAAGGTTCGACCACGCGAGTTCAGAGAAGGTGACCTTGTGCTCAAGAAGATATTATCTTTCCAACCTGATTCTAGGGGCAAGTGGGCTCCGAATTATGAAGGACCGTATGTTGTTAAGAAAGTTTTCTCTGGACGTGCCTTGATTCTCACCAATATGGACGGTGAAGAGCTCCCGCGCTCCATGAACGCCGATGCCGTCAAGAAGTATTTTGCTTAGGTTTGAGTTGACAGTTTGCTAAGTTGAAAACAAGAAGGGGCGGCTTAGGCAAGCTTTTGGTCAGACCAGTCTTGGCATTTGAACACATTTCGGAATTCGAAGTTGTTAGGGAGAATAATGATCATTGTTTTTGTGTAACCCTTTCTTTCATGTACTATTTCCCAAACTTTTGTAAACCGTTGGAGTCGCGTTGTTAGTGAACTACCATCTTATTAATGAAATTTGAGCATTTACCTTTTGTGGGCAAAATTTTAATTTTTACGGAAATATTTGAAACAAAGTTATTTAAAGTATTCTTATTTTAAAAAATGTGTCATGAATAATGAAAGGAACATTAACAGTTGTTCCGAGGATGGTCAAGCCATGAAATGCAAAACAGTACAGTAATCTATCCTTGCATGATGAACATATTTTATTTCAAAATCGTCATGAGGTGTTGGTTGTGTAAACTTGCGCTTCTCGTGGTACTAAGTTTGGTGACTCCCCAGTTGTTCCAGTTAAGCTTTGTTTTGGTTACCTTTATTTGGGCGATTTCTGAAGTGTGGTACGCTTTGTCTCATGCCAGTGGTCTATTGGTATTAGAAGATTGGATTTGAATACTTTTCTCCTCATAAGACTTGAGCCTTGTAGCGTGATACACTCTGACGTTGCTTTGTGGTTCCAGTTCCAGTTATTTTCCGTCTTTTTAAGATTGGCCGAGTATCTATTATTTCATGACATCTTATCGTCTTCAAGATATTCCATCTGTCCGTTTTGTCAGCATAACATTCATTTACTCATTTACACTTACATCAGCATGCATATTCACATTTGCCGTTGATTTTGGGTTTTATACTTTGTTTTTAACACAAGGTACATTTTCTTTCCAAGTAGAAAGTTAGCTTAGGCAGAAAATGTGCTTCCTTTCTAAATTCCCCAACTGAGCTAACCCTCGTGGATGATTTTTGATTTAGTTTGCCTTGTCCATTTCTGGATAGGATGAATTCTCCAATCGAGTTACTTTCTCATTGGTTGGAGTCTTGTTTGACTGTTTTCTCTCTGGTTTATTCCTGGAGGGAGTTGTTGTCTCTTGCGTAGGCTATCTCATGATTTTCCCCAGTGAAATCGCGACCTAGATGAATGGTGCATTTATTTTGCACCTTTAAGTATGTGATCTCCTCGGGAAGGATTGATTCATGGTTCTCTTTGACGAAGATTTTATTCTCTTCCAGTGTCATCGCAATTTCCTTCTGAGTTATTCTTCGGAAAATGACAAGCGGCGGTCTCTTCATGAGCAACTTGTACGTTATTATTTTTGGAAAACGACAAGAGGCGGTCTCTTCATGAGCAACTTGTACGTTATTATTTTTGGAAAACGGCAAGCGGCGGTCTCTTCATGAGCAACTTGTACGTTATTATTTTTGGAAAACGGCAAGCGGCGATCTCTTCATGAGCAACTTGTAAGTTATAGACATCGTTGGAAAATGGCAAGCGGCGGTCTCTTCATGAGCAACTTGTACGTTATTATTATTTTGGAAAACGGCAAGCGGCAGTCTCTTTATTTGAGCAACTTGTACGTTCTTATTTTTCTGGAATACAGCAAGTGGCAGCTTCTTTATTTGAGCAGCTTGTATGTTATTGGCATAGTATTTTTGGAAGACAGCAAGCGGCGGCTTCTTTATTTGAGCAGCTTGTATGTTATTGACACCCCTGGACGACAGCAAGTGGCAGCCTCTTTATTTGAGCAGCTTGTAGGTCATAATATTTTTGGGAAGACAGCAAGTGACAGCTTCTTTGTTTGAGCAGCTTGTGTATCTACAACCATATTATATCTCAATATTAATTGGTATATCTCGGGAAATCTCGCTAAGAAGTTTGTCATGAATCTTTACCTTCAGAAGTTGGTAGTCCATCATCAGCAAAATTTGATACTCTCTGTCTATCTTTGACCTTGAGTTGTGAGCTCACTGTTATTTTTGGGTCAATAATCAGTTTTATGACCTATGCAAGATACCTTCTTTGTTAGGGTCAGAGTCCGTATTCGCTCAAATTTTTATTCGCCGTCAAGAGTCTATTACTTGAAGTCGGTGGTTTATTTCCCCAGTATTGTATAATCCTTGTCCCTGTGTTTTGTTGGTGTTTGATTTCTCCAGCATTGTCTTGTTTCATACAATATCTTTCTCTGTGAATTCAATCACTACATTCATATCAAACATAATGGCGGTATCTTAGGGCAAAAATTTGCGTATTATGTATTTAAGTACCTTCAATCTCGTCGAGACGAAGATTTTAATCTTCATATCTCCGGATAGAAGAAACTTAAATAGGGGAAGCTGTTGTACCCCAAATTTTGACCTAAGATACCATCTCCCATCTGCATCATTACATTGCGAGTGTTTTGACCTATCTTTATCAATTTTCAAAGCGGATTTTAAATTCATAACTTTTTCAAGTCAAGAGCTGTTTTTTTTTTAACGCTAAATTTATTAATCGATCAATGCTAAAATAATGTTTATTTAATTATTTATTATTCTGAATTTAAATAATTGGAACTTATTTTTCAGTTATTATATAAATTAAAGAATTATAAATAGTAAAGTAAATATTTGAAAAGAAGGTTATTAATTGATCAAACAATGTTTATTTAATTATTTATTATTCTAAGTTTAAATAATTGAAATTTTATTTTCAGTTATTATAATTTAGAAGAATTATAAATAATGAAATAAATAATTGAAGAGAAGTTAATTGATCAATGATAGTTATTTAATTATTTATCATTCTAAATTTAAATAATTGGAATTGATTTTTAGTTATTATATAATTTAAAGAATTATAAATGATAAAATAAATAATTGCAAAGAAGAAAAGAATTAATTGGTAAAATATTGGAGTTTTATTCATTTTATTCTAATTGTTACAATTGTTGTTTAAATACCGTATTTATTTACAACGTATTTACAATGATAATTTTTACAATGTTTAAAATGAAATAAAAGCTATCCTAATTATTTTTTCCTAAGTTCTAAATCTTCATCTTCTATCCAATGCTTCTTTGATGATCATTTGATTTTACCTGCAAAAAAAAATTAAAAGAAAAAGTCATAAATGAATATATAATTAAAAGCAAAAAATTAATTTAGCATTCATCCTTAAAAGCAAACGGCTGGAATCAGTTTTTTACCCTCTTTGCAAATCACGGGATTTCTCCCAGTTCACAAAAAGGGATGAATTTTATTGACAAATATGAATGCACAAGTTAAAAATATGCACAAATTCATTTTTTTGTCAAAACTGCATATTTCAAAGTAAACTGCATAGTTCAAAACCATATGCACAAATTCAATATTTCAAAATCCACTGCATATTTCAAAAACCAATATGCATAAATTCATTTTTGTCAAAACTGCATATTTCAAATAAAATGCATAGTACAACAGCATATGCAAGTTTCAAAGCCAATATGCAACGTAAACTATCCAGCATGTGGGAAGAGGCCAAAAACACAAAGGCTCCATACTGTACAATGCAGTTGACAAAGAAACATGTGCAGTTTAAAACCAAATATGCAAGCAATATATTCCTATTTTACATCATTTTCCAGCTTTGCTTTTTCAGAACTTAAAAGTACATAACATCATTTTAATGTCAAACTGTACTAAGGAGAGAGAAGAGAGAAAGAGTGTGGGTTTACAGGTTTTGGCCTTAGGCAGAAAAAGGAATAGAAAACAAAAACAACAGTAACACAGTAAAGAGAAGGAAGCATAGAAAAAGAATATAGACAAACTGAATAAAACAGTATAGAGTGCAGAAGTATCAGGGAAGAGTAGTAAAAAATACTCAAAACCTGAATCATCCAAAGCCAAGTAAACCTCAAGGCCAACTAACTGTTATAACAACAACAAACCCTTCAAAAAAGTTCAGAGAGTTGACAACCTGTTTTCAAAACTTCAAAAACTCAAAACTGTCAAACAAAATACAAAGCCAATTCTCAAGGTACCAAAAACCTCACCTCAAGAACCTGCTGTCTTAATACCAAAACCTCAATGCAACCTGCCTGAAGCCTCACAAAAAAACCAGAAAACCAGAAAAGCCTCAACCAATATGGCCTAAACCATAAAACCTGTGAACCTTGTCAAGGCCATAACCTGCACAACCAGCATATGCCCAACATAACCTGCACAAACTTGTTGCCTAGCCAAAGCCATCACCAAAAACTTTAAACCATGTCAAACCTTCCACCTGCCTGAAGCTAAACCATAAAACCATGACCGAAAACCAGTAAAACATAACCTGCTAAGCATAACCCACATAAGCCATCACCAACAAATAATATTTTGTCCAACCTGTTTCCAGCCCCAATCGAAACCATGCTCAAACACAAACTGTCAAGATTTTAGAACCAGATTCAAGGAAAATGTACAGGGCAACATAAAAGCCTCAGAAATATTCATCATAGGCCAATAAAAAAAGGCAACTGAAGCACAGTGAAGAAGAAGAGAGGAAAAGTATTCGAAGGCAGCAGTCAAGCATCAACATTGTCAAGCTAGTCAAAACAAATATTTCAACAATAGCATATTCAAGCATACAGAACGTAAGCCAAAGAATCAGAGAAGAAGATAAAGAAGTGTTTCAAGGCATCAAGATCATCAAACAATAAGCATACAACAAGCAAGCAAGAAGAGGAAGAAGACAGAGTACCAGGTTCCGGTCAAAGCAAGCTAGCGCGCCTCCGCCGTCTTCCCCGCTGCCTTGGCCGCCACAGCACCCCCAACCTTTCTTCCTCCGTCTCCAAAGGTAACATTTCCCCCTCTTTTTCTGTCATATACCTCAAATCACCATAATAATAGGAAGTCAGAATCAAAAAATGGATGTAAAAATCACCACATGCAAAATTGTAATAAAACCCCTTTGAGATTCAAAACGAAATTTACCTTAAACCTGTCGCCCTAGCTTTCTCGTTGGAGGGAAGAGGAGGTTGAGGACGCCGGTGGCCGTGGCAGGAAAACTCAGGCGAAGGTGGAAGAGGATGAATCAAGAACGAAGAGAACGCGTGAACGAAGAGCAGTGGCGCTGTAACCTTAACCCTAATCCACTCTTTTCCAAAACTAAAACAAAGTTGTTTAACCCTTAAGCAAAGTTATGAATGTATGGACCTTAACCCATCTCATATGCCTAAAAGCCCAACGAATTCCTTAAGACACACCCCCGATTTCTGTTTTTGATTAGGCCCCCTTAAAACCCTTTGGCCCATACATTTATTCGTTATCTACCTTTTTTTCTTAATACCCTTTTTCTATTCACTTTCCCTTAGTTTTTTTTTTAGAATTTTTATTAAATTAGTTACTTAGTAAGTTTAATCAAAAAGAGATGTAATCTAATTAGATAATTTTAAATAATGTGACCATTTTTATTAGTTTAACTTTAGGATTAATTTAGTAATTTTAGTATTCTCTTTTAATTAGATTTAAGTTAATAACTTTTAAAGTTTTAATTTAGTTTAGATTTATTTATTAATTCTTAAATAATACTTTAATTTAATATTAAAAAACATATAAAAATAGAAACATAAAAAATAGAAAAATTAAAAACATGTTACTTTCTTTAATTAATTCTCTTGCGTTATACCTACTAAATAAAAAAAATACAAAAATGCATGTTCACGCCATTTAGGTCTGTTTATTCAATCATTGTTATGGTCATATATTACTTAGCTACTTAATCATTATCTGCATAATTTTCTGTTTAATTATTTTGTCTTTACTTGTTTATTCTGTTTACGTCTAGATCCAAAGGGAAAAATGATTAAATTTGTTGACTTCATGTCCTCAAATCCAATCACGCGAATGTTTTCATTTCATTAAAACTTAAGACAATTTTTTTCCCAAATATTCAATCTTTTCAAAACTTATACCTTTTAAGCCAAAACTTCGACATTAGGTCGTCGTACCTTCAAAAAACCGTCCGTACCCCTTTTCGGCCAAAACAATTTATCTTTAAATCAAACGAACAATTTTAATAAACAGATATTTCAAAAGGTTCCTATAGAATACTATAGATACATTGGGTGCTAATACCTTCCCACTGTATAACCAACCCCCGAACCATAGATCTCTTTTCAAAAACGCCTTGTATTTTTATTACTTCTAGAAAGTATTATTTTACATTGCATATTTTAGGGTTTTATTTCGCTCTTTCCCCTTTTCCCTTGGAAATAATAAAGCGCGGTGGCGACTCTTGCTTTTGTGAGACGAATTAATCAATAATTCGATCTCCGATTTACCCCGCTATATTTTTTATCGCTACAACCCTCACCCCCAAATGTGTAATACCTATAAGGGTATTTGAGCCTCCATCCCCTTATAGGGGAAACACACACTTGTACTTGTTGGAAAATACAATGACATCCAATATAGGGCTTGGTAAAACTAACATGGACCATATTACTACTCTTATTCCCTCCATATTTCCCACAAGGATGGCGAACAAACCCTAACAAAGATATGCCAACTGTATATCTATATCCCTTTTTCGAGCTACTGAATTTCAACAATATAATAACATGCCTAGATTGTTCAAAAAGAGGGTTGGTTCTGATCTAAATCCTTAAAAAATATGCAATAAGTGTCGACAATAAAGCCATGGTGTCGTATCAAATCATGTCCAATCATAAAGCTTGTGCGCCATTTAATGTTCCTTGCCGGAAACTTCAATGGATAATCTCAAAGTTGTTTCACTACATGAAAAGAGTTTTCCAGCGACATGATTTTTTCCACATGAAATTCATGACGCTAAAAAGAAGAGTTGCAACATGATAAATACGACGCAAAGGGTTTTAAATAATAAAATAATGAATGCCATGTTTTCACATAGGGAGAATATTAATTTTTTTGGAAAATGAGGTTGTGACGTGTAAAACACGTCGCTAATGAAAATTTCAATAATTAAAAATTTGAGTGGAAAATGTTGATCGGTTGAATTGATTGAATTGCATGTGGACAGAGTACTTTAAAACAAAATAGTTTACCGTTATTAGTTTACCATTCTAACACATTTTTATTGCAGATGTAGCGACATGTTGTTCATGTTGCAACCCTTAACAATTACTTTAGTTGCGACGTGATTTTCACAACACTGATTTGTCTGTTTAATTACCCAAATACACCGCCCCACACACACGTTACAGAAGTAAAAAAAATATTAACATAATTTTTTCATCTTCCTCCCCTCAAAACTCCATCAACAACCCTTTGTTTCTCATTTTTCCTCCCCTCCCTCGCCCATTTTGCAAAGCTCCCTACCTCAAAACTCAAAGTATGTTGTTGAGAATCTTGTTGTGAATTAGGACAAAATTCAATATAAATTTGTGAAGAAAAGAATAGTAGCAACCAAAATAAATGGTCTATAGAAATAATAATTCGTACACAGATAATATTACAGAATAAGGCGAGAAAAAGATGAAGGCTTAATTACCCAGTTCGATCACACAATCTACTATGGGAGAGAGAGAGCAACTCTCCAATTCACTATACTTATAAATTTATTACAAGAGATTACAGATGAGTTACAAGAAAATAGTCTTCGCCTTCAGGTTCCAAGAACAACCCTGAAGGCACCCAAGAATTACCCTATTTTCCACCCAATGTTTAAACAAGTGTTTTCTAATTCCAAATAACCTTATATAACTCCAAAGGTTACCAAAATCCTTGTCATTCTAAGGTTTCCCTTTAAAATAGCCAAAACCCTATGTTATGCCTTAAAACCTTATTCTCCCTTATTGTTGTAAACTCTAAGATTGTCACACTATAATAACAGAAGAGATACATATTTATAATAGGCAAAATCTAATAAATCCATAACAAATCCCAAAATATATCTCCTTAATTGTTAGAATAAAATGTATTACTATAATCTTATAATATCTCTAAAATATTGTAAATATCTTATAATATATCTTAGACTATTATAAATACATATCTTATAATATCTTTTAGAATATTATAAATATATATCTTATAATATCTTTTAGAATATTATAAATTTCTTATAATATATTTTTATATTAATTTATATGATCTCTAAATTAATATAAAATATTCTAATATTAATGAATGGATCAATGAACTGAAACAATCGAACCCAATACCTGTAAATCGTTCGAACCAGATTACTTTTCGGCTTTCTAATTTTTTCCAATCTCAAAATATATATTTTTTCTCTTCATCAACAAAAGTTTTAAGGCATATTACAACATGTGTATTATATTTTATTTTTCTTATAATTAAACTTCTCCATTCTTGATTTTTCTCTAATTTCACTTTTCTTTTATTTGTTGATCAAGACTCAAGAAGTTGATCAAAGCTCAAGAAGTTGATCAAAACTCAAAAAGTTAATCAAAAATCAAGAAGTTGATTAAAGTAATTTCTCCACTCAAAGGTATGTATTATTTTTTTTATTTTCACTAATAAATATATATATTGAGTTATATGCTATTTAATATTTTTGTATATATTGTTTATGTATTTTTCATATTTTATAAAAATAAAATATATAAATTTTAATAATTTTATATATTTTAAAAATCATAAAAAATAAAATCCAAAAAATATTATATTTTTTAGACCAAAAATATTATTTTTTTTACTCAAAAATTTATTTTTAAATTCAAAGATATATTATAACATAATATTATATATATTAAAACTCAATATATAGTTATAAACAAAATATATATATTTTTTGAAACATAATATTTAGTTAAAATCAAAATATATATATATATATATATATATATATATATATATATATATATATATATATATATATATATATATATATATATATATATATATATATATATATATATATATATATATATATATATATATATATATATATATATATATATATATATATATATATATATATTTGAAAATAGAATAAGTTTGGTTAAAAAGAGATTAATATAAATTATTTATTAGCTTTTATATTTTTTATTAAGTAAGTAAACACAATTGGCCAAAATTAGTGTGAAATCTAGTTGGTATGAAATGTATAGTTTTATGAATTGTAATTTGAATTAAATTTAGTATATTAAAATTAATTTGTAAGTAGGTTGTAGTTAATATAAGTTTATGTTTAAAATAATATGTAAAAAATATTATTAAGTATTTAGTTATTAAGTTTGTTAATATTTGTAGTTAATGTTTGACCGAAATTCTCATAATAGGTTGATAGAATGAAATCACATTTGTAAATAAAATGATAATAATTTTGTAAATGTGCAATATAGAATATTTATTATACTATTATAGTTGGATGTACGATAAAATGTATTCAAGATGACGTGGACTTAATCCAAATTTTGAGAAAGGACTTAATCGCAGGCATTTTCTCAAGAATGTTGTTTAAGCGAAGGATGAGTAAGATGTCCTTTTTTTAAATGTGAATGTAGACCTATAATTAGTGATCAAGAGGAAGTAGATCGTCATTTGAAGATAAGGGGTTTCATTAAAAATGATTGGGTTTGGACATATAATGGAGAAGAAATGTCGATTAATGTAACAAAGACTACTAATACTTATGCTTAAAGTGGTCAATCACATATGGAATATGATGAACAATTTAGTATGATTAATGATATGGTTGGTGATGCTTTTGGGGTGAACGAGACCTATGATAAACCTCAAGATTTTGATGGGGAAGAGTTCTCGAATGAGGAAGCACAAAAAATTTATTAGTTGTTTAAAGAAATGAATACACCGTTGTTTGAGGGGTCATCGGACTAAAAATTATCAATGTGTGTGAGGTTATTGGCCGCCAACTCAAATTGTAATGTTTCTGATCAGTGCTTTGAATTTTTTACAAAAAATTATGTTGGACGCGACTCCTAAAAAAAACTTTCCTACGAGTTTTTATGATGCAAAGAGGTTGGTGTCAAAATTGGGTTTAAATGTAAGAAAGATTGATTGTTGCATTAGTGATTGTATGTTGTTTTATGACAATGAGTTTGGTACTAATGATCGATCATTGGATAAATGTAAATTCTGTAAAGTCCAAGATATCAAGTTCATAGTAAAGCCATTAACCGTAAGCAAAAATGTATAGTAGTGAAGTCCATATTTTATCTGCTTATAATACCAAGGTTAAAAAAAATGTTTTCTTCATTGCATAGTGCAATTCAAATGCCATGTCATCATACAAACAAAACAAGTTCAGGAACTATGCGACATCCATCTAATGGTGAGGCATGGAAGCACTTTGATCAGATACATCATGATTTTGCTGCAAAACCAAGAAATGTAAAACTTGGATTATGCTCTGATGGTTTTATTCCATATGTCCAAGCATCGGGAAGTGGATATTCTTGTTGGCCAATTATTGTAACCTCTTACAACCTCCTTCATGAGATGTTCATGTCAAAACTATACATGTTTTTAACTTGCCTCATTCCAAGATCGTCCAGTCCAAGAGCCAGAATCAATGTGTATTTACTACCATTAGTTGATGATTTTAAGAGGTTGTGGATTGGATAATGGACTTATGATATATCCTACAAATAAAACTTTACTTTGTGAGTTGCCTTGATATGGACTATTAACGACTTTCCTGCATATGGCAAGTTGTCTGCTTAGGGTACGCGTGGAAAAATGGGATGTCCGCATTGCATGGAATACACAAAGGCATTTACATTGGAAAATGATGGGGGAGAAGTTTGTGGTTTGACTGTCACCGCATATTCCTACCAGAAGATCATGTCTTTAGAAGAAATAAGAATGATTTCAAAAAAAGGCGAACGAGTAACAGATTTACCTCCCCCTCAATTGTTACCAGGTGAAGTATGGAATCGAGTTTGTGAAATACCAAAATTCAGATATTATGATAAAGTATGGAGAATTCAAGGATACGAGGACACACAATTGGACAAAAAGTATATTTTGGGACCTCTCATATTGGAAAGTTAATTTGTTGCGACATAATCTTGTTGTTATGCATACTGAGAAGGATTTTTCTATAATGTATTTAACACAATGATTGATGTTTAAGGAAAAACAAAAGATAACGAGAAGGCTTGAAAGAACATGGAAATTTTGTGTAATCGAAAAGACTTGGAGTCGAAGCCTTAACCAAATGGAAAATTATTAAAACCCATGGCTACTTACAATCTAACTTCACAAGAATCTAAAGCAGTTTTTTGATGGTTAAATGAATTGAGAATGCCTTATGGTTATGCTTCAAACTTAGAAAGGTGTGTTGACTCCAATACTAGGAAGTTGCATGGAATGAAAATCCATGATTGCCATGTTTTCCTATAACCATTTCTTCCAAGTGTGTTCAGTTCACTACCCAAACATGTTCTTAATAGACTAACTGAAATTAGTCAATTTTTTAGAGATATTTGTGCATCATCTTTAAGAGTGGATGACATCATTAAGTTGGACAAAAAATATTCCAGTCATTCTCTGTAAGTTGGAACATGTTTTTCCACCTGGTCTTTTCAACTCTATGGAACATCTACATGTGCATCTTGCATATGAAGCTTATCTAGGCAACCCTGTTTAATATAGGCGGATGTATTCGTTTGAAATGTTCCTAGGTGATTCAAAGTGATAGGTGAAAAATAAAGCTAAAGTTGAAGAATCAATATGTGCAAATTACTTGCATCGGGAAACATCACATTTTGCAATCATTATTTCAATTAATTGATGTTAACTCAAATAATAATAAGGAATGAAGTCAATGTTAATGAAAGAAGTCAAATTACCTCATCGGTCTTCGGTCTTCCCAATCCTCTCTCTGGAAAGAAGAATGTGCATTAGCTGACCCAAAAAGAGTTACCATATGTGCATGTTCATGTCTTCATTAAATGCATTGAAGTTAAACCATATATTGAGTAAGTATATCCCAACTATATATTTATCTTTACAATTTGAATATAAAACTTATTACCTTCAAGCTTATAGTGTGTTTCTTTATAAGGCATTTAACACTTCTTACTTTCATAGCACCGATGAGAAACAACTATCAGTCACATACTTGCTTATGTTCCAGCATGGTTCAAGGAACAATTGTCATGCATTGTTGCACCGACTAAAGAAATAATCCATTTGAGAAACTTGTATAAAGGCTCTGTTCAAAGCACAAATGGATGACACACATACTTTGTGAACGGGTGTAAATTTCACACTCAGACATGGACTGAAAGGAAAAACCATAAACAATGATGTATTCATAAAATGAGTTACAGATGGTGGTAAAGATGGAGTTGTTACGCATATCTAAGAATTGGTATAAAATTAATTGGACTTAGAAAAAAAAGTTGTCTTGTTTTATTGTGATTGGTATGACCTATCTTCCAACGGCACAAAAATATATAAGAAATAAAACAGTGTTTAGATTCTAATAGACCGAAGGTACAAAGAGTATGAACCTTTCATAATATCATATATTATTAGGAAAGTTTATTACGTTCCTTATTCTTCAATTCATCCACGTAAACAAGGATGGTATGCTGTAATCAAAACAAAACCATTGAGTCATATTGAAATTGACTATTTAGTGAAAGATGTTGCTTACCAAGATGATGAAATTTCTCAAACTAATGATGTGATTGAAGTTGAACAAATTATAAATTTGTGTGATAGAGTGGTTGAGGGCCATCAAGTTTATGCATGTATATTGTTAATAAAAAAAATAATATGGATGAAGAGCATGAAGATTTTGGATCCGAGGACAATATCAGATCGGATGATGACAACAATACGAATTAAGATCATTGAAGAGTTTGAAAAAGCAAATAAATTGAGAGGGTCTGAAATGGGAAGCTACCTTAATGCAATAGGAAGTATTAGTATCGGTGAACATGCTTGACGAATGGTAATTATGTAATACGATAGTAGAACTTACTTGGGTGTTTTACGTTTTATCGCAAATATTACGGATAGCAAGAGTTGCCATCAACTTTTCTTTTACCCAATAAAGGAAAGGGTGAAAAGAACAGGAAAGACCTTTTGAGAATTTTCTTGAGTTCGGGTGGTAGGTTATGAAAAGGGAAGGTGTTAGAACCCTTTTCATCCTACGGGCTCTTAATTGTTAGCTCACTTTGAAATTCTTTGTGTTTGTGTAAGTTTGAAAATATTTTGAAAACGCCTTCGTACGACAAACTTTGTAATGATTCACGTGTCATTGAGAATGTATACAAAGTGTTGGTTTTGAAAATATTTGTTGGAAAGGAGTGTTTTGGAAAGGTGTTTTGAAAATGCCAATGTAAGGAAATTTTGTAATGATTCTCGTATTATTGAGAATATATACAAAATTTTTGTTTGAAAAGTGTTTTAAAAGTGTGAAGTTTGGAAATGGTTTTAATTTGTGAGCAAGAAATTACGAGCAATCTACCTACTTAAAAGTCTTTGTTCTTTTCCTCCTCCTTTAGATAATGCTTGTCTACCATTAGTTAATAGGAAGCCATATTATTGGATTTGAGGGACAAACGTGGGTCATTGTACAATCATAGAATGAAACTTGTAAGATTTTTTAGCAATTGTCGTAAGGGACTAAGATCGTTTATCGAAGGCAATATTTGAAGGGTCATCAAGGGACTACGATCATTTAATCAAGGGTCATTGCTAAAACATCTCATGTTCGAGGGACATGACTGTTTTTATTCGAGGTAACAAGTGTGGATTACCCTAGAGGTGCATATGTGTAAATTGTTTTGTTTTCATGTATTTTGTCTTGAATTAGGGTTGTCTAATGTTTGATTTTAAGTCTTGTCATGCAAACCCTAATTACTAGCAATAATAAGGAAAGTGATAAATTACAGAATTTAAATGTCCTACGTTATTACAACACTTTGGAAATAGGGGGTACAATTTTTTCGAATAGGGGGGGGGGGGGGGGGGGGGGAAGAAATAAAGCCTAATCATCTATTACAAACCATTTACATGAATGATAGTGCGAAACAATAAAATGTGCAAATTATACAAAGTAAAGAAAGGAGAGAGGAAATTGTTTTTTAGGGTTTTTTTGATAGAAAAAGGTTTAATGTTAACCTAATTTAATTAATTAAATTTAATTAAAAGGAAAGATCATTAATTATTTAACAAATCTTAAAACCTAAGTTAATTGACATTAAGGAGAAAATAAACCTAAGTCTAAGTAAATTATTTAGAAAATAATTTTGAATGTTAGTGTTAATTTGGAAAGAATATTTTAAAGTGTGGAAAATAAACAAAATCTAATTCTAAATATTAACAAAAATAAAAGAAGTGTTTAAATTAAAATATTTAATTATTTAATTATTTAATTATATAAGAAAATATTTTTGGTATTTTTTAGTTAAATAAAATGAATAAATAAATAAAATATAAAAAGAAAATAAAGAATATAAAAAGTATTGGCCTGGGTGTTAAAAAGAAAAATAGGGGTTAAGAATTAGTAAAAAGCCCACTATAAGTTTTTTGTTTGAATAAGAAATAAAAAATAAAAAGAAATGGGCTTGCATAACTTTAGTAAAAGGGGGGTGAAAAATTAAAAAAAAAAACATTCCAGGTCTATAACAAGAGTCTAAGCGCGCCTGTAAGGATCATGTGTGGACAACCTTCTGAGGTGCATCATAAGTTTGCTCTTGGATGCACTGGATTTGATGGTATGATGATCTAATGGTATTAATGTGAAGCTTCATGGTGGGCGCGCGTGGCTTGATGCAATGAATCTGCAAGAAAAACATGAAAAAAATACAAAAGGATACCACTGGGGCTCGAACCCAGGTCCCTAGTAACAAATTCCTTATGCGCGCTTCCTCTGCCACTGAAGACGCTGTTTTATTCGGTCATAATACAATATGCAATAAACTTAAAATAAACTTGGTCCTGAATGTTTGAAATGGCTTCATCTTCAACCTTGCGCGCGCAGAGCAACAACACCATTGCTATGAATTCTGATCTTGCTCATTTCTCAACTATTTTCAAAATTGTAAACATGAAAGTTGTTCCATTTTTCACAACGAATCCAACCATATAAATAACTAAAGCTATAAATTAAAGATGAACACGAATTTTGTTTGGTACCAAATAAAACCTAAATTTTTCAAAAAATTCAACTTTAAAATTCACATCACTCAGGTAACATAAATGAAAACTAAAGGCATGGTTAGCTTCATGGCTACGATGTCTATATTTTTTATTCACAAAGTAACCATTAATTATGCTTGTAGAGAAAGTTCAAAGTTGAGAAAACTTACCTCAAAACTGGAAATCGTGTATGGAGTTTGA
This sequence comes from Vicia faba, assembly GCA_948472305.1. Lineage (NCBI taxonomy): Eukaryota > Viridiplantae > Streptophyta > Magnoliopsida > Fabales > Fabaceae > Vicia > Vicia faba. The sequence continues at coordinate 720,261,154 of OX451741.1, read as the reverse complement.
GCACCCCTGGAAGTGTGGTGATGATCTGGATAGCTTCACTGGACTCCTAGGAAGCCAATGCAACTCTTACTTTGTGCTGAGAGTGGCTGAATCTTCTTGGAGAAGTCAAGTTGCAGAGTCGAGTTTTTGAGTTTGGAGGATGATGAAGATGGAGTTACAGTTATGAAATAGGGTGGGGATGAGTTCTAAATGAAGTATGGAAGCTTTGTGATTGATTAGAAATAAAAACGCACGATGGAATTAGGAGTTTGGAGTTTATGGTCAGAATATGCAACAATGGAGGTTTGAAATATAAATTCTGACTTCAGAGTATTTAAGGGTGTTTCGAGGCTTGTAAACTCGTGTGTTAGGTTTCAAATGACTTGTCTATTTATAGAGAAAAGTTTTGAGGGAAGGAGAACATCAGATTCAAGAGATCATATGTTATGGTTTTGAAGCTTGTTTTTAAAGCAAACTTGAAATGCATAGTTTAAATGTGAAGTACAGGGTTTTGTAAGGTGGTTAACAGGATCTAGACAAGTTGCTTCTGGCTTTGAGATTTTGTGGGTTCAAAAGGAACAAGTGCACAACTCAAGGATTTGACATTGTTATTAAAGTTGGGTTTTCCAAAATGGCAATGTTACCTTTGTGCCAAAACTGGATTAATCACTTGGACAATGGCTCATATGCTTGGACAATGGCTCAATCAGTTGTGTAAACATTTAACTATTGAGTTATTTTCTAGTTAGAAGGCCTAAAGATTAAGATTGTGCAACATGCTTGAAGATTAGATCAAGTGTTCTTCATGAAAATGACCTATAATTCAAGAATAGATGTACAACTTCTTCTCTTCGAAACTTCTAGCTCAAGCATGATCTCTTCAAGTTCTGGGACATATTATAAAGCTTGAAACATTATATACAACCTTCATGTTGACAACTTTGGCTAAATCAAATTGGATCTAGGTGAAAATTTTCCAAGAAGTTGGGACAAATTTTTTGCCTAACTTGATGAAAATTTCACTAAGTGTTTTAGTAAAAATGTCATGACTTCATGAGCCTATATCTTCAAATCTAATCATTTTTTGGACATCAAATCTCAAGGAAAAAGTTGTAGAATTCATCAAGATCTATAACTTTTATGTTGAAAGTTTTCCTTGAATCATCTTGCATCTTGATGAAAAATTGTCATGAAGTAGTGAAATTATCAAGGTTAAAAAACACTTAGAATTTTTCTAAGTTTTGAAAATCTTGGCTTTTTGTTGACTTTATTGACTTTCTTGATTCTTGTTGACCAAGTTTGATATTTTTGAATGTCTTGATGAATCTTGATCCTTGAAATTAATTGTTGACCAAAAAATTCAAAGTTTGACTTCTTGTGTATTAGTTGACTTTTCATCAATTGATCAAAAATTCAACTATCAACCTTTTGATCTTGAAAAATGATTTGAGCCATGAAATTAGGTCAACATGTTTTTCTTGAGTCATTGATATCATGCTTCAAGTCATTAGGTCATGTACTAGGTCAAAAGTTAATGATCAGTCATTCTCAATCAAAACCCTAATTTTGATAATTTTGCCCCTTTGATGATTTGAGTACTTTTCTTGAGGAATCGTGATCAACACTTGATCAATTGATGAATATGACTTAAAAATGTTGATTTTTCCAAAAAATCATGAAGTTTGACTGTATATTGACCATAATTGACTTTTTACCCAATATAGTTGATTTCCAGTCATCTAAGTAATTGACTGAGCAAATTTGTGATGCAAGACTTGAAACTTGGTATGAGCAATATTGGACACCTATGATGAACCATGAAATTCATTTGAGGCATCAAAATTCTAGTTGTATTTGAGATAACCAAAACCCTAATTTTGACTCAGTGCTTAGGAGGTGAGCTTGTATGATCAAATCTTGAGACTTCTTGAGCATTTAAGATCTTTTTGCTGAAAATGTCTTCAGAAAAGAGAGGGAAATTTTCTGGTACAACAAATTATAACTACTTTTTAAGTTAAATTTTGATTTATTAGATATTTTTAATTAAATTTAATTTTATTAATTCAGCTAAGGATAAGGGTAGACCCACACGAATTAATGAGTTGTTTGTGAAGACTCGTACCAAAAAATTGGGGGAGTTTGTTGACGACAGTTCCAGAAGACCTTTAGTAAATCGTTTATATTTCATTATTTAATTTAATTTAATTTATGTATATAACTAAATTGTTTAAACTATATTTAATTTAATAGAAAATTTACTACATGATTTTCAAGTGGAAACTGAGTTGCCACATGTGCTCATGTCGTGTGTTTGATCATGTCGTTAATGTATGGATAGTGACGAGATATTGATGTTTGTGGCGTGAAAATCACGTGGCTATATTTCATTATTTCATTTAATTTAATTCTTGTATATAACTAAATTGTGTAAACTATATTTAACTTAATTTTGTATGTATGTGTAGAAGGAGTATCAGAGATTGCTCACACAATTTATAGTTGAAAATCCTTAGTATACTCCAATAGGTTCAAATCCGATTGATCTACGTGTGGATCTTTATATTTGGAGTTTAGTAACTGGCGAGAAGGGAGCTAATGGGTGTTTTTTGGTGTTGGACCTTTGACCAACAACTACAGAAAAATGGATAGAAATTTATTTGAAAGAGTCGCATATGGACAAAGAACATCACGTTCATCCCAATTGACACATGAAATGATGGAAACACTGAGACAACTAGCGCTAACAGAGGCGAGACGCGAGACGGCGGAACGTGAGGTGACACTAAAGGCCTAATTAGAGGCAATGAAGAATAGATAATTTGAGATAGAGGAGAAAATATGACAATTTATGCTCTCACAAATGAACCAATCAATGGGTGGAAATCAAGAGTTTGGTGAAAATGGAGGAGTTGGTGGCCAAGGAGCGGTAAATGAGGATGATGAAGATGACGAATTTTATTTTGATGATTAAATTTTTTATTGTTATTTTCCTATTAAATATTAATTTTATATATTATTAATAATTTTTAATTGGAATTTTATAAACAAATCATATTTATGATTTTTATTTGAAAATATTTTTATTATTTAATAACTTTTGTATTTTATTAATTATTTTATTTTCTTATTAATAAAATAATCTGCGAAATGAAAATTGTGTGGCAAACTTTTGACACTTTTTCGTTTTTGTGGCGTGTTTTCAACGACGCAAATCTGACACGTATTCATTTTTGTGGCGTGTTTACCACGTCAGAAATCTGGCAACATTACACCCTACTCCTGCCCATATCTTTGGAATTGGACTTGTACCTGAGTAAACCTGCATTCTATGTATAAATTTGTGGCGTGATTTTTACGTGGTAAAGTGTTGCGACGTGAATATCACGTGACAAATTTGTGGCGTGATTTTCACATGAAACTATGTTGCCACATGTGCTCCTACCGTGTGTTTACTCACGTTTCTAATTGACGGTTAGTGACGTGATATTGTTGTTTATGGCGTGAAAATCATGTGGCTAGTGAGTGTTTTTTAGTGTTTTAATCGAACCGGCTCACAAACTCCAACCTCGCTCACGTTATGACGAGTGACTCATGGTTCACGTTGTCTACCAAGGCACCCTTCGCACGTGCTCAAGAGTCGCCGCCAAGAATGTTTATCCAAACTATAAAGTCAGTCTATGGGATCGATTCAGAATCACGTTCCAAACATTTGAGATGCATATCACCAATCGTGTCGTCCTCCTTGTGGAAAAGTAACTCGAAGGTTTGATCCATGACATCACATGAATGTACGATTCAATAGGATTCCTCTTGACATTCCTTCAACCCTATGCACATTTAATTTTTGTCATGTTGCTATTACCAAAGAAGGAACAATAGTTGGAACATAATTGGGTGATTCTCATTTAAGGTTATATAATTCCCCATGCTACAGTTATCCTAGAGTTTTGCATATTTATATTCTTTATAGGTTAAACAAAATAAAAATATATACGTATCTCCTTGGGCGGGATCAAACTCAAGAATCACTCCTAAGAGGTGAGACCTATATCGAGCCCCAGAGACTTGGTGTCAAGTCTTTCTAGAGGACTCGATAGGAGTCCCACCTGAAAGGTTAAACACCCTGCCTGAGGGGCTCAGTGGCATGCCATCTAGGCTACATGATACAATGTTTGAGGATCTTAGATTCCTTAGAATTGATTAAACTCTCGCCTAAGGGATTTATATCACCTCGGACAAGAGAAAACTCAAGAATCATGCCTAATAGGCGCAACTAATATCTAGCCATGAAGAGTTGGTCATAAATTTTGACTAATGGCTTGATAAAAGTCTGGCACAAGAGGTTAACTCCTTGCTTGAGAGGCTTAGAGTCTCATGAGTCGAGAATAATATATAAAGTCTCGCCTAAGATATTCAACATAAAGTCCCGCCTAAGAGACTAAACATGAAGTCTCATATGAGGGACTCGACATAAAGTCCCATCAAAGAGATTTAACATAAAGTCTCGTATGAGTGACTTGACATAAAGTTTTTCCTAAGAGACTTAACATAAATCCCGTCTTAGGTACACACCGCAAGCCTACATTAAGAAAACTCCCACCTGACATTGATATATACAAAGAAACCTTAATAATATGGGCACTCTTAACAAACCACTTCGTCCTTTTTAAGCCCTCGTGCTTGAGAAACTATGTAAAGGTATATTTTGTCGGGACCTAATAAGGATTACCCAAAAAGGGCTAGCAACCTAAGGAGGGCTAGAACCCAAATAACTTGGTCGCCCATTGGATTAGACCTAATAGTCCTTTGGACTAGACCTGGTCTCCCATTAGGCTAGAACTTAGTTATCCACTTGGATACACCTAGGCGTCCACTGGTCTACACCTAGTAATCCACTAGTCTATACTTGGTCACCCACTGGGCAAGACCAGGTCGTCCACTGGGCTAGACTAGGCCGCCTACTAGGCTAGACCGGGTCACCCACTAGGCTAGACCTAGTCTCCCATGTTGGACTAGAGACTTCACACACAACAGAAGTGAATTATGTGGTTTAAAAATACAAGGTTTGGAAATCTTATGGCAATGTAAATCAGAGTTTAAAAACATTTTTAAAATTTTAAACAGCAGAAATTAAATAGAAAAAATTAAACAGTTAAAGGAAGAAAAATAACACACAAAATTATAGATGTTCGGTCAAATAAAAAGTACCTACTCCTTACCCCAAGATTTGGTATTGATATTTTTCAATAATACTTGAGAGCTTTTAGTAGGAAAGGCTCATGAACCCCCTCATACAAGGAATGGTGGTTGAACTTCAACCAAAATATTATAAGATGATAAATATGGTTGTTTACGTCTTTTCTTTGATATAATATTGAGGGTGAAGTGGTCAAGCTTCCTTCCCAACTGAATATTGAAGTGGTTAGTCTTGTTTCCACGAACACATAACTTTTAGCGGTTAGTCTTTAAGTTCAAAATATATGAGCTTAATAACTTTGGCTTTAATAGGATAAACCATAACCTATGAGATTTTAACCGGGCTAATCTCAAACATAGGAAGATTTTACTATCAAGTAATCTTTAACCAATCTTGGTTTTATAGGATAACCTAGAACCAGAGGAAGATTTTTATAACCACTAATCTTCAACCAAAATAGGAACTGATCACACAATCCCCAACCAAAGTTTTTATCGGGTTTAGCTTCTAACCATAATTTTATCCCTAATTGAACAATATCAACCAAGGTATATATAAAACATTTCCTTGGTAAATTTTATAATTCCACCCTTCTAGAATTACACAAACAACCTCACTCACAAAGGGACTTTCCTCACAAAAGCATTTGGCTATAACATCTAGTGAGAGAAAGTAAAAATAAAAACTTAGAGCGAGAGAGTGGGAGGGGGTAGTGTCAAAACACGTTTCTGGATTATGTGAAATGATAAATGAGGCCTCAATTTATAGGAAGGAGGTGTGCCCGAAACGGAATTTTCATTCAATGAATTTTACTGTACCTAATCGATTAGATGAAAATGCTAATCATATAGATTTCAAAATTTAATTAATTATAAGTTCCCAAAAATAAGTTTAAGATATGTTACCATTGCACATAATTAAGGAACTATATAAATTACTTGGGGCTTAAGTTTGATTTGATCTAATTGATTAGACAAAGTCCTAATCGATTAAATGACTCAAATATTCCCTATAGCCATTTCCAAAGCTCCGAAGTCACCTGGCATAACTCTAAGACATTTTTAAAAATATTTTCTCTTGATAAAATATATTTAAAATAGGTTTTAGTGTGTATGTATGCTTATAGACATATACTTTTACGGCTATAAGCATACACACACTAAAAAGTGTTGCTTACATAAGTTCACTCACTTACTAAGTCAGGAGATTAACTTCTATCATACAAGCCCCGTGTTAGATATTATCTTCTGTGTTAACACTGCTTGAGATCAATTGAGGTTTTAGATATTTTCCACTTTGCTTTCCTTTCTTAAATAGTCAAGTTCATCAAACCATATCACTTGGGTTTGCATCTTTAACTGTTTAAGCACTATGATTCACTTATCATCAGTTTTCCTTATGGTTTACAGTAGTCATCAGCAAATTAAGATGTCTTGGTTAAAGGTATGTTACCTGTAAAACAATGTTCCACATTCTCCCCCTTTTTGATGATGGCAATGCATCTATCAGGGGAGTTGGTAAAAGAAACAATATATATATTTGGAGTGATAAAGCTCCCACCTAAATTAGATAGAAATATACCCTCCCCCTTAGAGTATCCTTCTCCCCCTTTATCAAAATCAAAAAGCGGGTAAAGATGCATTATAAGAAGTATGCAAAACAAGGTTAATTTAGACATTTAGGAAGGAAAAACATCACACTCATATTATTTTTGAATTTAAGGATACAATAAGGGAAATTGCAACAAAATGTAATCCAAGCAGCTTAATTCATCTCATCATAATCCTCACTAGAAGCTACTGGAGTGATAAGATTTTTCTTATCCATTTTCTTAATGAGCATGTTGATTTTTGCATTAATTTTTCTTTGCTCATCAAGGATTCATTGTAGGGATTTGATGGTGGAGTGTTTCTTTTTTCCATTGTTCTTCTAGGTTGTTAAGGTATGAGTTCTCCATCTTAGATTGCGTACCCCATTTTTCTTATAGTGATTTATTCTATTTTTGTGTGAGCATAGATGGGTTCTTCCTCTATAAAAGGATAGATGATGTAGTGTAGGATTTCTGGGATTAGTTTGGCATAATATATGGTGTTGTTTTTTCTTTTGAATTCTATCATATGAGTGAGTATTGAATTTGTCCAATTTTTTGGGACTTGGTTTTCCAAGAACCAGACAACTAGTATGTCTAATTTTAGGACAACACTATAGTTTCCCTTTCTTGGAAACAAAATACGGTTCACGGTGTAGTGGATTAATCTAACGTTTGGGTGAACGAGCCCAACATTAAAAGGACAAGGTATGATGGAGGAAGGATTAATAAGTAGTGTGCAAGCAGGATTTTTAACACCCCAAATTATAGATTAATCATTATTTAATTAATTTAGCATGAGTATATGAGTCATTTTGAAGTGTTTAGTATATGTGATGTTTTGGTGCTTTGTGTGAGTCCTTGTGACAGTTTATGATGTGTATTTGTGATGCATTTGTGATTCAATAGCAATGACTTGATTAATATGATGTTTAAGATGGTGATTTGTGTGGTGTAGGATGGGATAATAAGAGTGTTTAGAATTTAAATAATTGGTTTGGAATTATTTATATTTAAATAAATAGAATGGTGGTGTAAAGAAAATAAGGGCAGGATGGTCAATTAGAAGAAATAAGTGAGGGCAATAATGGAAGTCATTATTATGGGTCCAAGTGGGTAAGTTTGTTATAAGGAAAAGGTTTGAGATTTTACACGATCATTTTGTACGATAGTGTTGGTGGAACACTATGAAAAGGAAAAACTAGGGCACGGGGAGGCAAAGAAGAATTTGTAGAACACGAAGAGGATTTGATTGCTAGAAATAATCTTAAGGTAATGGGTGTTTATATTGATTATTATAATTGATCTAAGGTTTATATAGTTATGGATTGTAGTAGGTTTTTGGTTGTGATGAACATGTGATAACTCGGTGAATTAGGTGATGTTTTTTGGTTTTAGATTATAAGCAATTGTACCCATAATATATAATACACTGGATTGTTGACGTTTGGTGAAAAACCTATGATTAGATGATGTTTTAGGACATATAATGTGCAGAAATCGCAATATTAGGACTAGTATTTATGCAGGAAATCAACAGGAAAACCTTGTTTGCATTGTGTCGACGGGCGATGGGTAGCATCGTCGGGCGATGTTGTTATCGTGTGGTTGTCGTTAAGGGAAAATGGGAGCGACGAAGGGAAGAAAAGAGTGATGCTATTGGAGTGTATCGCTCCAAGTGTCGTCGGGTGAAGGTGGAGGCGAGTGAAGGTCGCCTGGCGATAGAGGTATGGGGTCGGGCGATAGTGTCCAGATTTGATTAGCTGTGTTGGATTTTCTTAAAAGAGTTGTACATAGAGTTTAAGAACTCGGATTGAAGTGTCGTTTGAAGCGTTGGATAGATAACATAATGAACTTTAGTTTGATGGAATAAAAGGAGATAAAAGAATTATTTTTCCTAATACCTAAGCTAGGATAAAGTTAGGTTCCCCTTGTCAGATTACCGTGATGCTTTGTTTAATTAACATGATGTGACGATATTATGTGATGTTTGTTTAATTATGACGGTAATATGATAATGTGCGTGTATTTAAGATGATATGATAATATTATTATGAAATCATGAATGATGATGCGTCTTGACTAACCGTGGTCTTTTTCATTATGTTGTTGCACATCATGCATTTATGTCATAGTTTAGGACTTAGGTCCAGTGATGTTATTAGGACTTCGGTCCAGTGAAGATGATAGGACAACTGTACACTGAAGGAATCAATTTCATAGTGTGGATTGAGTGAAAAATTGTGAAGTGCTCTGGTTCCAAGCGGAAATCAATCCTATTGGTGGGGATCTTTGGAGATAACGATGACTGAGTCATCAGTAAAGTTTTGGTACCACATGCATGAGTCTATGATGATGCATTTCCGTGTGTTTTCAGAATTGGTGAACAATTGTAGAATCTATAAAGAGGATAGCAAATCTTATTCATCTCACTACAAGAGTTTGAGTGAGAAAAGAGGAAAACAATATCAAGATTGTAAGAAGCCTTATGATGCCCCAACTGATAAAGAGAAACATAAGGCTTATGATGGGAAGAAGACAAGTGGGGGAGGGGCTCCCTCTTTTATCAAGTGTTATAGGTGTAGTGAAAAAGGTCATTGATCCAATGAATGTGAGAATAAGGTGTTGAGGTGTTACAAGTGTGGTAAGTCCGGTCATCTTGCTCCTGAATGCAAGAGCGATGGTTCGACTTGTTTCAATTATGAAGAGTAGGGTCATATCAGTACCCACTGTCAGAAACCAATGAAGGATGCTACTTCCCATACCAATGGTAGAGTGTTCGCTCTATGTGGGTCAGAGGATTCTAAGAAGTACAACTTGATTCAAGGTACTTGCTTTAGTAACAATGTTGAATTGGTTGCTATTATTGATAGCGGTGCTACTCATTCATTTATTTCACATGAATGTGCTACTAAGTTGGAATCAAAATTTTCTAATATGAATGGTAGTATGGTAATAGATACTCCTGCTAGTGGTTCAGTTACTACTACTTACGTTTTTTTGAAGTGTCCCTTGACTATTTATGGCAAGAGTTTTATGATGGATTTGGTGTGTCTTCCTTTACACCAAATCGATGTTATCCTTGGGATGAATTGGTTGGAGTTCAACTATATTCATATCAATTTTTATAATAAGACTTTGAGGTTCCCTAAGTTTGGTGATAATGGAGAATTGATGTTGTTGACTGTTAGGCAAGTGAATGTGCTTTTAGAAGATGAAGCCTTGATGTTTGCAACGTTTTCATCGTTGCAAGTTGATGGCAAAGATGTGAATATGGAATTACCAGTTGTCTGCAAATTTTCAGAGGTGTTTCAGATGACATCAGTAATTTACCTCCTGAGTGTGTAATGGATTTTTCTATAGATTTGGTGCCAGGTAAAAGTCCAGTGTCGATGGCTCCTTATAAAATGTCAGCTTCACAGTTGAGTGAGTTGAAGAAACAATTAGAGGAGATGCTTGAGAAGAAGTTTGTTCGACCGATTGTTTCACCGTGGGGTGCTCCTGTGTTGCTAGTTAAGAAGAAAGATGGAAGTATGAGGTTGTGTGTAGACTACAGACAGTTGATCAAAGTGATGATTAAGAATAAGTATCCACTTTCGAGGATCGATGGTTTGATGGATCAGTTAGTAGATGTGTGTGTTTTCAGTAAGATTGATTTGAGGTCGAGTTATCATCAGATTCAAGTTAAACCAGATGATAATTCGAAGATTGCTTTCCGAACAAGGTATGGTCATTATGAATACACTATGATTTCGTTCGGTGTATCTAATGCCCCAAATGTTTTCATGGAGTATATGAATAGAAATTTTCATTCTTATCTAGATAAGTTTGTTGTGGTCTTTATTGATGATATTCTGATATATTATAAGACGGAAGAAGAGCATTATGAGCATTTGCAAATGGTGTTGCAAGTTTTAAAGGAAAATAAATTATATGTGTTGTACCCCAAAATTTCCCTCTCACTTATCAAGAATTTTCTCACAAGATCTCCTTTGACTCAAGACTGCATTAGGGTTGATCAGCTCAAGACACCTCCTTAAGCACTGATGACCAAAATTAGGGTTTAAGATTGCACAAGGATATTTGAACTTAAAATGCCCCATATGACTTTCATGGATCATTTTGGATCCTCAATATTATTCATGTCAAGTTTCAAGCTCTGGATCACACTTTTGCTCAGTCAATTGAGCAGTTGACCTAAAAATCAACTATATTGGGGAAAAAGTCAACTATGGCCAATTTAAAGTCAAACTTCATAATTTTTTATCCATATCAACATTTTAAACTCATATATATCATTTTATCAAGTTTGGACCATAATTCCTTAAGAAATTTGATCAAATCTTCAAAAGGGCAAAATGGTCAAAATTAGGGTTTTGATTGAGAAGAGGAAATTTCTGATTTTTGACCTAGAAAATGATCAATTAGTTTAAGGCATGATCTCAAGAGTCCAATTGCATAATTTTGACCAAATTGTATGGCTCAAAATATTGCTCAAGCCCAATGGATTGACAGATGAATTTTCAGCCAACTGATCAAAAGTCAACTGTATACTGAAAAGTTAAACTTTGACTTTTTAGTCAAATTCAAATGTCAAAGATCACAATTCACCAAAGCATGTCAAAATATGAAACTTATTCATCAAGATATCAAAAATTCAAGATTTCATTTTGAAAAGTTAAAATTTCTAAACTTAGAAATTTTTCTAAGTGTTGGAAATTTCTTATTTTTTCACAACTTTGAGCAAAATTTTCACTATAATACAAGATGATTCAAAATAAACTTCCAACATGAAAGTTATAGATCTCCATGAAATTATTGCATATGCATTTACCATTCATCATAACATAAGCAGGTTTCTTGCAACAAGTCTCCTCATCTTTCTACTGTTTATTTCAGTAAGATGGATCTCGAGCAAACGGTGAAGGACCTCCAAGCACAAAATGCTCAGTTTCAACATATGTTCTTAACTCTAGCCAAAGGACAAGAAGAGTTGAAGACCTTGCTGGTTGAAGAGAAAAAGAAGAAGACAAAGAAAATAACTGGAGTTCTAAATATGGGAAGAAGATTCCAAGGTCAAGTAAGAAGGACCCTAGACTTTGCAACGTCATCTGGTGAGAAAAATAATCAAGATAGGAAAGGCAAGGAAGCAGTTGTCCATCCAGATTCAGAAGAGGAAGAGGAAGAAGAGGATTATTCTGAAGAACAATATCCTCTAGTCTACGATAAGTATAAGCATCTGGAAGAACGGTTAAGTGCAATGGAAATCCAAAAAGTGCCTGGATTGGACTTTGAGGAGTTGGGTCTAGTATTTGGGATTGTCATTCCCCAAAAATTCAAGGCTCCGGTGTTCGCCAATTATGATGGAGTTTCATGTCCCAAAATGCATCTCTAGTCCTATGTGAGGAAAATACAGACTCACACTGCTGATAAGGATTTATGGATACATTTCTTTCAAGACAGCCTGTCCGGGACTCAACTTGATTGGTCTTATCAGTTAGAAAGAGCCAATGTTCATAACTAGGAAGATCTGGCCGCCGCCTTTTACAAACAATACAAATACAATGCTGATCTTGCTCCCACCTGTACTCAACTTCAGAGTATGATCATGGTTTCAAGTGAAGGCTTTAAAGACTACGTGTAAAAATGGAGGGACTTAGCAGGAAGAGTCCAGCCTCCCCTATCTGAAAGAGTGTTGGTAGACATGTTTTTGGGCACCTTGTCTGGTCCTTTCTTCAATCACTTAATTGGGAGTTCATCGGCATGCTTTACTGAGTTGATATTGACCGGAGAAAGAGTAGAGGCCGGGATAAAGAATGGAAAGATTTAAAAAGATGCATCCTCTACTGCTGTAAGGAAACCATTCATTGGAAAGAAAGAAGTATTTATTGTATATCCTCAGAGAAATCATGATAGGGCTGAACGTCGTTCAATGGTGGGGGCTGTCATGGTTCCTAAACCCACGCCTACTCAAAAAGAAGCAACCAGCCAAGAACGGAAAGACCAGTCAGATAGTTCACCTGAATTAACATGACACTATCTCAAGTATTGCCATATTTGTTGAGATCCAATCTAGTGACTTTGAAAGAAGCTCCAAAGAATCCTAACACAGCCTCTCCTCATTATCATCCTAAAGCCCGTTGTGCATAGCATTCTGAGAGTCTCGGTCATGACACTAACAATTGTTGGGCTCTGAAAAACAAAGTACAAGACCTTCTTGAAGCCAAAGAGGTTGAATTCTACACGCCAGAAATTCCCAATGTAATCACTGCCCCTATGCCCAAGCACGACCGTGATGTCAACGCCGTTGAGGAAGATATGTTTGTTACTTTGGTTGATGAACATGTGACCCCACTCCTCACCAACCAACTGTCATTTGTTAAAAGCATACGTTCAATGCCTAATAGATGACAAGGAGATTTTGTTAGAGAAGACTTCTACTCCAACTATTTCTTATAATGATGTTTCCATAGTGACCATTTCTGACAATTTTTCCAGGGTCTCCACCAAAAGACCCGTTAGAATTACATCAGTTCCTAAAGTAGCTCCGTTGATAATTATAATGCTTGGACCAATCCCGTATTCGTCAGACAAAACCGTCCATGGAATTATGGAGGTGATGTCTACTATCACGGTATCAAGCAAGATTGGCCAGCTGCTGAAAATTCAAGCTCTGAGAAAGTTGACTCCGATATCAGTAACATCACAGGGACTAGCAATATTACCAGAAGTGGAAGGGTATTCTCTCCAGAAATTGCTCCTCCAAAAGCTATTTCTGGACCCGTAACCATTCTTGTTGTTGTTGCTCCTCCAAAAGCTATTCCCAGTCCTGCAATCATCTCTGCTAATACTCCTGTTGATAAAACTATTATAATCCCTGTTATCACCCCAACTGACATTCCTATTGCAGAGTCAACCGAGACTCGAGGTAAAGGTATTCTGGTTGAGCCTGTCCAGACGAAGGCACAATCAGTAGTTATCCCTGAGACCTCCTGAAAAGAGATGGAGGAAATTCTAAAGATCATAAAAAGAAGCGACTATAACATAGTCGAGCAACTTGGGAAAACTCCATCAAAATTTTCCATGCTGGCTTTATTATTATGTTCTGAGGCTCATGCAAAGGCCTTGGTAAAGTTCCTTAAAACTGCCCATGTACCCTAACAAACATCTGCCGATCAGTTCCAAGACTGCGTAGCCAACTTGACCGCATATAATGGTTTAGGTTTTTTGGATACTGATTTAACGCCAAGGGGGAGGAAGTATAACGAGGCATTGCATGTCTCAGTCGAATGCAGGGGCATAACCTTGGCTCATGTCTTGGTGGATACCGGTTCTTCTCTGAATGTGTTGCTTAAAAAAGCTCTTGATAGGCTTGACTGTGAAGGATTGACCTTGAAGCCTAGCAACATAGTAGTGAGGGCCTTTGATGGCTCAAAAAGGATGGTGCATGGGGAAGTGGACATCCCTATAAAGGTTGGAACACAAACATTTGATTCAACTTTTTATGTAATGGATATTCGCCCTTCATATTCATGCTTATTAGGCCGACCGTGGATTCACAATGTTGGTGCCGTTACCTCTACGTTGCATCAAATGCTGAAATATCTGATTCAGGGAAAAATCATCACCGTTCATGGAGAAGAAGAGTATATGGTCAGCCATCTAAATTCCTTTAGATATGTGGAATTAGATGGGGAATTTATTGAAACTCCATTCCAGCACTTTGAAGAAGTCCTGCAGACTATGGCGGTAACCAAGGTTGTGTCTCAAGTCCTCAAGATTACAAGGCCTCCGCTCAAGATGTCGTCTTTGAAAGATTCCAAGGCAGTGATAGAAGGAGGTTGGTGCACTATTTAGGGTAAACTCCCAGATATCCCATACAAATCTGACAAATTTGGTTTGGGTTTCACTTCAGGAGCCCAGAAGGCTGTACGCCGCGCTCGTGCCGGAGGACCACCCTTGAAGATCAGAAAGCACCAAGTCATCACCATAGAAGATGATGAAGACAGCTATAACCTGGAGGATTGGATTTTCCCAACTGTCAGTGGAAGGCTCAACAACTGGGAGGCTAGAGATTTTGTCCTGATCACATTTATCCAACAGTAATTTTTCTTTAAATTTTGTCGGATCTGTAATATTAAAACAATTCAGACTCTTAAAACCTTGTGTCTTACACGAGGCACAATGGTCCATTTGTAAGGGTTATTATCTCATTTCCATATGACATCAATGAATCATGGACTTTTTTTGCATACAAACTTTATGCTCATTGTTTTTATTTTTTACATTTTCATTTCTTTCAAAGATAGCTATACTCTTACACACACTCACACTCACAATGCAGGTCTACATCCACTCAGGATCCCATGGGTAACGGTTCTTCTATGGCCTTTTGTGACTCTGAAAATCTAATCTGCCAAGCCGAAGACGAAGGTGAGGAAGATTGTGAAGTTCCAGGGGAACTCGCCAGGTTACTACAACAAGAAGAGAAGACCATTCAGCCCCACGAAGAACCAGTGGACACAATTAACCTAGGTATCGAAGAAGACAAAAGAGAAGTCAAGGTGGATGTCAATCTGGAACCCGGTGTCAAAGAGCTTCTGATTCAATTGTTACACGATTATGTTGAGGTCTTTGCCTGGTCATATGAAGACATGCCAGGACTTGATGCAGATATCGTAGTACATCGTCTACCTACAAAAGAGGACTGCCCACTGGTAAAGCAAAAGGCTCGTCGCATGCGACCAGACATGTCAGAGAAGATTAAAGCAGAAGTCATGAAACAATTCATCGCCGGATTATTGGCCGACACCTCCTATCTGCAATGGGTTGCCAATGTTGTTCACGTGCCTAAAAAGGACGGCAAGGTACAAATGTGCATGGACTACAGAGATTTGAATCGGGCGATCCCTAAGGATGATTTCCCACTCCCCCACATTGATATTCTAGTTGACAATATGGCACAACACAAAGTGTTTTCCTTCATGGACAGTTTCTCAGGCTACAACCAAATCAAAATGGCGCCTGAGGACATGTAGAAAACAACCTTTGTCACACAGTGGGGCACATTCTGCTACAAGGTTATGCCATTTGTGCTGAAGAATGCTGGGGAAACCTATCAACGTGCCAAGGTATCTCTATTTCACGACATGATACATCACGAAATAGAGGTCTATGTGGATGACATGATAGCTAGATCTCAAATACAAGAAGAGCATCTTGATCATTTACAGAAACTGTTTGAGAGGCTAAAGAATTACAAGATGAGGTCGAACCCAAATAAATTCACGTTTGGGGTGAGGTTCGGTAAACTCCTAGGCTTTGTTATCAGTAATAAAGGTATTGAAGTGGATCCTACCCAGGTGAAAGCAATACAAGAGATGCCTGCTCCTCGTACCAAGAAGGAAGTCCGAGGATTTTTCGGACGATTAAACTACATTGCCAGATTCATTTCTCACCTGACATCTACTTGGGAACTAATCTTTAAATTACTGAAGAAATATCAAGTAGTCAAGTGGAATGACGAGTGCCAAAATGCTTTCGACACGATCAAAGAGTACCTGCAAGAGCTTCCTGTGTTAATACCACCAGTCGAGGGAAGACCCTTGATCATGTATCTAACTGTTTTGGAAAATTCAATGGGGTGTGTGTTGGGGCAGCATGAAGAGTCTGGCCGAAAAGAGCATGCTATTTATTACCTGAGCAAAAATTTACCGACTGTGAAACAAGATATTCACTGCTCGAGAAAACTTGGTGCCCTCTGGCATGGGCTGCTCGCCGACTAAGACAGTATATGCTGACCCATACTACCTTATTGATATCTAAAATGGATCCAATAAAATACATCTTCGAGAAACCTTCCCTCTCTGGGAGAATAGTGAGATGGCAGATGATCCTGACAGAATATGACATACAGTATACTACCCAGAAAGCAATAAAGAGTAGTGTACTAGCTGATCACCTTGCTCATCAAGCTGTGGATGACTACCAGTCCATGAAGTTAGAATTCCCAGATGAAGACATCATGATGGTAAACAACTGTGAAAAATTCAGATCATATGACAGACCTGAACAAGGATCCCGATGGACCCTAGATTTTGATGGGGCGTCCAACGCACTCGGCAATGGTATTGGTGTTGTACTCATATCTCCTGAAGGATGTCATACTCCCTTTACGACAAGACTTTGCTTCAATTGTACAAACAATATGGCAGAATACGAAGCGTGCATATTTTGTCTCAAAGCTGCCATAGATTTGGGGATCAAATCCTTAAATGTATTTGGAGATTCAGCTTTGGTCATCAGCCAGATCAAAGGAGAATGGGACACCAAACATCCTAACCTTATCTCCTACAAAGAACATGTGTTGACATTGATCCCATATTTTAAGAAGATTACCTTCGAGCATTTCCTGCGAGAAGAAAATCAGCTAGCAGACGCACTAGCCACAATGTCATCCATGTTTAAACTTAAACAGGATAACGAGGCTCCCCAGATCACCATTGAACGAATGGATGAACTAGCTCACTGCCACGAGATTAATACTGAAGAAGTAGTGGACCAACCGTGGTTTTACGAAGTCAAGAGGTATCTCGAGGTTCAAGAATATCTGGAAGGAGCTTCAGTCAATGATAAGAAGTTCTTAAGGAGATTCTTTGCTAAGTTCTTCCTTAGTAATGACATTCTCTACAAATGCAACCATGACTTAGTTTTGCTCCATTGCGTAGACAAGGTTGAGGTAGAAAATATCATGGTTGATCTACATGAGGGCACTTTTTCCACCCATTCCAGTGGGCATACGATGGCAAAGAAAATCCTATGGGAAGATTATTACTGTTCTACCATGGAAGCAGATTGCTATCAACACTCTCGAACATGTCAGAAGTGTCAGATCTATGCTGACAAGGTGCACGTACCTCCAGTTCCTCTGAGCATCTTGACGGCTCCTTGGCCCTTTTCTATGTGTGGCATTGATATGATTGGGGAAATAAAGCCAACAACCTCTAATGGACACCGCTTCATCTTGGTGGCCATTGACTATTTCACAAAGTGGGTTAAGGAAGCTTCTTTCGCTTTCATTACCAAGAATGTTGTCGCCCGGTTCATCAAGTAAAATCTCATCTGTCGGTATGGTATGCCGGAGAGGATCATCAAAGACAAAGGTATAAATCTAAACAATACTATGATCACCGCCTTGTGCGAGCAATTCAAGATCCAACATCATAATTCTTCCCCTTACCGACCCAAGATGAATGGTGTTGTCGAAGCTGTAAATAAGAACATTAAAAAGATCATACAGAAAATGACAGTCACGTACAAAGACTGGCATGAAATGCTACCATTCTCTCTCCACGGTTATCGTACCACAACACACACATCAACCAGGGCAACACCTTACTCCCTGGTATATGGCATGGAAGTTGTCTTGCCTATTGAGGTCTGGATCCCCTCTTTGAGAATCAAGAAGGATGCAGGGCTGAATGAAGAAGATTGGATCTAGACTCGACTTGATCAACTAAACTTGATTGATGAGAAAAGGCTTACTGTTGTCTATCATGGTCAGAAGTATCAAAAACGGATGATCAAGGCTTTCAACAAAAAGTTCAGACGCCAAGTGTATCAATTCGGGGATTTGGTGATCAAACGTATCATACTGCCGCAAGGTGATCCCAGGGGAAAATGGACTCCTACATATGAAGGATCGTTTGTAATCAAAAGCATATTCTCTGGTGGAGCAATGATCTTGACCACTATGGATGGTGACGACCTGCCGCACCCCGTGAACACGGACATAGTCAAAAGATACTACGCATAAGAAACCCGTTAGGTTGACACACCTAGGCAAAACAAGGGCATCCCGACAAACCAAAAAGGTTCAGGAAAAAAATTAGGGATAAAAAAAAAAATATGTACACCCGACAAGTTGAAAACCCGAAAGGGTGGCTTGGGCAAAAAAGGGTATCCCGATGGACTGAAAACCCGAAAGGGCGGTCCAGGAAAAATTTAGGGAATTAAAGCGTATGACTATGTCCTGTTGGATCACCTTACGCATAACCTGCAAACTCGATGATTTTGACCAATTCAATCATCTTTGGACAAGGAAACAAATAGATAAGATGCTCAGAGACACGAGGCTATAGCAGAATGGGAATCCCATGGGATTATTTCACATAGCTATCTTTTCTTTGTATCAAATTTTCATTTTTTTAAGACGAAATTCTCTTACTAGAATGGTTGTCTCATTGTACAAAAATACTTACTCAAAGTCAATGAAAAAATATCCCTTTGAAAGTGCAAAACTATCTGTTTTTCTTTACTCTTGTGTTTGTTTACGAAAATGTCCAATAATTTATTTTTGAACATATGCATTTGAACGTAACTACCATTTACAAATGAACAAAATAGAAAGACAATCACCAATGGCTTTAAGAGATAGGGAAATATCTTTAAGCTATTCCATAAAATCCCCCGCAGTGTGCAGTTTAATCCCCAGCGGAACAAGAATTCCAATTATCACTCCCCGTTAGAAGTCGTCAAATTTCTCAGGATTTCCCAACAGGATTTCACAAGCGGTACACGGCATTTCCCTTACAACAGAGTTTATTTATCTAAGCGGGAATTCATCAACACTTCAAAACATAAAGACTTGCACTACGTATCCTCAGCAGCAGTCGGGGATTTATTTTCCCCAATTCAAACAAGCAGTGAAGAAAATTAGCTCACATACGCATACATCGCATTCATATATTATAAACATTGATAACACGAATACATGTATCCCAATCTCATTATATCATGCATTTCATACAACATGACATTGCATATTAGCTAACATTTTACCCTTTTCAGGATAAGGTTAATCAATAGCTACCATTAACAATGTTCAAAGGCCTTTCAGATACAGTTCAGATACGCTCCAGACACGGATGCCATCCTGATACTCATTCAGATTCTATCTTCAGATACAGTTCAGATACACTCCAGACACGGATTCCATCCTGATACTCATTCAGATTCAATCTTCAGATACATTTCAGATACGCTCCAGACACGGATGCCATCATGATATTAATTCAGATTCAACTTTCAGATACAGTTAAAATACGCTCTAGACACGGATGCCATACTGATACTCATTCAGATTCAACTCACATATACAGTTCAGATATGCTCCAGGCACGGATGCCATCCTGATACTTATTCAGATTCCATCTTCAGATACAGTTCAGATACGCTCCAGACACGGATGTCATCCTGATACTCATTCAGATTCAATCTTTAGATACAGTTCAGATACGCTCCAGACGCAGATGCCGTCCTGATACTCATTCAGATTCAATCTTTAGATACAGTTCGGATACGCTCCAGATACGGATGCCATTCTGATACTCATTCAGATTCAGCTTACAAATATGGTTCATCAATCATTTCTGGATGGCATCTACAATCCCATCTCCAAAAACTTTCCATCATCTCTCCAAATGTCATCTTTAATCCCATTCCCTATACCATCAACTATCACATCACCGAGTGCAAATTTCTGAGCACTCTAATGTCCAATCATCTTCCACCTTCGAGTCGCGAATGGCAAAAAATCTCCAATTTAACTCTTCAGGATTAATAAGATTGAACAGGGGAAGCTGTTGTACCTCAAAATTTTCCCTCTCACTTATCAAGAATTTTCTCACAAGATCTCCTTTGACTCAAGACTGCATTAGGGTTGATCAGCTCAAGACACCTCCTTAAGCACTGATGACCAAAATTAGGGTTTAAGATTGCACAAGGGTATTTGAACTTCCAATGCCCCATATGACTTTCATGGATCATTATGTACCCTCGAGATTACTCATGTCAAGTTTCAAGCTTTGGATCACACTTTTGCTCAGTCAATTGAGCAATTGACCTAAAAATCAATTGTATTGGGGAAAAAGTCAACTATGGAAAATTCACAGTCAAACTTCATAATTTTTTATCCATATCAACATTTTAAACTCATATATATCATTTGATCAAGTTTGGAGCATAATTCCTCAAGAAATTTGATTAAATCTTCAAAAGGGCAAAATGGTCAGAATTAGGGTTTTGACTGAGAAGGGGAAATTTCTGACTTTTGACCTAGAAATTGATCAATTGGTTTAAGGAATGATCTCAAGAGTAAAATTTCATCATTTTTACCAAATGATATGGCTCAAAACATTGCTAAAGTCCAATGGATTGACAGATGAATTTTCAGTCAACTGATCAAAAGTCAATTGTATACTGAAAAGTCAAACTTTGACTTTTTAGTCAAATTCAAATGTCAAAGATCAAAATTCACCAAAGCATGTCAAAATATGAAACTTTTTCAACAATAAATAAAAAATTCAAGATTTCATTTTGAAAAGTTAAAATTTCTAAACTTAGAAATTTTTCTAAGTGTTGGAAATTTCTTATTTTTTCACAACTTTGAGCAAAATTTTCACCATGATGCAAGATGATTCAAAAGAAACTTCCAACATGAAAGTTGCAGATCTACATGAAATCTATAACTTTTCTTCACACAAATCCTTCCAAAAGTGCTTGGATCTCAAGTTATATTTTAAGAATACATGGTCATGAAACAAAAACACTTAGTGAAATTTTGCCCTAATTTGGTCAGGATTTTGACCTAACTTCATGGAACTTTTTCATATAGTTCCAAGTGGAATTTTAAAAAGTGATTTAAATATGGGTTTTAGAGAACATTGCAAGCTTTCCAAAATGTCCAAGAACTCCTTGAGATCATTTTTGAGTAGGGATGATTGAAGAGGTGAAGTTTGGGTTTTATCACTTGTGTATTTGTTTAGTTATTGGCTTACATTTTTGGTAAAACCAGGTGTGTGTGTGTGTGTGTGTGTGTGAATGTCATGACTGATGTCATAACATTCTAGTTTAGTATGTACTGATTCATTAGGTACCTTTGCAGAAAAATATTGTCATACATGTGCTGCTGTTTATAAGTGTGTATCTGAGCATTTTGCAAAAAGATCACATTTACCTAAATCAGTAGACAGGTTTTCAGATGTCATAACAAATGTTAAGACATCCTGTTCTGAACTAACAGTTATGCAGTTTGGGTAATTCTGATTTTTTTCAGGATTATGACTCAGTCTTTCCAGAACAGAAAATGTCGTGGACTTGGGGTTAACCTAGCTCAACCCTAACCTGGTTGATAAAGTCCTGTGACCTAGTCTTAAGGTCAAACGGAATTAACCCTAGCTTTTTGTGGAAACCCTAACTGAAGATGCAACTGCTATATATTCAACAGAGCTGCTGTTTTGGAATCAATCCCTTTTTGACAGAAGATCATTTAGAAGCTGTATAGTTTTAACTATTGTAATCTAAGCAATTATCATTGTGATAAGTGACTTGGAATAGGTTTTAATTGTAAGGGTTGTGTATCACTCAAAGCTTTGAAGCAAGAGTGTTTGTATGTCTCTTGACTAAAGCTTTGAAGCAAAGTCAAGTTAGGTTTGTGTATCACTCAAAGCTGTGAAGCAAGAGTGTTTGTGTTGCTTGATTAAAAAGCTGTGAAGCATAATCAAGTGTATGTTTTTGAAGAGTGTCTTCATCAATTCATTAGTCAAATTGTTTTATGTATCACTGCTGTGATTGAGGGGGAGTGAGTAGGAACTCAGGTTTAAGTTGTACTTAGATTGAAGTTGCATTGGGTAGGTCTTAAGTGAAGGAGATAAACTGGTTGGTCTATTCCTGAATTAATATCTCTTATAGTGGATTTCCTCCCTGGCTTGGTAGCCCCCAGAGTAGGTGTTGTTGCACACTGAACTGGGTAAACAATTGACTGTGTTCTTTACTGTTTTTGTATTTACTGTCTTATAGAAAGTCAGATACGGTGTCATAACATTGAACGTGACATTGAGTATCTGCAGCCAGAATTTCAATTGGTATCAGAGCAGGCACCCTGCCTGTATTACTGGGTGAGATCTAGGGATATCACTTTCTGGCACTATGGACAAAGAAGGAGTTTTTGGAAATAGACCACCCATTCTGGATGGAACAAATTATGACTACTGGAAACCTCGTATGATTTCCTTCTTAAAATCTCTGGACAAAAAGGCTTGGAGAGCTGCTGACAAAGGATGGATCCATCCCACCATAACTGAGAAAGATGGGACAATCAGTCTGAAGCCTGAGGAAGATTGGAGTAAAGAAGAAGATGAGTTAGCCCTGGGAAATTCCAAAGCTTTAAATGCCTTGTTCAATGGAATTGATAGAAACATATTCAGACTAGTACATCAATATGAACTGGCCAAGGAAGTTTGGGACACTCTCAAAACTACCCATGAGGGCACTTCCAAAGTAAAAATGTCAAGACTTCAGATGTTGACTACCAAGTTTGAGAATCTAAAAATGATGGAAGATGAAACCATTCATGAGTTTCACATGAACATCTTGGAGATTGCCAACACCTCAGGAGCACTGGGAGAAAAGATGTCAGAAGAAAAATTGGTGAGAAAGATTCTCAGATCCTTGCCTAAACGATTTGCTATGAAGGTAATTGCCATAGAGGAAGCCCAGGACATCAGGAAGTTGAAAGTGGATGAACTAATTGGGTCTCTTCAGACTTTTGAGATGGGGATCACTGATAATAGTGACAAGAAGAACAAGAGCATAGCACTTGTATCCAAATGTTGAAAACAAGGAGGATGAAGAAGAAAATATTTCAGAAGCTATAGCCATGCTTGGAAGACAGTTCAACAAACTCATCAAAAGAATAGATCCAAAGTCAAGGTCTAATGTTCATAACATTCCCTCTGACATTGACAGTTCCAGCAGAAGACCAAGGTCAGAAGAGAAGGGAAATCAAGGCAGAGGAATTCAATGCCATGGCTGTGAAGGATATGGGCATATTCGAGCTGAATGTCCTACCTTTCTTAAGAAACAAAAGAAAGGAATGACTGTTACTTGGTCTGACTGTGATTCAGAAAGTAATTCTGAAGAAGAATCTGCCAAACTAGTTACTGCTTTAACTGGTGTTTGTACCTCTGAAAGTGACACTAGTGATGAAGAAGTGACATTTGAAGAACTGGCTGATACCTACAAGAAATTGTGTATCAGAAGTGCTGAAGTCTGTGTGCAGAATGAGAAACAATCAAAACTCATCATAAAGCTGGAGGCTGAAAAAAGGGCAGACCTTGAAACTATAAGTCATCTAGAAGGGGAAGTTCAATTGCTGAACTCACAACTGAACCAAATGACCAAATCTGTCAAGATGCTGACTAATGGAACAGACAAATTGGAAGAGATTCTTCAGGTTGGACAATTTATGGGAAACAAATCTGGACTAGGATTTGTGGAAGCAAAGAAATATGGTACAGACAAGAAGATAAGGCCTGTTAAACAAATGTCAAAGCAGATGTCTCAACACAACTCTCAACATCAGAAACAGAGATATATGAAGAAAAAGTACCAAAGATGGAGATGTCATCATTGTGGGAGGTATGGCCACATAAAGCCTTTCTGTTTCAAATTGCATGGATACCCTAATCAAAACTCAGGTGTTAAACCTAAGTCAAAAAGGGTACCACATACTCCTCAATGGAAGAAAAAGGCTACTTCCCTGATAGCCCACACTTCCCTGAGAGTCTCTGCAAGGGAAGGCTGGTACTTTGACAGTGGGTGCTCTAAGCACATGACTGGAATAAAGAACATTCTCAATCATGTTAAACCTCACACCTAGTTATGTGACCTTTGGAGATGGTGCTAAAGGTGAAATCAAAGGAGTTGGTAATTTGGACTGCCCTGAAGTTCCAAATCTAAATGAAGTTCTATTGGTAAAAGGCCTGACTGCTAATCTCATTAGTATCAGTCAATTGTGTGATCTAGGATTCAAGGTCATCTTCTCAAAATCTGAATGTCTAGTAATTAATGAAAAACTAGAAGTGGTAATGAAAGGAATCAGATCTGAAGATAACTGTTACTTGTGGCAGCCTGAGAACACTAATAACTCCACTATGTGTTCCATTACCAAAGAATAAAAAGAGATGAAACTGTGGCACCATAAGCTTGGCCATCTTCATCTAAGAAGAATGAAAAGAACTATCTCTATGGAAGCAGTCAGAAGGATTCCAAGACTACAAATTGATAAAAGGAGGGTTTGTGGTGAACTTCAAATTGAAAGGCTTGGTAAAAAGAGACATGTCTATGATGTGGTGAATAAACTTGAAGAAGGATGTGTTGTCAGAACCAGAAGTAATCATGACAAAGAATTTGGAAAAAAACAAGTTTAATAAATTATGTTTTCAAAAAAAAATGAGTCATGAAGTCTCCTCTCCTATAACTCATCATCAAAATGGAGTTGACAAAAAGAAAATTAGGAACATACAGGAATCTGCCAGAGCTATGATTCATGTCAAAAGAATGCCTTCCCAACTCTGTGTTGAAATAGTTGCAGCTGGTAGTAGCTGTTCTCAAAATATTTGGACAAAACAGATGCTCACTGAGTATAATGTCTCACAAGATGTTGTGACATTGTATTGTGACAATCTGAATACAATCAATATTTCCAAGAACCCTATTCAGCATAGCAGGATCAAGCACATTGACCTTGTAGAGAAGAAGACAATTAAACTGTAACATGGTGTCATCAAGCTTCAGCTAGCTGATTCTTCTACCAAGGCTCTTGTTGGAAATCAACTTGAAAACTTGAGGGGCAAGATGGGTATTTGCCAACATGAAAAATTATAGCAATTAATTTTGCTTAAAACAAGGGTTGAAGGAGTTATTTGTGTTGAGTCTATTTTTAGTAGGTTAATCATATGTCTTTCCAACTCCTTCAAAATTATTAAGAAGTTGAATAGACTCTCATTTTCCTCCTACCTCTCTCGTCTTTGCAACCTATTCCTTTCTCTCAATCAAAGTTTTCTCTCAAATTGCTACTGGTGCTCGAAGTCAATCAAAATGTCTCAAACATCATCTTCAACCAAGGCGACCACTTCATCTTCATCATCTGACCAAGATTCTCGAGCAATCACCACATGCATAGATTCTGAGGTCCTGGAGATCACCCCTCTCAGAGAAATGGCAACTGACCCCTCCAAAGTCAAAAAGCTGAGAACTAGGCATGCAGGAAGAGCTCAAGCTACTGCTTCTGGTAATCCTTCTCATCCTTCTTCCTCTGTTCCAAATAGGGAAGGATCAGTTCAAGTTCATCAAGCAATTGCTAGGCTTGTGACAAGTATACTAAGCGGAAACCAATCTGTACCGGGGATTTCTGTCCCATTAAATCAAGAATCCGCAAGCCCAAATGTGGATGTCTCTGAGAATGTAGATGTCTCTGAGAATGTTGTGACACAAAATGACAACATTCAGAACCCTTCAGAAAAGACTGTTGATCCACCTATCATTGATGTGGATGAGGAATACTCAGACAATGATCTGATTGCCAATGTAAACCCTAGCATAGCTAGGAGAATGATGAAAAGAAAGGGTAATCAGAATGATGCAAAATGTATGTCCAAAGACAAACCTGCTGTTAAGAAATCCAAGGCTGAAGGCAAGGCTGGGGTAGAATCTGTGAAAACTAGTTAGTCCAAAGGGAAGGTGAAAGCCCAGGTGTATACTGGTAGACAACCAATTACAAAGAAGAGAAAAGAACCTGAATCTTCTGATTCTGATGAGGAATCAGAGTTTGAGATTGATGCTGAAGAAATTCCTATCAGAAGGAAACTGCCCTCCAGCAAAATTGCTAGAGTTCCTGAAGTCCTAACAGACAACATCTCTTTTCACCATCCTGACAATGCAAACAGATGGAAGTATGTTTGCTTGAAGAGAATAGCTTTAGAAAGAGAGCTCAACAATGATGCCATGGAGTGCAAGGACATCATGGACCTGATTAAGAATGCAGGACTGATGAATACAGTGATAAAATTTACCAAGTGTTATGAAAATCTGGTCAAGGAGTTCATAGTTAACTTGTCTAATGAATGTGCTGATGGAAGGTCAGCTGACTTTGAAAGTGTTTTTGTTAGAGGAAGAAGGGTTAATTTCTCTCCATCAGAAATTAACAAATTTCTTGGAAGATCAAATGAGGATTGTCCTGAACTGGAAGTCACTGACAATGAAGTTTGTCAAACCATCACAGCAAGGCAAGTGAAGTGCTGGCCCTTGAAAGGCAAGCTGAATGCCAGCAAACTTAGCATGAAATTTGCCATCCTGCACAAGATTGGTGCAGCCAACTGGGTCCCTACAAACCATAAATCAACTATCTCCACAAGATTGGAGAGATTTATTTATGCTGTGGGAACCAAGACTGCTTTTGACAATGGCAGGTATATTTTTGAACAAACTTTAAAACATGCTGGTAGTTATGCTGTCAAAGGCCCAATTGCCTTTCCCTCCCTCCTTTGTGGAATTATCCTTGCACAATACCCTGATATCCTGGTGGCAAGAGACACTGCTTGCAAAAGAGCTCCTGCTCTTGGGTTACACTACAAGCTGTTTCAGGGATCTCATGCTCCTGATATTGTCATAACATCAGCTGAGATATCTTCTGTGAAGACTCAGTCCAAAACATCTGATGTTATAGCTATTTTGAAAGAGACCTGCAAAGAGCTGGAAGCTAGGAAAAAGACCCTAGAAAACCTAATTGCCAGGTTAGAAAAGGAGGAAGCTGAAGGAAACAGAAAGGAAGAGGGTGTAGAAGCTGAAGATCATCTCAATACTGAAGAAATTAGCTCCTCTGAGTCTGATGACAGTGCTTAAAGGTTGGTGGAGTTGCTGATTGGTGGAGTTGATGCTGGTCCCTGGTAGAGTTTGCGAGTGTGTTCAGTTTTTAGTTACTGTTCTTATTACTTTTTCTGGATGACTGTATAACTTTTAAGAACATGTATCTTTGGCCCATTTGTGGCTAAAGAGGGGGAGATATATTTTGGTAGACTTAATATGTCATTCTATTTTTCTGCAGTCATATTTATTCTGCTGCTATCTATCTCTGATTGCTTAGGGTCTTTAGCCAAAAATCTGCCAAAGGGGGAGTTTGTAGTTGTTTAGTTATTGGCTTGCATTTTTGGTAAAACCAGGTGTGTGTGTGTGTGAATGTCATGACTGATGTCATAACATTCTAGTTTAGTATATACTGATTCATTAGGTACCTTTGCAGAAAAATATTGTCATACAGGTGCTGCTGTTTATAAGTGTGTATCTGAGCATTTTGCAAAAAGATCACATTTACCTAAATCAGTAGACAGGTTTTCAGATGTCATAACAAATGTTAAGACATCCTGTTCTGAACTAACAGTTATGCAGTTTGGGTAATTCTGAGTTTTTTCAGGATTATGACTCAGTCTTTCCAGAACAGAAAATGTCGTGGACTTGGGGTTAACCTAGCTCAACCCTAACCTGGTTGATAAAGTCCTGTGACCTAGTCTTAAGGTCAAACGTAATTAACCCTAGCTTTTTGTGGAAACCCTAACTGAAGATGCAACTGCTATATATTCAACAGAGCTGCTGTTTTGGAATCAATCCCTTTTTGACAGAAGATCATTTAGAAGTTGTATAGTTTTAACTATTGTAATCCAAGCAATTATCATTGTGATAAGTGACTTGGAATAGGTTTTAATTGTAAGGGTTATGTATCACTCAAAGCTTTGAAGAAAGAGTGTTTGTATGTCTCTTGACTAACGCTTTGAAGCAAAGTCAAGTTAGGTTTGTGTATCACTCAAAGCTGTGAAGCAAGAGTGTTTGTGTTGCTTGATTAAAAAGCTGTGAAGCATAATCAAGTGTATGTTTTTGAAGAGTGTCTTCATCAATTCATTAGTCAAATTGTTTTATGTATCACTGCTGTGATTGAGGGGGAGTGAGTAGGAACTCAGGTTTAAGTTGTACTTAGATTGAAGTTGCATTGGGTAGGTCTTAAGTGAAGGAGATAAACTGGTTGGTTTATTCCTGAATTAATATCTCTTATAGTGGATTTCCTCCCTGGCTTGGTAGCCCCCAGAGTAGGTGTTGTTGCACACTGAACTGGGTAAACAATTGACTGTGTTCTTTACTGTTATTGTATTTGTTGTCTTATAGAAAGTCAGATACGGTGTCATAACATTGAACGTGACATTGAGTATCTGCAGCCAGAATTTCAACTTGAATTACAAGTCATTTTGTGTTGAACAAATTCAAAATTCAAACTTATGACTGCATTACCTCTACTTTGCAGGCCTCAAACTTGTTAGGCACTCCATAATTAATTACTTGCACAGCTGTTAGAGGTATTATTTCAAGCATTCAATGCAAGGCCATGCTTTATATCCATTTTGGGAAGAAAGTGCACATTGTCATTTTGATAAAGTGACTTTTTGCACAAAACTTGTTCTTGAGTATTGCACTTGTTTTCTTATGATCATACAAGTCCCATAACTCATAAGAAACTTGTTAGACACTTACAATCACTCAACCCATGCTTGTACTTCCCCTTGAAACTTGTTTTCCCACTTTTCTTGAAAATCAAGTAACATAGCAAATATCTTGTAACTTGTACTTATGACTTTCAAAATCACTCAAGACCTTTTTCTTATACATATACAAGCCATTTGCCACAAATCTCACACATGCTTAAGCCCTGAAAACACCTAGAATACAGAATCACCAAAAACACTTCAAAACTTGTCATTTCCGAGTTCTGAATCCAATCTCCAAATTTGCTTGTGCATTTCTTGGCCTTTTACTTTTAGAAGCTTCTAAACAACATATAAAAACAATCCCAACACTTGAAGCACCACTGTAACACCTCCATCATCATCCACCATTTTCAAAAATAGCACCTTGCACCTTGACTTCTCCAGAATTCCTCAGGCACTTTCAGCTCAAGCTAAGCATCCCATTAGCTTCCTGGGAACTTGAGTAAGCTAACCCAATCATTGGAACTCACTGAAATCTTCTCAAACTCCAAACACGATACCCTCTTGCAAGGTAAGTTTTCTGACTTTGGAACTTTTCATACAAGCATCATTAATGGTTTATTTGTGAATGAAAAATGTAGATATCATTTCCCTAAAGCTAACCATGTCCATAGTTTTCATTTATTTTGCTTGAGCTTAGAGAATTTTAAGATTGAAGTTTCTGAAATTTTTAGGGTTCAAATTAGGGCCATTAAAATTCATGCTTATCTTTGATCTATAATTTTATTGCTTTGCATTTCTGAAACCGTGAGGAAATTTGCTACAAGTTTCCTGTTTATAGTTTTCATTTTTATTGAGATTTGAATAAGATACAGAGGCTCTGGTTGGGCGTGAGGTTGAAGATGATATTCAGACCATGAACTTGTTTACTATCATGTATTTATTGTTTTGATTATATACACGGATGTATAGCCACCCCAGTGGTAGAATCGCGCGCCTGTTACTGGAGGGACCTGGGTTCGAGCCCCAGTGGTACCCTTTTGTTTGTTTTTTACATTTTTTGCACATTCTGACTTTTTTCAGACAAGCGCCTGGGCCTCCTTTGGGCCTTTTTGTTTTTTTTCTTACTGTTAACCCCCCTTGCAGGCTATCCTCACCCCTGGCCCATTTTATTTTTCGTTTTTCTTATTTTTATTTATTTGTTTTCTTAAATATTTTTCTAATACTAAAAAAATCATAAAAAATATAAAAGTATTAGATTTATATTTTGACATAGTTTATTTATTTTTTTACACAAAAAAATTATTTTATTTAATCATACTTTATCTATTTCACTAATTATTTTGTAAATTTAATTAAAAAAACTAGGGTTTTAATTATTTTCTTTTACACATTTGAAATATATTATTTTAATATTTAAAAAGACCAAAAATATTTTATAACACTATAAATTAATTTTAAGACAAAAATATACTTTTCTTAACGTAATTTCTTTTTAATCAATTAATAGATTAGGGTTTTATTTAATTTCTTTTCCTAGTAAATTAGGTTTTACTTTTAATTAATTATTTTTCTTTTAGTTAATTAGGTTAAAACAAAACCCCTTTTCCTAAAAAATCCAAACAAAATATCCATTTACTTTACATTCACATCCTTGTATATTTATTCATTTGGTACATTATTTATTTCAATTCTTGTACAAATTCAATATGGTTGTAATAGATAATTAGGCTTTATTTTCTTGCAATCCCCATTTATAATTTGTACCCTCTCCCACAAGTATTGTAATAGCGTAGTAATTTTAAATTCTGCCATTTATCGTTTTATATACAAATGCTAGTAATTAGGGTTTGTATTGAAAGACTAAAAACAATCAATTAGAAAACTCTAATCAAAGACAAAACCAAGCATGAAAAACAATACATTTGCACACAATCACCCCTAGGGTAAATCCTTTGGTTGCCTTACTAAATGGCTATATTACGCATGTGAGGTATCTTAGCAAAAACAAGCAAAATACAAAATCATGGTCCCTTGATGACGCTATCTATGTTGCCTTTCAAATGATCTTAGCCCCTAAAAGAGAATGCTAAGATAACTTGCAACATTGCTAATCATGGTTATACGATGACCCACGCTCGTCCCGTTTACATCCAAAGATAGGGTTACTTACCAAATCAATGGTAAGATAACAATGTCAAAGGAAATAGGAAATAAACATGAAAGACTTTTGTGTAGGTAGAATGCTCCTAATTACTTGCTCAATTTCGAAAACAAAACATCCTTGCTATTTTAAAAACAAACACCTACACTTTCAAAACATCTTACAAACTTGAAAACATTTTCAAAAGATCAACATCTTTGTATACATTCTTACATACGAGAATCCTTACAAAGTTCGCCTAAACAATGTCCTCTTTACAAAATACTTTCAAAAACCACACAAAGCACAATTTCAAACAAAAGCAAGTGATCTAGCAAGTAACTAAGAGCCCATGGAAAACCATGGATCAAAAGGGTGCTAATACCTTCCCTTTTCATAACCTACCCCCCGAACTCAAGAAATAATCTCAAAGGTATTTCCTGTGCTTTTTCACCTTTCCTTTTGGATAAAAGAAAAGTCAGCGACGACTATTACTAACCGCAACATTTGCGATCAAACCCAAAACACCCAAGTCAATTCTCCCACCATATCACAATATGCAAAGTTGTCGAAGTGCAAATTTTGGCTAAAGGAATTTAGTTTTCTTGGTCATGTGATTTCTAATGGTGGAATTGTTATGGATCCTTCTAAAGTTGATGCGGTGTTGCAATGGGAGGCTCCAAAGTCTGCAACTAAAATTCAATGTTTTCTTGGTTTGGAAGGTTATTATCGAAGTTTCATTGAGGGATTTTCTAAGTTGGCCTTATTGTTGATTCAGTTAACTCGAAAGGGTCAAGCTTATGTGTGGGAAGTGGTGTGCGAAGAAAGCTTTGTAGGATTAAAGAAGAGGTTGACGACCGCTCCGATATTGATTTTGCCTAATTCGAGTGAATCTTTTGAGGTGTATTATGATGCGTCTAAGATGGGACTTGGTGGTGTACTAATGCAGAATGGACAGGTTGTTGCTTATGCTTCTAGGAAACTCAGAGTTCATGAAAGGAATTATCCTATGCATGACTTATAGTTGAAAGCGGAGGTTTTTGTATTAAATATTTGGAGACATTATATTTTTGGTTCTAAATTCGAAGTGTTTAAGGATCACAAGATTTTGAAGTACTTGTTCGACCAAAAAGAATTGAATATGAGACAAAGGAGGTGGCTTAAATTGTTGAAAGACTATGACTTTGATTTGAGTTACCATCTTGGTAAGGCTAATATGGTTGCTGACTCATTGAGTAGGAAGTTGTTGCATATGTCGATACTTATGGTTCCAGAGTTAGAGATGATCGAAAACTTCATAGATATGAGCTTAGTGTGTGAAGAGAATTATAATAGTGTGAAGTTAGGAATGTTGAAACTGACTAGTGGTATAATAGAAGAAATCCACGAAGGTCAGAAGTTTGATTTGAGGTTAGTAGATCAATTGACTTTGATTAACCAAGGTAAAGGAGATAAATTCAGAATTGATGAGAATGTTGTAATGAGGATGGATGATAGAGTGTGTGTTCCATATGTTCCAGAGCTTAAGAGGAGTATTCTTGAGGAAGGACATAAAAGTGGGTTGAGTATTCATCCCGGTGCTACAAAGATGTATCAGGACTTGAAGAAGTTATTCTGGTGGCCTGGTATGAAGAAGGAAGTTGCCAAATTTGTTTATGCTTTCTTAACTTGTCAGAAGTCAAAGATTGAGCATCAGAAGCCTATGAGTCTTATGCAATCATTGATTATCCCATAATGGAAGTGGGACAGTGTCTCTATGGATTTTGTGTCGGGTTTGCCGGTTACTGCTAAGGGCAATTATTCAATTTGGGTGATAGTGGATAGATTGACTAAGTCGACACATTTCTTACCGATGAAGATTTATCATCCTATGGAGAAGTTATCCAGATTGTATATTAATGAAATTGTGAAGTTGCATAGAATACCTTCAAGTATCATGTCGGATAGAGATCCGAGGATTACATCAAAATTTTGGACATGTTTGCAAAATGCTTTTGGTACTAAGTTGAAGTTGAGTTTGACATATCATCCGTAGATTGATGGTTAGACAGAGAGGACTATTCAGTCTTTAGAGAATTTGTTGAGGGCTTGTGTGTTGGAACAAGGAGGTGCTTGGGACAACCACTTGCCATTGATTGGGTTTACTTATAATAACAGTTTTCATTCTAGTATTGGTATGGCGCCGTATGAAGCATTGTATGGTAGGAGGTGTAAGACTCCATTGTGTTGGTATGAGTGGGGCGAGAGTGTTGTACTCAGACCTGAGGTTGTACAAGAGACAACTTGGAAGTTAAAGATGATTCAAGAGAAGATGAAGGTTTCTCAGAGTTGTCATAAGAGTTATCATGATAAGAGGAGGAAGGATATTGAACTTCAAAAAGATGATCATGTATTTTTGAGGGTTACTCCGGTGACTGGTGTTGGTAGAGTCTAAAGTCAGGAAAGCTTACGCCGCGTTTCGTTGGCCTGTATCAGATATCAGAAAAGATAGGTGAAGTGGCTTATCATATTACTTTACCGCCGTCACTCACGAATCTACATGTGTTTCACGTGTCTCAATTGAGAAAGTATATTCTGGATCATTCGTATGTGATACAAATGGATGATGTACAAGTGAGAGATAACCTGATTGTTGATGCATTACCATTGTGAATAAAAGGTTTGGAATTGAAGCAATTGCGAGGCAAGGAGATCTCCTTAGAGAAGGTATTGTGGGGTGGACCAGCTGGTGAAAGATGGACTTGGGAACGTTAGAATCAAACGAAAGAGTTTTATCTGAACTTGTTTCCGCCAGGTAATTTTTTAGGGCAAAAATTCTTTTAAGTGGGGGAGAGTTGTAACGCCCCAAATTCTAGATTAACTATTTATTTAATTAATTTAGCATGAGTATATGAGTCATTGTGAAGTTTTTAGTATATGTGATGTTTTGGTGCTTTGTGTGAGTCCTTGTGACGATTTATGATGTGTATTCGTGATGCATTTGCGATGCAATATCGATGATTTTATGAATATGATGTTTAAGATGGTGATTTGTATGGTGAAGGATGGGATAATAAGAGTGTTTATAATTTAAATAATTAGTTTGGAATTATTTAGATTTAAATAAATAGAACGGTACTGTAGAGAAAATAAGGGCAAGATGGTCAATTAGAAGAAATAAGTGGGGGTAATAATGGAAGTCATTATTATGGGTCCAAGTGGGTAAGTTTGGTATAAGGAAAAGGTTTGGGATTTTACACGATCATTTTGTACGATAGTTTTGGTGGAACACTGTGAAAAGGCAAAACTAGGGCACAGAGAGGCAAAGAGGAATTTGTAGAACACGAAGAGGATTTGATTGCTAGCAATAATCTTAAGGTAAGGGGTTTTTATCTTGATTATTATAATTGATATAAGGTTTAGATAGTTGTGGATTATAGTATATTTTTGGTTGTGATGAACATGTGATGATTCGGTGAATTAGGCAATGTTTTATGGTCTTAGATTGTAAGCAATTGTACCCATAATATATAATACATTGGATTGTTGATTTTTGGTGAAAATCCTGTGATTAGATGATATTTTTGGACCTATAATTTGTAGAAATCACAAGATTAGAACTAGTTTTTATGCAAGAAATCGCAACAGGAAAACCCTATTTACGTTGTGTCGTCGGGTGATGGGGTAGAGTCGTCGGGCGATGGTGTTGTCGTGTGGCTGTCGCTAGGAAAAAATGGGAGCATCAAAGGGAAGAAAAGAGCGATAGAAGATGGAGGCTACGAAAGCATCTCCAGGCGATAGAGGTATGTCGTCGAGCGATGGTGTCCAAATTTGATTGACTGTGTTGGATTTTCTTGAAAGAGCCATAACTTAAGTTTTAGAACTCAGATTGAGGTGCCATTTGAAGAGTTGGATAGATAACATAATGAACTTTAGTTTAATGGAATAAAAGTAGATAAAAGAAGTATTTATCCCAATACCTAAGCTAGAACAAAGTTAGGTTCCCCTTGTCTAATTACCATGACGCTTTGTTTAATTAAGATGATGTGACGATATTATGTGTTGTTTGTTTAATTATGACTGTAATATGATGATGTGTGTGTATTTAATATGATATGATAATATTATGATGAAATAATGAATGATGATGTGTCTTGACTAGCTGTGGTTACTTTTATTATGTTGTTGTGCATCATGCATTCATGGCATAGTTTAGGACTTCGGTCCAGTGATGTTATTAGGACTTTAGTCCAGTGAAGATGATAGGACAATTGTCCAATGAAGGCATCAATCACATAGTGTGGATTGAGTGCAAAATTATAAAGTGCTCTGGTTCCAAGAGGGAATCAATCCTATTGGTGGGGATATTTGGAGATAACGATGATTGATTCATCAGTGAGGTTTTGGTACCACATGCATGAGTCTACGATGATGCATTTCACTTTAAGTGGCATTGCATAATGTTGTGACTAAGCGATGTTTTTCGATTAGTGATGCTTTGATAACATGTTGTCATGATTAGATGATGTTGTGAAGGTGTGAGTATAACATGAGGTTCTTGAGATGTTTGGTGCCTTGCCTATATGCATGTCTTATACATTTATTCCTTATGTCTTTTATAATGATTTCGATTTACTCACTCTTTATGTTTGAATGTTTCCTCCACATGGGTAACGTGTAGGTGATCGAGAATAGTCCGTAGAAGCATTAGAGGATGGCTTCAGAGTGCATTTATTTGCTTTTGTTAAATAAAGGGAATCTTGCTATTATATGTAACATCGGGGTTGGGATTGATAGGTTGCGAACCTTGCATATTTTGTTATCTTGAGATTTTGTATTTTAATCATGACTTTTGCCCTGTTTTAGGTTATGGTATTATAATCCGTAAGTGTGAAGATGTTATTATCCTTTGAATTACCTTTCATGGTATGGAGATTATTTTATAAAGAGATTTAAGACTCATTAATTTGGCTGCGAAGTTCAAAATGAATTAGTTGTGATTCTAGAGATGATATGTAAAGTGTTTTCTTTGCAACCCATGTTACGGAGTAGGATTAATCGTTATTTGATGTTTTATAAAGATGTGATACCCTTTTGTGGCCTTTGTTTGATTTTAAATTTTCAAGAAATTATATGCGAAATATATGTGGGTTAGAAGGGTGTTACAGGAGTATTAAAGTTAAATTCATTTCCTTCAAGATCCATTTGATCAGAGTCTTGCTCCATGAAAGGGAGTTTGCAGATTGCGAAGTCTTTTTTCAAGGGATAAGGTGATGGGATGTTTCTTGACTTAGACTTGATGATTTTATCAATGTAGGAAATATTTGCATAAAACATTTTTACCAACTCTGGGTATCTTTCTTGGGGATTCTCAAAGAGGAATTATTTCATCCCTGCAACAGTGAAGGCTTTTGTGAAGGAACAGGTTTTGAAAATCTCTTCATCTAGATAGTGGATGGAGAAGATTTCTCTTTCAGAGTAAAAGAGGTTAAAGTTGGTTTCTCTTGGAGGCTATTTTTGGATGATGATAATGAGAGAATATAGTTTTTTTTATGAAATAGCAAGTAAGAAAATGATGTAATGAAAAGAATGGAAAGTTACCTCTTTTTATAGCAATATGTCTAATCGATTTGATGCCCTTTTCTAATCGATTAGCAACGATAATAATTTGAAGTTTTCTGTTGCAAGTGTCTGTTGCAACATTTAATCCTCCAACTATCCATTAAGAGGATCTCCAACGTTCATATTTTTTATTTTTCATGTGATCTAATCGATTAGGTAAAAGTGTTTAATCGATTAAGACCTCTTGGTGCTTATTGGGCCTTGTACTGCATTTTTGTCTTTGTGTACCCTCTTTTGCAGCTTTAGCTACGAAACTAACACAAATTCTCATTTTATGGGTTAGAAATATTTTAATTTAAGTGAGAAAAAATAATTAAAATAAATAAAACAATTATTTTAAGGGTTTAATCATATTTTCCTGATCATTTCAACCTTAAAATAATTTTACCTCCTTGATCAAGAAATATTCTTGATAAATATTTCCCTAAATGGAAGACACCACATGGTGTATCCTACTTCACACATTGTTGGATGTAAGATTTGGTAAATCCACATAATGGATAAGTCCATTACAAACGTATTCATTCGATTGATCATTTAATATCATCAATTTTGAGATGCTCTCAAAATACATTTCTTTGATCACAACTGTTGACATTCATCATCATCATTCATCTTAGAGATCAAAGTCTTCAAAACTTGTATACTCCTAGAGTATACTGATGCTTTGTATTGCTTCTTTTAAATAACCATTTAGACTTCAAGCTACAAAGTATTCCTGCAAAACACTTAAGGTTTCATATTTGGTGCCCATATTATCTTCTTGGGCCTAGGTGAATTAGTTAAAGATGATCTAAGGTTATTCATTTAGATATTTTTAATTCAAAGAAAAAACATTTCAAATGTCCAATTTTATTACAGTGAGTGCATTGATATACTGGATACTTCCCTTTGGTGAGATTTTCATTTTCTAATCTCAAGATCGCATCTTCCTCGTTGGGTGCCTTTGAGCATAATCTATCTTTCTTATTTAAGGACGATTATTTCATGATTCTCCATGAGGTTGATGTTTCTTCTCCTCTTCTTTTTTTAAATGTTGAAGATAATTTCTTCATATTCTCTTTCGTTCCTTGAATAAGAGGATCTTCCATCTGATATTGGTTGTTTAACAATTGAGTATGTTCTTTCGAAGGATTGAACTAGAGTTGTGTGATAGGAGAAAAATGAGGGTGATGATTCTTCAGTTTGAATTTGTTCATTTTCAAGCATTTGAATCAGCTCGTTCAAAAACATTTTTAAAAGTTTAAACAACAAAAATTACACAGTTAAGGGAAGAAGAAGAACACACAAAATTATACAGGTTAAGTCAAATCAAAAGGACCAACTCCTCACCCTAGAATTACACAAAGAAACTCACTCACAAAGAGACTTTCCTCACAAAAGCATTTGACTATAACATCTAGTGGGAGAAAGTAAAAATAAAAACTTAGAGAGAGAGAGAGAGAGAGTGTGTGAGTGAGAGAAGGTAGTGTCAAAACACTTTTCTAGATGATTTGAAATGAGAAACGAGGCCTCTGTTTATAGGCAGTAGGTGTTCAAGAAACGAAATTTGTATTCAATGAATTTATCGTTACCTAATCGATTAGATGAAAATGCTAATCGATTATATTTCAAAATTTAATCGATTATGAGTTCCCAAAAAGGAAGTTTAAGATAAGTTACACTTGCACATCATTAAGACACTATCTAAATTACTTAGGGCTTAAGTTAGATTTGATCTAATCGATTAGACAAAGTCTTAATCGATTAGAGGACTCAAATATTCCTCTCTAGGTATTTCCACATCTCCGAAGTCATTTGGCACAAATCTTAGACATTTCTTTTTTTTAGACAAGGGAAGGGCAAAATCCTAAGAAAACTAATCTAACACAAATCTTGAAATTTTGAATCCTAATTTATCCGCCTCTACCTTATGACTCAACCAATCAGGACAAGTCTCAAATAAATAATAATCATCATTCAATTGCAAACTTCTCTCAGTAATAACATCTGGACACATGTTTTCTTCTATATAGACATGACGAACAACAACATTCTAATCAAAATCCATAATCTTCTTTATTTTCCTACACAAATCGTAGCCCATAATATTATTCTTGGAGTTATTATTGATTCTATCAAGTTTTGAAGTCTATATTAACTTCTATATGGCTCACACAAAATGTCTTAGCAACTAAGATCCCTTCTAGGACACCCCACAACTCAACAACTATAATATGGTGGGAGAACTGACTTTTTTAGTGTCATCGCAAATGTGTGGTTAGCAAGAGTCGCCACTGACTTTTCTTTCATCCAATATTTAGGAAAGGTGAAAAGAACAGGAAAGAAATTTGAAAGATTTTGAGTTTGGGGGGTAAATTATGTAAAGGGAAGGTGTTAGCACCCTTTATATCCGTAATTATATACGGGCTCTTAATTGCTTAACTCACTTGCTTATTATATGTGATTTTTTAAAAAATATTTTGAAATTCCAATATAAGGTAGACTTCATAATAATTCTTGTATCAGTCCTCAAGAATGTATACAAAGTGTTTCGTAAAATATTTATTGTTTTGAAAGTGTGATGTGAGAAATGTTTTGTTTATGAGCAATCATTTAAGAGTCCTACCACCAGGTTTTTGTATTTCATACTCTTTTCCTTTTCCTTTGGAGATATTACTTTTCCATACCATTAGTTGGTAGGTAATCTTATCTATTGGATATGAAGGGACGGGCATAGGGTCATTGTGATACGGTGAGAGAACTGACTTGAAGGTTTTGCGTTTGATCGCAAATGTTGCGGTTAGCAAGAGTCACCACTGACTTTTCTTTTATCAAAAGGAAATGTGAAAAAGCACAGGAAAGACCTTTGAGATTATTTCTTGAGTTCGGGGGGTAGATTATGAAAAGGGAAGGTATTAGCACCCCTTTCATCTATGGTTTTCCATGGGCTCTTAGTTACTTTCTAGATCACTTTCTTTTTATTTGAAATTGTGCTTTGTGTGGTTTTTGAAATAATTTTGTAAAGAGGCCATTGTTTAGGCAATCTTTGTAATGATTCTCGTTCGTAAGAATGTATACAAAAATGGTTGATCTTTTGAAAATGTTTTCAAGTTTGTAAGAGGTTTTAAAAGTGTAGGTGTTTGTTTTGAAAATAACAAGGATGTTTTGAAGATTGAGCAAGTAATTAGGGGCATTCTACCTACTCAAAAGTATTTCATGTTCATTTTATTTTTCCTTTGACATTGTTATCTCATCATTGATTTGGTAAGTAACCCTATCTTTGGATTTAAACGGGACGAGCATGGGTCATCGTATAACCATGATTAGCAATGTTGCAAGGTATCTTAGCATTCTCTTTTAGGGACTAAGATCATTTGAAAGGCAACATAGATAGCGTCATCGAGGATCTATGATCTTATATTTTGCTTGTTTTTGCTAAGGTACCTCACATGCGTAATACGACCATTTTTGTAAAGGCAACCAAGTGGATTTACCCTAGGGGATGCTTGTGTGCAAGTGTATTATTTTTCATACTTGATTTTTTCTTTTATTATGGTTTTCTATTTGATTGGTTTTAGTCTTTCCATACAAACCCTAATTACTAGCAATTGTATATAAAGCGATAAATTGCGAAATTTAAAATTTACTACGCTATTACAATACTTGTGGGAGGGGGTGTACAAATTATAAATGGGATTGCAAGAGAATAAACCTAATTAATCTATTACAACCATATTGAACTTATTTAAGAATTGAAATAAATAATGTACATAATGAATTAATATACAAGAATGCAAATGTAAAGTAAATGGGCATTTTTGTTTGATTTTTTTAGGAAAAGGGAATTTGATTTTAACCTAATTAACTAGAAGAAAATAATTAATTATACCTAAATTTAATAAGAAAAGATTTTAAATAAAACCCTAAATCTATAAATTGATTAAAAAGAAATTAAGCTTAAGAAAATTATTTTTGGTATTTTTGTCTTGAAAATAATTATAGTGTTATAAAATATTTTTGGACTTTTTTATATTAAAATAATATATTTTAATTGGTGTAAAAGAAAATAACTAAAACCTATTTTTAATTAAATTTACAAAGTATTTAGTGAAATAAATAAAGTATGATAAAATAAAAAAAAATTCATGAGCAAAAATAAATAAACTATGTCAAAATATAAATCTATTATTTTTATATTTTTTTAATTATTTTTTAATAATAGAAAAATATTTAGGAAAACAAATAAATAAGAAATAAGAAAAATAAAATAAAACTGGGTCAGGGTGCAAATAGCCTGCAAGGGGGTTAACAATAAGAAAAAAAACAAAAAAAAAGGCCCAAGGGAGGCCCAGGCGCTTGTCCAAGAAAAAAGTCAGAAAGCAAAAATGTGAAAAATTAAAACGGTACCACTGGAACTCGAACCCAGGTCCCTCTGGTTACAGGCGCACGCTTCTACCACTGGGGTAGCTATACATCCGTTTATATAAATCAAACCATAAATATATATGACAAACACGTTCCTGAGGCCAACTTCATCTTCAACCTCACGTCCAGCCAGAAGCTATGTATCTCATTCAAATCTCAACAAAAATGAAAACTGTAAACATGAAACTTGTAGCAAATTTCCTCACGGTTTCAGAATTGTAAAGCATTAAAATTATAGATCAAAGACAAACATGAATTTCATTGGCCCTAATCTGAATCCTAAAAATCTCAGAAAATTCAATCTTAAAATGCTCTAAGCTCAGGAAAAATTAATGGAAATTATGGACATGGTTAGCTTTATAGCAATGATATCTACATGTTTCATTCACAAATAAATCATTGATGATTCCTGTATGAAAAGTTCCAAAGTTAGAAAACTTACCTTGCAAGAGGGTATCGGGTTTGGAGTTTGAGCAGCTTTCAGTGAGTTCCAATGATTGGGTTAGCTTCCTCAAGTTCCCAAGAAGCTAATGGGATGCTTAGCTTGAGTTGAAAGTTCCTGAGGAGTTCTGGAGAAGTCCAAGTGCAAAGCTATATTTTTGAAAATGGTGGATGATGATGGAGGTGTTACAGTGGTGCTGCAGGTGTTGGGATTGTTTGTGTATGTTGTTTAGAAGCTTTTGAATTTTTTTGGTGATTCTGTATTCTAGGTGTTTTCAGGGCTTAAGAGTTCGTGTA
The DNA here is from genome assembly GCA_948472305.1 of Vicia faba. Lineage (NCBI taxonomy): Eukaryota > Viridiplantae > Streptophyta > Magnoliopsida > Fabales > Fabaceae > Vicia > Vicia faba. Next base: position 720,219,131 of record OX451741.1, on the reverse strand, counting down.
TTTTATGGCCAATGGTTTGTCTATGTATAAGAAAAGGGTCTTGAGTGCATTGGCAAGTCAGAAGTACAAGTTACAAGCTATTTGCTATGTTACTTGATTTTCAAGAAAAGTGAGAAACCAAGTTTCAATGTGAAGTACAAGCATGGGATTGGTGATTGTAACTGTATAAACCATTTATCTTGTGTTATGAGACATGTATGATCAGAAGAGAACAAGTGCAAGGCTCAAGAACAAGTTTTGTGCAAAAAGTCACTTTATCAAAATGACAATGTGCACTTTCTTCCCAAAATGGATATATAGCATGGCCTTGCATTGAATGCTTGAAATGAGACCTCTAACAACTGTGCAAGAAATTAATTATGGAGTGCCTAACAAGTTTGAGGCCTGCAAAGTATAGTTTATGCAGCATAACTTTGAATTTGAATTTTGTTCATCATAAAATGCCTTGTAATTCAAGTGATAAAACCCTAACTTCATCTCTTTGATTCTCCCTACTCAAGAATAATCTCAAGGAGTTCTTAGACATTTTAGAAAGCTTATAGTGTTCTCTACAACCCATATTTGAATTACTTTTGAAGATTATCCTTGGAACTATATGAAAAAGTGCCATAAAGTTGGATCAAAATCCTGACCAAATTAGGGCAAAATTTCACTAAGTGTTTTGTTTCATGACCACATGTTCTTAAAATTATAACTTGAGATCCAAGCACTTTTGGAAGAAGTTGTGTGAAGAAAAGTTGTATATTTCATGGATATATACAACTTTCATTTCGGAAGTTTCTCTTAAATCATCTTGCATCATGGTGAAAATTTTGCTCAAAGTTGTGAAAAAATAAGAAATTTTCAACAATTAGAAAAATTTCTAAGTTTAGAAATTTTCACTTTTCAAAAATGAAATTTTGAATTTTGGATTTCTTGAATAATAAGTTTCATATTTTGACATGATTTGATGAATTATGATTTTTGACATTTAAATTTGACCAAAAAATCAAAGTTTGACTTTTCAGTATACAGTTGACTTTTGATCAGTTGACTGAAAATTCATCTGTCAATCCTTTGGACTTGAGCAATGTTTTGAGCCATGTCATTAGGTAAAAATGATGCAATTAGACTCTTGATATCATGCCTTAAGTCAATTGATAATTTGCTAGGTCAAAAATCAGAAATTTCCCTTTCCTAGTCAAAACCCTAATTTTTACCATTTTGCCCTTTTGGAGATTTAATCAAATTTCTTGAGGAATTATGGTCCAAACTTTATCAAATGATACATATGAGTCTAAAATGTTGATGTGGGTCAAAAACTATGAAATTTGACCGTAAATTGGCCACAATTGACTTTTTCCCCAATACAGCTGATTTTTAGGTCAACTATTCAATTGACTGAGCAAAAAGTGTGATCCAAAGCTTGAAACTTGAAATGAGTAATCTTCAGGGTCCATAATGATCCATGAAAGTCATATGGGGCATTGTAAGTTCAAATATCTTTGTGCAATCTCAAATCCTAATTTTGGTCATCAAGTGCTTAAGGAGGTGTCTTGAGCTGATCAACCCTAGTGCAGTCTTGAGCCAAAGGAGATCTTGTGAGCCAAATCCTTAATAAGTGAGAGGGAAAATTTTGGGGTAAAACAATCATCGAAGGAAACACGTAAATGTATTTTAGCCATTCGAAAGGACTATCATCATATTATTCATATGGTCACTGAGGGACTAGATCATCTTTTCGTAGGAAACTCGAGGGACATCGAGGGACTATGATCTTTTGTATCGTAGGGACTATGATGATTGTATCTAGGGTGTTTTGCTAAAGCATTCTTACTTTCGAGGGACGTGACCAATATTCGTAAGGAAACAAGAGAGATTACCCTAAAGGTCCAAGTGTGAAGGGTGTTTGTTTTCAGTTATTTTAGTCTTGAGAATTAGGTTTTTTATGTCCAATTGTTAGTCTTTCCATGTAAACCCTAATTACTAATTGTTAAAAATATAATGTGCGAAATGTAAAGTGTGGAAAATTAAACCTAAGCTATTACATCCTTTGAGCAGTTACATAATAAGTAAAAAGATGCGGAAAATAAATCTACGCTATTACGTTAGAGAGTGTGTCCTATACACTTGACGAAGAAAATAACTGGCAAAAGATGAATGAAAGTCTTAGAAAAAAAGGAAATTTAAAACCTTAAGATTGTATGTGTTACAAAATATATTTTTGGTGTTTTTTGTAGAAAATAATTTAAGTGTTAAAAGTAATTAAAAAACCTAATTTCTAAATCATTTTAATTAATAAAACCCTAAAGTAGTTAAAGAAAATTAATTGGTTAAGAAATAAACTTAAAACTAATTATGTTTTGAAAAGGTATTAAATGGAATGAAAAAACAAGGGTTGGAAAAACTGAGAAAATAAGATGCATGGGGTGGGGATCAAACCCACGCCCTCTCCTTCACAAATCAATGATCTTACCACCATGCCACCTATTATTGCTTGCTATTGAATCAGGTATCAACCAAAATATAAACAACTTAAATAAATATGTGTGGTTTGGAAAAGATGAGAAAAAATGCTGAAGTTGGGACTCGAACCCACGCCTTTACCTATTCTATATAGCGCCCTTAACAATTGTGCCATTGTTGTTTCTTGTTAGTTAGATGAGAGTAAAAATATATATAATAAAATAAATTTCAAATATAATAAAATAAAAAAGAAACGTGCGCGGGCCCAGTAGTATTTGAATGGGAGAATCACATGGCTTATAACTGCCACGCAAGTCCTTGACCACCCCATAAAAGTCAGACCGACAAGAGGTGGTGGAAACAACCATCTTCTCTGACGGTCACCTGCAAAATTCCTCAAATCGAAAAAAGTAAGATTCTATCTTGCTTAAAATTTCCTTCTGACCTCAAACGTGGATTCAAAAAGGGCAAAAGGTTTGAGAAACAAGAGGTACGAATCAAAGTTTAATTGATGCCCTAACAATGACATCTCACTATCTGAACGTGCATTCTCTAAACCAACCTTCTAGATTTATTCCAAACATGCATTAGAGTATAAATCGACAGTTATATGGCCTTGATAACGCATAAAACAAATAGTTTTAACTTTATTTTTATACATCCATCGGCGATGATGAATCTGCTTGATCTGGTATTTGAACCTTGCAGAAAAAGGCTTGGAATTGCTCCTTGGATACTCAGGAAGAGATTGCAATGCCTGGCTTTGAGTGAAACTCATTGAGAATGATGATCTGATGGCTTGATATCGTTGAGATTTTTCTTCTTCAAACCCTAGTGTTTCTCGCTGCTGTCTTATTCCCTCTTGGTCTGAATGTAATGAGTATATATAGAAAAGAAGATTAGGTAAAATGGTGGGCTTGGATACCTCATGAAATCATATATTTGATTTTGTTTGAAAATAAGTTGAGATCTTCCAAAATCAATGAAGATTTGATTCATAAATATCTACACAGTTTGTAGCATAACCTTGGGCCTCCGAAATATTCAGATCACAAGCCTTTTATGCCTTATACATTTATTCAATATTTATTTGATTTTATTTTTAATTTAAATGAATAAAAATAAAAATAAATTAAAAATAAAAATTAAAATGATGTATGAATGGACTTATAGGTCCTCTAAGGTGTCATGAACAAGTTTGAACCTCAAAAGTTTGGCCTATCCAAAACTTCAAAATTGTTCAATGAAAGTTTCATGCATTTCTCTAAATTTGCTCAACTTTCACGAAACATAACTCTCTCAATTTTTGTCATATGAAGGTGATATTTGACATTTTGGAAACCTAAAGATGTATATTACTACTTTAATTTTTATTACTTTATCATTTTAAGTCTTTAAATTGATGTAAATTGCCTTCACAAAAAGTCTCTTTTTGTTGACTTTCAAAATGACATGTAAAGTTTTGGCTCATATCTCTCAAATGAGGCATTTTTGGCCTTGAGCTTAGAGAGTCAAAGTTGTAGAGAATTTAATTTCCTTAAAGAAAGGATTTGGTTGAGGAATTTATGATGAAGTATGTGAAAGTTGTGCTTGGTCAAAGTTCAGTTGACTTCTCCTTAAGAAAACCCTAATTTAGTAACTTTTGACTTTTGATGAAACTTATATTTCCTTGATGAATCATGATCAACCCTTGATCAAAGGATGAATGTGACTTCAAAATCTTTATTTTGACCAAAAATATTTAAGTTTGACTATAGATTTATCAATGTTGACTTTTTATCTAATACAATTGATTTTCACTCATCTGAGCAATTGATTGAGCAAACTTATGAAGCAAAGCCTGAAACCTGACATGAGGATTATTTGAATCATATGAGGAACCATGAAACCCATTTGAGTCATTATAAGCGCAATTTCCTTTGAGAAAAACAAACCCCTAGTTGTAGGTGAATTTCTTAGGAGAAGGACTTGTCTGATCAATCCTTGAGAAGTCTTGAGCATTTGAAACTTCTATGAGCCTGAGGGAGTGTCTTGAATTAATTTGTCTTGAAAATGGGAGGGGAAATTTTGGGGTACAATAGCTGCCCCTGTTCAATCTTCTTAAACCCGAGGAGTTATATTTGCATGTACGTCATTTATGATCAGAAGGTGGAATAGGATTGAACACTTAAATGCCCGGGAATTTTCACTCACCGGTGCACAAAGTAACACTGTTGGTTGATTGCCTTGTTTGAATGGGCTTAAAGATGTCATTCGGAAAGGTGACAAAGTGTCACTAGAGATGGACTTATATATTCCATCCAACATGTCTATTGATAGAAGTATCAGAACGAGTCTATGTTCGACGGTATCTGAGACGTATACTAGAATGAGTTTGTGTCCAACCGTATCTAGAAGATGTGTTGAGGAGTGTCAGAATGAATCTAATTTCTTGGTTGTATCTGAATGATGTTCTAGAATGAGTCTATGTCTTGACTGTATCTATAAGAGGATCAGAATGAGTCTTCACCCGACTGTATCTAAGATTCGTATTAGAATGATTTTATGCCTAACTGTATCTAAAAGATGTATCAGAATGAATATCAGAATTAATCTATATCTTGATCGTATCTGAATTATATCTAGAAGATGTACTGGAATGAATATCAGAATGAATCTATATCATGATCGTATCTGAACTGTATCTAGAATATGTATTGGAATGAGTCTAATCCTGACTGTATCCAAAGGAGTATCAGAATGAATTATTGAATGATTGTATCTGAAGGATGATAAACTATTGACAATATTTATTTGTTTGTGAACTAACCTGAAAAACAAAGTTAGTTTTATGCAATGTCACGATGTATATAATGCATTATGTAATGATGCTCTCGAGATACATGAGAATATTATATGTATTTTGTATGGACATGTGTGATGCGGTGGGAGAACTGACTTGAGGGTTTTGCGTTTTATCGCAAATATTGTGGTTAGCAAGAGTCGCCACCGACTTTTCTTTTATCCAAAAGGAAAGGTGAAAAAGCACAGGAAAGACCTTTGAGATGTTTTCTTGAGTTCGGGGGGTAGATTATGAAAAGGGAAGGTATTAACACCCTTTTCATCCATGGTTTTCCATGGGCTCTTAGTTACTTGCTTAGATCACTTGCTTTTGTTTATTTGAAATTGTGTTTTGTGTGGTTTTGAAAGTATTTTGTAAAAGAGGTCATTCGTTTAGGCAATCTTTGTAATGATTCTCGTTCGTAAGAATGTATACAAAGATGTTTGTCTTTTGAAATTTTTTTCAATGTTTGAAAGAATGTTTGGAAAAGTGTGTGTTTATTTTGAAAAATAGCAAGGATAGTTGTTTGAAATGGAGCAAGTAATTAGAAGTAATCTACCTACTCAAATGTCTTTCTTGTGTATTCTCTATTCCTTTGACATTGTTGTCTTACCATTGATTTGGTAAGAAACTCTATCTTTGGATGTAAACGAGACGGGCGTGGGTCATCGTACAACCATGATTAGCAATGTTTGCAAAGTATCTTAGCATTTTTGAGGGACCAAGATCATTTTGTAAGGCAACTTTTGAATAGCGTCATCGAGGGACTATGATCTTTATATTTGTTTGTTTTGCCAAGATACTTCGCATGCGTAATATGGCCATTTTTGTTTTAGGCAACCAAGTGGAGAAATCCTAAGGATGCTTGTGTGCAAGTGTATCATTTTCATGCTTTGATTTTGTCTTGTATTTTAGGTATTCTATTTTTCTTTGTTTTGATCTTATCATACAAACCCTAATTACTAATCATGGCATATAAAGCGATAAATTGCGTAATGTAAATATTACTAAGCTATTACAACAATTGTATGGGAGGGGGGAATACAAATTTGAATGGGGATTTGCAAGAATATAAAGCAAAATAAATTATTACAACCAAATTGAATTTGTGCGAATTTGAATAAATAATACAATATTTAAAGATGCAATATAATGTACATGTAAGAAAAGATTTTTTATGTCTTGTTTTTTTTTATGTAAAAGAAATTTTCATCTAAACCTAAAAATATAAGGAAAATGAATTAATTTTTAAAAGGGGGGTTTAACCCTAATTTTTATTTTAAAAGAAAATAAAGTTCTTGTATATATATTTATTGTATATTTTTTTTGTATTGGAAATAATAAATAATATTGTATAAAAATATGAAGTTTTTATATATGCAAAAATAAATATTTATAAGTATGAAATGAAAATAAATAAATAAATTAAACTAAATATATTTAAACTATAATTCTACAAATTTATTAAGAAAATATATGATATATAGTAAAATAAAAAAAATATTTTATGTGAAAAATAAACTAAAATGCAGTATTATGAAATTTCTATTTTTTTGGATTTTTATACATTAAATAAAATATTAATAAACAAAAATGAAAACAAAAATAAATAAATAAAAATGTATGGACAAAAATTGGGTCAGGGGGTGATGTAGCAAAACTGTGGTGAGAGTTAGAAAACAAACTAAAGCCCACACATGAAGCCCAAACCTGCAAAAACGGTCAAAAACTGAAAAGAAGAAAAATGTAAAAAAAAACAAAAGTAGCACGCCCAGGTTCGAACCCAGGACATGGGTCTCACCAGCGCGCTACTTTGCCACTAGGGTGGCTATACATCCATTGTCTTATGGAAAGCAAAAATAATATAACCCAAAACAAATCCTTGCCCTGTACTTCATCTTCTTCCTCAAGCTTGGCCAGACATCCTGTAACTCTCTCATACTTCTATGAAAATGAAAACTCATAACATGAAAGTTGTAGTACTTGAACTCACAATTCCAACCATATAAGTTATATGAACTATAAATCAAAGATCAAAGAGAATTTTAACATCCCTAAATTTTAACCTAATATTTTCAGAAATTTCAAGTTCCAAATTCTCTCAACTCAAGTAAAATCAATGCAAGATAAAGATATGTACAGTTTCGTTATGATAAGGACTACACTTTTTATTCACAAATCGTGGCCTATGGTTGCCTGTACAAGGAGATAGAGTTTGAGATTTTACCTCCTTCAGTTGGAATCGTGGAAGGAACTGGAGTGATTTTGATGGAGGCCTGATGCTTGCTTGAGCTTCCTTGAACTTCCCTGAATGTATTTCAACCCTTTCCTTGCTCTGAAAGTAGCTGAAACTCCTTGGCCAAGTCAAACTGCAAGCTCTGAAATCAAAAATGGCAGATGGTGGAAAAGTGATTACAGAACAGGGATGAAGGTTTGGATTGGTTTGATATCAAGTATGTAAGATGTTTGAATGATCAAAACTTGAAACGCACGAGCCAAATGGAAGATGGGTATGCTTATGCCAAAACTGCAGGTTTGGACAGATTTTTGGTGTTTTTCTGGTTGGGAGTGTTTCAGGCCTTTTTTCCTCGTGTGCTAAGTTTTATTATCTTTGTATATTAGTATGGAATTGGTTTGATGTCAACCCCCTAACAGCTATGCCTGTTCTAGCCTTTTTGCCACTTTTCTTGTATTTGAAGTCAAGTGATAAGACAAAGCTTTACATGCTTGTACTGGCTTGCTTAGGGTTGGTATCTCTTCTCTATAAGTTGCCTTAGGTCTGTGGTACTTGTATGTGCCAAGGGGATAGCTCCAATGCTCAAGATTGTAAAGTTTGCAAAAGTTGATCTTTTTCAAAATGGCAATGGTCACTTTTTGCCATAAATGGAATTGCAAGTTGGATAATGGTTCTAAGGCATGGATCAAAGCTTTGTCAACTGAGTAAGAATTTAATTAAGGAGTGTGGAACAAGTTTGGGACCTGTAAAGCATGGATTAGGCAGCATAGGTACTGATTGCAACTTTGTTCTTCATGAAATGGCTTGGACAAAAAGTGAGAAATTGCCAACTTCATCTCTTCGATTCTCCCTACTCAAAAATGATCTTGAGGAGTTCTTGGATATTTTGGAAATATTGCAATGTGCTCTATAACTCATATTTGAAATATATTTTGAGATACCTCTTGGAACTAGGTGAAAAGTTGCCATGAAGTTGGGTCCAAAACATGCCTAAATTAGGGCAAAATTTCACTAAGTTACTTAGTTCATGACCATATACTCATAAATTTATATCTTGAGATCCAAGCATATTTAGGGAAAAGTGTGTGAAGAAAAGTTTTAGATTTCATGGAGGTCTACAACTTTCATGTTGGGAACATTCTTTGAATCATTATGCATCATGGTGAAAACATGGCCTAAAGTTGAGAAAAAATAAGAAATTTTATATACTTAGAAAATTTCTAAGTTAAGAAAATTTTCAAATTTAAACCCTAATCCTCAAATTTGGATTTCTTGATGAAAAAGTTTCACATATTGACATGTTTTGATGAAATATGACCCTTGGTACTTGATTTTGACCAAAAAGTCAAAGTTTGACTTTTCAGTGTATAATTGACTTTTGATCAGTTGACTGCAAATTTCATCTGTCAACCCAATGAAATTGCAATGTTTTGAGCCATGTAATAAGGTCAAGATGATGAAATTGAATCCTTGAAATCATGCTTTAACTCAATTGGTCATTTGCTAGGTTAAAAATCAGAAATTGCCCTTCCTCAATCAAAACCCTAATTTTGACCATTTTGCCCTTTTGGTGATTTGATCAAATTTCTTGAGGAATTGTTATCCAAACTTGACCAAATGATACATATAAGTTTAAAGTGTTGATGTGGATAAAAAATTATGAAGTTTGACTAAAAATTGGCCATGGTTGACTTTTTCCCCAATACAGCTGATTTTTAGGTCAACTGTCCAATTGACTGATCAAAAATGTGGTTCAAGGCTTGAAACTTGTCATGAGTGATCTTAGGGGTCCATAATTATGTTTGAAAGTCACATGAAGCATTGATAGTCCAAAAATCCTTGTGCAATCTCAAACCCTAATTTTGGATCATCAGTGCATGATGATATGCCTTGAGCTGACCAAACCCTAATCCAGTCTTGAGTCAAAGGAATCTTGTGAGAAAAGTCTTGATAAATGAGAGGGAAAATTTTGGGGGACAACAACATGCTATGATATTTTGTAAATGATGTATGGATGCAAGATGTCGCTGATGACAACGATAGCTTTGTATAGCAATGTTTAGTTGGGGAAAATAAATCCCTGACTGTTGTTGGGGATGAAGAATTTGAATCTTCAATTTCTGCTAGGAACGATTTTGCTGGGGATTCATGCTTTCTACTTTGGGATAAAAGTATTTCAGGAAAGTTAGTAGTCTGTCGTTATTTTACTGGGGCGTTTGATTTTTATGTACCCTGACTGGGGATAAAAGAGATGGATAATTCTCTGATGCATTATCTGACCAGGTTTCAGATACGGGTGTCAACTCTTCTAGGGATAACCACATTAAATAAACCCTACTGGAGAAGAAAATTTTATCGGGGATTTTACGGCGTTGGAGAAATGAACTCCGCTGGAAAATTAAATTCATGTAAACTGCTTTGAGGGAATAAAACTCTAATGGGGAACAAAAAACTTCATAGACTGCGCCGAGGAAGTTTCTGCAACATCCTAGGCAAATGATCACATTCCTGTCTGTCAGGCAATCTACTAGAGGAAATGATCATGTCAAGCTATCCATTGGGAATATAGAGATAAACTGTTGGAGAATGCCCCAATTTATGCTCGAGTGCATTTTAGACCTGTTGGGAAGTGTACCTTTGTTGGGGGTAACTTCGTGAGGATTACTTAATGGGGATTTGAGAATAGCTGAAACTTTATCCCAAATACTAGGGTCTTTAGTAATTTCTATTCCTGTTTTTATACAAATATTTGTAACCAGTAATCATGTTCAAATGCATATGTTCATTCAAAGTAGTCATTGGACATATTTGCAAACAAAACAGAGGAAGTAAAACAGTTTCGAAATTTGACAAGGACTTGTATTGATTTAGAAAGTTTGCCTATAAATAGGCGATTTTATGCAAAGAGGCAGACATCCTAGTAAGAGGAAATCATCATAAAATCTGAAAAGTACAAAGTGGTAAACAAAGAAAAATAGCTATGTAGAAATGACCCCATGAAGTTTCAACTCTGTTATTGCCCCTATGTTTTCAAGCATCTCATCACTTACCATCGGAAGAAGATAACTGGATTGGTCTGTATCGTCTGAACTTTTCATTGGTAATAACGCTGGATGTAAGTAGATGATCCATCGGGACATAGTCATACAATTTAATTTGTAACTTTTGCCTGGACCGCCCTTTCGGGTTTTCAGTCCATCGGGATACCCTTTTTTGCCCATGCCGCCTTTTCAGGTTTTTGACTTTCCAGGTGTACAATTTTTATTTATATGTCCCTAATTTTTGCACGAACCCTTTTGGTTCGCCGGGATGCCCTTATTTTTGCCTAGGCCTGTCAACCTAGCAAGTCTCTTTTACGCATAGTATTTTTTTGACTATGTCCGCATTCATAGGATGCGGAAAATTTTCACCGTCCATGGTGGTAGGTATCATAGCGCTGCCAGAAAATATCTTCTTGATCACGAATGGCCCTTTGTATGTGGGAGTACATTTTCCCCCGGGATCATGTTGTGGTAGGATGATACACTTTATTACCAAATCACCAGACAAGTACACCTGATGTTTGACTTTCTTGTTAAAGGTCTTGATCATGCGTTTTTGATACATCTGACCATGAAAAATAGCCACAAGCCTTTTTTCATCAATCAAATTTATCTGGTCAAGTCGGGTCTGAATACATTCGTCTTCATCTAAATATGCGTCTTTCATAATCATTAGGGAGGGAATATGGACTTCAACATGTAAGACAACCTCCATACCGTAGACTAGAGAGAAAAGGGTTGCTCTAGTTGATGTATGTACTGAAGTGAGATAACCATGAAGAGAAAATGGTAACATCTCATGCCAATCTTTGTATGTCATTGTCATCTTCTGCAATATCTTCTTGATATTCTTGTTGGTGGCTTCCACTGCGCCATTCATATTTGGTCGGTACGGAGAAGAATTGTGATGTTTAATCTTAGAAACTTCTTATCATTGATAGACGCCCCCTTGGGGTACTCTTGAGCTTCGAGGTATCTTTTCACTTCATGAAACCAAGGCTTTTTCTCTACCCATCAGTATCAACTTTGTAGCAATGTGCCAGTTTGTCCATCCTTTCAATAGTAATTCGAGGAGCTTCCTCATCCCATATGACTTTGAACATATATGACATGGTAGCTAGTGTGTCTCCCAATTGATTTTCTTCTCGTGGAATATGTTCAAAAGTGATTTCTTCGAAGTATGTAATTAACGTCAACACATGTTCCCGATAAGGTATGAGATTTAGATGTTTTGTATCCCATTCTCCCTTAATCTGACTCATCACCAGGGCTGAGTCCCCATACATATCCAAGAACTTGATTCTCACATCAATGGTAGCTTTGATACTCATGATGCACGCTTTCTATTCAGGCATATTGTTGGTACAGTCAAAACATAATCTGGTGGTGAAGGGCTTATGGCCACCCTTGAGAGAGACAATCACAACACCAATTCCATTACTAAGCGCGTTGGAAGCTCCATCAAAAACCATAGTCCATCAGAATCCTGGTTCAGGTCCTTCATACATTCCAGGTTCTTCATAATCAGTAACTATCTTGATATTCTCATTTGGAAACTCAAAATTCATAAAATGATAGTCATCTACAGCTTGATGATCCAAATGATCTGCCAGTACACTTCCTTTGATTTCTTTCTGAGTAGTGTGTTGAATGTCGTATTCTGTCAAGACCATCTGCCATCTTGCTATTTTTCTGGAGAGAGCGGGCTTCTCGAATATGTATTTTATTGGATCCATCTTAGAGATCAACAAAGTATTATGAGTCAACATATACTGTCTAAGTCTGCGAGCAGCCCATGCCAAAGCGTAGAAAGTTTTCTAGAGCAGTGAGTTTCTTATTTCACAGTCAGTAAACTTTTTGCTAAGGTGGTATATTGCATGCTCTTTTCGACCAGACTCGTCATGTTTCCCTAATACACACCGCACTGAGTTCTCTAACACTGTTAAGTACATGATAAGGGGTCTTCCTTCAACTGGAGGCATCAGAATCGGAGGTTCTTGGAGGTACTCCTTGATTTTGTCAAAAGATATTTAACAAGCGTCATTCCACTCACTACTTGATCTTTCTTCAGTAACTTGAAGATTGGCTCACAAGTAGTGGTCAAATGGGAAATAAATATGGCAATGTAGTTCAATCTTCCCAAGAAACCTCTGACTTCTTTCTCAACGTGGGGAGCTGGAATTTATTGAATGGCTTTAACCTTGGCATGATCAACTTCAATACTTTTACATTGACGATGAAACCTAGGAGTTTATCGGATCTTACCCTAAAGGAGCACTTGTTTGGATTCAGTCTCAACTTGTGCTTTTTCAACCTCTCGAACAACTTGTGAAGGTGGTCGAGATGTTCTTATTCAGAGTGAGACCTGGTTATCATGTCATAAATGTAAACCTCTATCTCGTGATGGATCATATCATGGAACAAAGCTATCATAGCATGATGATATGTTGCACCGGCATTATTCAAACCAAAAGGCATAACTTTGTAACAAAAAGTTCCCCAGTGTGTGACAAAAGTAGTCTTCTCCATGTCTTCAGGTTCCATCTTGATTTGATTATAACCATATAAACCATCCATGAAGGAAAATACTTTGTGTTGAGCGGTATTGTCAACCAGGGCATCAATATACGGAAGTAGAAAGTCGTCTTTGGGGCTTGCCCTATTCAGATCCCTGTAGTTTATACACATATGCACCTTACCGTCCTTCTTGGGTACTGGCACCACATTTGAAACCCACTGAGGGTAGGATGTAACAACTAAGAAACCTGCATTGAACTGCTTCATAACCTTAGCTTTGATCTTTTCAGACATCTCGGGACGCATACGACAAACCTTCTACATTATAGGAGGACAACCTTCCTTCATCGGTAGACGGTGAACCATAACGTCAATATCAAGCCCAGGCATGTCTTCATAATACCAAGCAAAGATCTCAACATAGTCACATAACATCTGGATTAACCTCTTTTTTACATTGTCTGCTAGGTCGGCACCTATTTTGGTTTCTTTCCTGTCCTTTTTGGTACCCAAGTTCACAACCTCGACTGGCTTTTCATGTGGTTATATGGCCCTTTCTTCTTGCTATAATAGTCTAGAAAGCTCTCCAGGAACTTCACAATCTTCCTCACCTTCATCCTCAGCTTAATAGATCGGATTTTTGAAGTCATAATTAGAAATAGGATAATTGTTATCAATGGGATCCAGAGTGGATGCAGATCTGAAATTTGTTATGTGGGTGTGTGTGAGAACACATAGCTATTTTGAAAGCATAAAGTAAAATAAAGACAAAGAGTGCAAAATTTGAAGGCAAACATCCAATGATTTATTAAATGAAAATATGTGAATGAAATATGACAACCCTAACAAATGAATCATTGTTCCCCGGGTAAGGCACAAGGTTTATTGTCCAAATTACATAACCAAAAACTTGAAAACAAGAAAACAGAAAATAACATTTACTCCTGACTAAAGGAGATTGGTATATAGTCTTCAGCCTTCCAATTTTTGAGTCCACTGCTGGTGGTAGGAAAATCCAACTGTCTAGGTCACAGTCACTATCAACATCTTCTACAATGTTGACTTGATTTTTGTGAACTCTATTGTTGTTGATGTGGAATAGCGGTCTCCCGAAATTAGCATGAGCACGACGAACAACCCTATGAGGTGAAACCCAAACCAAACTTGTCATATTTGTAAGGAATGTTGGAAAGTTAACCCTAAATAGTGCAACCATCCTCTTCCACCACAACCCTAGCATCTTTTAGAGAAACCATTCTTGGTGGAATCCCGGTAACCTTAGGAACAGTAGGAGAAACTTTAGCAACAAGAGTTATCTGAGGAATAACTTCAAACGTCTAGCAAGGAGTCTCGAGGAATTCACCATCCATTTCAACATACTTGGAGGAGTTCAGGTGGCTCACCATGTATTCTTCTTCACCATAAACTGTAATGATTTTTCCTTTCACAGGATACTTCAACTTTTGGTGTAAAGTAGAAGTAACAACGCCAGTCCCATGAATCTAAGGGCGTCCAAGCAAACAGGAATAGGCTGGACGAATGTCCATCACATAGAAAGTAGAGTCGAAGACCCGGGTACCCACTTTAGTTGGAAGATCAACCTATCCATGCACCATTCTCTTTGAACCATCAAAATCTCTTACCACAACATCAATACGTTTTAGCACAACCCATTCATAGTCAAGTTTGTCTAGAACAGCTTTTGGCAATACATTTAATGAGGAACCTGTTTCCACCAACACATGAGATAAGGTAGTGTCCTTACACTCAATAGAGACGTGCAGGGCCTTATTATGGCTCCTTCCTACGGGAGTCAGATCAACGTCAGAAAAGCCTAGCCCATTATCAGTTGTCAAGATAGCAACACAATTTTCGAACTGATCAATAGATATTTCCTGCAGTATATGAGCAGATTTCAAAAACTTTACCAAAGCCTGAGCATGGGCTTCATAGCACAACAACAGAGATAACATATATATTTTGGAGGGAGTCTGCCCCAAATGTTCAACAATCTTATAGTCACTCTTTCGAATAATTTTTAGTACTCCCTCCATCTCTTGTTTGGAGGTATCTTCAGTAGTAACCTCTTTCGGTGGCTCAGTCTGGGCAGGCTCAGTCATCTGTTTTTTGCCTCGAGTCTCAATAGTTGACTCGGTAGCAGTGATACGAACTGGTGTAGCAACAACCTTTGGAGAGACCTCTGGAGAGAAAAACCTTCCACTTCTGGAAACCTTACAAGTCCCATCAATGTTGCCAACATTGGGATTAGTAACTTCAGTATTTTCATCTTCGACAACCAATTGTTCTTTCTTGACGCCATGGTAGTAGACATCACCTCCATAATTCTAAGGGATATCCTTGTCATAGGAAGATGGAATTGGCCTAGGTGCGGTAATGATTAGAGAAGAAACCCTAGGATCGACAGTAATCTTCACAGGACCCTTAGAAGTGATCCTTACAAGAGTACTAGAAATTGTAATCATAAACACCTCTTCAAGCTTCAGGCCTTAAGACACACTTTCATATAAGCTCTATACAGAATGAGCCTTCTCAAATAGAATTACATGGTCATCCATCAAACGTTGAATACCTTCCTTCAGCAACACACAACCATTGGATTGAAACGCATAGTGGTAGCAATTTTCAACGCAACCCGGAAATAAACCGGCTCGCAACAACTTCTTCTTAACAGTCATCATAGGAGTAGTAAAGTTACTCACAACAGGAACATAAGAAACATCATCAACAACATTAACAATCTTGTCATGATTAGGCATAGGAGAGGTAATCACATTAAGAGTTTTAGGAGGGTCAAATTCAATCTTCGTAGAGTCAATCATATCTTGAATCTTATTTTTCAGAGCCCAACAACCATTAGTGTCATGTCCAGGACTATTAGAGTGATATGCACACCTTGCATTGGGATTATAACTGGGAGAAGAAGTATTGAAATTCTGAAGAGGACCCTTCAATGTAATCAGCTTTGCCTTCAACATGTGTTGCAATGCTTGAGACAATGGCATGCTGATTTTTGTGAGCTATCTCTTGGGTGCAAGCTGCCTACACTGATTATTCTGCTGTTGTTGTTTCACTGGCGCAAGATTAGAGATCAGAACTGCCCCCCACAGATTGGTTGCGGTCACTCTTATTACGACCCTTCTGGCTGTACACATCATTGGATTCTTTCTTACTATTGTATAACTTCTTCGCAGTATTCGAAGATGTAGCCACCTGAATTTTACCACTTCTGATTCTATTCTCAACATGTTCCCCTGTCAATATCAGCTCAGTGAAATCGGCTAAAGAACTTCCAAGTAGGTGATTATAGAAAGCACCTATTAGTGTACTCATGAATATGTCAACCAATTCCCTATCAGCTAAAGGAGGTTGAACTCTACTTGCAAGGTCTCTCTATTTATGTGCGTACTCTTTAAAGCCTTCATTAGAAACCATATACATACTCTGTAGTTTCATGCGGGTTAGGGCCAAATCAGAATTATACTCATACTGTCTATAGAAAGCTGCAGCCAAATCTTCCCATGTATGAATATTGGTACCTTCGAGTTGATATTACCAATCTAATTGTGTTCCAGACAGACTCTCTTGGAAGAAATGCAACCACAATTTCTTGTCAGTAGTCTGTGGTTGGATTTTTCGAACATATGATCTCAAATACAGCTTCGGGAAGGAAACACCATCATACTTAGCAAAGGTAGGAGTTTTGAACTTGGTAGGAATGATGACTCCTGAGACTAAACCCAATTCCTCAAAGTTTAAGCCAGACACCTTCTGAATCTCCATAGCTTTCAGACTCTCTTATTGTTCATCCAAATAATCTTCTTCCTCTTCATCAGAATATTTGTCATAACCATGGGAACTTTTTTCTCAGTTTTAACACTCTTACCATCTTCATCATGTTCATCTTCTTCTTCCAATGAGATATCAAGATATTGAGCTCGCTTGACTGGACCTCTGAACCTTTTCCCCATGTTAAGGATGTCGGCTGGTTTCTTTGTCTTCTTCTTCTCTTTGGGGATGAGCACCTTCAGTTATTCTTTCCCCTTGGCTAAGCTTAGGAACATCTCTTGTAACTAAGCATTATGAGCCTGGAGATCTTTGACCGTCGATTTGAGAGCCATTTCTGCTGAAATAAACAATAAGAAGATGAGAAACCTGTCTTAGAAACATGTTTTGCAATGATATGTATGACATTGAGATGCATATTCAATGTTTTCAAGGACCTCGTGGGATTTAAATTTGTTAATCAATAGGAATCAGAAACAAAGACTCGTATTAGTATGTTAAGATTATAACTGCCTTTTAGGCTTAAAATGAAAAAAAAAGGGTTTCAAGGAAACAAATTATGAACTCCTAAGACTTAAGACTCAAGTCACCCATGGACGCTTCCTCTTTGTGTTGACATATGCATTAAGGCTCTGCTCTTTGTGAAGTCATTTTGTCAGCTCCAACACTTTCTTCTCGCTAGCATAGAACCGAGTCTCAAAGGTGTATCTTTCTTCTTTCAATTGAATCCAATACTTTTGTAGCTCTTCAAGGTCAGTAGGCATATCTGTATGAAGAATGGTATGAGGAACACCTCCTTCAACAATAGGCTCCACATTTACTAGTAGGATAGCAGGATGTGGCATTATAATATTTTGAGCATGAGATCGCACCCATATGAGGTAGGGCTCTAGAGGGGTGGAGTTCTTCTGTCCCAAAGTCTTGCTATCAATCTTGTTCACCATTCCCCTAGCACGTATAAACCTTTGACGGTAACCTAGAGCATCATTCTTGTAATCGAATGCAATACCCTGGATAATCGTATCATGAGGACCGTCTCTTCAAGCATAACCAAATTGATGTAGAGCTAGAGAAGGATTGTAAGTAATACCTCCCCTTATGCCAAGGAGTGGCACATTAGGGAATTCCCCACAACGGTCAATAATAGTGATGTCCTCCTGAGATTGGGAACACCAATAGATATCTGAATGACAGAGTTACATTATCCTCCGAGACCACTTCAAACCTTTTTCATTCTTCATCATTGACCAGAGAAAGTGCAAAGTAAACCACCTGGATAGTAAAGGTATGAAACACACGAGAGTCTCTCACTCCCTCATAGTACGAGTGTGAAGAGAGTGTAAAATTTCTCCGAGAAAAGTAGGCACATGATTATGAGTAAGAAATATTTTGATGGTGTTCACAGCTATGAATTGGTCTAGATTAGGGAATAGTACAAAACCATAGATCAACAGAGCCAAGATCTCCTCAAAAGCATAAAAACTCATAGCATCTAGAAACAACTGAGATTTCTCTATCAAAAATCTAGCAAGAAGACCTTTATCCCCACTTCTTGTTCCCCAATCAGATTTAATATCTGACCACTTTAGATGTAAGGTTGCTGCAATAACTTCCGTTTTTTGGAACTTTCTCTAAACCGATGAAGGGTGTCTGATCAAGAATAAGTATTCCAAGTAGCTTAGAGAACTCTTCCATTATGGGTGCCAACTGATAATCTGGGAAGGTAAAATAGTGTGCTTAGGATCAAAGAACTGGAACAGAACACTCATCATGTCTTCTTCAAAACCCGAGGTTACCAAACTGAGTAGGTAACCATGCCTTTTGATGAATTGAGAGCTTTCGGAAACCTTTGAGATTAAATCCTTAAGCTTGGAAGGTACCCTTAAAAAGTTGATTCGGATAGTGTTTTTGTGAGTGGAGGCCATAACCTACAACAAAGAACAAAGATAAATCCCTAGGTCCTTGAAATGGTTAGTGAAAATGTTATGTTATGATGATATGATGTCATGATGTTATATTCATGTTAAATAAGTAGCAAACACAAAAAAGTCACACAAGAGCCTTGGGTTTAAAGGCTTATATGAAGTCCATAGGTAAGTACCCTTCCCTGCTGAAGTTAAGTTAGCTCAACCTATCCTAAAATAGTAACTGGGTTCTAAGAATCTCATATCATAGATCTTTCTTGAAGGCTTTATTTTAGCATGGCAACTGATTTTTCACCAAAATATCCCGGAAGTTTGATCTCAATGAGCGTAGCCTCGAGTATCAACCAACTTTGGACTGCACCAAAGTCGGTTATCTCATTACTTTCTAATGGAAAAGATAGGTTAATTAAGATTCTAAGAGTAAGTTAGTATTAACGACACCACGCGAAAGCCTAATGTTATCCTTGACTGACTCAAGGAACATCAGTACAAACCAAAGTGTCACACTAACTGTAGCTATCATGTTAACCATATCAGTTTACACTGCACAATCTTTATGATCTATTTTTACTTACCCAAGGAATCATTAGATCTGGGTGTAGGATCTTTCACACAAGTAATACCCAAACAAGCCCTTAAATTTAAAGCAAACAATTCAAATAATTAAAGCAAGTAACAGTGATCTAAACTCTAAGGTAACCCCTTTTTTGGGATTCTCCTCCCCAACAGAGTCGCCAGTTCTATAATACGGTGGGAGAACTAACTTTTTTAGTGTCATCGCAAATGTGCGGTTAGCATGAGTCTCCATCGACTTTTCTTTTATCCAATATTTAGGAAAGTTGAAAAGAACAGGAAAGACCTTTGAAATATTTTGAGTTTGGGGGGTAAATTATGTAAAGGGAAGGTGTTAGCACCCTTTACATACATATTTATCTATGGGATCTTAATTGCTTAGCTCACTTGCTTTTTGTATGTGAATTGTTTGAAAATATTTTGAAATTACAATGTAAGGCCGACTTCGTAATAATTCTTGTATCAGTCCTCAAGAATGTATACAAAGTGTTTTGTAAAATATTTATTGTTTTGAAAGTGTAATGTGAGAAAATATTTTGTTTGTGAGCAAGCATTCAAGAGTTCTACCCACCAGGTTTTTGTCTTTCCTACTCTTTTCCTTTTCCTTTGGAGATAGTATTATCCATACCATTAGTTGGTAGGTAATCTTATCTATTGGATGTGAAGGGACACACGTAGGGTCATCATATGGTCATCTAAGGTAACATGTAAGGGTATTTTAGTAATTCGAAGGGACTATCATCATATTATTCGTAGGGTCACCGAGGGAATAGATCATCTTTTAGTAGGCAACTCGAGGGACATCGAGGTACTATGATCTTTTGTATCGTAGGGACTATGATGATTGTATTGAGGTTCTTTTTCTAAAGCATTCTTACTTTCCAGGGACATGACCAATATTTGTAAGGCAACAAGAGATATTACCCTAAAGGTGCAAGTGTGAAGAGTGTTTGTTTTCAGTTATTTTAGTCTTGAGAATTAGGTTTTATTATGTCCAATTGTTAGTCTTTCCATGCAAACCCTAATTACTAACAGTTAAAAATATAATGTGCGGAATGTAAAGTGCAGAAAATTAAATCTAAGCTAGTGCATCCTGTGAGCAGTTACATAATAAGAAAAAAGATGAGAAAAATATATCTATGCTATTATATTAGAGAGTGGTCTTATACACTTGACTAAGAAAATAACTGGAAAAAGATTAATGAAAGTGTTAGAAAAAAGGGATGTTTAAAACCTTAAGATTATATGTGTTAAAAATATATTTTTGGTGTTTTTTGTAGAAAATAATTTAAGTGTTAAAAGTAATTAAAAAACCTAATTTCTAATTAATTTTAATTAATAAAACCCTAAAGTCTAATTAGTTAAAGAAAATTAATTGGTTAATAAATAAAATTAAAACTAATTATGTTTTGAAAAGGTATTAAGTGGAATTAAAAAACAAGTGTTAGAAAAACTGAGAAAATAAGATGCATGGGGTGGGGATCGAACCCACGTCCTCTCCTTCACCAGTCAATGATATTACCACCATGCCACCTGTTGTTGCTTTTTATTGAATTGGGTATCAACCAAAATATAAACAACTTAAACAAATATGTGTGGTTTGGAAAAGATGAGAAAAAATGCTGAAGTTGGGACTCGAACCCACGCCATTACCTATACTATATAGCACCCTTACCAATTGTTTCATTGTTGTTTCTGGTTAGTTAGACGAAAGTAAAAATATATATAATATAATAAATTTTAAATATAATAAAATAAAAAAGAAACATGCGCGGGCCCAGTAGTATTTGAATGGGAGAATCACATGGCTTATAACTATCGTGCAAGCCCTTGACCACCCCTGTAAAATTTATACCGGCCGAAGGTGGTGGAAATCACCGTCTTCTCTAACGGTCACCCTGCAAAAATCCTCAAATCGAAAAAAGAAATATGTTGTCTTTCTTAAAATTTCCTTTTGAACTCAAATCTTTGCTCAAAAAGGGCAAAAGGTTAGCGAAACAAAAGGTTCGAATGCAAGTTCAGTGGATGCCCTAATAATGGCATCTCACTATCCGAACGTGAATTCTCTAAATCCAACCATCCCGACTTATTCCAAACATGCATTAGAGTATAAATAGATAGTTACATGGACTTCATAACGCTTAAAACAAATAGTTTGAACTTGAGTTTTATACCTTAACCGACAATGATGAATCTGCTTGATCTGGTATTTGAACCTTGTAGAAAAAGGCCTGGGGTTTCTCCTTGGATACTCAGGAAGAGATTGCAATGCTTGAATTTGAGTGAAACTGGATGAGAATAATGATCTGATGGCTTGATATCTTTGAGATATTTCTTCTTCAAACCCTAATGTTTCTCGGTGCTGTCTTCTTCCCTCTTAGTATGAATGTAATGAGTATATATAGAAGAGAAGATTAGGTCAAATGATGGGCTTGGATACCTTATGAAATCATATCTTTGATTTTGTTTGAAAATAAGTTGAGATATTCCAAAACCAATGAATATTTTATTCACAAACATCTACACGGTTTTTAGCATGACCTTGGACCTCCAAAAGATTCAGATCACAAGCCTTTTATGCCTTATACATTTATTTAATATTTATTTGATTTTATTTTGAATTTAAATAAATAAAAATAAAAATAAATAAAATAAAAATATAAATGATGCATGAATAGACTTAGAGGTCCTCTTAAGTGTAATGGGCATGTTCGAACCTCAAAAGTTTGGGCCATTAATCCAAAACTTCAAAATTGTTCAATGAAAGTTTCACGCATTTCTCCAAATTTGCTCAACTTGCACCAATCATAACTCTCTCAATTTTTGTCATATGGAGGTGATCTAGAACTTTTTAGAAACCTCAAGATGTATCCTACTACATTCATTTTTATTACTTTTTCATTTGAAGTATTTAACTTGATGTAAATTACCTTCACAAAAAGTCTCTCTTTCTTGAATTTCAAAATGACCTGTAAAATTTTAGCTCATATCTCTCAAATGAGGCATTTTTGGACTTGACCTTAGAGAGACAAAGTTTTAGAGAATTGAATTTCCTTGAAGATAGGATTTAATTGAGGAATTTCTTGTGAAGTATGTGAAATTTGTGCTTGGTCAAAGTTCAGTTGACTTCTTCTTAAGAAAACCCTAATTTAGTAACTTTTGACTTTTGATGAATCTTGAGTTTCCTTGATGAATCATGATTAACTCTTGACCAAACTTCCTTCCATTTCTTCTCTTCTTCCCAACCAATATTAGAAATCATATTAAGCTCGAGAAATTGCTTTAAATTACTACTAAAAAATCTATGTCGCCATTTAACATCAACAATTATCATCCAAACCTTCATAGCCAATGGACAGTCTCTAAACACATGGAGAGAATCTTCCTCAATACTACCGCAAAATCTTCACACAGGAGATCCAAGTACCATCTTTCTTTTATTCATATTAGCAAGCAATCTATCTTGGTGGAGAAGCCATACACTCTAATTATTTCTAGAACCAAAAGCTGTCACACTTTTAACCAAGGCTTGTTTACATTCTGTTGATGATTATTATCAAAGAACTTATACATACTAGAAACTAAGAACTCGTTATCTCCGTTCTCCCAGCCACCAATGACATCTTCCCCATAATCCTCATTTCACGGTAACATGTTGATCAATCAGTCTCTCACTGCAGTTGGGATTCAATCATTGAGCAAGCTCCAGTTCCAGGTATTATTGTTATCACATAAGTTTGCTACTTTTGCATGCTGCAACATAGTTGGGATGGCTATGTCAAGGCTGCTAATTCAAAATCCTGATGAGATCAAAATATCATTCCATGCATTCACGATTTTACCATTTCCAATCACCCAAGAACACTCTTCCTTTATACTTGTCATATTCTTAACAGTACTCTTCCATATGGTAAAGTCATAGTTCTTCAAAGAGAGAGCATCATGTTGTCCCATTGTATTGTATTTAATTCGGAGGAAATCACACCATAAATCAGTACAACCTAAAAGGAGCTTCCAAGACAGTCTCAATATGAAAGCTTTGTTCATAATATCCAACTTCCTTAGCCTTAGACCACCATCTTCTTTTGGTTTCGTGATAGAATCCCGGTGCACAACATGGTATCTCCTTGAATTATCATCATCTCCCATACAAATCTTCTTTGTATCTTATGTATTTCATTAATGCAAGACTTTGGGATAAAGGTTGCCATCATGGAGTAGATTGACATGGATTGAAGCACACTTTTGGAAAGAGTTATTCTCCTAGATAGGGACAAGTGATTACCTTTCCAAGTGGAAATTTTTTCTTGTATTTGATCAATAAGGAATCTATAATCTTCTTCCTTGAGCATCTGCCATGGAGGGGAAAACCAAAATATTTTCCAAGAGAATTAGTTTCTCCAAATCCAGATAACTGTGTCAGTTTCATACGAGTATCTCTTTTTCACATTCTTTAAGAAGTAAATTATTTTTTTCTCCTTGTTAAATTAAATTTAATTGTTATAGTTAGTGGGTTTCTATTAATAAGTTAGTGGAAAGATTAAGAGTCTGTTGTAGTTAGAAGGCTAAGAGATAGTGGCCCATTAATAGTATTTGAAATTCTGGCTGCAGATACTCAATGTCACGTCCAATGTTATGACACCGTATCTGACTTACTATATGACAGTAAATACAAAGGCAGTAAAGAACACAGTTAATTGTTTACCCAGTTCAGTGTGCAACAACACCTACTCTGGGGGCTACCAAGCCAGGGAGAGAATCCACTATAAGAGATGTTAATTCAGGAATAAACCAACCAGTTTATCTCCTTCACTTAAGACCTACCCAATGCAATTCTAATCTAAGTACAACTTAAACCTGAGTTCCTACTCACTCCCCCTCAATCACAGCAGTGATACATAAACCAATTTGACTTAAGAATTGATGAAGACACTCTTCAAAAACACACACTTAATTAAGCTTCACAGCTTTTTAATCAAGCAACACAATCACTCGTGCTTCACAGCTTTGAGTGATGTACACAACTAACTTGACTCTGCTTCACAGCTTTAGTCAAGGAACATTCAAACACTCTTGCTTCAAAGCTTTGAGTGCTACACAACCCTTACAATTGAAACCTATTCCAAGGCACTTATCACAATGATAATTGCTTGGAGTACAATAAACAAATCTATACAGATTACAAAATGATCTTCTAATCAATCAGCAGGGATGTCTTGAAAAACAGCAGCTCTGTTGAATATATAGCAGCTGCAACTTCAGTTAGGGTTTCCAAAAACCTAGGGTTAATTCCGTTTGACCTAAAGACCAGGTCACAGGACTTTATTAACCAGGTTAGGGTTGAGCTAGGTTACCCCTCAGAAAACGCAGGATTCTGTTCAGAAAGGACTGAGTTATTTCCTGAAAAAACTCAGACTTATCCAATCCTGCAAACCTGTTAGTTCAGAACAGGATGTCATAACATCTGTTATGACATCTGAGAAAACCTGTCTACTGATTTAGCAAAATGTGATCATTTTGCAAAAATGCTCAGATACACACTTATAAACATCAGTATTTGAATTACAATATTTTTCTGCAAATGTACCTAATGAGTTAGTACAACCTGAACTAGAATGTTATGACATCAGTCATGACATTCACACATACACTTGGGATTTACCAAAAATGCAAGCCAATACCTAAACACCTACAAACTCCCCCTTTGGCAGATTTTTGGCTAAAGTCCCTAAACAATCAGAGATAGATAACAGCAGAAATAAGTGACAGCAGAAAAATAGAACACAGAATGTCAAGTACTAATTAAGCAGGTACCAAAATATTCTCCCCCTCTTTAGCCACAAATGGGCCAAAGATACATGTTCATAAAATTATACAGTTATCCAAAACAAAATAATAAGAGCAGCAGCAGAAAACACCAGAATACACTTCCAAACTCCACCAGAAATCAGCAACCATCCTTCAAGTACTGTCATCAGATCCAGAGGATTCAGGATTCTTTCTTTTCTTGTGAGCAATGTCAGCATTCTTCTCTTTGTTTGATGTCTCAACATTCTTAGAGACATTTGGATTTGTTTCAGCATTTGAGCTTTCTTGGTTCAGAGGAACAGAAATGCCAGGAACTGAGTGGTTCTCGTTCAGAATTCTTGAAACAATTTTTGCTGCATGTCTTGTTCTCAACTCTTTGGCCTTGGTGGGGTTAGTTTTATGAGAACAGATCTCCAGAACGTCAGAGTTCAGACAGGAAGAGATTGTCCCAGAATCTTGATCAGAGGAAGAGGTTGAGATGGTCGTATTGGATGATGATGGTGTTTGAGACATTTTGTCAGTTTTGAAGGACCAACAGCAAATGAGGAGAAATTTCTGATTGAGAGACTGGGTTTTGATGAGGAGACGTGAGAGGAAGTAAGCAAGGGAGTGTCTATTCAACTTCTTAAAAGAATTGTAGGAAATGAGAAAATACAATTTTAAACCAATCAGAACAGGCATAAGTCCTTTGGTCTTTGTTTTAAGCAAAATTAATTGCTACAATTCCTCATGTTGGCAAATACCCAGCTTACCCCTTAAGTTTTCAAATTGGTTTGCATCCAAAGCCTTGGTAAAAATGTCAGCCAGCTGTAGCTCAGTGGCAACATGTTCCAATTTGATTGTCTTCTCTTCTACAAGGTCTCTAATAAAGTGATGTCGTATGTCAATATGTTTGGTCCTGCTATGCTGAATGGGATTCTTGGATATGTTGATTGTACTCAGATTGTCACAGTACAATGTCATAACATCTTGTGTGACATTATACTCAGTGAGCATCTGTTTCATCCATATCATTTGAGAACAGCTACTACCAGCTGCAATATATTCAGCTTCAGCAGTGGAAAGAGACACACAATTCTGTTTCTTGCTGAACCAGGAAACCAGATTACTTCCCAAAAAGAAACATCCTCCAGAGGTGCTTTTTCTATCATCAGCACTACCAGCCCAATCAGCATCACAGTAGCCAGTCAGAGCTGGTTCACAGCCATGAGTATACAACAATCCATAGTTGTAAGTACCACTTACATACTTCAAAATTCTCTTCACTTGATTGATATGACTGACTTTGGGATCAGCTTGGTATCTAGCACAAACTCCAACTGCAAAGGCAATATCAGGTCTGCTGGCAGTTAAGTACAACAAGCTTCCTATCATGCTTCTGTACAGACTTTGATCCACCTTAACCCCACTTGAATCTTTGGAAAGCTTTAGATGAGTAGGAGCAGGAGTCCTTTTGTGACTTGCATTCTCCATACCAAACTTCTTTACAATATTCTTAGCATACTTGCTTTGGGATAAGAAGATTGAGTCCTCCATCTGTGAGACTTGTAGTCCAAGAAAATAAGTTAGTTCTCCCATGAGACTCATTTCAAATTCAGCCTGCATCTGGTCAGCAAAGTGTTTAACCATATGTTCTGACATTCCTCCAAACACTATGTCATCAACATATATTTGGGCAACCATCAACTTCCCTCCTTCAGTTTTGACAAATAGAGTTTTGTCCAAGCCTCCTTTTCTGTAGCCTTTGTCTGAGAGAAACTTTGTTAACCTGTCATACCATGCTCTAGGAGCTTGTTTCAGCCCATATAGAGCTTTTCTCAATTTGTAGACATGATCAGGATGGGTTGGATCCACAAAACCTTTAGGTTGTTCCACATAAGCTTCCTCATTTAAGTACCCATTTAGAAAGGCACTTTTCACATCCATCTGAAATAACTTGAACTTCAGAAGACAAGCAATTGACAACAAGAGTCTGATTGACTCCAACCTGGCTACAGGTGCAAAGGTTTCATCAAAATCAACCCCTTCAACCTGGGTGTATCCTTGAGCAACAAGTCTTGCCTTATTTCTGGTGACAACTCCTTCAGCATCTGACTTGTTCTTGAATATCCATTTTGTCCCAATGATGTTAGTTCCTTCAGGTCTAGGAACCAGTTCCCAAACTTCATGTTGCTTGAATTGGTTCAGTTCATCTTGCATTGCACCAATCCAATATTCATCAGTTAAGGCTTCCTTGACATTTCTTGGTTCCATTTTGGACATAAAACAAGAATTTGAGATGATTTCTCTAGATCTTGTGATGACTCCACTATTGGGATCTCCTATGATAAGCTCTTTTGGATGATCCTTCTGAATTCTGATGGAAGGAGTCTTGCTAGCTTCTTTTGATTCAGATTCTGTTGTGGTGGAGTTGGGTAGATCATCCTGTTGGGTTGAAGTCTCAAAGAATGTCTCAACAGTACAAGGAACATCTATTTCTTCATGATAGTCATCAATTATAACATTTATTGATTCCATCATGGTTTTGGTTCTGGAGTTGAATACTCTATAAGCTCTGCTGTTTGAGGAGTATCCTAGAAATATGCCTTCATCACTTTTGGAGTCCAGTTTTCTTCTTTGTTCACGATCAGATAGGATATAGCATTTGCTGCCAAACACATGGAAGTACTTCACAGTTGGTTTTCTTCCTTTCCAGAGTTCATATATGGTGGATGAGGTTCCCTTTCTCAAGGTGACCCTGTTATGAACATAGCAAGCTGTATTCATAGCTTCAGCCCAAAAATACATAGGAAGTCTTTTGGCATGTAACATTGCTCTGGCAGATTCTTGTATGGTCCTGTTTTTTCTTTCCACAACTCCATTTTCCTGAGGTGTTATGGGAGAAGAAAACTCATGACTGATTCCTTCTGAAGCACAAAAGTCATCAAACTTGCTGTTTTCAAATTCCTTGCCATGATCACTTCTGATTCTGACAATACATCCTTCCTTCTCTCTTTGAATTCTCTTGCACAGTTCTCTAAAAACTTCAAATGCATCTGATTTTTCCCTAATGAAATTAATCCAGGTGAATCTGGAAAAATCATCCACAACCACATAGGCATATCTTTTACCACCAAGACTCTCTACTTGCATTGGTCCCATCAGATCCATATGGAGGAGTTCTAGAACCTTAAAGGTGGTCAGATGTCTTGACTTTGGATGTGACATCCTAGTCTGCTTACCCACCTGACATTCACCACAAACTCTTCCTTCATCAATTTGCAGTTTTGGAATCCCTCTGACTGCCTCCAAGGAGATAATCCTCTTCATACCCCTTAGATGAAGATGGCCAAGTTTTTGGTGCCACAGTTTCACCTCTTTTTCTTCTTTTACAATGGAACACACAGATGAGAAATTGGTGTTCTCAGCCTCCCATAAGTAACAGTTGTCTTTGGATCTGACTCCTTTCATTACTATCTCTTGTTTGTCATTGATTACAAGGCATTCAGATTTTGAGAAATTGACCTTGAATCCTAGATCACACAGTTGACTGATACTAATGAGATTAGCGGTCAGTCCTTTCACCAGCAGTACTTCATTCAGACTTGGAACTCCAGGGCAGTCCAAATCACCAACTCCTTTGATTTCACCTTTAGCCCCATCTCCAAAGGTCACAAAACTGGTGGTGTGAGGCTTAACATTATTGAGGAGGTTCTTGATTCCAGTCATATGTCTGGAACATCCACTGTCAAAGTACCAGTCTTCCTTTGTAGAGACCCTCAGGGAAGTGTGAGCTATCAGTGCAGTAGCCTTTTTCTTCCATTGAGGAGCATGTGGTACCTTTTTAGACTTAGGTTTGACACCTGAGTTCTGATTAGGGTATCCATGTAATCTGAAGCAGAAGGGCTTTATGTGGCCATATCTACCACAATGATGACATTTCCATCTTTGGTACCTTTTCCTCATATGTTTCTGTTCCTGATGTCGAGAGTTGTGTTGAGACATCTGTTTTGACATTTGCCTACCAGAACCAGATTTCGTTGCTTTCATAAATCCTAGACCAGATTTATTTCCCACATTTTGTCCAACCTGTAGGATCTCTTCCAATTTGTCAGTTCCATTTGTCAACATCTTGACAGATTTGGTCATTTGATTCAGTTGTGAGTTCAGCAATTGAACTTCTCCTTCTAGATGACTTATAGTTTCAAGGTTTGCCCGTTTTTCAGCCTCCATCTTTATGATGAGTTTTGATTGTTTCTCATTCTGCACACAGACTTCAGTACTTCTGATACACAATTCCTTGTACGTATCAGCCAGTTCTTCAAAAGTCACCTCTTCATCACTGATGTCACTTTCAGAGGTACAAACACCAGTTAAAGCAGTAACTCGTTTGGCAGTCTCTTCTTCAGAATTACTTTCTGAATCACAGTCAGACCAAGTAACTGTCATTCCTTTTTGTTTCTTAAGAAAGGTAGGACATTCAGCTCGAATATGCCCATATCCTTCACAACCATGTCATTGAATTCCTCTGCCTTGAACTCCCTTCTCATCTGACCTTGGTCTTCTGCTGGAACTGTCAATGTTAGAGGAAATGTTATGAACATTAGACCTTGACTTTGGATCTATTCTTTTGATGAGTTTGTTGAACTGTCTTCCGAGCATGGCTATAGCTTCTGAAATGTTTTCTTCAACATCAGTGTTGGACATAAGTGCTATGCTCTTGTTCTTTTTGACATCATCATTAGTGATTCCCATCTCAAAAGTCTGAAGAGACCCAATAAGTTCATCCACTTTCAACTTGCTAATGTCCTGGGCTTCTTCTATTGCAGTCACCTTCATAGCAAATCTTTTAGGCAAGGATCTGAGAATCTTCCTCACCAGTTTTTCTTCTGACATTTTTTCTCCCAGTGCTCCTGAGGTGTTGGCAATCTCCAAGATGTTCATGTGAAACTCATGAATGGTTTCATCTTCCATCATTTTTAGATTCTCAAACTTAGTGGTCAACATCTGAAGCCTTGACATTTTTACTTTGGAAGTTCCCTCATGAGTAGTTTTGAGAGTGTCCCAAACTTCCTTGGCCAGTTCATATTGATGAACTAATCTGAAAATGTTTCTATCAATTCCATTGAATAAGGCATTTAGAGCTTTGGAATTTCCCAGGGCTAACTCATCTTCTTCTTTACTCCAATCTTCCTCAGGCTTCAGACTGATTGTCCCATCTTCCTCAGTTATGGTGGGATGAATCCATCCTTTATCAGCAGCTCTCCAAGCCTTTTTGTCCAGAGATTTTAGGAAGGCAATCATACGAGGT
This sequence comes from Vicia faba, assembly GCA_948472305.1. Taxonomy (NCBI): domain Eukaryota; kingdom Viridiplantae; phylum Streptophyta; class Magnoliopsida; order Fabales; family Fabaceae; genus Vicia; species Vicia faba. The sequence continues at coordinate 720,188,671 of OX451741.1, read as the reverse complement.
TTCCAGTAGTCATAATTAGTTCCATCCAGAATGGGTGGTCTATTTCCAAAAACTCCTTCTTTGTCCATAGTGCCAGAAAGTGATATCCCTAGATCTCACCCAGTAATACAGGCAAGGTGCCTGCTCTGATACCAATTGAAATTCTGGCTGCAGATACTCAATGTCACGTCCAATGTTATGACACCGTATCTGACTTACTATATGACAGTAAATACAAAGGCAGTAAAGAACACAGTTAATTGTTTACCCAGTTCAGTGTGCAACAACACCTACTCTGGGGGCTACCAAGCCAGGGAGAGAATCCACTATAAGAGATGTTAATTCAGGAATAAACCAACCAGTTTATCTCCTTCACTTAAGACCTACCCAATGCAATTCTAATCTAAGTACAACTTAAACCTGAGTTCCTACTCACTCCCCCTCAATCACAGCAGTGATACATAAACCAATTTGACTTAAGAATTGATGAAGACACTCTTCAAAAACACACACTTAATTAAGCTTCACAGCTTTTTAATCAAGCAACACAATCACTCGTGCTTCACAGCTTTGAGTGATGTACACAACTAACTTGACTCTGCTTCACAGCTTTAGTCAAGGAACATTCAAACACTCTTGCTTCAAAGCTTTGAGTGCTACACAACCCTTACAATTGAAACCTATTCCAAGGCACTTATCACAATGATAATTGCTTGGAGTACAATAAACAAATCTATACAGATTACAAAATGATCTTCTAATCAATCAGCAGGGATGTCTTGAAAAACAGCAGCTCTGTTGAATATATAGCAGCTGCAACTTCAGTTAGGGTTTCCAAAAACCTAGGGTTAATTCCGTTTGACCTAAAGACCAGGTCACAGGACTTTATTAACCAGGTTAGGGTTGAGCTAGGTTACCCCTCAGAAAACGCAGGATTCTGTTCAGAAAGGACTGAGTTATTTCCTGAAAAAACTCAGACTTATCCAATCCTGCAAACCTGTTAGTTCAGAACAGGATGTCATAACATCTGTTATGACATCTGAGAAAACCTGTCTACTGATTTAGCAAAATGTGATCATTTTGCAAAAATGCTCAGATACACACTTATAAACATCAGTATTTGAATTACAATATTTTTCTGCAAATGTACCTAATGAGTTAGTACAACCTGAACTAGAATGTTATGACATCAGTCATGACATTCACACATACACTTGGGATTTACCAAAAATGCAAGCCAATACCTAAACACCTACAGTATTTGCTAATATTATTGTTTTCCTAGAATAGCAGAAATCTTTGAGTCTATATAAAAACCAAGGTTGTATTCTATTTGATAAGAAGTTATAAAAGTATTGCTTCCTTCTCTCAATTTGGCATCAAAGCTAATGGCAAATATGATGAATCAAATGTCGTTGCCACGACTAACGAAGTCAAAGTACAAAAACTAGAGTATCTAAATGAAAGCTCTTCTTGGATCTCTATATGCATGAGAGGTGACCAAAGATGGGTTTGAAGAACCAAAAAATGTTGTGGGATATACCACATCTCAAAATAAGGCGTTGAAAGAGACACAATCGAAGGATAAAACAACACTATACTTGTTGTTCAGGGATGTTGACGAGTCAGGATTTAAAAAGATTGCCGGTTGGACTACGTCGAAAGAAGCATGGGACACGTTAGAGAAAGTGTTCAAAGGAGCAGACCGAGTAAAGCAAGTTTGACTCCAAACTCTTTGTGGAGAATTGGAGAGGATGAAGATGAAGGAGTCAAAAATAGTATCTGACTACATCACGCGTGTACAAAAGGTGGTGAACCAACTCACCAGAAATGGAGAAACAGTAACTGATGCACGGGTTGTTGAAAAGATTTTGAGACCTTTAACAGATAAATTTGAGAATATTGTGTGTGAAATAGAAGAGTTGAAGGACCTTTCGACACTCTCAGTCGAAGGGCTCGCTGGTTCTCTCGAAGCACATGAACAACGTAAGATGAAAAATAAGGAAGAAGCAGTCGAGGAAGAAAATCAAACCATGAAGTCGATCAAAGAAGAAAAGGTACTCTTTTCTCAAAACATTCGAGGAAGAGGACGTGGCCATGGAGGTCTTGACATTGGTCAAAGTGGTCGAGGCAACAACTTTGAGAGAGGACAGTCGAACCAGTAAAATTGGCGTGGAAGAGGATGTGGTTAAAGAGGTGGTTGGTCGAACTACTCCAACTTCGAATGCTACAAGTGTGGGAAGTATGGTCATTACGCAAAGGATTGCAATTCCTACAAATGCTATAATTGTGATAAAGTTGGATATCTTGCAAAAGATTGTCGAATCGAAAAGAAGATAGAAGAAATAACCAATCTAACTTTGGAAGCTGAAGCGAATGAAGGTTTTCTCTTGATGGCCTAAAATGAAATCAACACCAATAATGACAATGTTTGGTATCTTGACTCAGGAGCAAGTAATCACATGTGTGGTCACAAACACTTGTTTAAAGAAACGGAAAAAAATTGAAGATGGTAATATGTCTTTTGGAGATGCATCAAAAGTGAAGATCGAAGGCAAGGGTACAATTTGTTACTTACAGAAGGATGGCTTGATTAGATCAATGCAAGATGTTTATTATGTACCAGATCTCAAGACAAACATCTTGAGTTTGGGAAAACTTACAAAAAAAGGGTTTTTGATACTTCTAAAAGATTGGATACTGCATTTGAAGGACATCGTGGGACACCTGCTTGCTCCTGTCGAAATGGAAAGAAATCGAATGTACAAACGAAATCTTAGAAACGTTCGAAAGAAATGTTTACAAGTCGATATGCAAGATTAAGCGTCACTATGTCATCTACGCTTTGGTCATCTACATTATGTTGGTTTGAGAAGGTTGACGAAAAAGAACATGGTGCACGGACTACCTGACATGGATTATGAAGGAAAGTTTTGTGAAGAATGTGTGCTTAGCAAAAAAACAAGAACCTCATTCCAAAAGAAGGAATAATATCAAGATAAACATATTCTCGAATTTATCCATACCGACATATTTGGGCCAATCACTCTAGAATCTTTCAGTGGAAAAAGGTACTTCATTTCCTTTATCGACGATTTCTCACGAAAGACCTGGGTTTATTTTTTGAATGAAAAGTCTGAAGCATTAGAGGTGTTCAAAAAGTTCAAAGTAATGGTGAAGAAGGTAACCGACAGACACATCAAAACAGTTCGATCTGACAGAGGTGGGGAGTACACTTTGACAGGCTTTATGAAGTATTGTGAACAACATGGCATAAGTAGATTCCTAACTACAACCTATTCACCTGAGAAAAATGGTGTGGCTGAAAGAAAGAATCGAACTGTTCTTGACATGATTCGATCAATGCTTAAGAGCCAGAACATGTCGAAAGAATTATGGGCAGAAGTTATACAATGTGCCATTTATGTTCAGAATCGATGTCCACATTTGAAGTTAGAAGATCAAATACCACAAGAAGCATGGAGCGGACAAAAGTCAATAGTTTCTCATCTCAAAGTATTTAGTAGTGTAGCTTATACACATGTACCAAATCAACAAAGAGCGAAACTTGAAGACAAAAGTCAAAAGTACATATTAATTAGGTATGATGAGAAGACAAAAGGGTACAAGGTATTTGATCCCATAAGCAAGAAGGTGATAGTTATTTGAGACGTTCGAATAAACGAAGTGAGCAAGTGGGGCTGGAACAAATCGACATAAGTTATCGACGAAGTTGAAGAATCATCTATCGCTGTACCAACAAGCACTATAATAGAACATGAATATTCTGAAAATGAAGATTAACCTCTACAACACAGAATGCGAAGTTTGCAAGATTTTTATGATTAAACAAATGAGGTACACCTTGTATGCCTTCTGGAAGATGCTGAAAACATCAGTTTCAAAGAAGCATTACGAGACAAGAAGTGGAAAAGTGCCATGGACGAAGAGATTAGAATAATAGACCGCAATAATACATGGGAGCTAGTCGAATTGCCAAAAGGTAGTCGACTCATTGGTGTAAAGTGGGTATTCAAGAAAAATATGTACGCTCAATGAGAAATAAAATGATACAAAGCGCAACTTGTTGCAAAGGGATACACACAGAAAGCAGAAGTTGAGTATGACAAACTATTTGCACCTGTTGCAAGAATGAAGACAATTCGATTGCTCATTTCTCAAGCTGCTCAATTTAAATGGCCGATATTTCAAATGGATGTCAAGACAACATTTCTGAATGGTGTACTCGAAGAAGAAGTCTATGTAGAACAACCACTCGGGTATATAAGGATTAGAGAAGAGAAGAAGGTGCTAAAATTGAAGAAAGCTCTATATGGGCTGAAGCAAGTACCGCGGGCATGAAACACACATATCGACACATATTTCAAGGAGAATGGATTTGAACAATTTCCGTATGAAGATGCCCTCTATGTGAAGAAAAATGGAAGTAACATATTACTTATTTCTCTCTATGTCGATGACCTTATTTTTCTAGGTAGTAATGATCATATGATAGAAGAATTCAAGAGCACAATGACATGTGAATTCGAGATGACAAACTTAGGTCTGATGAAATTCTTTCTTAGTCTGGAGGTTTGACAAGAAGAAATAGGAATATTTATTTCACAGGAAAAATATGTAAAAGAAATCTTGAAAAAATATAAGATAGAATACTGTAATCCAACTTCGACGCCAATCGAACCAAGTGCAAAGTTGTCAAAATTTGATGGAGGAGAACGTGTCAGAGTAAGCAAATATCGAAGCTTGGTAGGTAGTCTTCTCTATCTCACATGTACAAGGCTGGACATTTCATTAAGTGTCGACATTGTAAGTCGATTCATGGAGGAGCTAGTATATTCACATTGGAAGGCATTGAAACGAATCCTAAAGTACATCCAAGGAACATTTTCATTTGGAATGTTTTATTCAAGAACAGAAGACTACAAGTTGGTTGGTTACTCTGACAGTTATTGATGCAGAGATATAGACGATCAAAAAAGCACTTCTGGATATGTGTTCTTCATGGGAAATACCACATTTACTTGGCTTTCTAAAAAGCAACCGATAGTAACACTTTCGACATGTGAAGCTGAATATGTAGAAGCATATTGGTGTGTTTGTCATGCAGTATGGCTCAGAAGATTGATGAGCAAAATAGAGCTAAAACAGGAAGGTGCAACAGTAATACAAGTGGACAACATATCAACAATTGAGTTAGCAAAGAATCTAGTAAACCATGAAAGAAGCAAACACATTGACGTTCCTTCCACTTCATTCGAGAATATGTGAAGGAAGGAAGTGTCGAATTGAGGCATGTAGCAAGCAAGGATCAAGCAGCATGTATTTTTACAAAACCATTATCAAAAGAAATTTACGACATAGGCAAGAAATTGATAGGCATGATGGATAGAAGAAACATTTAAGTGTACAGAGGAGTTTTATTGAATAAACTTTAAATGTCATAGTTAGTGGGTTTCTATTAATAAGTTAGTGGAAAGATTAAGAGTATGTTGTAGTTGGAAGGCCAAGAGATAGTGGCCCATTAATAGTATTTGCTAATATTATTATTTTCCTAGAATAGCATAAATATTTAAGTCTATATAAAGATCAAAGTTGTATTTTATTTGATAAGAAGTTATAAAAGTATTGTTTCCTTCTCTCACTCCTTGCTTACTTTTTGCTCCGACATCCGAAAAAACTTTTCTATAATCTTGTTGACACAATACATCTGCTTAACCGTATCTTCACCAAACAATAAAAGATCTTCCGCGAATATAAGTTGAGGAATCATTGGACCATTGCCTCCCACTTTGATTGTTATCCACTCTTCAACATCTACATCATGAGAGATTAAGTGTGACAACTTATCAATATAAAGCACAAACTAATAAGGTGAGATAGGATCCCCTTGAAGAATTCCTCTCCCCGGACGAAAGAAGTTGGTTCTGTTACCATTTCACTTAATATTTGTTTCAACACTAGTTATCACATGCATTAATGACAATAATAAGCTTTGGTGGAAATTTAATCTCCTCTACCATTCTCAAGATAAACTCCCAACATAGCTTGTCATATGCTTTGGAAATTTCAACTTTTATCGTGAAATAACATTTTTTACCTCTAGCTTTTTATAATGATGAAAATGAGTGGATTGAAGATCAAAGTCAAATTAGTATTTGATCTTTGAATATAAGAGACTTCTACAGAAATGACATATATTTCATTAATAACAAAATTCAAATGAAAGTTAATATTAGGAACTTGATCTTGCCTAGGCACACCAACCTCTTGTTCATCTTCATTTGAGTTGTCACCATTACTTTAATTACTATTTTGATTGATAAGTTATAATAACGTTTTTAAATTGTAAATTACAAAAAAAATTGACACAAATTATTGAGTGAACAAAAACTCCATGAAAACTACACGGGTAAAGCTTGAACTTTGAGAGAAAGAACGTGTAATGTATTATTGTGCTACTTAATCATTGGGAGTTGATTACAAGGTTATATAAGTTTATATGAGTTACATCAACTTTTTATTTCTAATTCTATAACTTGTGCATTAAGTAACCTCATGACCATCATCCGTATCACGAGGCATGCATGCTCTTAGTTTACGGATGGGGCACAAGAATTTTATTTGTAGTGGAGGATGGGGCAAAAGATTTTTGTTTAGAGATCTTTTATGTATATGTATAATATTTTGATTGTTTGATCCCATTAAAAAAAGTTTCTTTTGTGACCTTTCAATCATATCTATCCTTCTCATTCTAATTTTTTTCTAATTCATTGCATATATCACTCTATGAGTTTCTCTTGTCTCTTTCTACTATAAAAAATTAACATGTGAAAAATTATTGAATTTTTTTAATTATAGAAGTCCAATAAATTGGTAAAGTTAAATATATGAAACAAATCATTTTCAATATGTGATATGTATTCTAAAATATTGCTTTATGGATTTTTTTTCTTCAAATGTGTTACATGCTACATAATTTGATTAAGAATTACATAAAAATTTTATATTTAAGCATAAGAATTAAATAATTAATTAATTTTATAATTTTAGTGTAAAAAAATACAATATTTATTCAAAACATGCCATATTTGAGTCCTCTATAAAATAATGATTATTATAAAATCGTTCAAAGTTTTATTGATCATCAATTTTATTTTTAAATTATTGAATATTTTGTCCTCTAATTAAAAAAATTTGGACCCGACACTGATTTGAATCACCATTTGTGAGATTAAATAACAGAAAAAACAACAAAAGAATAATAAATATATTATTTAAGTAAAAAAATTAATGAAAATGAATTATCTAAAAATGGAGAATATACTGGTTGCATGTCATAGTTGCATGTAGGAAATTGATTGTATGTGCTGTAAGTGCTCGGTTGAGCATGAACATCGGAGGATTAAAAGCGGCGTGATATTAATTTGCAGCGTTTCTCGAGCAGCCGTTATCTATAAGTAACAAAAAAAAATGAGTCGAATTAACTTCAATTACATCAATTGTAGTGAAGTGATGGAGAGAAATTATGATTAATCGAGAGAGAAACTGATAGTGATTGATTGATGTAACAAACTAAGGAGAGTGAGAGAGAGAAAAGAAAGAAAATTGTGACTAAAAATGTTGCTACACAAAATTATATATAAAGACTATTGAAATAAATACTCACTTCTTCTTAAATTAGGGCATTTTTTTATTATTTTTGTTTATCTCAAATTATTCATCCATTGATAATATCAATAAAATGTTTATTATTTTCATTAATTTTATATTTATATTTAATTCATTCAACTATTTCATGTAAAAATCAAATGAAACGAAGTTTGTTATTTGGCCCTCCAAATTTCGATTGCTAGGGAAAGAAAATCGATCAATATTATATAAAATACATGTAAAAAATAGAGGACTCATCATGATTTTTTGTTTCTATTATTAAATGTAATTATACCTAAAATTCACAAACTAACAACCAACATCAAGAACAAACATTATCTTAAAATTCCTAAAAAAAAGAACCTAAACCCTAAAATTCATAAACTAACAAGTAACACCAAGTACAAACATTATCCTAAATTTCACAAACATAAAACCTAAACCCTAAAATTCATAAACTGTACGGTCTAATGCTCTTAGCTTAAGTACAACTTCTTGATTCACAAGTCTTAGTTGCATGTAGAAAACTGGTTGTATGTACGTGCATACTGTTTACTACTTTGTAAATGCTCTATTGAGCATGGAACATCAGAGTATTAAAAGCGGTGTGATACCAATTCACGGTGTTCTTCATGCGGATCTTATCAATCAGTAGCAAATAGTGAGCCGAATCAACTTCTATTACACCCATTGTAGTGGAGTGATGAAGAGAAATTGCAATTAATCGAGATAGAAATTGACAGTGATTGATTGATGTAATAAACTGAGGAGAGTGAGGAGATAGTAAAGAAAGAAGAATATGACTGAGACGGTTGCTACAAAGTGCTATATATAGAGAGACTGTTGAGTTGAAAGTTGAGACTACTTCTTAAAAAGTTGTTATTTAGTGCTAAGTGAAAGTTGCTACAAATTCTATTTATTATTATTAACAAATATCTAGAAACTTACCATAGTATAAAATCTTAAATTTTGTGAGATCCTTTTAATTTTTTTCAATACTAAATTAAATTGATTAGTTTTTATGTTACATGCATGCCATGTGACTTTTCACCACCTTGAAATTTCTTGCGCACGTTTTCTTTTAAATTTCTAAAGATGACTTCTTTTTTTGAATTCACAACTTCCTTCAATTGTTTTGGATGAAATCAACATATTTAAAATTATGGTGGAATGGCATTTTATGAATTTTGCCATTTTAGTCTTGGTGAACATAAACACTTTGATTTGAAAACTCTTTCTTTGTTCTATTTATAATTCAAATTTAAATGTTAAATTTTACATATAGTAATATTATACTTCAAATAGCATATTTATAGATTCTTCAATAAAGATGATGATGCTTCACCCAAACACTTCATCTCATAGGTTCCACTTATTTTTATTATTGAAATCAATGGACAAATACTCCCTCATTTTAATGTAGATGATCTATTTTTGAAAGCAGCATCAAGCTTTTTATTTTATTGTGCGAGTGTTGTTTCATTTAAGTTTTCGGAATCCGTTGGGATAAATTCCATAAATTAGTTATTAAATCTTAAAATAAATATCCACTTCACCTTAAATTAGACATCTTTATTATTTTTATTTATATCAAATTATTCGTCCATTGAAAATATTAATAAATTATTTATTGTTTTCATTAATTTTTTATTTATTGTATTTAGTTCAATCAACTATATTTCATTATCTACTATTAATAAAACTATTTTAAAAAAATAACATTTATTTTATTATTGAAATGAATACAACTAATCATTGTTTTTAAAAATATGTAAACATCAAATGGAATGCCTATTATAAAATGCGAGAAGTAAGTATTCACATTAAATTAAACTTATAAAAACACTCACATAAGTGATCTTCTAGAAACTAGACATTTATGAGAAAACAGTGTCATATACCTTGATCAATAGTTAATTCTACGAGTCATCTAGAAAAGCATATTGTGTTTTCCATAGAACAAAGAATCGTCTGATTGTGTTTTCATGTCTCCACCATCTTCTTCACTCTCTTATCCATCATCTCCTCCATCATGTCATAAAATAAATTCAATTACATTCTTATGGTAAGTAAGTTATAAATACAATAATATATTTATTATTAAATTCATACCTCATTCACAACATTCGAAATTAAAGATAACAAGTCAATAATCCATGTGAAGCCAAAGTTATCAAAAATTTTAGAGAGATGAATATCATTGTCTAAACTTCTTTCACTTTCCACTTCATTCCCACATATTTGGGTAACCTAATTTCCAAGGATTTGACAGTTTGCAACATGTAAAATGCAGAGGTTGTTGTAGGTTGGTCGTTTATAAAAAATAAAATAAAATAAATTAATGACATTAAATTGAGTTATATAGAGTTATTAAATAGTAAAATTAAACTTATTGTTGATTAGTGATTCTATGAGTATCTCTGATCTTAATGACCTGGCTTTTCAACCCAGGTTCAAGAAAAATCAACTCTAATTGAAATCATTCTTTGTGCACCATTTCCCAAAGAAATAAACTCTTCGCCCAAAACTGGTGAGCCAAATGCATTTCTGTAGAAATTAGAAGCTTGCATCGTTGTTGGGTGTTAGACCAATAACATCATATGAGCCATGCAAACATGTGCGTTGGTGGTTGGATCCACCAAATCTTTATAGAGACCAGTGACAAACTGAGGTAACAACAGGAAAGATGGAATGATCCACTTAAACCTATATGGGTTTGTAACATGGTACACATGATGCTGGTTAATTACTTATTCATACAAATGCGCATGTGGAATCAAACTAGTAATAGCCTGAATGAGTAGTGGAGCTGTGTGGGAGCTTAGCACGTACGTTGAGCTTAAATTGTTTACGCTACAAGGGAAAGAAAACATATCAACGTCATATAAAACATATATGGATTTTCGTTTCTATTATTGAATGTCACTAACTATACACAGCTAGATTTGGAAACATGAAACAACCAACAACAACAAGAAACATTAATTATCCTAAAATTGTTTATGCTATAAGGGAAAGAAAACATATCAGCATTATATAAAACACATATATGATTCTTTGTTTCTATTATTGAATGTAATTGACTATACACAGTTAGGTTGTGAAACATGAAACAACCAACAACAACAACAACAAGAAACATCGATTATCCTAAAATTGTTTATGCTGTAAGGGAAAGAAAACATATCAGCATTATACAAAACACATATGGTTCTTTGTTTCTATTATTGAATATAATTAATTATACATAGTAAGGTTTGGAAACATGAAACAACCAACAACAACAACAACAAGACACATTAATTATCCTGAAATTATTTATGCTACAAGGGAAAGAAAACATATCAACATTATATAAAACACATATGTTTATTTGCTTCTATTGTTGAATGTAACTAACTATATACAATTAGGTTTGGAAACATGAAACAACCAAAAACAACAAGAAACATTAATCATCCTAAAATTGTTTATGCTACAAGGGAAAGAAAACATATAAGCATTATATAAAACACATATGGTTCTTTGTTTCTATTATTGAATGTAGTTAACTAACAACAACCAACAACAAAGTTAGGTTTAGAAACATGAAACAACCAACAACAACAAGAAACATTAATTATCCTTAAAAAAATTATGCTACAAGGGAAAGAAAACAAAACAACATTATATAAAAACATATATGGTTCTTTGTTTCTATTATTGAATGTAACTAAATATACACAGTTAGGTCTGGAAATATGAAACAACAAACAAGAAGAAGAAACATTAATCATCTTAAAATTGTTTAACCTACAAGGGAAAGAAAACATATCAGCATTATATAAAACACATATGATTCTTTGTTTCTATTATTGAGTATAACTAACTATACATAGTTAGGTTTGGAAACATGAAACAACCAAAAATAACAAAAAACATTAATTATTGATGTTGAGTATTCAAGGGTAAGTTTTTTTTTATCATATGCACAGTGACTATAGAGATGTCAATTTCGTTCAATATTTATTATGATTTTAAGCAGAAGTTTGCAAGATGTTTGATAATGGAAAGTTAGGAAATGTAAAACAGATGAATGATAAATAAAGTTTTAGAGATATGAAAGCTTGTCAAGATTGCATTTCAACTACCGATACAATATGAAATTTACCAATAGTCATACACAATCTAAATATTCATCAATATCATCATGTATCGCGCACAACATATTTGATGTCTAAACTATTGATGAGGTCTCAACCTTATTGTTTAATCGACAATCTCTCATCCTATTCAACAATACGACAATATTAAGAATCCATACTCTCTATAAATGTTAGACTAAATATATGTCTAGAGTTTAGAATCTAACAGATGTTTATCTTAGATCAAGATTCAAACTGTATTTATCAATATCAATTAAAATCTATAAAGGTAAATAGTGAAACAAAGATAACATCGATATAGATTCATAAATAGATTGTATATAAAGCCATGATCAATAAAAATACATATTGTTACGGTGAACTTACATACAATTCCAACAAGAAAGGGATTTAGCTACTCATGGTAACTTGATACAAAGAGAAGAATGAGGATGAACATGCATCAATCGTGATTTCCCATTGATTGATGTGAACCCAGCTTCCGATCTTTAAGAAGCACCCTCTCCTGTTGTTTTCTAGGTTTCTCTCTCTCCAAAAAATAATTTAAAAAAAATAGAAGTTAAAAGTTATTTATACAAATCTGATAAAGCAAACCACACTTATCCCCTTTTTTGGCGCTAAGCGCATCTAGTAGATAAACAACTTAAACCGCCTTAAATGGGGCTAAGCCCCAGGTTTGGAATTTAGCGCATAAGCTTCTTGTTTTTAGGTCTAAGCACGGAGTTTGGGGCTTATCCCCATCAGTAGCTTTTTGCCTTTGTTCCAAAAATGCATGTTGAAGCCATTTCTTTGCCTTTTGATGACCAAAGCTCCTCTAATGCATACAAAACTACAAAATGAGGTGCAAAAGATCAATATAAACAATACAAACCTAATAAGTGCTACTATTTCATACTAATATTTAACATAATTTGGAACTTATCAACTCTCCTTAACTTAGAACATTATTTTCTCTCAAACAAAAGTCTTTTAAACCTAAAGAAACAAGTGCAACTTCCAAGACATTTTATGATAAAACAAGTTTTGACAAAAGAAGACAAATACATGGTTCAAATTTTCAAAAGCACAAGTAAGGACATGCTTACCACTATACTACAATCAAACCATGATCATGAAACCAATTCTAAACACAAAACTCATGCCAAGCATTCCAAAACAACACACTCTCAATTATGAATCACACCTAGCACACATCTCATTAATGGATAAAGAACAAAATGAGGGACTTGACTCACACTCAACAATCTCATTAATATAGAATGATTTAGGCTTAAGGTGGAGTTAAAGATTAATGTCTCTCTCGCACTCCGACATCCATTGGTGTCCTCGCTCTCAAGAAGACATTTCTTTTATTGATCACTGTGGAGAATTTCCTAATGTTCCACTCCTGGGCATTAGGGGAGGCATCACCTACAATCCTTCTTTAGCACTACGTCAGTTTGGTTACGCACGGAGAGATGGTCCATCAGATATGCTCATCCAGGGTATTGTGTTCAACTACTCAAATGATCTGCAAAATTATCGTCAAAGGTTCATCCGCACTTGGGGAATTATTAAGAAGACTAATAGTAAGACTTTGGGGCGCAAGAACTCCATCCCTTTGGAACTTTACCTCAAATGGGTACGAGCTCGAGCCCAAAGTCTTATGATGCCATACGATTCCATCTTACCGGTGATCTTGGAACATGTTGTTCAAGGTGGCGAGTCTCGCATTATTCTCCATCCTGACATGCCAACCAAATTTGAAGAGTTGCAAAAGTCTTGGATCCAGCTCAAGGAAGAACGAGATACTTTTGAGACTCAATTTTATACAAGTGAGAAGAAAGTACTGGAATTAACAAAGCATCTTCACGAAGAGAATAATCTCAATACCTACCTCAACACCAAGAAGAAGCTCCCATGGGAGACTTATGAGTTTAGGATTTCCTTTCAATGTTTATTCCTGTGTAATCTTTTGTTTCCTTAAATACTTACTAATAAAGAGTTTTGTTTCCTGTCTTGTTTAAAAGAGCTTAAATCCAATAAGGTCCTTGAAAGCATTGCATAAGCATATCATACATCTCATTGCATAAGCAGGTTTCAAAGCAGGTTTCTCATCCTCTTCGCTGTTTATTTCAACAGTAAAGAAATGGCTCTTGAACAAACAATGAAGGATCTCTAAACTCAAAATGCTCAGTTTCAACAAATGATCATGGCTCTAACCAAGAGGCAAGAGGAGCTGAAAGCCTTGATCGTCAAAGAAAAGACCAAGAAGCCAAAGAAACCAGCTGGTGTAGTGAATTTAGGAAGAAGGATCTGAGGACCAGTACGGCAAGCTTCAAAACTAGTAACTTCGTCAAAAGAAGGAGACAATCAGGAATGGGAGACAAGAGAGGAAGACCTCAGCCCGAGGGGATCTGATAATGAATATGACTATAATGAGGAGTAGTATCCTCCTACTGATGATAAATACAAACAACTGGAGGATCGTCTGAATGAAATGGAAATCCAGAGGGTACTTGGGATAGATTTTGAAGAGCTGGGTTTGGTTTCTGGAGTTGTCATCCCGTAGAAGTTTAAGGTTCCAGTGTTTGCTAAGTATGATGGATTCTCGTGTCCCAAGATGCATCTCCGATCTTATGTGAGGAAGATTCAGCCTCACACCGCTGGCAGGGATTTGTGGGTCCACGTCTTCCAAGACAAGTTATCTGAGACTCAGCTAGAGTGGTTCTATTAGCTGGAGGGAACCAATATTGATAACTGGGAAGACCTAGTTTCTTCTTTCTATAAGCAGTACCAATATAACGCAGACCTTGCTCCGACTCTTAGACAACTCTAAAGTATGTTTATGGGTTCTAGCGAGGGATTTAAGGACTACGCCCAGAAGTGGAGAGACTTAGCAGGAAGAGTCCAGCCTCCTCTATCTGATAGAGAGTTCGTGGACATGTTTTTGGGTACTCTATCTGGTTTGTTTTTCGACCATATGATTGGAAGCTCCTCAGCTGGTTTTACTGAGCTAATCTTAACTGGAGAGAGAGTGGAAGCTGGTATTAGAAGCAGAAAGATTCAAAAAGATACCTCTTCAAGTGTGAGAAAGAGACCTTTCGTGGGAAAGAAAGAGGTCAATGCTGCTTACAGTAAAAGAAATCAGGGAAGAACCAAACACCGTCCAACAGTAGGGGCTGTAATAATATCCAATCCTACAGCTACTCAACAACGGAACAATCAGCCCAGAGCAGAAAGGCCTATGAGACAGTTTACCCGGATTAATATGACCTTGTCTCAAGTTTTACCACACTTACTAAAACCCAATCTGGTAACTTTGAGGGAAGCTCCCAAAAATCCAAATATTTCATCTCCTCATTATAATCCAAAGGCTCGATGCGCCTACCATTCTGAAAGTCTAGGTCGTGATACAAATGACTGCTGGGCTTTAAAGAACAAGGTGCAGGATCTGATCGAGGCAAAGGATATTAAATTCGATGCTTCAGAGACCCCTAATGTTATAACTACCCCCATGTCCAAGCACGACCATGGTGTTAATATTGTTAACGATGATATGTTTGTTGCTTCCATTGGGGAACTTGTTACTCCTCCCATGACTATTAAAAGGAATCTGTTGCAAGCCGATTTATTTTTGGGTTGTGGTGAAGGTTGCCACTTATGTTTATCTCTACCAACTGGTTGTTATTTGTTCAAAGCAGGTGTTCAGCGCCTGATGGATGATAAAGAGATTCTATTTGAGAAGACTCCAGTCACAAGTGTTCCATGTAAAGACATTTCAATTATAACCATTTCCACCAATCCTCCCAGGGTCTCCACCAAAAGACCCATCAGGATTACATTTGTTCCAAAGTTGGCTCCCCTGATCATCACTATGCCTGAGCCAATACCATATTCCTCGAATTTGTTCCCTAGAATTATGGGGCTGACGTCTATTACCATAGCGTCAAGAAAGACTTGTTGGTTGCTGAAGAAAAAGTTACTAGAAGTACTGATCCTGGCATCGGCAATATCATTGGGACCAATAAAATAACAAGAAGCGAAAGAGTGTTCTCTCCTGAGATCTCTCCTCCTAAAACCTTTACTACTATTGTGATCGTTCCTGCTGTTGCTCCTGCTAATACTACCACTACTACTCCTGTGATTAGCCCTGTTGCCACCCCTATCATCGAGTCGGCCGAGACTCGGGGTAAAGAGATATTGGTTGAGCCTGTCCATATGAAGGCCCATTCAGAATCCATTCCCGAGGTTTCTAAGAAGGAAATGGAAGAAATCCTGAAAATAATTAAAAAAAGCGACTACAATGTGGTTGAACAACTAGGGAAGACTCCTTCCAAGATCTCAATGCTGGCCCTACTATTGTGCTCCAAAGCCCATGCAAAGGCTTTGGTAAAATTCCTCAAGACAGCTCACGTGCCACAAGAAACCTCTGCTGATCAATTCGAAGATTGTGTGGCTAGTTTGATCGCGAATAATGGACTGGGTTTTTCTGATGCTGATTTGACACCCAGAGGAAGAAAACATAATGATGCGATGTATGCCTCCATCGAATGCAGGGGCACCACTTTGGCCCATGTTTTAGGGGATACCGGTTCATCACTGAATGTTATGCCCAAGAAGGCTCTTTACATATTAGATTGCGAAGGTTTGACTCTGAAGCCCAGCAACATTGTGGTGAGGGCTTTCAATGGTTCGAAAAGAATGGTGCACAGGGAGGTGGACATCCCTGTCAAAGTTGGTTCCCAGACCTTTGAATCCACTTTCTACGTGATGGACATCCGACCATCTTATTCCTGTTTGTTGGGATGCCCTTGGATCCATGGGGCTAGAGTTGTTACTTCCACTCTACATCAGATGTTGAAGTACCCAGTGAGGGGAAAGATTGTCACAGTACGTGGTGAGAAGGAGTACATGGTAAGCCACTTAAACTCTTTCAGGTATGTCAAAATGGACGGCGAGTTCATCGAGACCCATTGTCAGAACTTTGAAGAGGTGCCTCAGACTATGGCTGCAACTGAGACTGTTACCAGTGTGCCAAAGATCACCAGACCTCCATTGAAGATGGCTTCTCTCAAGGAAGCAAAAGCAGTAATCGAAGAAGGTGGGTGTACCATTTGGGGCCAACTCTCTGACATTCCATACAAATCTGATAAGTTTGGTTTGGGTTTCACTTTAGGGGCTCAAAGGGATGTTCGTTGTGCTCGCGCCGGAGGACATCCCCTACGCATCAGCAATCATAGGGTTAATGCTTTAGAAGACATTGATGGTGACTATGACATGGACAACTGGATCTTCCCTACTATCAATGATGGACCCAGTAACTGGACAGCTAAAGACTTTGTGCCAATTACTTTTATTCAGGAGTAATTGTCTTTTTGTTTTTCTGGATATGTAACAAATGAATAATATAAGCTCTATGGCCTTGTGTTTTACCCGAGGTACAATGGTTTATTTGTGAGGGTTATCATTTTTCAATGTCATATGTCATTAATAAAGCATTGGACGTTTTTTGCATATAAATTTTGTGCTCTTTGTTTATCTTTTCTGCTTTTACTTTATCAATGCAGCTATGCTCTTACACATACTCACGTATTAAACTGCAGATCCATATCCACTTTGGATCCCATTGATAACGGTTCTGCTATTACCGGTTATAACTTTGAATATTTGATCAACCGAGCCGAGGACGAAGGTGAGAAAGATTGTGAGGTACCAGGAGAGCTTGCTAGACTGTTACATCAGGAAGAAAGAGTTATACAGCCTCATGAAGAGCCAGTTAAGACAATGAACTTGGGTACCGAAGAGGATAGAAAAGAGTCAAGATAGGTGAAAACTTGGAGCATAGTGTCAAGGAGCGTTTAATACAAATGTTACATGATTATGTGGGGATCTTTTCCTGGTCATACGAAGACATGCCAGGACTTGACACTAATATTATGGTTCATCGCCTGTCGACAAAAGAGGACTGCCCTCTAGTAAAACAGAAGGTTCGTCGTATGCGCCCTGAGATGTCAGAAAAGATCAAAGCCGAAGTTATGAAGCGGTTCAACGCTGGGTTCTTAGCTGTCAGATCCTATCCATAATGGGTTGCCAACATAGTGCCGGTACCTAAGAAGGACGGTAAAGTATGTATGTGCGTGGATTACAGAGACTTGAACAGAGAAAGTCCCAAGGATGACTTTCCTCTTCCCCACATTACTATTACATTCCAATATACAGTTACATCAATAATGTAAAAATGCAAAAACAAAATAATGCGCGCGAAATAAAGAAACGTCTAAGAAAACCTAAGAAATTGCCAAGTAAACAAGAAAAATCTTTTTGCTTTTTTTTGTTTATTTTAAGAGAATAATTAAACTACCTTAAATCTAATTTTAATTTTAAAAAAAAAGATAATTTCTAAATGAACTTAAAGCCTAATTCTAATATTTTTGTATTTTTATTTGGGAAAATAATTTAAACATAAATTAAACCCTAAGTTCTAGCTTATTTTAATTAAAAAGTGTTAAAGTTAATTAATTAATTAATTTCAGAAATTAATTATTTAATTAAAAAAACTAATCCTAAGTTTTGTTGATTTTTTATTTGAAAAAAAAAACATGTTGATTAAATAAAACAAACAAATTAAAAGAATAAAAAAAACAAAATTTAAATGGGCCAGGGTGTTATGAAGCAAAAATGGGGTTTTGTTTGAAAATTTCACTGGGCCCAAATGTTGAAAACCCATATCTGCTTGGATCCAGTGAGAAGAGGTCTTGATGGCATATGGTAGATCTGTGCGTGGAAGCTCTTGGATCTAAAATAATCATGATCTGATGGTGGTCAATTGGGAGTGTATGGTACGCGCGTGGAATGTTGTGCATTGGATCTGTAACAAATTTGTTAGAAAATATAAAAACACCAAGCCTGGGGATCGAACCCAGCCCTTTTAGCTTCACAAACACACGCCTTGCCATCCAAGCCACCTGTTCATTCGTTAATTCATATAACATAATAATGTTATATTATAAAAACAAATCAGAAATTATTCAAACAAAAAATGCGCGCCTAGTGGGTCCCCTATGATTTAAATGAACCAATCATAGATACACATCTAGCCATGCAAGCCCTTGTCTGAGTCAAACGATCGGAGGGACTCCGGAGTCAAACTCCGGTCGTCTTCTTCGGTACCCCAAAATATGAATCCTACGAATTTGTTAGTTTCAAGACTAAACCAAGACCCTATTCCACTTAAAATTTCGCCCTGTTCACGAATCTGGCCAGAAACCTCATGCATCTTGAGTTATGAACCAAAAACCCTAACACGGTTTGGTCATGGAATTTTATGATTCAAGGCCCTAGCTTCTCATGTAATACGCTATAACTGATACAAACATCATCAATAATATGAATATGAGCTTAAAAATAATTTATATAGCATGACTTGAAAGTTTGAGATCACGAAATTTTTACAAAAAGTAAAGGTCTGGTTGAGTTCTTATGGGTGTGGAGCCTGCTTTTTTTGAATTTCACGATTTTGATAATTTTTGCAATTTTTTGGTGGTTCTTCTCAAGCAATTTCCGTGTCCCTTATGCTTGCTAATGTGATGTGTATATAGAGTAGGAGGAGGGGACAAGAGAGAAATGGTTTAAACAACCTTAATCATGTGTTTTAAAGCCATGAATAAGAATTTGAATTTTTAACCAAAGATGTGGAATCTTGTCTTTTTTTGAATTTGAATTAATGTGGACACCTTTGCACGAATTCATGGGCCTTATGGTTGTCCAAATCATCAGCCCACATGCCAAAGCCTACTTCTAATTATTTTATATATTTTATTTTATAATTTTTGAAATATATTAAAATAAATATGAATAAAATAGTTAGCAAATGCAAGGCATGGTAAGAATAATTTTAGAGGTCCTCTATAAGCTTAGGAAGATGCTTGAAGTTCAAGAATTTAAGCCATTGACCTAAAACTTCAAGTTTGCTCAATGCATAATTCTTGAAATTTCCCAAATTTTAACTTGGGCAAGCCATAACTTGCTCAATTTGTATCTCATGATGATGATCTTTCTACTTCAATCCCTATTTTGATCAATTTTATATTTGAAGATTTTATCTTGAGGTAAAAGGTCTTGGCAAAAAGTGACTTTTGTTGACTTTCTGACAATGACCTGTAATGTATGAGCTTGTATCTTTCAAATGGTGCATTTCTTGGAATTGAGGTCTAAAGAGAAGTTATAGGAAACAGGATTCTCTTCAATATGAGCTTTGGTTGGGGGGAAATGGATGAAGTATGTGAAAGTTATGCCTGGTCAAAGTTTAGTTGACTTTTCCTATAGAAACCCTAATTTAACAATTCTTGACTTTTGATAAATTAAGAGCATTTCTTGAGGAATCATGATCAACCCTTGATCAAATGATGGATATCACTTTAAAATGTTGATATTTACAAAAAATATTGAAGTTTGACTGTACATGAGCCACAGTTGACTTTTGACCTAGCATATTTAATTTTCAAGCATTTGAGCAATTGAATGAGCAAACTTGTAGTGGGAGGCATGAAATTTGTCATGGATAATCTTGAAGGAAATTAGGACAATGGAAAACATTTGAGACCTTTGGAGATCACACATCTTGATGAGAAGTGAAACCTTAGTTAGAGGTTCATTGCCTAGGAGGAGAATTTGTCTGGTCAATTCTTAGACAACATTGAGCAATTGAGGACCTCTAGGAACATGTTTTGAGTAAAAATGGGAGGGGAAATTTTGGGATACAACTGCTGCCCCTGTTCAATCTTCTTAAACCTGAGGATTTAGATTGGCTTGTCTGCCTTTCATGATTTGAAGGTGGAAGATGATTGAACACTAGAGTGTCCAGAAATTTGCACTCGTATGAAGTAACACCGATGGTTGACGATGTCGGGAATGGGCTTACAGATTCCATTTGGAAAAGATGACTGATATTCATTGGAGATGGGCTTAAATATGCCATCCAAAGTAGATGTTGACTTCATAAGAGATATTTGTGGGGATTCTTGTTCCTGCTGTCTGAGGAGAAGTCTGTTGGGGAGCATGGTTTTCTATTGTTCTCCTGTTTGAGAAAAACTATGTGGGGAATAGAATCTAGGAACTTCAGTTGTCCAAGGCTCTGCTGAAGAGTTATCTCTGGAGAGATGAAAATTTGTTATTTTCTAGTTGAAATCAAGGCTTCACAGTAACTTGCTGGGGATAATAGAGTTAACTGTTATATGAGAATATATTATAAAGAGCTTGTGTAGGGCTGTTTTAGGATGAGTCAGTGTTAGCCTGTATCCGGAGATATATGAGAAGGAGCTTGTGTAAGATTGCTTTGTCTGGTCATGTAGATAGTTTTCCTGTCTAGTTTCAGGTGTTGATCTATAATCAGCTATTCGCAGATAGTTATCCTATCTGGTTTCACGTATTAATATGGAATTTTCTTTCATTGGTCTTTTGAGATAGTTGTCATGTCTGGCTTCAGGTATTAATCTCTGACCTAAGAGAAAGAAAGATAGTTTTTCCGTCTTGTTTCAGGTGTTAATCTTCAATCTGCTCATGTAGATAGTTGTCCTGGCTTGTTACAGGTATTAATCTGGAACTTGAAAATTGTCGGTCGTTGAAATAGTTGTCCTGTCTGGTTTCAGGTATTAATCTATGACCTAAGAGAAAGAAAGATAGTTTTCCCGACTGGTTTAATGTATTAATCTTCAATCTCTTCATGTATATAGTTCTCCTGGCTTGTTACAGGTATTAATCCATATTCGGTCGTTCACAAATATTTGTCCTGGCTTGTTGCAGGTATTAATCTAGAACATGAAAATTGTCGGTCGTTGAGATAGTTTTCCTGTCTGGTTTCAGGTATTAATCTTCAATCTCTTCACGTAGATAGTTCTCCTGGCTTGTTACAGGTATTAATCCATAGTCATTCGTCCACAGATAGTTGTCCTGGCTTGTTACAGGTATTAATCTGGAACTTGAAAATTGTCGGTTGTTGAGATAGTTGTCCTGTCTAGTTTCAGGTATTAATCTTCAATCTCTTCATGTTGATAGTTCTCATGGCTTGTTACAGGTATTAATCCATAGTCGGTCGTCTACAGATAGTTCTCCTGGCTTGTTACATGTATTAATCTGGAACTTGAAAATTGTTGGTCGTTGAGATAGTTGTCCTGTCTGGTTTCAGGTATTAATCTCCAATCTCTTCATGTATATAGCTCTCCTTGCTTGTTACAGGTATTAGTCCATATTCGATCGTCCACATATAGTTGTCCTGGCTTGTTACAGGTATTAATCTGGAACTTGAAAATTGTTGGTCATTGAGATAGTTGTCATGTCTGGTTTCAGGTATTAATCTCTGACCTAAGAGAAAGAAAGATAGTTTTCCCGGCTGGTTTCAGGTAGTAATCTTCAATATTTTCATGTAGATAGCTCTCCTGGCTTGTTACATGTATTAATCCACAGTCGGTCATCCACAAATAGTTTTCCTAGCTTGTTACAGGTATTAATCTGGAACTTGTTTTTGTTGGTCATTTAGATAGTTTCCCCATCTTGTTTCAGGAATTAATCTTTGACCTGCTGTATAAGTTGATAGTGTTTGTATGTTTGATAATTTAACCTGAAAAGGTAAAATCAATTTCATGTGATATGAATTGCATGATGCTCTCAAAATAAATGAGATTGTGATATATGCATTTGTACTGCATATGCTATAATGTTTGTAGAAATGATGTGTGAATGCAATGTATGAATGTATCAGTTGTTCTATTGCAATGTCATTGAATTAGGGAAAATAAATCCCTGATTGTAGTTGGGGATGAAGAATGTAGGTCTTCAAATTTGTTGAAGTTGAAATGCTAGGAGATGAACTTCCATTGTTAGAGAAATAAACTCTGTTGGGGAAGGTAAACTCCGTGAACTGCTTGGGGATTTTGTTGAAATCCTGTTGGGGAATCCTGAGAAACTTGGCGACTTCACTGGGAAATTTTCTTTAGATGTCAGAGAAGTAGTTGGAGATTCTCGCTCTGTCGGCGATATCAGAAACTTTAACATCATTAAGCTGTATGCTGAGGATATGGAAGTGACTTGATAGTAGGATGCCCCTGCCTCTATCTGTTTTAGAAAGTGTCTGCTGGAGATTTTATGGATGAATCTATGTCGTGATTGTATTTGAAGTTGTGTTGAAATAAGTGTCAGAATGACATCTGTCTCTGGACCGTACCTGAACTGTTTCTAGATGAGAATCTGGAATAAGTGTCAAGATGATAGCCGTCTCAGAATTGTACCTGAACCATTTCTATAAGAAAATATGGAGTAAGTGTCAGGATGACATCCGTCTCTGGATCGTACCTGAACCGTTTCTAGAAGAAAAATATGGAATAAGTATCAGAATGACATCCATCTCTGGATCGTACCTGAACCGTTTCTAGATGAGAATTTGGAGTAAGTGTCAGGATGACATCCGTATTTGGATCATACCTGAACCGTTTATAGATGAGAATCTGCTTTAGAATGTTTCTGCTAGGAATTCCTATTTTGATGTTTTGAGAGGAAATCTGTTGGGGAACATGAAAAGCTAGGCGAACTAGGCTGGGGCATTTTTAAGATGCCGGATCAGTGATTGGAGATTCTTGCTCTGCCGGGGATACAAGAACACCTGACATCACAAGGTTGTAAGCTGAGGATGTGGCAGTGACCTTTTAGTAGAACGCCCCTGCCTCTTGTACCTACTAGAGAAAGTATCTGCGAAGGTTTTATGGATGGTTTGAGTGTCATCCCAACTTCTGGGGTTTTTAGTAGATGTTGACCGGGGCAATAAGTCTTCAACTGATAGACAAGTGACGAGATGACAAGGCATAGTTGTACACTTTAAATCCCTAACTTTTGCCTAGACCGTCCTTTCAGATTTTCAGTCCACCGGGATACCCTTTTTTACCCAAGCCACCTTTTCAGGTTATCGACTAGCCGGGTGTACAATTTTATTTATATATCCGTAATCTATTCCCGAATTCTTTTGGTTCGTCGAGATGCCCTTAATTTTTCCTAGGCCTATCAACCTAGCAGGTCTTTTTCATGCGTAGTATTTTCCAACTATGTTTGCGTTCATCGGGTGCAGAGGATTGTCACTGTCTATAGTAGCAAGTGTTGTCACACTGCCAAAAGATGTTTATGTGATTGCATGTGCCATTTCATATGTGGGAGCATGTGTGGGGCTGCTTCAGGATGAATCTGGTGCACCTGATGTTTGATCAAGTTTCTGATAGTCTTGAATTTCCTAGGTATCTTTTCTAAGAATTGTCATGGAAGGATTCTAAGACATGATATGATACCATCTGATAGTACTGGCACAGACAAGCAATTTGGTGGTACCAAAGGTTCAAATTTCGCAATGATTTTTGCTGGAATTCCCGATCAATGTAACAGGCCCCGGGTGATTCATATGGAGACCTGCCCCTGGCTATTCAACACTTTTGGAGAGATTCTTTGCATATTGGCTTGACTTCCCCAGATTAATTAGACACCATGTCATGCCCCTTGATTATGAAAGGCCTATCACTGGAATGTATTTCCATCTGAGGTGATTCTGTTCACTGAGGGGATTTCTATTCATCGAACATCTTTTGTGCGAATTTCTTAGTTGTTAAACAAATAGTCAAATGCAAACAATGGTATTTTAAGAACGCAGAGCTTATGTCTGTCTTGAAGTTTGAAAATTTATTTTTTAGTAAAATAAACAAATTTTGTAAAAGTGTGATATCAACGCAGGATTTATATCGAACCTTATAGGAGTCAGGATACCATTGTAATAGTATGCTTTTGAACTAACCCATGATTCAGCTAGGACTTTTAAGGGTTGTAATGTGGCCTGGTTCACGGTTTAAGAAACAAAGGGTAAAGGCTCACATTTTATTTGTACCCAACCCGCTCTTCATGATTGTAATACGGTGGCAGAACCGACTATTGATACTGGCTTTGCATTTGCATTCGCAAATGTACGGTAAGCAAGAGTCGCCACCGTCTTTTATTTTATCCAACAAAGGAAAGGTAAAAAAAGAACAGAAAAAAAACCTTTTTCAAAAGTTTTCTGAGTAAGGGGGGTAGATTATAGAAAGGAAAGGTATTGGCACCCTTTCTATCTGTGGTTTTCCACAAGCTCTTAAGCACTTTGCTCATTTTGAAATTGCTTTGTGCGTGTGTTTTGAAAAAAATTTTGTTTTACTTCGTGATAACTCTTGTTTCTGTCCTCAAGAGTGTGACGAAGTTGTTTTTGAAAACTGTTTTGAAAGTGTTTGTGTGAAAAGATTTTGAGATTTTTGAGCAAGTACCTAGGAACTATCTACCTACTCGAAAAAAAGGTTGTTCGTTTTTTCTCATTTCCTTTAGACAATGCTATCCTACTACTAAGGAGTAGGTAGCCCCATCATTTGAGTTTAAGGGACAATCGAAAGAGACGTTTTTACGGTCACAAAAGAAATGGTTAGGAAACTTTAGTAATTACCCTAAAGTCCTAAAGATCTTTCTGAGGCAACATTTGAATGGGTAATTTTGATCTTTTTTGGACTGGAGGGTGACCACTAAAACTCCCTATGCTTCATGATCGTTTACCAAAGGCAACCGAAGTGGTGATACCCTAGAGGTGCGTATGTGCGAGTGTATTTGATTTCAGATATATTAGTCTTTGTGTTTAGTTTTCTAGCGATTGGTTTTATCTTGTTCGTGCAATCCTATTAGCCATACATCTAACAGTTAATATATGCACAAAAATATAAAGTGCGGAAATGTGAATTCCTACGCTATTACATGGCTTAGGGGAGAGGGATTTAATTACAAGTCCAAAACCGGGAGAAATATAAAGGAAAACAATAAAAATGCCTGATAGTTTGGCTACATTGATATGTACAGGAATATAAAAGTGCGAAAGAAGAAAATGCGCGCGAAATAGGAAAGCGCATAAAGGAAACTTTTTGATGTTTTTTGAATTAGTTTTAAGAAAAGCAAAGGCATGTTTTTTGTTTGGTTTTTAATTTACGAAAATATTAAATTAAAGTCTAATTAATAACATAAAATAAACCTAATTAATATTTTTTTGATTTTTGAATATTAAAGAAAATAAGAATTATGAAATATAAAACCTAGTTCTACTTAATCATTACTTTAGGAAAATATTAACTAATTGACTAATTAATTAATGATCTATTTAAAAAAAGTTAATTATTATTTTTGTGATTTTTTGGTTTTAAGGTTAATTAATAAAAATAAAATCAAAAGAAGAGATAAAACATAAAGAATAGAACAAAAAAACAAAATAAATGGGCCTGTATCATGTGCTATGAGCACGAAATGCAGACCGTGTCTTAGCTATGGCACGATTGGATTTCAGGCTCAAACCTTGTGATTCTCACGCCCATACCTCATAGTTTTAGGTCTTGTGCAACATTCAAACAAACCAAGGCATTAAAATGTACAGATAAATGAAATTCGAATTAATTTTTTTTACCAAATACACAGGTTTGGATATGTAGTGTTCTTGGTCGTGCAAGGGCCTATAGATGGCCTAGATCAATTCCTTGGAATGCTGGGAGAATGACTATAGTGTTAGTTTGCTACGAAACAGCTTGTAAGTGCCGTTGCAAAATTTTGACGAATTTATGAAAATGGAGAGTTTGAGAGAGGGCTTCTGTAGCGTGGTAAGTGTCTTTTTTTCTTCTCTAATGCTTGCAAATGGTCTAATATATATAATAGGGAAGGAATGAATGGTCTTGAATGCAAAATCCATGCCATAATGCCTTGTAATGAAGTATTGATATAATATTCAAAAACTTGCCAAATTGATGATTTAAAGAACCATAATGCAAAATTTGAAAACTTGCCCAAAATGACTTTTGCGCCATTTCTTGAAGGGGATGAACCTGGAAATCATTTGTTGCGTGGCTTGGGCCCTTCTGCAAGATAATTCTAATCCCATTTGTGCTATACACCTCCCTTTGTTATTTAAACCACTTATTTCATGTTTTATTGAAAATAAATCCAAATAAATGGAAAGTAAATGGATAAAAAGTAATACCATAAGGTGAAGATATTATGGGTCCTATAATATACCATGGAGAAGTTTAAAACTCAAATAAATGAGTTAATGCCTTGAAAACTCAACTTTGCTCGATGTAGGAATTTTGAATTTTCCAAATATTTCCCAACTTGGGAAAACCATAACTTGCTCAATTTTTGTCCCAAGAAGATGATCTTGGACTTTTTGAAAGCTCAATATGACTACTTCAATCCCTCTTTTGATCATTTTTGCATTTAATATGTTATCTTGATGTAAAAGGTCTGGACAAAAAGTGTCTTTTGTTGACTTTCTGAAAATGACATGTAATGTACGAGCTTACATATTTCAAATGGTGCACTTCTTGAACTTGAAGATAAAATATGGATTATAGGGAATTGGATTCTCTTCAATATGGGTTTTGTTTGGGGCCAAATGGTCAAAGTATGAGAAAGTTATGCCCAGTCAAAGTTCAGTTGACTTTTCCTATAGAAACCCTAATTTTGCAAATTTGACTTTTGATGAATTAGGAGCATTTCTGGAGGAATCATGTTCAACCCTTGATAAAATGATTATTATCACTTCAAAACGATTTTGTTGACAAAAAATCTTGAAGTTTGACTGTGTATAGGCCAAAGTTGACTTTTGACCTAGTATAATTGATTTTTTGGCATTTGGGCAATTGACTGTGCAAAATTGTTCTGCAAGGCATGAAATTTGTCATGGACATTCTTGGAGGCATAATATGACCATGGAAATCAATTGAAGTCTTTGGAGTTGACACATCCTGATTCAAATGGAAACCCTAGTTGGGGGTTCATTGCCTTAGGAGGAGAATTTGTCTGATCAATTCTTGGGCATCCTTGGGCAAGTTGAGGACCTCAATAGGCATGTGTTGAGTAAAATGAGAGGGAAAATTTTGGGGTACAACAGTTGCCCCCGTTCAATCTTCTTAAACCTGAGGATGTAGATTGGCTTGTCTACCTTTCATGATCAGAAGGTGGAAGATGATTGAACACTAGAGTGGCCAGAAATTTTCACTCGCATGAAGTGAATGTCGATCGATAATATCGGGAATGGGCTTACATATTCCATTTGGAAGGATATGAAGAATCGTCAGAGATGGGCTTAAAGATGCCATCCAGAAAAGATATTGGTTGCATAAGAGATTCCTTTGCGAGAATTCTTGTACCTGTCATTGAGGAGGACTTCACCGGGGAATGTTGATTTATGTCCTGGGAAATAGAGTCTAGGAGCTTCGATTGTCCATTACTCTACTGGGGAATTAACTCTTGATTGATGAGACAAAAGTGAGCTGTTATATGGTCGAGTCTGGGTTTTAAAGCGACTTACTAGGGAATATGAAATCGACCGTATCTGGTCAGGTCCAGGTTTTATAGTGTTGTAAACTGTTGTCCGGAGATAAAAGAGAAGGAACATGTATAGGGCTTTCTCGGGACACGTCCATGTAAAAATGCGTCTGGTAATTCATGAAAAGGAGCCTAAATAGTAGGGCTATGAGAAGGAACCTGGGTAGTAGGGTTACTTCGAAATAAAGCCTGGGTAGTAGGGCTGCTTCAGAATAAAGCCTGGGTGGTAGGGTTGTGAGAAGGAACCTGGGTAGTAGGGTTACTTCAAAATAAAGCCTGGGTAGTAAGGCTGCTTCGGAATAAAGCCTGGGTGGTAGGGCTGTAAGAAGGAACCTGGGTAGTAGGGTTACTTCGAAATAAAGCCCGGGTAGTAGGGCTGCTTCAGAATAAAGCCCGAGTGGTAGGGCTGTGAGAAGGAACCTGGGTAGTAGGGTTACTTCGAAATAAAGCCTGGGTAGTAGAGCTGGTTCCGAATAAATCCTTGGTGGTAGGGTTGTGAGAAGGAACCTGGGTAGTAGGGTTACTTTGAAATAAAGCCTGGGTAGTAGGGCTGCCTTATTTGATCACGTAGATTAGTTGACCCGTTTGGTTTCGGGAACTGATTTTCCATTAGTTGTCTGCAGATATGACATGTATAACTTCATGGATTTAACCTTTAACTGTTGCAATTGTTGATGATAACCATTGTTGTAGCCCAAAATTTTCCCTCTCACTTATCAAGAATTTGCTCACAATATCTCCCTTAACCCAAGACTGCACTAGGGTTTGACCAGCTCAAGACACCTCTTTAAGCACTGTGACCAAAATTAGGGTTTGAGTTTGCACAAGGACATTTGAACTTCCAATTCCCCATGTGACTTTCATGGATCATTATGGACCCCCAAGATTACTCATGTCATGTTTCAAGCCTTGGATCACATTTTTGCTCAGTCAATTGAGCAGTTGACCTAAAAATCAATTGTATTGGGGAAAAAGTCAACTATGCCCAATTTACAGTCAAACTTCATAACTTTTTGATCCACATCAACATTTTAGACTCATATGTATCATTTGATCAAACTTGGACCACAACTCCTCAAGAAATTTGATCAAATCTCCAAAAGGGCAAAATGGTCAAAATTAGGGTTTTGATTGAGAAGGGGCAATTTCTGATTTTTTTTACATAGAAAATGATCAATTGGTTTAAAGAATTATCTCAAGATTCCAATTGAATCATTTTGACCTATTGACATGGTTCAAAACATTGCAAGTCCATTGGATTGACAGATGAATTTTTCAGTCAACTGATCAAAAGTCAACTGTATACTGAAAAGTCAAACTTTGACTTTTTGGTCAAATTCAAGTGCCAAAGATCATAATTCATAAAAACATGTCAAAATATCAAACTTATTCATCAAGAAATCAAAAAGTCGATATTTCATTTTGAAAAGTCAAAATTTTTAAACTTAGAAATTTTTCTAAGTGCTGGAAACTTCATGTTTTTTCATAACTTTGAACAAACTTTCCACCATTATGCAAGATGATTCAGGAGAAACTTCCAACATTAAAGTTGTAGATATCCATGAAATCTATAACTTTTCTTCACACAACTTCCTCCAAAAGTTCTTGGATCTCAAGTTATAATTTTATGAACATAGGGTCATGAAACTAAACACTTAGTGAAATTTTACCCTAATTTGGTTAGGATTTTGACCTAACTTCATGGAACTTTTTCATATAGTTCCAAGGGTAATCTTCAAAAGCAATTCAAATATGGGTTGTAGAGATCATTGCAAGCTTTCAAAAATGTCCAAGAACTCAGTGAGATCATTCTTGAGGAGGGAGAATCGAAGAGATGAAGTTATGGTTTTGTCACTTGAATTACAAGGCATTTTGTGATGAACAAGAATTCAATTTCAAACCTATGTTGCACAATATTATTTTTCAGGCCTTTAAACCTTAGGATCTCTCCATAATCAGAAGATTACACTTGCTTTTGAGCTATTATCCACTTGATTCAAGCTTTATCCAAGCAAATTTTCCATTTATGGAACAAAGTAACCATTCCATTCTTGTAAAGAGGCTTTAATCACAAAGTCAATACATAGAGCTCCTAACTTGTTCCTTCTTATCACAAGCAATGTCAAAGGCAAAAGTAACATGTCTAGAGCCTCCAATAAACTCAGGCAATGCTTGTACTTCATCTTGGAACTATATTGTCACTTTTCTTCAAAATCAAGTAACATAGCCATAAGTCTATATCTTGCTTTTTCTGACCTCCTCAAGTCACATTTCTGATTTTGAACTTCAATCTTCAAAGCCACTCGTGCATTTCTTGGCCTTTTTGTTTCAAAAGCTTCCTCATACCAAATACAGACCATCCCGTCCCTATTTGCAAACTGTAACTCCATCTTCATCAACTTCCATAGCCAAAAACAGAGCATTACAGTTGGACTTCTCCAGGTCCTTTCAGTGATTATCAACTCCAGCAAACCATTGCATTAGCTTCCTATGACCTCAAGGAAGCTAACCTGATCATCACCACTGATTGAAACAAGCTCAAACTCCAAACACGATTTTCCGTTTTGAGGTAAGTTTTCTTAACTTAGAACTCTTCATACAGGCATCATCAATAGTTTATCTGTGAATAAAACATGTAGATATCATTGCCCTGAAGCTAACCATGTCCTTAGTTTCCCTTAATTTTGCTTGAGCTTAGAGAATTTTGAAACTGAAATTTATGAATTTTTTAGGGTTCAGATTAGGGCCATTAAAATTCATGCTTATCTTTGATCCATAGTTTTAATACTTTAAATTTCTGGAATCGTGAGAAAATTTGCTACAAGTTTCATGTTTATAGTTTTCATTTTTGATGAGAAATGAGCAAGTTACAGTTGGCCTGGCTGGAGGTTGAAGATGAAATCTTTAGGGCGCATTTTGCTTTACATATTTATTGTTTTGCTTGTATTAACGGATGTATAGCCACTCCAGTGGTAGAAGCGCGCACGTGTAACCTATGAGACCTGGATTCGCGCCCCAGTGGTACCCTTTTCATTTTTCATATTTTCATTTTTCTGATTTTGTTGTTTTTGGCAGGCGCTAGGCCCCTTTGGGTCTGACTTGTTTTTGTTTTTGCTAGCTGACCTCTCTATTGACTAATGGCACCCCTGGCCCAAGTTTTTTTATTTATTTATTTATTTATTTCATTTTTATTTTCTTAAATATATTTTCTAAATAATAAAAAAATCATAAAATACAAAAAAATGATATATTTATATTTTGACTTAGTTATTTTATTTTTCTCACAAAAAATACTTTTATTAATTATACTTTATTTATTTTTTACATATTATCTTATAAATATAAATAAAATTAGGTTATTAGTTATTTTCTTTCATACTAATTTAAATACATTATTTTTGATATAAAAAGGACTAAAAATATTTTATAATACTATAAATATTTTCAAGATAAAAATACTTAAAGTACTTTTTCTAAACTTATTTTCTTTTAATCAACTAAATAGAATTAGGGTTTTATTCAAAAAAATCTTTTCTTAATAAAATTTAAACTTAATAAATTATTTTACTTAATTAAGATTAAGACAAATCTTCTTCATGAAAAAAAAATCAAACAAAAATACATTTTCTTTACATCTTATATTTTTTGTACATTCATTCATTTTATACTTTGTATTTATTTATTTCCTTGTACATTGATATCAATTCAATATGGTTGTAATAGACTAATTAGGTTTAAATTCTTGCAATCCCCCATTCATGAATTTGTATACCCCCCTCCCCACAAATGTTGTAATAGCATAGTAACTTTAAATTTCGCAATTTATCGCTTTTATATAACATGCTAGTAATTAGGGTTTGTATGAAAAGACTAAAACCAATACTTAGAAAACCCTAATTCAAGACAGAAACAAGCATGAAAATGATACACTTGAACACAAGCACCCCTAGGGTTATCCCACTTGGTTGCCTTATGCAAAATGGCCATATTATGCATGTAAGGTATCTTAGCAAAAACAAGCAAATACAAGATCATAGTCCCTCGATGACGCCATCTAAGTTGCCTTACAAATGATCTTAGTCCCTCAAAAAGAATGCTAAGATACCTTGCAACATTGCTAATCATGGTTATATGATGACCCACGCCCGTCCCGTTTACATCCAAAGATAGGGTTGCTTACCAAATCAATGATAAGACAACAATGTCAAAGGAAAAGAAAATGAACAAGAAAGACATTTGAGTAGGTAGATTGCTCCTAATTACTTGCTCCATTTCAAAACAAACATCCTTTTTATTTTCAAAAACAAACAATTACACTTTCAAAACATCTTACAAAACTTGAAAACATTTTCAAAAGATCAACATCTTTGTATACATTCTTACGAACGAGAATCATTACAAAGATTGCCTAAACAATGGCCTCTTTACAAAATACTTTCAAAAACCATACAAAACACAATTTCAAACAAAATCAAATGATCTAGCAAGTAACTAAGATCCCATGGATAACCATGGATGAAAAGGATGCTAATACCTTCCCTTTTCATAATCTACCCCTCGAACTCAAGAAATAATTTCAAAGGTCTTTCCTGTGCTTTTTCACCTTTCCTTTTGGTTAAAATAAAAGTCAGTGGCGACTCTTGCTAACTGCAACATTTACGATCAAACGCAAAACCTTCAAGTCAGTTCTCCTACCGTATCACAGAACGGGTGACTCTGCTGGGGATTATTTTAAAAGTGGGGTTACCTTAGGGTTAGATCATATTTACTTACTTTCATTGTTTGACTTGTTTTCTTTACATTATGGTTCTTTGTTTGGGTTTGAATCCTCTACCCAGATTTATGATACAATATAGGTAAGTAGCAATACATTGTGGAAACTGTGCGGGATATACCAAAATGGTCTAAGCAATAGCTACGTTAGTGCGGCATATTTGTGGGTACCAGTAGCCTTTGAGTTAATCAAAGAGAATACAGGGCCGCTGAGTGATGTCATGAAGCACTAATGAACTTCTAGAACCTTTACTTGACCAACTTGGCCTTTAGGATGTAGTGAGATGACCGACTTTGGTGTAGTCTGAAGTTGGTAGATACTCGATACTAAACTCATTGAGGTTTAGTTTCTTGGGATATTTCGGTCGCCATTAAAGAGGCTTGTGCTGAAACAATGACCAAGGAAACAAACCAGTGATATTGAGCTCCTTAGAACCCGGTTACTATTACTAGGACAGGTTTGAGCCAACTAAACTTCAAGAGGATACTTACCTATGAAACTCTATGCAACCCTAAACCTAGGGACTTGTTTGTTTTGTTTGTATATACATACTTGTACATAACATTATAAACATCATAACATCATACACATTCACTAACCATTTCAAGGATTTCGAGATTCATCTTTGTTCTTGTTTTGTAGGAAATGGATTCTCTTCGCAGGAAAACTATTCAAGTCAACCTTGTAAGGATCCCTCCACAACTTAAGGAGATAGCCTCAAGGATTCTAGAAAAATCTCCATTCACCGAGAGACATGGTCACCTACTCAACTTGGTCACCTCCAACACAGATGAGGACATGGTGAAGGTGCTCTTTCAGTTCTTTAATCCTTTGCACCATTGCTTCACATTTCCCGACTATCAACTTATGCCTACTTTTAAAGAATTCTCCCGACTCTTGAGAATTCCCATTCTCAATCAACTACCTTTCAACGGTACGGAAAGAGACCCAAAGCCAGAAGAGATTGCTCAATCTCTACACTTGCAATCATCTGATGTCACAATTCATTGGGAAACAAGGAGTGGTGTTAAAGGTTTCCTAGAAAAGTTCTTGTTTGAGAAAACCCAAAACTTTTGGAATTCTTTGGACCTGCAAGCTTTTGAGGAAATTGTGGCTCTCCTCATCTATGGGATGGTTTTGTTTCCATATCCTGATCAACTCATAGATGTGAACACCGTTAAAATCTTCATATCCCGCAACCCGTTGCATATATTTCTAGGGGATATCCTACACTCTTTTCACACTCGCACAATGAGGAAAATAGGTGTCCTTATGTGTTGCACTCTTCTCTTGGCAAGATGGTTTATTTCGCATCTTCCCTAATCTGTATTGAAGAACGAGCAAGGTTTAAGGTGGTCACAAAAGTTGATGACACTCAAACATTCAGACATTCATTGGTGCTCCCGATCCATAGAGAATGTTACTATTGTCGACTGTTATGGAGAATTCCCCAATGTCCCTTTACTTGGCATTAGGGGAGGTATCACCTATAACCCCTGCTTAGCCTTAAGACAGTTTGGTTACGCCCGAAGAGATGACTCGAATGAGATGCTGATTCAAGGTTTGGTATTTGACTACGAGAATGACGATCAAGGTCTTCGCCAGAGATTTATCCGAGCTTGGAGGATGTTGAACAAGGTAGATAGCAAGACTTTGAGGCACAATAATTCCATCCCTCTTGAGCCTTACCTCAAATAGGTACGAACTCGTGCTCAGAGTCTTATGATGCCTTACCCCTCCATTCTCCCGGTAATCATTGAGCCTGTCATGGAAGGAGACGTTCCATACACTATCCTACATCCTGACATGCCCACCTATCTTGAAGACCTACAAAGAGATTGGATACAACTCAAGGGGGAGCGAGATACTTTTGAAGCCCAATTCTACGCAAGCGAGAAGAAGGTTTTGGAACTCACTAGACTACTTCATGAGGAACAGACTCTGAATGCCTACATTGCACCAAAGAGGATGCGAACTACCTTTCTATCTTAGAGTTTCTTGTATTTGTTTTTCCCAAGAAGGAATTTATGTACTCGAGCTTCAATCTATTAATATAATGTGTGTTTCCTTTTTTTCTAAAACAAATTTGAATCTTAAGATCCTTGAAATCATTGCATACGCATTTATCATTCATCATAACATAAGCAGGTTTCTTGCAACAAGTCTCCTTATCTCTCTATTGTTTATTTCAGTAAGATGGATCTCGAGCAAACAGTGAAAGACCTCCAAGCTCAGAATGCACAATTTCAACAGTTGTTCTTAACTCTGGCCAAAGGACAAGAAGAGTTGAAGACCTTGCTGGTTGAGGAGAAGAAAAAGAAGATGAAGAAAATAACCGGAATTCTGAACATGGGAAGAAGATTCCAAGGGCAGACAAGAAGGGCCTTAGAATTTGCTACGACATCTAGTGAGAAAGACAATCAAGATGGGAAGGGAAAGGAAACAGTTGTTCAGTCTAATCCAGAAGAGGAAGAGGAAGAAGAAGACTATTGTGATACGGTGTCCAGAATCGGGACGTGTTTCCCTATTTTTTAAGGAATTTGCTGGTTCGCGTTTTGCGTTTGTGTTTGCAAAATGTCGCGGTAAGCAAGAGCCGCCACCGACTTTTATTTTATCCAGCAAGGAAAGGAAAAAAGCACAGAAAAATTTCTTTTTCGAGATATTTCTGAGTATGGGGGGTAGATTATAGAAAGGGAAGGTATTAGCACCCTTTCTATCCGTAGTTATCTACGGGCTCTTAGGTACTTGCGCATCATTTTCAAAATTGTTTTCTTTGTGTTTGTGTGATTTGAAAAGCTTTTATTTTAACTTCGATTTAACTCTTGCTTCTGTCTTCAAGAGTGTAATGAAGTGTTTTGAAAACTTTGTTTGTAAAGGAGTGTATGTGTGAAAAAGTTTGTTTGGATTGAGCAAGTACTTAAGAACTAATCTACCTACTCGAAAAAAGAATCGTTCTGTGTTTGTTTACTTTAGACAATGCTATCCCACTATTAGTGAGTAGGTAGTATCGTCGTTGGAGTTTTAAGGGTCAATTCGAAAGGGACGTACGATCACTAAAGCAATGATAGGACGTCTTAGTAGTAACCCTAATATCTTAGATAATTTATCCGAGGCAACAATATCCGAGGCAACAATATCTGAGGCAACCTTTCCGAGGCAACTTTGATCTTTGAGACAAAAGGACGACCACTAAAATACCCTATACTCAATGACCGTTTACCGAAGGTAACCAAGTGGGAGTGTACCCTAGGAGTGCACATGTGCGAGTGATTCAATTTCAGATTATTTATCTTTGCACATGTTAGGGTGATCTAACTGTTTTAAAATTAATCATACATTCTTATCATGCATCCTATTATCATTCATCCAACAGTTTATAATTTGCGGAATTTAAAATGCAGAAATTAAACTAAGCTATTACAAGGCTTCGGGTATTTACATAGCCAAAAACAAACCCTTTAAAAATAAAGCGATAAATGGAAATAGGCGTCCTAATTAAACTATTACAAATTGTAGGCAGTTACATCAATATGATAAATAATAAAAGTAAAGCGCGCGAGAAAAATTAGAACGAAGACGAACTAGGGTTTTGACCCTCCTTACCTAATTAAAAGAAAAAAAAAGTTTTTTGTTGTTTTTAAATATTTTTTAAGAAAAAGACTAGGTTTTAAAATTAAACCCTAAATTAATTAGCTAATTAAATTAATTAATAAAAATAATTACATGACCTATTTTGGTTTTTTTTTGTTATTTTAAGAAAAAGAAAATGTAATTAAATTAGAAATAAAACCTAATTGTTCTAATTAGTTTTAATTAAAAAAAGAAATTAAATTTATCTAAATTAATAAACCTAATTAAATTAATAAACCTAATTAAATTAATAAATTTATTGATAAAAAATATACCTAAATCTAATTGGTGAAAAATAATATTTTTATGATTTTTTTGATAAAAGACAATAATTAGTTGTGTTAGTAAATAAAATAAATAAATTAAGTAAAACAAATAATAAAAAAAAGTATAAAGAAAGAAATTGGGCCTGAGCAAAAATGGGGGTGCAAGAATCAGAATTCTGGGCCCAAAAACAAGGAGGTCCGTTTGACTTTGTGAATCCAGTGTGTTGCTTTGACTGAGGCTTCATGGTTCTCCTCCATTGCTGGCCATCAGATCTGGATCTCAAGCCACTTGGCATGCTGGATTATGAGGACGTATGGTGGTCATTGGGTTTGTATACGCATGAGATCACCTGAAAGGAATTAAGAAAAACACAAATGTTGGAGGCAGGGGTCAGACCCCTAACCTCAAGCCTCCTAACGCCTTAAAGCTTTCCTGGCTACCACTGGGCCAATTATTTTTGTTGTATGTAACATAAACAAGAAATAATATAAAATAAACAAGTGAAATAACCAGATATTAGCGTGAATTTTCAAATGAGCGAATGATGGCTGGCCACGTCTTCGTCTCCCTCCCTGCATCGTTGGTAAAAGTTGGGACACTTTTTCCTAC
This sequence comes from Vicia faba, assembly GCA_948472305.1. Lineage (NCBI taxonomy): Eukaryota > Viridiplantae > Streptophyta > Magnoliopsida > Fabales > Fabaceae > Vicia > Vicia faba. Next base: position 720,151,204 of record OX451741.1, on the reverse strand, counting down.
GGACATATGTCCGTAGCTATAGGCCTGTGTATTCTCAAAATCAACTGTGAGCAAAATAAATAAAAACTAGGGCCACCAATCGATTCGTCTGGATCTCCTGAGTGTAATGGTGGCCCTTTCATGGCCTATTTTTTCCTGTAAAAGAAAGTCCCAAATCGAAGCAAGCAACCCTAGGAATGGTGAAATCTTGTACATGACATATAAATGAAATTAAATGATGCAGAAAGCTTGCAAAGGTTCTATGGATTAACAATATATGGTTAATTCATGCTAACAATGCCTAAATCGTGCTAACCGAATTCAAAAATTCATGGATATCGTGATGGACTTATAGCGCTTTTGGGTACTGGAAAGGCTTTGTTCTTGATTGCTTTAGCTTGCTGAGGACCCCAGGAATCGATTGAGATAGCTAGAAGGCCTTGAGGATGCCTGGAAACAGGAATTCGTGCTTACACTTTTTCTTGTTTTTTCAAGTTTTTGTTTCTGACCACACGCCTCCTTCTCTCCCCTTTTTTGGTCTGCCTCTATTCTATATGTATCAAGGAATGGATTAGGGTTGATAGAATGCATTCAATCTTCCTCTATCAATGAGTTTGATCTTGATTTGATTCACCTAAAAATGTTTCCAAAAATGGCCTAAATCCAATCTTTTTATGCACACCAAGCCTTTACACGAATTTGAATATTTGCTAGCTGTAATTTAAAACCTGAAACAAGCACAAAATCTTTTGTTTTTAATATTTTGGATTTTATATGATTTGTTTTGATTTAAATTGAATTAATTCAAATAAAAATCAAAATAAATAATAAAAACATGATAATGACACGTGGCAAGGGCTAGAGCTCGTGGACTATGTTGCCAACTCAAAACATGTGAAAAAGATTGGGCCCATTTGGCAAAAATTGAAGTTTTAGGCATAGTTGACTTTTGGCAATTTTGCAAAAAGGGTCAACTTCACCAATGCATAACTTCCTCAATTTTGACTCTTTGGAGGGGTTATTGGACTTTTTAGAAATCTTTAGATATCCTATAATAAACCATTTTTGTCTCATCTCAATTTGATATTCCATGCTCAAGTATGAAGCTTTGACAAAAAAGGTGTTTTTGTTGACTTTTCAAAATGACCTATAATATCCTAATTCATAACTTTTTGTGAGTGCATATTTTGAACTTGGGAGATAAAGATGGATTGTAGGGAATTGCATACTATTAAAAATTGGCTTTGGATGGGTCATTTCTCATAAAGTATGATAAAGTTATGCTTGGTCAAAGTTGAGTTGACTTTTCTTGCAAAATCCTAATTTAGCAACTTTTGGTTCTTGATGAATTATGAGCATTCCTTGATGAATCATGATCAACCCTTGATAAAATGATGAAATATACTTAAAAATGAGGATTTTAACCAAAAAACTTGAAGATTGATTGTATGTGGGCCACATTTGACTTTTGCCCTAGCACAGTCGAGTTTTGGGCCTTTGAGCAATTGACTGAGCAAATTTCCTCTGTAGGGCTTGAAAATTGACATGGATGTTCTTGAAAACATATTGGGACAATGTTGAGCATTTGGGGTCCCTTGGACTTAAGTATCTTGATGCACCATGAAACCCTAATTTGAGGTAGACTGCCTTAGGAGAGAGCTTGTCTGGCCAACCCTTGGACTACCTTGAGCAGCTTGGGGATCTTTCTTGAAATGTTTTGAGAAATATGGGAGGGAAAATTTTGGGGTACAACAGCTTCCCCTATTCAATCTTCTTAAACCTGAGGATGTAGATTGGCTTTCATGCCTTTCGTGGTCCGAAGGTGGAAGATGATTGAACACTAGAGTGCCCAGAAATTTGCACTCGCATGAAGTGGTATCCGCCTTGCGGTATCGGGAATGGGATTACAGATGCCATTTGGAAATTGCTGACGAGGGGATGGGCTTAAAGATGCCATCTGAAGGAGTGTCGATCGCATAAGAGATTCCTTAGCGAGAGCTTGTGTACCTATCGTTGAGGAAGATTCTGCTGGGGAAGGCTGATCTTTATTGAGAGAAGTAGAATTTTAGGAGCTTCGGTCATCCGTTATTCTGCTGGTGAGTCGTCTCTGTTTGAATTTTAGGAACTTCGGTCGTCCGTATTCGATTGAGGAATCATCTATGTTGAATTTTAGGAACTTTGATCGTCCGTATTCTACTGAGGAATCATCTCTGTTGAATTTTAGGAACTTCGATCGTCCGTATTCTACTGAGGAATCATCTCTGTTGAATTTTAGGAACTTCGATCGTCCGTATTCTACTGAGGAATCATCTCTGTTGAATTTTAGGAACTTCGGTCGTCTGTATTTGACTGAGGAATCATCTCTGTTGAATTTTAGGAACTTCGGTCGTCCGTATTCAATTGAGGAATCATCTCTGTTGAATTTTAGGAACTTCGGTCGTCCGTATTCGACTGAGGAAACATCTCTGTTGAATTTTAGGAACTTCGGTCGTCCGTATTCTACTGAGGAATCATCTCTGTTGAATTTTAGGAGCTTCGGTCGTCCGTATTCGACTGAGGAATCATCTCTGTTGAATTTTAGGAACTTCGGTCGTCTGTATTCAACTGGGGATTAAACTATTATCCAGTCGTACCCGGGCTTTACAGCTTGAATTTTGTGAGAATTTGATTGTATCCTTCCTGAAAGGTAAAGGTTAGCTGTATGTAACACATGATATGTATTAAGCAATGATGTTCTCAAAATAAATGAGATTGTGTTTGTATGATGCGTGTTGTACCCTAAAATTTGCCCTCCCATATTTCTCAAGACATTGCAAGAATAATCTCCAAGTTGCTCAAGATGGCTCAAGAGTTGGACAGTCAAATCATCTCCTAAGGCAGTCAATCTCAAATTAGGGTTTTGTGTTGCATCAAGGTCCTTACACCAAAATTACCTCAAGTTCTCCCCAATATCCTAATATGTTCTCAAGATCATCCATGTCAAATTTCAAGCCTTGCAGAGAAAGTTTGGTCAGTCAATTGCTCAAGAGGTCCAAAAATCGATTGTGCTAGGGCAAAAGTCAGTTGTGACCTACAAATAGTCAAACCTCAAGATTTTTTGTAAAAATTCTCATTTTTAAGGATAATTAATCATTTTATCAAGGGTTGATCATGATTCATCAAGGATTGCTCAAAATTCATCAAGATTCAAAAGTTGCTAAATTAGGGTTTTGCAGGAAAAGTCAACTCAACTTTGACCAAGCATAACTTTCTCATACTTTATGAGAAATGACCCATCCAAAGCTCATTTTGAAGAGGATGCAATTTCCTACAATCCAGATTCACACCCCAAGATCAAGAAATGCACTCACAAAAAGTTACAAATTTGGACATTATAGGTCATTTTTGAAAGTCAACTAAAACACTTTTTTTTCAAAAGCTTATAACTTTAGTATGGAATATCAAAATGAGATGATACCAAAAGGGTTAGTTAGAGGACATCTCAAGGTTTCTAAAAAGTCAAAGAACACTTCCAAAAGTTCAAAATTGAAGAAGTTATGCATTGTTGAAGTTGGGAATTTTTCCAAAATTGCCAAAAGTCAACTATCCCCAAAACTTCAAATTTTGTCAAAAGGGTCCACTTTTTTACACTTGATTTGATCTTGTCACACTACACAAGTTTCATATCTTCAGTCTTGTGTCCATTCATTAAATTTTCTATTTTATTTTATTTTTATTGAATTAATTCATTTTAAATCAATTTAAATCTAAATAAAATCCAAATATTGATAACTTGGTATCTTTTTGATTGATACAGGTCTTTATTATTATCATGGACAAGATCAAACTAGAATCAAGCCATATCATGCACAAAATATTGGATTTGGAATGAAATTGGAAGGTTTAATAATGGAGAATCATCAAATATGGCATTTTTTTCAAATCTTGATCATGGTCTTAAAACACAACATTATGAGGGATATTCTTTCCATGCATTCTTGTCTCCTCATTCTACTCTATAAATATATATTCACACAAGCTTGAAAGACATGAAAATCCTCTCTAAAAAGCTCTCAAAAAGCTCTTCAAAAAGTTCTCTAAAAGCTCTTCAAAAAGCTCTCCAGAAATCAAAGAATTGGTGCAAGTCATATCTCGAGGTTCCGGCCTCTCGCAATTGACATCAAGCCTCAAACCATCCTCTTGAAGTCCTCATGAGTCTTACAAGGCCCAAGAGCAATCCATCACACGCCTAGCACGCCCACCGGTTTGGTAAAATTTTAAATTTCGAATCTCTAATTTTAATCACATTTTATGGTATGCTAACGTTTGTTTGAGTTTATATAGAACAGTTATGGATGGTTGAATCATAGGTTCCACACAAGAATAAAAAAACACCATAGTTAGAGCATGAAGCTTTCGAAGATCCGAGCTCAGGGATGCTTTCTGCACCCTCCAAAAAAGGGCCCAATTTCTCTACTTTCTCATATTTTATTTATTTGGTTTAATTATTTTATTTTTACTTAATTAATTTACTAACCAATAACAAATTTTCTTTTTATCGAAAAAAACCACAAAACATTTTCTTTATCAAATTAAATTCTAACTTTTATTTTTGTTAATAAACATTAATTAATTGATTATAGGAAGTTTTAGAGGCCGCCCTCTTGTCCAAAGATCATAAGTTGCCCACATAAGTTTTAGGCTTTAATTAGACAATAACTTTAATATATTTTTGTAAATAATAAAATTAATTTAGACATAATTAGGTTTTATTAACATTGATCAATTTTATTTTCTTTCTTTAAATATCAAAAAACCCAAAAATATTTATTTTCATTAATTAATTAATTTAATGTAGTTTAATAATTAACTTAGATAATTTATTTCTTAAAATTCAAAAGCAAACAAAAAAATCTTTTCTTTAACAAAAAGGGTCAAAACCCTAGAACTTTGCGCTCAATTTAATTTCCCGCATGCGTTTGTTTATTTTTATCATATTAATGTACTTGCTTCCGGTATGTAATAGCTTTTATTTAGGACTTTAATTATTTATCGCTTTATTTTACTTTCCGCAATTTAAATTAAAGGGTTTGTTTTTGGCGATGTAAATACCCGATGCCTTGTAATAGTTTAGATTTAATTTCCGCAACTATTAATTGTTAGATGTTTGATAAATAGGGAATGCATGACAAGATCCAATGAATGAACTTAAAATTAACATAGCTCACCCATGACATGTACAAAGATAAAATTAACCGAACTAACACACTCGCACATGCGCACTCTTAGGGTACACCTCACTTGGTTGCCTTCGAACGTGGTCATTGAGTATAGGAATTTTTAGAGGTCGCCCTCTTGTCCAAAGATCATAAGTTGCCTCAGAATGGTTGCCTTGGATAAAATGATCTAAGACATTAGGGTTACCGCTAAGGCGTCCTAACGTTGCTTTAGTGACCACACGTCCCTTACTCGAATTTACCCTTAAAACTCCAACGACGGTGCTACCTACTCCTCAATAGTGGGATAGCATTGTCTAAAGGATATTAGCACAGATTAATTCCTTTTTCGAGTAGGTAGATGTTTCTTAAGTACTTGCTCATTTTAAAAACAAAACAAAACTTTTCGCACTTACACACCTTTCAAACAAAAACTTCTTTCAAACCCACAAACACAAAAAAAAGCAATTTTTGAAAACACTTTGAGCAAGTACCTAAGAGCCAGTGGATAACCACTGATAGAAAGGGTGCTAACACCTTCCCTTTCTATAATCTACCCCCCGGACCCGAGAAACATCTCGAAAAAGGAATTTTTCTGTGCTTTTTTCCTTTCCTTGTTGGATAAAATAAAAGTCGGTGGCGACTCTTGCTTACCGCGACATTTTGCAAACACAAACGCAAAACGTGAACCAGCATTCCAAAACAGTCAGTTCTCTTTCCCATCGTATCACAATGCGTATATGCATGTGTCATGATGTATGGGCATGTGATGTTTTTTGATGTTCGCTAGCTGGGGAAAATAAATCCTGGATTGCTGCTGGAGAGTGCAAGAATTTGAACTCTTCATTTCCGCTGGGGATTGTGAATGAAGATGATTGTGAGAATAAACCTGCAAGAGAGGATAACTCCACTGGGGAATAAACTGACGAGGAAATGAATCTGTGGGGAGGACATGCTCTGCTAGAGAACCTGTTAATTAGGAGAAATAACCTCGGCTGGGGATGAATCATCATTGCCGACGATGATAAACTCTGTTGGGGATTGAATTTTTGTTTGTGAAAGGAATGAACTCCGATGAGGATGATTTTTCCGGTTGTGACCTCACTGGGGATAACCTTTTAGGCTCTACTGGGGACAATCCTCCAAACTCCACTGGGGATAATTTTCCAGTGCTGGTGATAGATAAACTCTGCTTGGGGGAGAATATCGCTGATTCATTCGTGGTTGAAAGCCTCAGTTGGGGAGAATGATGTCCTATTCGGGACCGCTAATGTCACTATCTTTCCCTTATTCTGCGGGGAGTGAATGTACCTCAATCGTTTTCTCCAACTAGGTCTATCCCTATACCTGGTGGATAAAGCAATTGTACGGTTTGGACAATTCTTGTTCGCCCCTGTTTCTGATATTAAAAGTAATCGTCTTTTGTTTCGCATGCAAATATTTATGAGCAACAATTATTGTCAAATGCATATATAAAAAATGAACCATTGGACGTTCTTGCAAAACAAAACAGAAAAAGAAAACAATTTGAAATTTCTTGGTGAAAATGAATTGTATTAACTCTGATGTTTGGCCCGTAAATAGGCATTTTTGTACAAGAGGCTGACGTCCTGGTAAGAGAATGCCACCGAACAAATAGAATTTATACAATTTGTGAAAAACAAAGAAAAACAACTATGTGAATAATCCCACTGGGTTCCAACTCTGCTATTGCCTTTACATCCTCGAGCGTCTCATCACTTTGCTACTTGGTTGAAGGTAGATCAGATTGATTAGTGTCGTCTAAGCTTGATAGTCGATACTGAAGTCTGGTTGCAAGATGATCCAATGAGACATAGTGTTACGCCTTAATCCCTAATTTTTGCCTGGACCGCCCTCTCAGGTTTTCAGTCCACCGGGATACCCTTTTTTGCCCAAGCTGCCTTTTCAGGTTTTCGACTTGCCAGGTGTACATATTTTTTCATTTTCATCCCTTATTTTTGCCCGAACCCTTTTGGTTCGCTGGGAAGCCCTTATTTTTTCCTAGGCCAGTCAACCTAGCGGGTCTTTGATTATGTGTAGTATTTTTTTCACTATGTCTACATTGACGGGGTGAGGAAGGTCGTCACCATCCATGGTGGTTAGAATCATAGCTCCTCCTGAGAAAATGTTCTTAACCACAAATGGCCCTTCGTAAGTAGGGTCCATTCTCCCCTGGGATCACCTTGAGGTAATATGATGCGCTTGATCACCAGATCCCCGACTTGATACTCTTGTCGTCTAACCTTCTTGTTAAATGCCTTGATCATTCGTTTTTGATACATTTGACCATGACAAATAGCAGTAAGTCTTATTTCATCGATTAAGTTCAGTTGATCAAGTCGGGTCTGGATCCAGTCGTCCTCGCTCAAACCTGCATCCTTCATAATCCAAAGAGAGGGTATATGCACTTCAATGGGCAAGACGACCTCCATGCCATATACCTAGGAATAGGGTGTTGCCCCTGTTGACGTCCACGCTGAGGTACGGTACCCATGAAGAGCAAACGGTAACATCTCGTGCCAATCTTTATATGTCACCGTCATCTTCTGCACAATCTTCTTGATATTCATATTAGCCGCTTTGATAGCCCCATTCATCTTCGGCTGGTAAGGAGAAGATTTATGATGCTGTATCCTGAACTGCTTGCAGAGCTTGATGATTATTGTATTATTGAGATTTGTACCATTGTCCGTAATAATCCTCTCCAGTACACCATATCGACAGATCAGATTATGCCGAATAAACCGTGCCACGACATTCTTGGTTACTGTAGCAAAGGAAGCTGCCTTAACCCACTTTGTAAAGTAATCAATCGCTACCAGGATGAAACGATGCCCGTTGGACGCAGTAGGTCTGATCTCACAAATCATATCGATGCCCCACATTACAAAGGGCCAAGGAGCTGTTAAGACGTTCAGAGGAACTGGAGGGATGTGCATCTTATCAGCATAGACTTGGCACTTATGACAGGTCCGAGAATACTGATAACACTTGGCTTCCGTGGTGGACCAATAATATCCTGCCCGTAGGATTTTCTTTGCCATGGTATGTCCACTGGAATGAGTTCCGACAATACCTTCATGTAAATCTACCATAATCCTTTCTGCCTCATTCTTATCCACACAACGCAGTAAGGTTGAATCATGATTACGCTTGTAAAGAATACCGTTACTGATGAAGAACTTCGTCGCGAACCTTCTCAGAAACTTCTTATCATTAACAGATGCACCCTCAGGGTATTCTTGAGCCTCAAGATACCTTTTCACCTCGTGGAACCAGGGTTTATCTGCTACCTCTTCAGTCTCAATGTCACAGCAATGTGCAGGTTCGTCCAACCTCTCAATAGTAATCCGAGGAGCTTCATTGTCCCACCTGACCTTGAACATAGAAGACATCGTAGCTAGCGCGTCCGCCAACTGATTCTCCTCTCTGGGGAAGTGTTCAAAGGTTATCTCCTCGAAGTGCGGAAGCAACGTCAACACATACTCTTTGTAAGGAATAAGATTTGGATGCTTTGTATCCCACTCGCCTTTGATCTGACTGATCACGAGAGCGGAATCTCCGAATACACTTAATAACTTAATCCTTAGGTCAATAGCTACTCGAAGACCCATAATGAACGCTTCATACTCTACCATATTGTTGGTGCAATTAAAACATAATCGGGCGGTGAACGGAGTATGACAGCCTTCAGGAGATATGATCACGGCGCCAATGCCATTACCTAAAGCGTTTGAAGCTCCATCAAAGTACATAGACCATCGGGATCCTTCCTCAGGTCCTTCATCCGGTCCAGGTGTTTCACAGTCAGTCACCATCATGATTTTCTCATCCGGAAACTCGAAGTTCATAGACTGGTAATCATCCACTGCCTGATGTGCCAACTGATCTGCTAACAAACTTCCTTTAATTGTCTTTTGGGTCGTGTATTTGATGTCATACTCGGTAAAGATCATCTGCCATCTTGCTATTCTTCTGGACAAGGCAGGCTTTTCGAAGATATACTTGATTGGATCCATCTTTGATATCAATAGAGTAGTGTGAGTCAGCATATACTGTCTCAGCTGGCGAGCAGCCCATGCCAAAGCGCAGCAAGTTTTCTCAAGCAACGAGTATCGGGTCTCGCAGTTGGTAAACTTTTTGCTAAGGTAGTAAATAGCATGCTCTTTTCGGCCAGACTCGTCATGCTGCCCCAGAACGCACCCCATTGAATTGCCGAGTACTGTCAAGTATAAGATTAAAGGTCTCCCTTCAACTGGAGGCATCATAATGGGTGGCTCTTGGAGATATTCTTTGATCATTTCGAAAGCGGACTGACATTCATCGTTCCATCTTACCACTTGATCTTTCTTCAGTAACTTGAAGATTGGCTCACAAGTAGCAGTCATGTGTGAGATGAATCGGGCAATATAGTTCAGACGTCCCAAAAAGCCTATGACTTCTTTTTTTGTTCAGGGAGCTGGCATTTCCTGTATAGCCTTCACCTTTGCAGGATCCACTTGAATACCTTTATCACTAACGACTAAACCCAGCAGCTTACCAGACCTCACTCCGAAGGTGCACTTGTTCGGATTTAGCCTCAGTTTGTACAACTTCAACCTGTCAAATAACTTCTGGAGATGGTCAAGATGTTCCTCTTCAGTCTGGGATCTTGCAATCATGTCGTCAACGTATACCTCAATCTCATGGTGAATCATGTCGTGGAACAAAGCGACCATGACGTGCTGATACGTTGCCCCAGTATTCTTTAATCCAAACGGCATGACCTTGTAGCAAAAGGTACCCCATTGGGTAACAAAGGTTGTGTTCTCCATGTCTTCGAGAGCCATCTTAATCTGATTGTAACCATAGAAACAATCCATAAAGGATAAAACCTTATGCTGTGCGGTGTTGTCAACCAGAACGTCGATATGAGGTAGAGGGAAATCATCCTTGGGGCTTGCCCTGTTTAGATCCCTATAGTCAACACACATTCTAACCTTACCATCTTTCTTCGGCACTGGAACCACGTTGGCAACCCACTGTGGGTAAGAAGTAACTGCTAGAAAACCGACATCAAATTGTTTCATAACCTCAGCCTTGTTTTTCTCAGACATCTTCGGGCGCATTCGACGAACTTTCTGTTTCACTGGAGGACAGTCTTCCTTAGTTGGCAAGCGGTGAACCACAATATCGATATCCAACCCAGGCATATCTTCATAAGACCAGGCGAAGATCTCAACATAGTCACGCAGCATCTGTATCAACCGTTGCTTAACACTAGACTCCAGATTTGCACCAATCTTGACCTCTTTCTTGTCTTCTTCGGTACCCAGATTTATTGTTTCTACTAGCTCTTCATGGGGCTGTATGGCCCTCTCTTCCTGAAATAACAGTCTAGCAAGTTCCCCAGGCAGTTCACAATCATCCCCACCTTTGTCCTCGGCTTGGTTGATCGGACTTTCAAATTCATAACTGGCAGTAGAAGAGTCGTTATCAGTGGGATCCAGAGTGGATGCAGACCTGTATATGTGAGTGTGTGTAAGACAAATAGCTGTTTTGCAAGATAGAAAAGAAAAACAAGGAGCGTGAAATTCGTAATGCAAGAGAAACGTCCAATGCTTTATTGATGATATATAGAAATGACAAATATTAAACCCTCACAAACAAAGCCACAATGTCTCGGGAAAGGCACCGGGCCGTAAAGTTTTAAACTGTTTGTTACAAATCTCAAAACAAAAGTCTTATTACTGTGTAATAAAAGAAATGGACACGAAGTCCTTTGCCGTCCAATTGCTCAAGCCACCACCGGTAGTCGGGTAAATCCAACTGTCAATATCTGATTCTTCTTCATCATCCCCAATAGAATTCACTCCCTGATCATGTTTGGGCATATGTGCTGTTATGACGTTGGGCTTTTCTGGTGCTTCAAACTCAATCTCCTTAGCTTCAATCAGATCCTACACTTTATTCTTCAAAGCCCAACAATTATTGGTATCATGCCCTGGGCTATCAGAGTGATAAGCACAGCGGGCGTTCGGATTATACAGCAGTGATGTAGTACTGGGATTCTTTGGAGCCTCCTTCAGAGTCACCAAGTTGATTTTCAATAACTGCGGCAAAATTTGAGACAAAGTCATACTGAGCCGAGTATACTGCCTTTTCGGTCTCTCTACTCGTTGCTGATTGTTGCATTATGGGGAAACAGTTGGTCTTGATATTACTACCGCATTAACTGCTTGGCGGCGCTCAGGTCGATTTTGGCTCCTCGAGCTGTAAACTGCACTAGCTTCTTTCTTGAAAGGCTTCTTCTCTGTACTTGACGAAGCACCTTTCTGTATCTTGCCACTTTTAATACCAGCTTCAACTCTCTCCCCAGTCATAATCAATTCAGTAAACCAGGACGATGAACTACCGATCAAATGATTGAAATATGGACCAGACAAAGTCCCAAGAAACATATCCACCAACTCCCTATCAGCCAGAGGGGGTTGTACTCGTCCAGCAAGATCTCTCCACTTCTGAGCGTAGTCCTTAAAACCTTCTCTCGCATCCATAGACATACCCTGAAGTTGGGCACGCGTGGGTGCAAGGTCGGCATTATACTGGTATTGCTTGTAAAAAGCAGCATCGAGGTCTTCCCAGTTGCGAACATTAGCTCCTTCTAGTTGATAGAACCATTCAAGTTGAGTCCCTGACAGACTACCTTGAAAGAAATGAACCCAAAGGTTCCTATCAGCAGTATATGGTTGAATCTTTCTGACATACGAGCGGGGGTGTAACTTTGGGCAGGAGACCCCATCGTACTTAGCAAAGACAGGCGCTTTAAAATTGTGGGGGATCACCACCCCAGATGCCAAACCCAAATCTCCGAAATCCAACCCAGGTATCTTCTGGATCTCCATTGCGCTCAACCGGTCTTCGAGTTGCTTATACCTATCCTCGGTAGGAGGATACTAGTCTTCATCTAAGTCAGTGTCATTGTCAGAAACCACAGGGCTAGGACCCTTCCTTTCCTCTTGATTCTCTCCCCCTCCAGATGAATGAGACAAATCAACTTCTTCTCGTAACCTGTTCCTAAATTTGTGACCCATATTCAGCAGAACCACCTTCTTCTTCTTCTTCTTCTTCTTCTTGTCCTTCAAGATAAGAGTCTTCAAATCTTGTTGAATCTTGGCCAAGTTCATGAACATCTCCTGGAACTGAGCATTCTGAGCTTGCAGAGCCTTGATGGCTTGATCAGTAGATGTTTCATAAGACATGTTGTGCTGAAATAAACAACGAAGAAGATGAGAAGCCTGTAAGGGTACCTGTGATGAGGTGCATGGGAATGGAATGCGTATGAAATGATTTCAAAGACTCAGGGAAATTCAAATTTGTAAACCAAAATAAAACACACTTTATTAGATTAAAACTCGAAACAATGTTTAACAAATGCCCTTAAGGCGTTACAAAAGAAATACTGAAAAGAAAATCTAAACTAGAAACAATAAAAGACATCATAATTCCCATGGTCATTTTCCTTTCGTGCTGACATAATCGTTGATTGTCCTCTCATTCTCTAGCTGCCTTGTAAGCTTCAAGATCTTCTGTTCATTCTCATGATACTTCTCTCTGTAAGTATCCCTTTCTTCCCTTAACTGGATCCAAGATCTCTTCAATGCCCCAAGATCAGTAGGCATGTATGGATGGAGGACCATATAAGGAACCCCTTTTTTATCAGTATGCTCCACAATCACCGGCAAAACAGCTTCATATGGCATCCCCAGCTTTTGAGCACGAGCTCGAACCCACTAGAGATATGGTTGCATTGGGAGAGAAGTCTTAATTCCTAGCTCATGTGGATCATACCTGTTAACCATATCCCAAGCTCGTATAAACCTGCGGCGATGTCCCTTAACATCCCCTTTGAAGTCAAAGAAAATGCCTGTAAGTAGCAGCTCATGAGGACCGTCCCTTCGAGCTCGTCCAAACTTTCGTAAGGCCAAACAAGGATTATAGGTTATTCCTCCTCTAATTCCAAGAAATGGAATATTGGGGTACTCCCCACACCGATCAATGACATCTACTTCTTCCATATCCTTAGTACTCCAAAGGATGTCGGTATGAGCAAGGGACATGATTTTGTAAGCCCAACCCATATCTTCCTCATTCTTCAATAAAGACTTGGGGAGGTGAGAAATAAACCACCTCGCCAGCAACGGTGTGCAACACAAGAGAGCCCCCCTTCTCTGCACAATACGGGTATAAAGAGCATGAAGAATATCACCTAAGAAAGTAGGCACTAGGTTACGAGACATGAAGATCTTGACTGCGTTCACATCTATGAATGCATCTGGATTCGGGAACAAGACTAAGCCATAGATGAGGAGAGCCAGGATGTCTTCAAATGCTTGAAAGTCCAAACCATCCCAGAACTGTTGAGCTTGATCGATCAAAAACTTAGCCAAGAAACCTTTAACCCCGCTCCGAATCTCCCAGTTAAATACTACATCAGCCATTTTCAGATGTAGGGCTGAATCAATATCCTCTGGCCTATGAGCTATCTCCAAACCTGTAAAGGGTGTCTGCTCTAGAATCGATATGCCAAGTAAATCAGAAAACTCCTCCAAAGTAGGGACCAACTGATAGTCCGGGAAGGTGAAACAGTGATGCAACGGGTCAAAGAACTGGAACAAAACGCTCATCATTTGCTCATCCAACTGGGAAGTGACCAGGTTGAGGAGATGACCATGTCTTCTGACAAAGTAAGAAGTATTAGGAACCTTTGAAACCAACTCTCTAAGCTGAGCATGGATTTGAACGAAGCTGATTCGAATGGTATTTCTGCGCATAGAGGCCATGATCTGCAAAACATAACAAAGATGAATCCCCTCGGTCTTTGAAATGGTTAGTCTAATGAAACATGCATGCGATGTCATGATGCATGATGTCATGATAAAAACACACCACAGGTATCACAAATAGAAAACATGGTATGGGCAAACAAGTCACACAGTAGCCCTTAAATTTCAGGTTGGCATGGAGTTTAGGTAATACCCTCTTTCAGTTTAGTTGGTTCAACCTGTCCTAGTAATAGTAACCGGGTTCTAGAGGTTCTCAATATCACTGACCATCCTCCATCAGTCATAATTCCAGACACGCAATCTTTTCTCACGGCCGGAACCATCTCGAGAGTATGGTCTCAATGAGTGTAGCATACTACTACTTTCTATGTCCAAGTTGGTCAATTATAGGTTCTAAGGTCATTTGATGCTTAATGACCCATTAGCAGCCCCATACTCTCCTTGTTGCTCCACAAGGGGTATCGGTACCAACTAATGTGTCACACCAACGTAGCTACTACTTCAACCGTATCAGTCTATGCCCTACAGTTCCCTTACAGTCTATTGCTACTTACCTAAAAGGTATCCCCCAGATCCAGGTTAGGATCTATAGTAACTCCGATACAAAGCCCACAAATATAAAACAAACAAATCAATCAATTGAAAACAATATGGTGAACTAATCCTAAGGTACACCTCACTTATAATAATCCCCAGCAGAGTCTCCACTTCTATGATATGGTGGCCAGAACCGGGACGTGTTTCCCTATTTTTTAAGGAATTTGCTGGTTTGCGTTTTGCGTTTGTGTTTGCAAAATATCGTGGTAAGCAAGAGTCACCACCGACTTTTATTTTATCCAACAAGGAAAGGAAAAAAGCACAGAAAAATTCCTTTTTCGAGATATTTCTGAGTACGAGGGGTAGATTATAGAAAGGGAAGGTATTAGCACCCTTTCTATCCGTAGTTATCTACAGGCTCTTAGGTACTTGCTCATCATTTTCAAAATTGTTTTCTTTGTGTTTGCGTGATTTGAAAATCTTTTGTTTTGACTTCGATTTAACTCTTGCTTCTGTCTTCAAGAGTGTAATGAAGTGTTTTGAAAACTTTGTTTGTAAAGGAGTGTATGTGTGAAAAAGTTTGTTTGGATTGAGCAAGTACTTAAGAACTAATCTACCTACTCGAAAAAAGAATCGTTCTGTGTTTGTTTCCTTTAGACAACGCTATCCCACTATTATTGAGTAGGTAGCATCGTCGTTGGAGTTTTAAGGGTCAATTAGAAAGGGACGTACGGTCACTAAAGCAATGATAGGACATCTTAGTAGTAACCCTAATATCTTAGATCATTTATCCGAGGCAACAATATCCGAGGCAACCTTTCCTAGGCAACTTTGATCTTTGAGACAAAAGGACGACCACTAAAATACCCTATACTCAATGACCATTTACCGAAGGTAACCAAGTGGGAGTGTACCCTAGGAGTGTGCATGTGCGAGTGATTCAATTTCAGATTATTTATCTTTGCACATGTTAGGGTGATCTAACTATTTTAAAATTAATCATACATTCTTGTCATGCATCCTATTATCATTCATCCAACAGTTTATAATTTGCGGAATTTAAAATGCGGAAATTAAACTAAGCTATTACAAGGCTTCAGGTATTTACATAGCCAAAAACAAACCCTTTGAAAATAAAGCGATAAATGGAAATAAGCGTCCTAATTAAACTATTACAAACTGTAGGCAATTACATCAATATGATAAATAATAAAAATAAAGCGCGTGAGAAAAATTAGAACAAAGACGAACTAGGGTTTTGACCCTCCTAACCTAATTAAAATAAGAAAAAACGTTTTTTTGTTGTTTTTTTAATATTTTTTTAAGAAAAAGATTAGGTTTTAAAATTAAACCCTAAATTAATTAGCTAATTATATTAATTAATAAAAATAATTACATGACCTATTTTGGTTTTTTTGGTTATTTTAAGAAAAATAAAATGTAATTAAATTAGAAATAAAAGCTAATTGTTCTAATTAGTTTTAATTAAAAAAAGAAATTAAAGTTATCTAAATTAATAAACCTAATTAAATTAATAAATTTATTGATAAAAAATATACCTAAATCTAATTGGTGAAAAATAATATTTTTGTGATTTTTTTTGATAAAAGATAATAATTATTTGTGTTAGTAAATAAAATAAATAAATTAAGTAAAACAAATAATAATAAAAAAAGAATAAAGAAAGAAATTGGGCCTGAGCAAAAATGGGGGTGCAAGAATCAGAATTTTGGGCCCAAAAACAAAGAGGTCCGTTTGACTTTGTGAATCCAGTGCGTTGCTTTGACCGAGGCTTCATGGTGCTCCTCCATTGCTGGCCATCAGATCTGGATCTCAAGCCACTTGGCATGCTGGATTATGAGGACATATGGTGGTCATTGGGTTTGTATACACATGAGATCACCTGAAAGGAATTAAGAAAAACACAAATGTTGGAGGCAGGGGTCGAACCCCTGACCTCAAGCCTCCTAACGCCTTAAAGCTCGCCTGGCTACCACGGGGCCAATTGTTTTTGTTGTATGTAACATAAACAAGAAATAATATAAAATAAACAAGCGAAATAACCAGTTATTAGCGCGAATTTTCAAATGAGCGAATGATGGCTGGCCACGTGTTCGTCTCCCTCCCTGCACCGTTGGTAAAAGTTGGGACACTTTTACCTACGGACATATGTCTGTAGCTATAGGCCTGTGTCTTCTCAAAATCAATTGTGAGCAAAATAAATAAAAACTAGGGCCACCAATCGATTCGTATGGATCTCTTGAGTGTAATGGTGGCCCTTTCATGGCCTAATTTTTCATGTAAAAGAAAGTCCCAAATCGAAGCAAGCAACCCTAGCAATGATGAAATCTTATACAGGACATATAAATGAAATTAAACGATGCAGAAAGCTTACAAAGGTTCTATGGATCAACAATATATGGTTAAATCATGCTAACAATGCCTAAATCGTGCTAATCGAATTAAAAAATTCATGGATATCGTGATGGACTTACAACGCTTTTGGGTACTGGAAAGGCTTTGTTCTTGATTGCTTTAGCTTTCTGAGGACCCCAGGAATCGATTGAGATAGCTAGAAGGCCTTGAGGATGCCTGGAAACAGGAATTCATGCTTACACTTTTTCTTGTTTTTTCAAGTTTTTGTTTATGACCACACGCCTCCTTCTCTCCTCTTTTTTGGTCTGCCTCTGTTCTATATGTATCAAGGAATGGATTAGGGTTGATAGAATGCACTCAATCTTCCTCTATCAATGAGTTTGATCTTGATTTGATTCACCTTAAAATATTTCCAAAAATGGCCTAAATCCAATCTTTTTATGCACACCAAGCCTTTACACAAATTTGAATATTTGCTAGTTGTAATTTAAAACCTGAAACAAGCACAAAATCTTTTGTTTTCAATATTTTGGATTTTATATGATTTGTTTTGATTTAAATTGAATTAATTCAAATAAAAATCAAAATAAATAATAAAAACATGATAATGACAAGTGGCAAGGGATAGAGCTCGTGGACTATGTTTCCAACTCAAAACATGTGAAAAAGATTGGGCCCATTTGGCAAAAATTGATGTTTTAGGCATAGTTGACTTTTGGCAATTTTGCAAAAAGGGTCAACTTCACCAATGCATAACTTCCACAATTTTGACTCTTTGGAGGTGTTATTTGACTTTTTAGAAAGCTTCGGATGTCCTCTAATCAAAACCTTTGGTCTCATATCAATTTGATATTCCATGCTCAAGTATGAAGCTTTGACAAAAAGGTGTTTTTGTTGACTTTTCAAAATGACCTATAATGTCCAAATTCATAACTTCTTGTGAGTGCATATTTTGAACTTGGAAGATGAGGATGGATTTTAGGGAATTGCATCCTATTCAAAATGGGCTTTGGATGGGTAATTTCTCATAAAGTATGAGAAAGTTATGCTTGGTCAAAGTTGAGTTGACTTTTCCTACAAAACCCTAATTTAGCAACTTTTGGTTCTTGATGAATTATGAGCATTCCTTGATGAATCATGATCAACCATTTATAAAATGATTAAATATACTTCAAAATGATTATGTTGACCAAAAATCTTGAAGTTTGACTGTATGTGGGCCGCAGTTGACTTTTGCCCTAGCACCGTCGATTTTTGGGCCTTTGAGCAATTGACTGAGCAAATTTCCTCTGTAGAGCTTGAAACTTGACATGGATGTTCTTGAAAACATATTGGGACAATGTTGAGAATTTGGGGTCCCTTGGACTTAAGTATCTTGATGCACTATGAAACCCTAATTTGAGGTAGACAGCCTTAGGAGAGAGCTTGTCTGGCCAACCCTTGGACTACCTTGAGCAACTTGGAGATCTTTCTTGAAATGTTTTGAGAAATATGGGAGGGAAAATTTTGGGGTACAACAACTATTCTGAAGAAAAATACCCTCCAGTCGATGACAAGTATAAGCATCTAGAAGAGCGGTTGAATGTAATGGAAATCCAAAAAGTTCCTGGCTTGGACTTTGAGGAATTGGGGTTAGTGTCGGGGATTGTCATTCCTCCCAAATTCAAAGCACATGTGTTCGCCAAATATGACGAAGTCTCATGCCCCAAAATGCATCTTCGGTCCTATGTGAGGAAAATCCAACCCCATACCGCTGAAAAAGATTTATGGGTACATTTCTTCCAAGACAGTCTGTCTGGAACTCAACTTGATTGGTTTTATCAGCTAGAAAGAGCCAATGTTCACAACTGGGAAGATATTGCTGCAGCCTTTTACAAACAATACCAATACAATGCTAATCTCGCGCTTACCCGTACTCAACTCAAGAGTATGGCCATGGTTTCAAATGAAGGCTTCAAGGACTATGCGTAAAAATGGAGAGACTTGGCCAGAAGAGTTCAACCTCCTCTATCTGAAAGAGAGTTGGTAGACATGTTTTTGGGCACCTTGTCTGGTCCCTTTTTCAATCACTTAATTGGGAGTTCATCGGCGGGTTTTACCGAACTGATATTGATCGGAGAAAGGGTAGAAGCCGGGATAAAGAATGGAAAGATTCAAAAAGATGGATCCTCTGCTGCTGTAAGGAAGCCATTCATAGAAAAGAAAGAAGTGGTTGTTGTGTATCCTCATAGAAATCAAGATAGGGCTGAACGTCGTCCAATGGTGGGGGCCGTTATGATTCCTAAACCTGCGCCTGATCAACAAAGAAACAATCAACCAATAATGGAAAGACCAGTCAGACAATTCACCAGAATTAACATGACCATATCTCAAGTATTTCCACATATGTTAAGATCCAACCTAATAACCTTGAAAGAAGCTCCAAATAACCCTAACACAACATCTCCTCACTATCATCCTAATTCCAGCTACGCATACCATTATAAGAGTCTCGGCCATGACACTAATAACTGTTGGGCTCTAAAGAAAAAAGTACAAGACCTCCTTGAAGCCAAAGAGATTGAATTTGATGCGCTAGAAAAGCCCAATTTCATTTCTGCCCCTATGCCCAAACATGGCCATAATGCCAATGCCATTGAAGAAAATATGTTTGTTACTTCAGTTTATGAACTTATGACCCCACTCCTGACCATCAAAAAGAACTTATTGAATGCCAGTGTTTTCCCGGGATGTGATGAAAGATGTCATTTCTGTTTGTCCTCACCAACAAGCTGTCCTTTGTTGAAAGCAGGCATTCAGTGCCTAATAGATAACAAGGAGATTTTGTTTGAAAAGACTTTTGTTCCACCCGTTTCTTATAATGATGTTTCCATTGTGACCATTTCGGAAAATTCTTACAGGGTCTCCACCAAAAGACCCGTTAGAATTACATCAGTTCCAAAAGTAGCTCCTTTGATAATTACAATGCCTGGACCAGTCCCGTATTTGTCAGACAAAACCGTACCATGGAATTATGGAGGGGATGTCTACTACCATGGTATCAAGCAAGATTAGTCAGCTGTCGAAGATTCAAGTTCCGAGAAAGTTGACTCTGATATCAGTAATATTGGAGGGACTAGCAAGATTACCCGAAGCGGAAGGATATTCTCTCCAGAAATTACTCCCCTAAAATCAGTTTCTGGACCCACAATCACTTCTACGTTGCACCAAATGCTGAAGTATCTGATTCAAGGGAAGATTATCACCGTTCATGGAGAAGAAGAGTATATGATCGTCCATCTCAATTCCTTCAGATATGTGGAATTAGATGGTGAATTTATTGAAACTCCCTTCCAACACTTTGAAGAAGTCCCGCAAGATGTGGTAGTTACCAAGGCTGTTCCCAAGATCACAAGGCCTCCACTCAGAATGTCATCTTTGAAGGATGCAATGGCAGTGATAGAAGAAGGTGGGTGCACCATCTGGGGGCAACTCCCACAAATCCCTTACAAATCTGATAAGTTTGGCCTGGGTTTCACTTCAGGTACCCAGAAGGCTGTACGCCACGCTCGTGCTGGAGGGCCACCCCTGAAGATCAGCAACCGTGAAGTCAACGAGGTAGAGGATGATGAAGATGACTGCAATATGGAGGATTAGATCTTCCCTACTGTCAGTGGAGGGCTTATCAATTGGGAGGCTAGAGACTTTGTCCCGATCACTTTTATCCCACAGTAATTTGTCTTTACATTTTGTTGGATTTGTAATATTAAAACAATTCATACTCTTAAAACATTGTGTCTTACCCGAGGCACAATGGTCCATTTGTAAGGGTTATTATCTCATTTCCATATGACATAAATGAATCATGGACGTTTTTGCATACAAACTTTGTGCTCATTGTTTTTCTTTTTACATTTTCATTACTTTCAAAGATAGCTATACTCTTACACACACTCGCACTCACAATGCATGTCTACACCCATTCGGGATCCCATGGGTAACGATTCTGCTATGGCTTTCTGTGACTCTGAAAATCTAATCTACCAAGTTGAAGACGAAGGTGAGGAAGATTGTGAAGTACCAGGGGAACTCTCCATACTATTACAACAAGAAGAGAGAACCATTCAGCCCCACGAGGAACCGGTGGACACCATAAATCTAGGTACCGAAGAAGACAAAAGAGAGATCAAGGTGGGTGCCAATCTGGAACCCAGTGTCAAGGAGCGGCTGATTCAGTTGTTACACGAGTATGTTGAGGTCTTTTCCTGGTCGTATGAAGACATGCCAGGACTTGATGCAGATATTGTGGTACATTGTCTACCTACAAAAGAGGATTGCCCACCAGTAAAATAAAAGGTCCGTCAAATGCGACCAGATATGTCAGAGAAGATTAAAGTAGAAGTCATGGAATAATTCAATGCTGGATTCTTGGCCATCACCTCCTATCCGTAATGGGTTGCCAATGTTGTTCCTATGCCCAAAAAGGACGGCAAGGTACGAATGTGCGTGGACTACAGAGATTTGAATAGGGCAAGCACTAAAGATGATTTCCCACTTCCCCACATTGATATCCTAGTTGACAATACTGCACAACACAAAGTGTTTTCCTTCATAGACGGTTTCTCAGGTTACAACAAAATCAAAATGGTGTCTGAGGACTTGGAGAAGACAACCTTTATCATACAATGGGGTACATTCTACTACAAGGTGATGCCATTCGGACTGAAGAATGCTGGGGCAACTTATCAGCGTGCCATGGTAGCTCTATTTCACGACATGATACATCACGAAATAGAGGTCTATATGGACGACATGATAGCTAGGTCTCAAACAAAAGAAGAGCATCTTGATCATTTACAGAAACTATTTGAGAGATTAAAGAAGTACAAGTTGAGGTTGAACCCAAATAAGTGCACATTTGGAGTAAGGTATGGTAAACTCCTAGGCTCTGTCGTCAGCAATAAAGGTATTGAAGTAGATCCTTCCAAGGTGAAAGCGATACAAGAGATGAAAGCTCCTCGTACTGAGGAAGAAGTCAGAGGATTCTTGGGACGCTTGAAATACATTGCCAGATTCATTTCTCACCTGACAACTACATGTGAACCAATCTTCAAACTACTGAAGAAAGACCAGGTAGTCAAATGGAATGATGAGTGCCAAACTGCCTTTGACAAGATCAAAGAGTACCTACAAGAGCCTCCTGTTTTGATGCCACCAGTCGAGGGAATACCATTGATCATGTATCTGACCGTTTTGGAAAATTCAATGGGGTGTGTGTTGGGGAAGCATGACGAGTCTGGCCGAAAAGAGCACATTATTTATTACCAGAGCAAAAAGTTTACCGACTGTGAAACAAGATATTCACTGCTCGAGAAAACTTATTGCGCTCTGGCATGGAGATTCTCTGCTAAGTTCTTCCTTAGTAATGGCATTCTTTACAAACACAACCATGACTCTGTGTTACTTCGGTGTGTAGACAAGGTTGAAGCTGAAAGGATCATGGCTGAGTTGCATGAAGGCACTTTTGGCACCCATTCCAGTGGGCATACTATGGAAAAGAAAATCCTACGGGAAGGCTATTATTGGTATACCATGGAAGCAGATTTCTATCAACACTCTCGAACCTGCCATAAGTTTTATATTTATGCTGACAAAGTGCACGTACCTCTGGTTCCTCTGAATGTCTTGACGGCTCCTTGGCCCTTTGCTCTGTGGGGGATTGATATGATTGGGGAAATCAAGCTAACCTTCTCCAATGGACATCGCTTCATATTAGTGGCCATTGATTATTTTACAAAGTGGGTGGAGGCAGCTTCCTTCACTTCCGTTACCAAGAATGTTGTCGCCCGGTTCATCAAGTAGAATCTCATTTATCGTTACGGTATCCCGAAGAGGATCATTACAGATAATGGTACAAACTTGAATAATACTATGATCACCGTCCTATGCGAGCAATTCAATATCCAGCATTACAATTCTTCCCCTTACCGGTCGAAGATGAATGGTGTTGTCGAAGCCGCAAATAAGAACATTAAAAAGATTATACAAAAAATGACGGTCACATACAAAGACTGGAATGAGATGCTACCATTCGCTCTCCACAGATATTGTACCACGACATGCACATCAACCGGAGTAACACGCTATTCTCTGGTATACAGCATAGAAGTTGTTTTACCTATTGAGGTCCAGATCACCTCTCTAAGAATTATGAAGGATGTAGGGATGAATGAAGAAGATTGGATCCATACTCGACTTGATCAAATAAACTTGATTGATGAGAAAAGGCTTGCTGCTGTATGCCATGGTCAAATGTATAAAAAACGGATGATCAAGGCTTTCAACAAAAAGGTCAGACGCCAAGTGTATCAAGTTGGGGATCTGGTGATCAAACGTATCATACTACCGCAAGGTGATCCCATGGGAAAATGGACTCCTACATACGAAGGACCGTTTGTAATCAAAAACATATTCTCTGGTGGAGCAATGATCTTGACCACCATGGATGGCGACAACCTTCCGCACCCTGCAAACGCAGACATAGTCAAAAGATACTACGCAAAAGAGACCTGCTAGGTTGACACACCTAGGAAAAACAAGGGCATCCCGGCGAACCAAAAAGGTTCGGGAAAAAATTAGGGATAAAAAAAAATGTACACCCGGAAAGTTGAAAACCCAAAATGGCAGTTTGGGAAAAAAGGGTTTCCCGGTGGACTGAAAACCCAAAAGGGAGGTCCAGGAAAAGGTTAGGGAATTAAAGCATATGACTATGTCCCGTTGGATCACCTTACGGACAACCTTTGGCTTCAACTGAAAAATTAAAAGGTTCTGATCGATTCAATCATCTTCAGACGAGGCAACAAATAGACAAGATGCTCAGAGATACGAAGGCTATAGCAGAATGGGAACCCCGTAGGATTATTTCACATAGCTATCTTTTCTTTGTATCAAAATTTTCATTTTTTACGACGACATTCTCTTACTAGAATGTTTGTCTCATTGTAAAAAAATACTTACTCAAAGTCAATACAAAGATATCTCTTTGAAAGTGCAAAACTATTTGTTTTTCTTTACTCTTGTTTTGTTTACAAAAACGTCCAATGATTTATTTTTGAACATATGCATTTGAATATAATTATTGTTTATAAATAAACAAAATAGAAAGACAATCACTGATGGGTTTAAGAGGTAGGGAAATCTCTCTATGCTATTTCCATAATCCCCGCAGTGTGCAGCTTAATCCCCAGTAGAACAGAGTTTCCAGTTATCAATCTGCAGTAGAAGTCGTCAAATTTCTCTGAGTTCCCCAGACAGGATTTTTTCAAGTAATACACGTCATTTCCCTTACAACAGAGTTTATTTCTCCAAGCAGAAATTCATCAACACTTAGACTTCACAACATGAAGACTTATACTCCATATCCTCAGCAGCAGTCAGGGATTTATTTTCCCCAAATCCAACAGCAGTGCAGCAAACTAGCTCACATACGCATACATCGCATCCATATATCATAAACATTAATAATGCGAATGCATTATAGTATGCATTTCATACAACATAACATTGCATATTAGCTAACATTTTATCTTTTTCAGGATAAGATTAATCAAATAGCTACCATTAACAATGTTCAAAGTCTTCAGGTACAGTTCAAATATGCTCCAGACACGGGTGCCATTCTGATACTCATTCAAATTCACTTCTCAGATACAGTTCAGATACGCTCCAAACACGAATGTCGTTCTGATACTCATTCAGTTCTCAACTTCCAGATACAGTTCAGATACACTTCAGACACGAATGTCATTCTAATACTCATTCAGATTCAACTTCTCAGATACGCTCCATACACGGATGTCATTCTGATACTCATTCAGATTCAACTTCTCAGATACAGTTCAGATACGCTCCACACATGGATGTCATTCTGATACTCATTTAGACTCAGCTTTCAGATACACTCTAGACACGGATGCCATTCTAATACTCATTCAGACTCAGCTTTTAGATACAGTACAAATACGCTCTAGATACGGACGTAAATCTAATACTCATTCAAAATCATCCTCCAGATGCGGTACAGATAGGCTCCAGATACGGATCCCGTTCTGATACTCATTCTTTCAGCTTACAAATTACAATTCAGCAATCACTTTGGATGGCATCTACAATCCCATCTCCAACAACTTTCTATCACCTCTCCAAATGGCATCTTTAAGCCCATTCCCTCTACCATCACATCGCTGAGTGCAAATTTCTGGCACTCTAGTGTCCAATCATCTTCCACTTTCGAGTCACAAATGGCAAAACATGCCAATCTAACTCTTCAGGCTTAAGAAGATTGAGCAGGGGCAGCTGTTGTACCCTAAAATTTTCCCCCTCACTTATCAAGAATTTTCTCACAAGATCTTCCTTGACCAAAGACTGCACTAGGGTTTGATCAGCTCAAGACACCTCTTTAAGCACTGATGACCAAAATTAGGATTTGAGTTTGCACAAGGACATTTGAACTTCAAAAGCCCCATGTGACTTTCATGGATCATTATTGACCCCCCAAGATCACTAATGTCAAGTTTCAAGCCTTGGATCACATTTTTGCTCAGTCAATTGAGCAGTTGACCTAAAAATCAATTGTATTGGGGAAAAAGTCAACTATGGCCAATTTACAGTAAACTTCAGAACTTTTTATCCACATCAACATTTTAGACTAATATGTATCATTTGATTAAGTTTGTACCACAACTCCTCAATAAATTTGATCAAATCTCCAAAAGGGCAAAATGGTCAAAATTAGGGTTTTGACTGAGAAGGGGCAATTTCTGATTTTTCTTACCTAGAAAATGATGAATTGATTTTAGGAATTATCTCAAGAGTCCAATTTCATCATTTTGACCTATTGGCATGGTTCAAAACATTGCAAGTCCATTGGATTGACAGATGAATTTTTCAGTCAGCTTATCAAAAGTTAATTATATATTGAAGAGTCAAACTTTGACTTTTTCGTCAAATTCAAGTGCCAAAGATCATAATTCATCAAAACATGTAAAAATATGAAACTTATTTATCAATAAATCAAAAAGTCAAGATTTCATTTTGAAAAGTAAAAATTTTTAAACTTAGAAATTTTTCTAAGTGTTGGAAACTTCATGTTTTTTCATAACTTTGAACAACATTTTCACCATGATGAAAGATTATTCAAGAGAAACTTCCAACATGAAAGTTGCAGATCTCCATGAAATCTACAACTTTTCTTTACATAACTTCCTCCAAAAGTTCTTGGATCTCAAGTTATAATTTTATGAACATAGGGTCATGAAACTAAACACTTAGTGAAATTTTGCCCTAATTTGGTCAGGATTTTGACCTAACTTCATGGAACTTTTTCATATAGTTCCAAGGGGAATCTTTAAAAGCAATTCAAAGATGGGTTGTATAGCACATTGAAAGATTTCCAAAATGTCAAATAACTCCTTGACATCATTCTCGAGGAGGGAGAATCGAAGAGATGAAGTTAGGGTTTTGTCACTTAAATTACAAGGCATTTTGTGATGAACAAGAATTCAATTTCAAACCTATGCTGCACAATCTTGTTTTGCAGGCCTCTAAACCTCAAGATATCTCCATAATCAAAAGATTACACTTGCTTTTGAGCTATTATCCACTTGATTCATGGTTTATCCAAGCAAATTTTCCATTTATGGCACAAAGTAACCATTCCATTCTTGTAAAGAGGCTTTAATCACAAAGTCAATGCGTAGATCTCCTAACTTGTTCCTTCTGATCACAAGCAATGTCAAAGGAAAAAGCAATATTTCTAGAGCCTCCCATAAACTCAGGCCATGCTTGTACTTCATCTTGGAACTATATTGTCACTTTTATTCAAAATCAAGTAACATAGCCATAAGTCTATATCTTGCTTTTCTGACCTCCTCATGTCCTCTAATCTTTTTCATATAACCACGCAAGTTATTTGCAAGCCGGACACGAAAAAATAAGACTAAAAAACTCCCTAAAACAGATATTACACAAAACCTCCATCTTTGTGTCATTTCTGATTTTGAACTTCAATCTTCAAAACCACTCGTGCATTTCTTGGCCTTTTTGTTTCAAAAGCTTCCTCATACCAAATACAGACCATTCCTGTCCCTGTTTGCAAACTGTAACTCCATCTTCATCAACTTCCATAGCCAAAAACAGAGCATTACAGTTGGACTTCTCCAAGTCATTTCAGGCATTCTCAACTCTAGCAAACCATTGCATTAGCTTCCTAGGACCTCAAGGAAGATAACTTGATCATCACCACTGCTTGAAACAAGCTTAAACTCCAAACACGATTTCCAGTTTTGAGGTAAGTTTTCTTAACTTGTAACTCTTCATACATGCATCATCAATAGTTTATTTGTGAATAAAACATGTAGATATCATTGCCCTTAAGCTAACCATGTCCTTAGTTTCCATTAATTTTGCTTGAGCTTAGAGAATTTTGAAACTGAAATTTATGATTTTTTTAGGGTTCAGATTAGGGCCATTAAAATTCATGCTTATCTTTGGTCCATAGTTTTAATAGTTTACATTTCTGGAATCATGAGAAAATTTGCTATAAATTCCATGTTTACAGTTTTAATTTTTGATGAGAAATGAGCAAGTTACAGTTGGTCTGGCTGGAGGTTGAAGATGAAGTCCTCAAGGTGCGTTTTTCCTTACATATTTATTGTTTTGCTTGTATTAACGGATGTATAGCCACCCCAGTGGTAGAAGCGCGTGCCTATAACCTATGTGACCTAGGTTCTAGCCCTAGTGGTACCTTTTTCATTTTTCATATTTTCATTTTTCTGATTTTGTTGTTTTTGGCAGGCGCTGGGCCCCTTTGGGCCTGGCTTGTTTTTGTTTTTGCTAGCTGACCTCCCTATTGACTAAAGGCACCCCTGGCCCAAGTTTGTTTGTTTTTATTTATTTCATTTTTATTTTCTTAAATATATTTTCTAAATACTAAAAATATCATAAAATACAAAAAAAATGATATATTTATATTTTGACTTAGTTATTTTATTTTACTCACAAAAAATATTTTTATTAATTATACTTTATTTATTTTTTACTTATTATCTTATAAATATAAATAAAATTAGGTTATTAGTTATTTTCTTTCATACTAATTTAAATACATTATTTTTGATATAAAAAGGACTAAAAATATTTTATAATACTATAAATATTTTCAAGATAAAAATACTTAAAGTACTTTTTCTAAACTTATTTTCTTTTAATCAACTAAATAGAATTAGGGTTTTATTCAAAAAAATCTTTTCTTAATAAAATTTAAACATAATAAATTATTTTCTTTATTTAATTAAGGTTAAGACAAATCTTCTTCATGAAAAAAAAATCAAACAAAAATACATTTTCTTTACATCTTGCATTTTTTGTACATTCATTCATTTTATACTTTGTATTTATTTATTTCCTTGTACATTGATATCAATTAAATATGGTTATACTAGACTAATTAGGTTTAAATTCTTGAAATCCCCCATTCATGAATTTGTATACCCCCCTCCCCACAAATGTTGTAATAGCGTAGTAATTTTAAATTTTGCAATTTATCGCTTTTATATAACATGCTAGTAATTAGGATTTGTATGGAAAGACTAAAACCAATACTTAGAAAACCCTAATTCAAGATAAAAACAAGCATGAAAATGATACAATTGCACACAAGCACCCCTAGGGTTATCCAACTTGGTTGCCTTATACAAAATGACCATATTACGCATGTAAGGTATCTTAGAAAAAACAAGCAAATACAAGATCATAGTCCCTCAATGGCGCTTTCTAAGTTGCCTTACAAATGATCTTAGTCCCTAAAAAAGAATTCTAAGATACCTTGCGACATTGCTAATCATGGTTATACGATGACCCCCGCCTGTCCCGCTTACATCCAAAGATAGGTTTGCTTACCAAATCAATGGTAAGCCAACAATGTTAAAGGAAATGAAAATGAACAAGAAAGACATTTGAGTAGGTAGATTGCTCCTAATTACTTGCTCCATTTCAAAACAAACATCCTTGCTATTTTCAAAAACAAACGCTTACACTTTCAAAACATCTTACAAAACTTGAAAACATTTTCAAAAGATAAACATCTTTGTATACATTCTTACAAATGAGAATCATTACAAAGATTTCCTAAACAATGGCCTCTTTACAAAATACTTTCAAAAACCACACAAAACACAATTTCAAACAAAATCAAGTGATCTAGAAAGTAACTAAGAGCCCATGGATAACCATGGATGAAAAGGGTGCTAATACCTTTCCTTTTCATAATCTACCCCCCAAACTCAAGAAATAATCTCAAAGGTCTTTCCTGTGCTTTTTCACCTTTCCTTTTGGATAAAATAAAAGTAGATGGCAACTCTTGCTAACCTCAACATTTGCAATCAAACGTAAAAACTTCAAGTCAGTTCTCCCACCGTATCACAACCATCTTTCCTAAAAAGGTACAAGATTAATTATATGCGATGCATGAAATGCATTTTATGATGATGTTCTCAAAATAAATGAGACTATACTGTATGCAATATGTATGCGCACATCATGATGTATGAACATGAAATGCTATTGTGACATATCCGAGTCTGGAAAAATAAATTTTTCGCTGCTGCTGGAGAGTACTGGAAATTGAATTCCTGACCATTGTAGAAAAATTGGTTCTTCTACTTCCGCTGGGGATGATGAGTAGAGATGATTTGTCGAGGATTTCCTCTTTCTGTTTGAGAATACTCGGCTAGGATTTTTTTTATCTTCTGTTTAAGAATGAATCTATGGGGAGACAAGTACTTCTGCCTGCGAATATTCTACTGGGGAGAAGATGCTCTATTTGGGGAGTGATCCGCTGAGGGAGAAGAATTCTTCTGTTGGAATATTCCATAATGAGAAAAGAATTCTGTTAGAGACTCTACTGGGGAATATTCAGTAGCTAGGGAAAAGAAACTCGGTTGAGGATGATCTTCTGCTGCCAAAGAAATAAACTCTAATTGGAATGAAGATTTGAAAGCTGCCGGAGATTATAAAGCTCTGTGGGGAATGAGAGGTCAAACTTAGTTCGTTTTACTCTGTGGGGACGAGGCTTCATAAACTGTCGGGGACAAAAATATACTCAACTGGAAAACATGGATTTCAAATCTCTGAGTAATTCTGCTGGAGAAGGTAATTCCTTCTTGGAAAAAAACTGTAGAGACTAGGTCTGGCTTTCAAACATTTCTTTGTTCCTTAAGCCATTAGCAATTGTCTTTCTGTTCTTTATGTAAATATTTGCAAACAGTAATGATATTCATTATGCATATGCCACAAATAATCACTAGATGTTTTTGCAAAACAAAACAGAAAAATAGAAAACAACCAGTTTTGAACTTTCAAAAACTGAGTTGTATTGATTTTTTGAAGTTTGCCTATAAAAGGCGTTTATGTACAAGGAGACAAACATTCTAGTAAGAAAATGCTGTCACAAAAAGAATTTATAAAAAGTTATATACAAAGAGAAAACGACTATGTATAATGATCCCATTGAATTTCAATTCTGCTATTTCTCTTATGCCTTCGAGCGTCTCATTACTTTGCTTCTTGTCCAAAGTTGACTGGATTGATCGGTACCGCTTTAGTTTGATAGTCTGATACTAAAGTATGATTGCAAGGTGATCCAATGGGACATAGTTATACGCCTTAAATCCCTAATTTTTCCTGGACCTCCTTTTCGGGTTTTCAATCCACCGGGATACCCTTTTTTTCCCAAGCCGCCTTTTCAGGTTTTCGACTCGTCGGGTGTACAGATTTTTTTGTTTTTATCCCTAATTTTTGCCCGAAACCTTTTGGTTCGCTGGGATGCCCCTATTTTTTCCTAGTCCAGTCGACCTAGAGGGTCTTTATTTATGCGTAGTATCTTTTCACTATGTCTGCATTCACAGGGTGGGGAAGGTCGTCACCATCCATGGTGGTTAGAATCATGGCTCCACCAGAAAATATGTTCTTGATTACAAATGGCCCTTTGTATGTGGGGGTCCATTTTCCCCTTGGGTCACCTTGCAGAAGGATGATGCGATTGACTACTAGATCACCCGCTTGTTATACCTGACGTCTGACCTTTTTGTTGAAAGTCTTGATCATCTATTTTCGGTACATCTGACCATGACAGACAACAGTAAGCCTTTTCTCATAAATCAGATTCAGTTGATCAAGTCGAGTCAGGATCCAATCGTCTTCGTTTAAACCCTCATCCTTCATGATCCTCAAAGAAGGGAGCTGGACCTAAATAGGTAGGACAACCTCCATACCATATACCAGAGAATAAGGTGTTGCCCCTGTTGACGTACGCGCTGAGGTGCGGTAACCATGAAATGAAAATGGTAACATCTCATGTCAGTCTTTGTATGTCACCATCATTTTCTGTATGATTTTCTTAATGTTCTTATTTGCAGCTTCAACAACGCCATTCTACTTCGGCCGGTAAGGGGAAGAATTATGATGCTGGATCTTGAATTGTTTACAGAGTTCAGTGATCATTGTATTATTGAGATTTGTACCATTGTCTATGATGATTCTCTCTGGAACACCATACTGACAAATCAGGTTATGCTTGATAAACCGCACCATAACATTCTTGGTAACTGTAGCAAAAGAGGCAACCTCAACCCACTTCGTGAAGTAATCAATGGCCACTAGGATGAAGCGATTCCCTTTGGAAGCGGTAGGTCTAATCTCTCCGACCATGTCAATTCCCCACATTGCAAAGGACCAGGTAGCCATCAAGACATTCAAAGGAACCAGAGGTACATGTACTTTATCAACATAGATATGGAATTTGTGACAAGTTCAGGAATGCTGATAACAGTCTGCTTCCATAGCAGACCAATAGTATCCTGCCCGTAAGATTTTTTAGCCATGGTATGTCCACTAGAATGGGTTCCAAAGGTACCTTCATGTAATTCTTCCATAATTCTCTCTTCTTCGCTCTTGTCTATGCACTAAAGTAAAGTAGAGTCATGGTTGCGCTTATAGAGGATTCCATTACCGAGGAAGAACTTTGCGGAGAACCTTCTCAGAAACTTATTATCATTGACAGATGCCCCCTCGGGATATTCTTGAGCCTCGAGATACCTCTTTACTTCATGAAACCAAGGTTTGTCTCCTACTTCTTCAGTGTCAATCTCATAGCAATATTCTGGTTCATCCAACCTCTCAATAGTGATCCGAGGAGCCTCGTTATCCCATCTGACCTTGAACATGGACGACATAGTAGCTAGCGTGTCTGCTAACTGATTCTCTTCTCGTGGGAAATGTTCAAAGGTGACCTCTTCAAAGTGTGGAAGAAATGTCAGCATATGTTCTTTGTAAGGGATGAGATTCGGGTGCTTCATGTCCCACTCGCCTTTGATTTGACTTTTACCAAAGCTGAATCCCCGAATACACTCAAGAAATTGATCCTTAGGTCAATAGCAGCTTTGATACCCATGATGCATGCTTCATACTCTGCCATGTTATTGGTACAGTTGAAACATAGTATGGCAGTGAAAGGAGTATGACAGCCTTCTAGAGAGACGATCACATCAATAACACCATTGCCAAGCGTGTTAGAAGCCCCGTCCAAAACCATAATCCATCGGGATCCTTTCTCAGGTCCTTCATCCGGTCCAGGTTCTTCATAATCAGTTACTAACATAATATTCTCTTCCGGGAAATCAAAGTTCATGGATTTGTAGTCGTCCACAACCTGATGAGCCAAATGATTAGCCAATACGCTTCCATTGATTGCTTTCTGGGTTGTGTATTGAATGTCGTATTCAGTTAGAATCATTTTCCATCTTGCTATTCTTCCGGTTAGAGTGGGCTTCTCAAAGATGTATTTTATTGGATCCATCTTAGATATCAACAACGTAGTGTGGGTCAACATATATTGTCTCAATCGGCGAGCCGCCCATGCCAAAGCGCAACAAGTTTTCTTGAGCAGTGAATATCGTGTTTCACAGTCGGTAAAATTTTTGCTAA
The DNA here is from genome assembly GCA_948472305.1 of Vicia faba. Lineage (NCBI taxonomy): Eukaryota > Viridiplantae > Streptophyta > Magnoliopsida > Fabales > Fabaceae > Vicia > Vicia faba. The sequence continues at coordinate 720,118,251 of OX451741.1, read as the reverse complement.
GGTAATATATTGCATGCTCTTTTCTACCAGACTCGTTATGCTGCCCCAGCACACACCCCATTGAATTATCCAATACTGTTAAGTACATTATCAAAGGTCTTCCTTCAACCGGAGGCATCAGAATTGGAGGCTCTTGAAGGTAATCCTTGATACTTTCAAAGGTAGCTTGGAATTCGTCATTCCACTTTACCACTTGATCTTTCTTCAAAAGCTTAAAGATTGGCTCAAAAGTAGCAGTCATATGTGAAATGAACCTGGAAATGTAGTTCAAACGTCCCAAGAAACCCCTAACTTCCTTCTCAGTACGAGGAATGGGAATCTCTTATATAGATTTTACCTTTGTGGGGTTTACTTGAGTACCCTTGAAACTGAAGATGAAGCTTAGGAGTTTACCAGACCTTACCTCGAAGGTTCACTTGTTCGGATTCAGTCTTAACTTATACGTATTCAACCTATCAAATAACTTTTGTAGATGATCGAGGTGCTCTTCTTCATTTTGAGATCTAGCTATCATGTCGTCAACATATACCTCAATCTCGTGATGTATCATGTCATAGAACAAATCTACCATAGCTCGTCGATAGGTTTCCCCAACATTCTTCAACCCAAATGGCATCACCTTGTAACAGAGAATGCCCCACTGCGTGACAAAGGTTTTCTTCTCCATGTCTTCAGGAGCCATCTTGATCTGATTGTACCTAGAGAAATCGTCCATGAAGGAAAATATCTTATACTGTGCGGTATTGTCAACCAAAACATTAATGTGGGGAAGCGGGAAGTCATCCTTGGGGCTTTCCCTGTTCAAGTCTCTATAGTCCACACACATACGTACCTTTTCGTCTTTCTTAGGTACCGGATTGACATTGGTAACCCATTATGGATAGGAGGTGACAACTAATAATCCGACATTGAACTGTTTCATTACTTTGGCCTTGATCTTTTCTGACATCTCAGGGCGCATACGACATACCTTCTGTTTAACTGGAGGACAATCTTCTTTGGTTGGCAGACGATGTACCATAATATTAGTTTCTAAACCAGGCATGTCTTCATATGACCAGGAGAATATCTCGACATAATCATGTGACATCTATATCAACCGTTGTTTGACATTAAGCTCCAAATTTGCACCTATCTTGACTTCTTTCCTGTCTTCCTCTGTACCCAAGTTTATTGTCTCAGCTGGCTCTTCATGAGGCTGTATGGCCCTTTCTTCCTGTTGTAATAGTCTAGCAAGTTCTCCGGGTACCTCACAATCTTTTTCACCTTCGCCCTCAGCTTGGTTGATCAGAATTTCAAAGACATAACTGGAAATAGCAGAACTGTTATCGATGGGATCCAGAGCGGATATGGATTTGCAGTTGATACATGAGTGTGTGTAAGAGCATAAATGTATAGACAAAGTAAAAGGCAGAAAGGAAAAATAGAGAGCGCAAAACTTGTATGCAAAAACGTCCAATGTTTTGTTGATGACATATGATAATGACATATAATAACCCTCACAAATAAACCATTGTGCCTCGGGTAAGACACAAGTCTATAGAGTTTATATTGTTTATTACAAATCCGAAAAACAAGCAAGATAATTACTGCTGAACAAAAGTAATCGGAACAAAATCTTTGGCCGTCCAGTTACTAGGTCCACCGTTGGAAGTTGGGTAGATCCAGCTGTCAATATCAGAATCCTCATCATTGTCTTCTATAAGATTGACCCCATGATTGGTAATGCATAGGGGAGGTCCTCCAGCCCGAGCACGTCGAACAGCCCTTTGAGCTCCTTCTTCAACTACCGCTCTGGAGTCCTTGAGAGAATCCATCTTCAAAGGAGGTCTGGTGATCTTTGGCACACTAGTAATAGTCTTGGTTGATGCTATAGTCTGGGGAACCTCTTCAAAATTTTGACAAGGGGCATCTATGAACTCACCGTCCATTTCCACATACCTAAAAGAGTTCAGATGGCTTACCATGTACTTCTCTTTACCATGCACGGTGATAATTTCTCCCTTCACTAGATACTTCAACATTTGGTGCAGCATAGAATTAACGGCTCCAACTTCATGGATCCAAGGACGACCCAACAAACAAGAATAAGATGGCTTGATATCCATCACGTAGAAGGTGGATGCAAAGGTCTGGGAACCCACTTTGACAGGGATGTCCACCTCCCCGTGCACCATTCTTTTTGAACCGTCGAAAGCCCTCACCACAATGTTACTGGGCTTTAAGGTCAAACATTTACAATCTAGCCTATCAAGAGCCTTCTTAGGCAGAACATTCAATGACGATCCAGTGTCCACTAGCACATGGGCCATAGTAGTGCCCCTGCATTTGATCGAGACATGTAGAGCATCATTATGCTTTCTCCCCTTGGGTGTCAAATCAGCATCAGAAAAACCCAACCCATTATCAGCAGTCATACTGGCCACACAGTCCTCGAATTGGTCAGCAGAGGTTTCTTACGGAACATGCACAGTCTTGAGAAATGTAACCAAAGCCTTTGCATGAGCCTCAGAACACAATAGCAGAGCCAACATTGATATCTCCAAAGGGGTCTGCCCCAACTGTTCGACCACATTGTAGTCTCTCTTCTTGATTATCTTTTAAAATCTCCTCCATTTACTGTTTAGAGGATTCCAAAATAAATTCTCTAGGTGCCTCCTTTAGGGCAGGCTCACCTACAACTTCTTTGCCTCGAGTCCCAGATGACTCAACGACAGCGGTAATAACTGGAGTAAGGATGGGAGTAGTAGCAGGAGTACTAGCCAGAATAACAACAGGCTTAACACAATCTTTAGGGAGGTCTCGGGAGAGAAAACCCTTCCACTTTGGGTAATTTTGCTGGTCCCGACAATGTTACTGATATCGGGATCAGCCTCCTCAGTTTTTTCGTCTTTAATGGTTAATAAATCCTGCTTGACGCCATGGTAGTAAATGTCAGCACCATAATTCCAAGGAACAGCTTTATCTGAGGAGTATGGTACGGGACCAAGAAAAGTGATTATTAATGGAGCAATTCTTGGATAAGATGTAATCCTAACTTGTCTTTTGGAGGAGACCTTGGAAGGATTGGCGGAAATGGTTATGATAGCAACATCTTCATGTAAAACAGTTGGAACCAGAGTCTTTTCGAACAAAATCTCTTTGTTATCCATCAGGCGTTGAACACCCGCCTTCAGCAAATAACAACCAAAAGGAAGAGATAAACACATGTGGCAACTTTCACCACAGCCTGGAAATAAATCGGCTAGCAACAAATTCTTCTTGACAGTCATGAGAGGAGTAAAAACTTCATCAACATAAGTAACAAATAGATCAATATCAACGGTATTAACACCACGGTTGTGCTTGGGCATGGGAGCAGTTATGACATTAGGCATCTCAGGAGCATCAAAATCAATCTCTGTTGCTTCGATCAGATCCTGTATCTTATTCTTCAGATCCCAACAGTCATTTGTATCGTGGCCTGGACTCTCAGAATGGTAAGCACACCGAGCCTTTGGATTGTAACGAGGAGATGTGGTGTTGGGATTCTTGGGAGCCTCCCTTAAGGTTTCCAAATTAGATTTTAACAAATGGGGTAAAACCTTAGACAATGTCGTATTGATCAGGGTGAACTGCCTTTGAGGTCTTTCTACCCTTGGTTGATTGTTTCGTTGTTGAGTAGCCACATGCCTAGGTATCATCACAACCCCTACCATTGGATGGTGCTCGGTTCTATTCTGAATTATTTGATTGTAAATAGTATTGACCTCCTTCTTACCTATGAATGGCTTTTTCACTGTACTTGAAGAGGTGTATTTCTGGATCTTGCCACTTCGGATCCCAGCTTCTACCCTTTCTCCAGTCAATATCAGCTCTGTAAAACCAGCTGAGGAGCTACCAATCAAGTGATTAAAGAACAAACCAAATATCGTACCAAGAAACATGTCCACCAACTCCCTATCAGACAAAGGGGGTTGGACTCTCCCTGCCAAATCTCTCCACTTCTGAGCGTAGTCCTTAACACCTCCGCTTGCACCCATAAACATACTCTGTAGTTGAGTACGGGTAGGAGCAAGGTCAACTTTATATTGATACTGCTTATAAAAAGCAGCAGCCAGATCTTCCCAATTGCGGACATTGATTCCCTCCAGCTGATAGAACCACTCAAGCTAAGTCCCGGACAGACTGTCTTGAAAGAAATGGACCCACAAGTTCCTATCAGCAGTGTGAGGCTAAATCTTCCTCACATAAGACCGGAGATGAAGCTTCGGACAAGAAACCCCTTCATACTTTGCAAATATCGAAACCTTAAACTTCTGTGGGATGAAAACCCCAGATACCAAATCCAGCTCTTCAAAATCATACGAACACACGTTAATTGTATTAATAAGTTCGAATTATTACAAAGAGTTCCCTTTAAGCTTACAATAAAACAAAACAAAACTTAAATAAAAAATAAAATTAGGTTTCCCATAAGCACATCCTCTTTTGTGCAATGTAGGTGTTTATATTCTTCTCTTCATGAAGTAGTCTAGTGAGTTCCAGGACTTTCTTCTCGCTGGCATAGAATTGAGCTTCAAACGTATCCCACTCCTCCTTAAGTTGAACCCAAGATTTTTGTAACTCCCCATGATCAGTTGGCATGTCAGGATGAAGAACAAGATAAGGAGTGTCTCCTTCAGAAACCGGTTCCATAATCATAGGTAGGATGGCGGGGTAAGGTATTATAAGACTTTGAGCACGGGCTCGTACCCATTTTAGATAAGGCTTAAGAGGGATGGAATTCTTGTGCCCCAATATCTTTCTATTAACTTTATGTATCATGCCCCAAGCTTGCATGGACCTTTTACGATAACCCTAAGCATCATTCTCATTGTCGAAGGCGATTCCTTGGATAAGTGTATCATGAGAACCATCCCTTCTCGCATATCCAAACTGTCGCAGTGCCAAACAAGGATTGTAAGTGATTCCTCCCCTAATTCCTAATAGAGGGACATTAGGGAATTCTTCACATCGATCGAAGATGGTAACATTCTCCGAGGATCGAGGACACCAATGAATACCTGGATGTGTAAGAGTCATTAGCCTATGAGACCATCTCAAACCCTGTTTATTCTTCAAGATGGATTGGGGTAGGTGCGAAATAAACCACCTATCGAAAAGAGGAGTGCAACACAGAAGGGTCCCTCTTTTCCTTATAGTGCGAGTATGCAGAGAATGTAGGATATCTCTAAGCAGAGTAGGTACTGGATTGCGTGAAAGGAAAACCTTAACCGCATTTACGTCTATGAGCTGGTACGGATTATGAAATAGTACTAACCCATAGATGATAAGGGATAACACCTCTTCAAAAGCTTGTAAGTCTAGGGTATCCAAAAAATGATGAGCTTTGTCAAACAAGAACTTAGCCAAAAAAACCTTGACACCTCTCCTAGTTTCCCAATTTGCTACTACATCAGACCGTTGTAAGGACAGAGCTTTAGAAATATCTTTAGGTTTAGGGTCTCTTTCCATACCACTTAAAGGTACCTTTTTAATTATAGGCACCCCCAGTAACAAAGAAAACTCCTCCATAGTAGTCACTAACTAGTAATCCGGAAAAGTGAAGTAGTGATGTAGAGGGTCAAAGAATTGAAAGAGCACTTTTAACATCTCTTCATCGGGGTTTGAGATGACTAAGCTGAGAAGTCGACCATATATTTCAGTGAAGGGAGAGCTTTCAGGAACCCTTGATACTAACTTCTTAAGCTGAGGAGGTACCTTTACCAGACTGACTTGGATAGTGAATCTGCGGGCGAGGGCCATGTCATACAAAACAAGACAAAAATAAACCCGAAGAATCCTTGAAATGGTTTGTATGATATGCTATGTTATGATGTAATTATTATTCTCAGATATAGAAGATATAGCATACACAAGAAAATCACACAAAGACCTTAGGTTTAAGGCTTGTTAGGGTTTTAAGGTAATACCCTCTTGAAGTTGGGTTGGTTCAACCTGTCCTAAATACAGTAATCGGGTTCTAAGGTATCTCAATATCACGACCTTTCCCCCCAAATTTCATTCCGATAGACAATTGACTTGCCACCAAAAAAAAACTCAAGAGTCAAATCTCAATGAGTGTAGCATCGAGTATCAACCGACTTTGAGTTTACACCAAAGACGGCTATCTCACTATGTCCTAAAAAGCCAAGTTGGTCAATTAAGGTGCTAAGGTCAGTTGACGCTTTATGATACCACGCAGCGGCCCCGTATTCTCGTTGATTACTCAAGGTCTACCAGTACACACCAAAGTATCACATCAACATAACTACTGTTTCAACCGTGTGGGTATACCCCGCACAACTCCCTCACAGTTTATTGCTACTTACCTAAAAGGAATTCCCCAATCCAGGTTTAGGATCCAAACAACCCAAACAGATACCCTTAAAAGTAAATCAAACAAGACAAGCCAAAGCAGCAATTTAAATGACCTAGATCCTAAGGTAAACCAAACTTTATAAATCATGTTCCTCAACAGAGTCGTCAGTTCTGTGATACGGTGGTAGAACCGACTGTTAATACTAGTTTTGTGTTTGCATTCGCATATATGCGGTAAGCAAGAGTCGTCACCGTCTTTTATATTATCCAACAAAGGAAAGGTAAAAAAAGAACAGAAAAAAAACCTTTTGTTGAGAGTTTTTTGAGTAAAGGGGGTAGATTATAGAAAGGGAAGGTATTAGCACCCTTTCTATCCGTGTTTTTCCATGGGCTCTTAAGCACTTTTCTCATTTTGAAATTGCTTTGCGCGTGTGTTTTGAAAAAAATATTGTTTTACTTCTGTGATACGGTGGGAGAACTGACTTGGATGTTTTGTGTGTGATCGCAAATGTTGCGGTTAGCAAGAGTCGCCACCGACTTTTCTTTTATCCAAAAGGAAAGGTGAAAAAGAACAGGAAAGACCTTTGAGATTATTTCTTGAGTTCAGGGGGTAGATTATGAAAAGGGAAGGTATTATCACCCTTTTCATCCATGGTTTTCCACGAGCTCTTAGTTACTTGCTAGATCACTTGCTTTTGTTTGAAAATGTGATTTGTGTGGTTTTTGAAAGTATTTTGTAAAGACGCCATTGTTTAGGCAAGCTTTATAATGATTCTCGTTAATGTATACAAATGTGTTGATCTTTTGAAAATGTTTTCAAGTTTGAATGATGTTTTTGAAAGTGCAAGTGTTTGTTTTGAAAATAGCAAGGATGTTTTTGTTTTAAAATTGAGCAAGTAACTAAGGGAATTCTACCTACTCAAAAGTCTTTCATGTTCATTTCCTTTCTCCTTTGACATTGTTATCTTACCATTTGTTTGGTAAGTAACCATATATTTGGATGTAAACGGGACGGGCATGGGTCATCGTATAACCATGATTAACAATGTTGCAAGGTATCTTAGCATTTTTATTTAGGGACTAAGATCATTTTGAAAGGCAAGTTTTGATAGCGTCATCAAGGGACTATGATCTTGTATTTTTGCTTGTTTTTGCTAAGATACCTCACATGCATAATATGGCCAGTTTTTATAAGGCAACCAAGTGGATTTTACCCTAGGGGTGCTTGTGTGCAAGTGTATTGATTTTCATGCTTTGTTTAGTCTTTGATTAGGGTTCGCTATTTGTTGATTTTATCTTCTCATACAAACCCTAATTACTAGCATTTATATAAAGCGATAAATTGCATAATTTAAAATTACTACGTTATTACATCATTAGGGGAGGGGGTGTACAAATTTACAAAATGGGGATTACAAGAAAATTAAACCTAATTAACTATTACAACCATATTGAATAAATGTACAATAATTGAATAAATATACAAGGAGATAAATGGAAAAGAGATGGTATTGTTTGATTTTTATGAAAAGGTTTTATAACCTAAACCTAATTAAGAAATAATTAATGAAAATTAAATAAAATAACTTAAACTAATTAAGAAAAGAAATTAACTTAAAAAAGGATTTTTTTAGGGTTTTTTTATGAAAAGGTTTTTAATTAATAAAAATAATATGAAAATTAATTAACTAAAATAAACCTAAGTTCAAAATTAATTTTAATTAAGAAGATAAAATAATATAATAATTTAACCTAAGTCTAAAAATTAATTAATTAAGAAAAAAAAGAAATTAATTTGTTTTAGGAAAATGTTTTTTTTTAGTTTTTAATAAAGAAAAAAAATTAAAAGATGCTACTTTGAATAAATCACGAATAATAAAAATAAAAATATTTTTGGTGAGGTTTTTATATATTCATAAAATAGACCTAATAAAATAGTAGTGTACAAAAAATTAGTTCAAAAGGAGTTAACTTGCTGGGTTAAATAAATTGTTGAAGTTTGTTAAAAATGCAAAATGAGTCAAGTGATAAAAATAAGATATTTGGTCCTGCCAAGGCCTAAACTCAAGACATTCAGGTTGCTGACTCAAAATAATACCACTAGGCTAGGCATATTTCCTTGTCAACCATGCGCTTGCGTAATATTATTTGAGAACATTGTTTCCTGAAACCACAAAATCACAAAATAACAAAAATATGCAAAAGGGGGGTTCACCATGGTTTAAACCCGCGCCCTTAAGGTGAAAGTGACATGAAACGCGCGCTGCTTTCCACTAGGGTAGTTGTTACATTCGTTAGTGAAACAACGATCATTAAATATAAAATGAACTTGGATGTAAAAATTTGAAAATGGTCAGGCCCTCCTTCTTCTTCCTCCTGCACGCTGTTACTGTTACTGTAATAACATGTATTTTCAATTTTTTTCAAAAAAAACTCTAACTTCCTCATTTCTCAACCAAATTCAAAATTGTAAAAATGAAACTTGCTTAGAATTTCGCAAGGATTTAAAATATGTAATTAGTTTTTATTTATTCCTATTAACTCATGAATCTCTACCTGTACCAAACTAAAAACCTAAATGTCCAAAAAAGTTTGTTTCAAATATCCCATCCCACAGTCAATTAAAATGAAATTTAAGGATATGGTTAGCTTCATAGACATGATATATACATTTTTTCTTTTGAGAGTAAGTGAAAATGATGCTTGTATCAAGATTTCAAAGTTGGAAAAACTTACCTCTTGATTCAAAAATTCAATGGCCTCTATACGACTTCCAGAAACAATATGATGATTGATTTAGCTTACTGGGACCTTGGTGAGTATGTTGCAACTTTTACTTTGCCTTGAAAGTGTCTGGATTGGTCTACTCAAGTCAAGTTGCAATGGTAGATTTTGAAAATAGTGGATGATGAAAATTATGTTATAGTGAGGAAACAGGGGTATGGATAGTTTCTATATGATATATATGAAGTGTTTAGAGGATTTGTTTGGACAATAGTTGCAAGAGTGATGAGTTTTGAAGTTAAGGTTTCAAAAGCTTAAAAATAGTGATTTTTGGACAATTAGGGTTTGAGAGTGTATGAGAGGATTTAAAGGCTTGTAAATGCATTCCCTCATTTGCATAAGAGTGTCTTGATATATAGGAAAAGGTTTGGAGACTTGAGATGGTCAGATTACCAAGATCACATGTTATGGCATTTTTGCTTGTTTTTCAAGCAAAGTGGAAAACCAAAATGCCAATGTGTGGTACAAGCTACGTAGAGTGGTTGAATCACTTTAAACATGCTTCTTTTGAGTTGCTAGGTTGAGTGTGTGCAGATGGAGCCATTGAGAGGGTCGAGAAAGGATTGACATTGTGAAAAAGCTTGCTTTACAAGAATTGATATGTTACTTTTTGCAATTTCAATTATAAATGGTATCAAGACTTGGAAAAAATATCAAATCCTTGTGTAATACACTTAGGGTCTATGTAATTATTTAATTATGGAGATATTTAGAAGCAACATGGCCTGAAAAGTGAGATTGAATGATAAGGCTATGAGATTTGATTATGAGTTCATCACAAAAATGACTTATAATTCAAGTTTATCATGCCAACTTCAAGTCTTCGAATCTCCTAGCTCAAAAATTATATCTTCAAGTTCTTGGATATTTTGAAAATCTTGGAACATCCTCTACAACTTTCATGTTGGACATTTTTGAAGAATCAATTCGGAACTAGGTGAAAAGTTGCCATGAAGTTAGGTCAAAATCCTGACTAAAATACTCAAAATTTCACTAAGTATTTTTAGTTTCATGGACATGTCTTCATAAATTCATAACTTGAAATCCAAGAATTTCTAGAAAAAGTTATGCCCTACAATTTTTTAGATCTCATTGAGATCTAAAAATTTCATGTTGGAAGTTTTTCTTGAATCATCTTGCATCAAGGTGGAAATTTGGCACAAAGTTATGAAAAAATGTTAACTTTCTAACACTTAAAAACATTTCTAAGTCTTAGAATTTTGTCTTTTCAAAGATAAATTTGACTTTTCAATTTCTTGATGAACAAGTTTCATATTTTTACAAGTCTTGATGAAATATGATTTTTGAAACTTGATTTTGATCAAAAAGTCAAAGTTTGACTTTTCAGTGCACAATTGACTTTTCATCAGTTGACTGAAATTCATCTGTCAATCCAATGATCTTGAGCAATGTTTTAGGCCATGCCATTAGGTAAAGTGATGCAATTTAACTCTTGAGATTATTCTTCAAACCAATTGATCATTTTCTAGGTCAAAAGTCAGAAATTGCCCCTTTCTCAGTCAAAACCCTAATTTTGACCATTTTTCCCTTTTGATGATTTGATCAAATTTTTTGGGGAATTGTGGTCCAAACTTGATCAAATGATACATATGAGTTTATAATGTTGATGTGGATAAAAAATTATGAAGTTTGATTGTGAATTGGCCATAGTTGACTTTTCCCCAATACAACTGACTTTTAGGTCAACTGCTAATTGACTGAGCAAAAGTGTGATCCAATGATTGAAACTTGACATGAGTAATCTTGGGGATCCACAATGATCCATTAAAGTCATATGAAGCATTGAAAGTTCAATTATCCTTGTTCAATCTCAAACCCTAATTTGGTCATCAGTGCTTAAGGAGTTGTCTTGAGTTGATCAATCCTAGTGCAGTTTTGAACCAAGAGTGATCTTTGTGAGAAAATAATTGATAAGTGAGAGGGAAAATTTTGGGGTACAACAACTTTGTGATAACTCTTGTTTCTGTCCTCAAGAGTGTGACGAAGTTGTTTTTGAAAACTGTTTTGAAAGTGTTTGTGTGAAAAGATTTTGAGATTTTTGAGCAAGTACCTATGAACTATCTACCTACTCGAAAAAAAGGTTGTTCGTTTTTTCTCATTTCCTTTAGACAAAGCTATCCTACTATTAAGGAGTAGGTAGCCCTATCGTTGGAGTTTAAGGGACAATCGAAAGGGACATTTTTACGGTCACAAAAGCAACGGTTAGGAAACTTTAGTAATTACCCTAAAGTTCTAAAGATCTTTCAGAGGCAACAATCGAATGGGTCATTTTGATCTTTTTTGGACTAGAGGGTAACCACTAAAACTCCATATGCTTCATGACCGTTTACCGAAGGCAACCGAAGTGGTGATACCTTAGGGGTGCGTATGTGCGAGTGTATTTGATTTCAGATATATTAGTCTGTGTTTAGTCTTCTAGCGATTGGTTTTATCTTGTTCATGCAATCTTATTAGCTATACATCTAACAATTAATATATGCACAAAAATATAAAGTGTGGAAACGTAAATTCCTACGATATTACATGGCTTCGGGGAGAGGGATTTAATTACAAGTCCAAAACCGGGAAAAATATAAAGGAAAACAATAAAAGGCCTGATAGTTTGGCTACATTGATATGTACAGGAATATAAAAGTGCGAAAGAAGAAAATGCGCGCGAAATAGGAAATTGCGTACAGGAAACTTTTTGATGTTTTTTGAATTAGTTTTAAGAAAATAAAAGGCATGTTTTTTTGTTTTGTTTTTAATTTACGAAAATATTAAATTAAAGTCTAATTAATAACATAAAATAAACCTAATTAATATTTTTTTTATTTTTGAATATTAAAGAAAATAAGAATTATGAAATATAAAACCTAGTTCTACTTAATCATTACTTTAGGAAAATATTAACTAATTTATTAATTAATTAATGATCTATTTTAAAAAGGCTAATTATTATTTTTGTGATTTTTTGGTTTTAAGGTTAATTAATAAAAATTAAATCAAAAGAAGAGATAAAACATAAAGAATAGAACAAAAAAACAAAATAAATAGGCCTGTATCCTGTGTTATGAGCACGAAATGCAAATCGTATCCTAGCTATGGCACGATCGGATTTTAGGCTCAAACCTTGTGATTCTCACGCCCAAACCTCATAGTTTTAGGTCCTGAGCAACATTTTAACAAACCAAGGCATTAAAATGTACAGATAAATGAAATTCGAATTAAAATTTTTACCAAATACACAGGTTCGGATATGTAGTGTTCTTGGTCGTGCAAGGGCCTAGGGATGGTCTAGATCAATTCCTGGGAATGCTGGGAGAATGACTATAGTGTTAGTTTTCCACGAAACAACTTGTAAGTGCGGTTACAAATTTTTGACGAATTTATGAAAATGGAGAGTTTGAGAGAGGGCTTCTGTAGCATGGTAAGTGTCTTTTTTTTCTTCTCTAATGCTTGCAAATGGTCCAATATATATAGGAGGGAAGGAATGAATGGTCTTGAATGCAAAATCCATGCCATAATTCCTTGTAATGAAGCATTGATATAATATTCAAAAACTTGCCAAATTGATGTTTTAAAGAACCAAAATGCAAAATTTGAAAACTTTGCCAAAATTACTTTTGCGCCATTTCTTGAAGGGTATGAACCTGGACATCATTTTCTGCATGGCTTGGGCCCTTGTTCAAGATAATTCCAAGCCCGTTTGTGCTATGCACCTCCCTTTGTTATTTAAACCACTTATTTCATGTTTTATTGAAAATAAATCTAAATAAATGGAAAATAAATGCATAAAAAGTAAGAACAAAAGGGGAAGAGCTTATGGGTCCTATAATATGCAATGGAGAAGTTTAAAACTCAAAGAAATAAGTTAATTCCTTGAAAACTCAACTTTGCTCGATGTATGATTTTTGAATTTTCAAAACATTTCCCAACTTGGGAAAACCATAACTTGCTCAATTTTTGTCCCAAGGAGATGATCTTGGACTTTCTGGAAAGCTTAAGATGTCTACTTCAATCCATCTTTTGATCAGTTTTGTATTTGAAGATGTTATGTTGATGTAAAAGGTATGGACAAAAAGTGTCTTTCGTTGACTTTATGAAAATGAAATGTAATGTATGAGCTTGCATCTTTGATATGGTGCACTTATTGAAATTGAAGATAAAATATGGATTGTAGGGAATTGGATTCTCTTCAAGATTAAATTTTGTTGGGGCCAAATGGACAAAGTATGAGAAAGTTATGCCCAGTCAAAGTTCAGTTTACTTTTCCTATAGAAACCCTAATTTTGCAAATTTGACTTTTGATGAATTAGGAGAATTTCTTAAGGAATCATGGTCAACCATTGATCGGATGCTGATTATCAATTCAAAACGATGTTGTTGACAAAAAATCTTGAAGTTTGATTGTATATAGGCCACAGTTGACTTTTGACCTAGTACAGTTGATTTTCAAGCATTTGGGAAATTGACTGTGCAAACTTGTTCTGCAAGGCATGAAATTTTTCATGGACATTCTTGGAGGCATAATAGGACCATGGAAAGCAATTGAAGTCTTTGGATTTGACACATCCTGATTCAAATGAAACCCTATTTTGGGGTTCATTGCCTTTGGAGGAGAATTTGTCTGATCAATTCTTGGGCATCCTTGGGCAAGTTGAGGACCTCAATAGGCATGTGTTGAGTAAAATGAGAGGGAAAATTTTATGGTACAACAACGATGTTCTTCAGTCATATGCTCAGTTAATTGTGTGTTTAAATCCCGATTAAGTCTGGCATCTTGTCCTTGATGTTTCGGTGCTGGTTCGGATACTGAAAGTTTATTTTGAAGAGGCGGTCATTTTTGTAATATTATTTTTGTTGAGGATTTGTAGTAAACTCTTTTTTGTTTTCGTTATCCCTACTTTTTCCTAAACTGGTTCTTTTGTGGTTACAGTCAGTGGGATGCCCCAGTTTTTTCTTAAGTGTCCTTCATAACTTTTGACTTAGAGGGCTTTTATTTTGAGAGATAATGACTTCCGGATTTAATAATTATGCAAAACCATCACCATCTTCTGATTTAGAAGGACGTCCTTGATGCCATTCATTATGTATGAAGTGGACTATTGCGATTGAATGCGCATCTGAATTAACTGAGAAAACTACCCTGCCCCAGGTCATTATTAAGGGTTTTAGTCTGTGCGAAAAGAAAAAACTCCTACTCCTTAGGCTCAAAGGGATTGACTAGGGATTATCTTCCTTATAACTTCACTGTTTGGGATTTGAAACAACGCATGTACATCGTCACCGGAGTCTGTTCAAAAGCATATTGTAAATATTGTGGTATCGTTTTTGTCATCCTCCCTCCAAAAGCTTATTGCTTTTAACCAAGAGTTGAATATCACAAACAAGAAGTAAAAGCACAGTTTAAGTATAGTGACAATGAATGAAATAATTCAAGACAAACATATGTAATGCATTGATGAAATGACAAAGTTTGACATAAATAAATGTTCGAACAATCAAAAGAAAATTACAACTTGAAAATTCTAATGAATAAAAGCCTCTTTGTCTGAACTTGTCGCTTCAGATGATGTGCCTTCGAGGGATGGCAGAAGAATTCAGTTTGGCCATCTTGTGTGAACTCCAGCACTCCTTTGTTGATCAAGTCCTGAGTCTTATTTTTCAATTCCCAACAGTCATTCGTATCATGTCCAATACTATTGGATTGTTATGCGCATATTAAATCATAACGGTAGTTAGGGGAAGAAGTTTTAGGGTTTGGATGAGGTCTTATCAATGTAACCAAATTCATCCTCAACATACGTTACAATGCTTGAGACAATGGCATGTTGATTTTTGTAAACTAACTCTTGGGCTTGTCTTGCCTTTGCTGATTACCCCGTTGTGGTTGGCGAGGTATTTTTTGGACCCTTGGCATAGCAACCGTTTTGAAAGCTGTTTTTTCAACCAAATATTCTTGTTTCAACTAAGTCTAATTAAAGTCTTGATCTCCAATTCTCGTTGTTTGCTCCATATGATTGCATCTATCTTAATTAAACTTGTTGACTAGGGCTCTCATCTCTTCTTGTCCCCGAGCTAAGTTTTGGATAAGAGCCATTTAACTGATCATTTGGATTCTCATCTCCTCTATCTCAGCTTGCAATTGTTCAAACCGGTCATCCTTGTTGTTGTCAGGATTTTTCTTGGTCATAGTCCCAGCGAGGAGTGCTTTCAATTATTCTTGCCCCTTGGATAGAATCAGGAACATTTCTGTGAGTTGAGCATCTAGAGTTTGGAGATCTTTGTCAGTATGCTCGAGAGCCATTTTTCTTGCTGAAATAAACATCGGGAAAATGAGAGACCTATACTAGAAGACCTGTTAAGTAATGACATGCATGAAATGTTTTCAAGGATCTCGCAGGGTAAACAAGAAAATGTCAGAAGTTGAATTTTACAGCTTTGATTGAAGAACTTTCGTATCGCTGAAGGTCCTTCTACAAGAATCAAGCTCACCATATCGAGTGGGTCATCACCTCTGACTCGAGTTATCGTACCTTGGTATTTTGATGGTATTGGCTAGAGGAAAGTAAATCCCCATTCCCCTTGTTAGACGTCTGGTTTATCATCACATGCATCACAGACCCTGGAGATCCTTGAAATGGTTAAGGAGATGCTATGGGATTTTGTTATGATTTGTATGCTATGAATTAAGCAAAAGTGTAAGGTGGCGTAAGCAAGTAAGCCCTGCAAGAAATCCAAGTTATTGGATAATGACTGTAAACAAATCCTGCAAGGAAATCATGTTGTCAGATAATAAAACACTGCAAGTCGTTCAAGTTGAAAGCAAACAAGTCACACAAGCAGCCTTAGGTTTAGGATTACACGGGGTTTATAGGTAAGTACCATCTTGAAGTTTAGTTGGCTCAACATGTCCTAGTAATAGTAACCAGGTTCTAAGGGATCTCAATATAACTGATCTTTCCACAAGTTTCATTCTGATTGACAACTGACTTTCCACCAAACAAAACTCGGGAGTCAAATCTCAATGAGTGCAGTATCGAGTATCAACCGACTTCGGGCTACACCAAAGACGACTATCTCACTACTTCCTAATGGCCAAGTTGTTCAATTAAAGGTTCTAAGGCCAGTTGATGCTTCATGACACCATGCAGCGGCCTCGTATTCTCCTTGACTACTCAAGGGCTACTGATAGCAACCAAAGTGTCACATCAATGTAGCTATCGCTTCGACCGTGTCGGTATACCCCACACCGTTTCCACAATATATTGCTACTTACCTAAAAGGTGCCCTAGATTCGGGTGTAGGATCTATAGTAACCCAAACAAAGCCCTCAAAAGTAAATCAAACAAAGCACACAAAAGCAGTTAAATAATAAACTAACTCTAAGGTAACCCCCCTTTTAAAGTCCCTAGCAGAGTCATCAGTTTTGTGATACGGTGGCAGAACCGACTGTTAATATTGGTTTTGCGTTTATGTTCGTAAATGTTAAGGTAAGCAAGAGTCGCCACTGACTTTTCTTTTATCCAACAAAGGAAAGGGTGAAAAGAACAGAAAAAGACCTTTCGAGAGTTTTCTGAGTAAGGGGGGTAGATTATGGAAAGGGAAGGTGTTAGCACCCTTTCCATCCGTAGTTATCTACGGGCTCTTAGATGCTAGCTCATGTTTTGAAAATTACTTGTGTTTTGTGTGTTTTGAAAAATGTTTTGAAATGCCTTAGTGCGGCGATTCACTTTGTGATAACTCTTGTATTAGTCCTCAAGAGTGTTGACAAAGCAAATATTTTTGAAATTTCTTTTTAAAATGTGTAAGTGTAAAAAAGTTTGTTTTATTTGAGCAAGCATCTAACAGCTATCTACTTTACTCGAAAAGGTCGTTCTTTTCCTCCTATCCTTTGGACAGTGTTATCCTACTATTAGTTAGTAGGTATCCCTATCGTTGTATGTTTGAGGGAAAATCGAAGGGACGTTACGGTCACAAAGGAAACTTGGCAAGAAATTTTAGTAACTGTTCTACAGTTCTAAGATCACTATTAATAGAGGCAACATCGAGAGGGTCATCGAGGGGCTTGTGATCTTTCAAACTAGAGGACAATCACTAAAACTTCTCACGCTTCGAGAATTGTGACCGTTTTCCGAAGGAAACTGAAGTGGGATACCCTAGAGGTGCGTATGTGCAATTGTTTTCAATTCAGTTATTTATCTTGCGCATTTAAGTTTGCTAACATTTTGTTTTCATTCTTATCATGCAATCCTAGTTACTAGCAGTTAATATGTACAAAAAAATGTAAAATGCGAAAATAAACCCTACGCTATTACATGGTGGAGAGGATATTTACAACGTACAAAATTTGGGAGTGTATAAATTAAAAGCAGAAGGTAAAGCCTAATTACTATTACATTCCAATATACAGTTACATCAATAATGTAAAAATGCGAAAGCAAAATAACGCGCGCGAAATAAAGAAACGTCTAAGAAAACCTAAGAAATTGCCAAGTAAACAAGAAAAATATTTTTGGTTTTTTTGTTTATTTTAAGAGAATAATTAAACTACCTTAAATCTAATTTTAATTTAAAAAAAGATAATTTCTAAATGAACTTAAAGCCTAATTCTAATATATTTGTATTTTTATTTGAGAATATAATTTACACACAAATTAAACAATAAGTTCTAGCTTATTTTAATTAAAAAATGTTAAAGTTAATTAATTAATTAATTTCAGAAATTAATTATTTAATTAGAAAAACTAATCCTAAGTTTTGTTGATTTTTTATTTGAAAAAAAAGTTGTTGATTAAATAAAACAAACAAATTAAAAGAATAAAAAAAATTCAAATGGGCCAGGGTGTTATGAAGCAAAAATGGGGTTTTGTTTGAAAATTTCGCTGGGCCAAAATGTTGAAAACTCATATCTACTTGGATCCAATGAGGAGAGGTCCTGATGGCATATGGTAGATCTGCGCGTGGAAGCTCTTGGATCTAAAATAATCATGATCTGATGGTGGTCAAATTGGAGTGTATGGTACGCGCATGGAATATTGTGCATTGGATCTGCAACAAATTTGTTAGAAAATATAAAAACACCAAGCCTGGGGATCGAACCCAGCCCTTTTAGCTTCACAAACACACGCCTTGCCATTTGAGACACCTGTTCATTCGTTAATCCATATAACATAATAATATTATATTATAAAAACAAATCATAAATTATTCAAACAAAAAACGCGCGCCCGGTGGGTCCCCTGTGATTTAAATGAACCAATCAGAGATACACATCTAGCCATGCAAGCCCTTATTGAGTCAAACGACCAGAGGGACACCAGAGTTAAACTCCGTTCGTCTTCTCTGGTACACCAAAATACGAATCCTGCGAATTTGTTAGTTTCAAGACTGAACCAAGACCCTATTCCACTTAAAATTTTGCCTTGATCACGAATCTGACCTTAAGATTGGCCAGAAAGCTACTGCATCTTGAGTTATGAATGAAAAACCCTAACACGGTTTGATCATGGAATTTTATGATTCAAGGCCCTAGCTTCTCATGTAATACGTTAGAACTGATGCAGACATCATCAATAATATGAATATGAGCTTAAAAAGAATTTATATAGCATGATTTGAAAGTTTGAGATCACGAAATTTTTACCAAAAGTAGAGGCCCGGTTGAGGGCCTATGGGAATGGCACGGCGTGGATGAAGGTAGGTATGTGATCCTGGGAAGCTCAGGATGCTGATGGAGGACTTGAAATGGGCTGAAAGAGGCTGGAGCCTGCTTTTTTTGAATTTCACGATTTTGATATTTTTTACAATTTTTTGGTGGTTCTTCTCAAGCCATTTTCGTGTCCCTTATGCTTCCTAATATGATGTATATATAGAGTAGAAGGAGGGGAGAAGAGAGAAATGGTTTAAACAACCTTAATCATGTGTTTTAAAGCCATGAATAAGAATTTTAATTTTTGGCCAAAGATGTGGAATCTTGTCTTTTTTTGAACTTGAATGAATATGGACACCTTTGCACGAATTCATGGGCCTTATGGCTGTCCAAAGCATCAACCCATATGCCAAAGCCTACTTCTAATTATTTTATACATTTTATTTTATATTTATTTGAAATATATTAAAATAAATATGAATAAAATAGTTAGAAAATGCAAGCCATGGCAAGAATAATTTTAGAGTTCCTCTATAAGCTTAGGGAGATGCTTGAAGTCCAAGAGTTTAAGCCACTTACCTAAAACTTCAAGTTTGCTCAATGCATAATTCTTGAAATTTCCCAAATTTCCCAACTTGGGAAAGCCATAAATTGCTCAATTTTTATCTCATGATGATCATCTTTCTACTTCAATCCCTGTTTTTATCAATTTTGTATTTGAAGATTTTATCTTGAGGTAAAAGTTCTTGGCAAAAAGTGACTTTTGTTGACTTTCTGAAAATGATCTGTAATGTATGAGCTTGTATCTTTCAAATGGTTCATTTCTTGGACTTTAGGGATGAAGAGAAGTTGTAGGTAATGAGATTATCTTGAATATGAGCTTTGGTTGAGGAAAAATGGATGAAGTATGTGAATGTTATGCCTGGTCAAAGTTCAGTTGACTTTTCCTATAGAAACCCTAATTTAGCAATTCTTGACTTTTAATAAATTGAGAGCATTTATTGAGGAATCATGATCAACCCTTGATCAAATGATGGATATCACTTCAAAATGTTGATATTGACCAAAAATCTTGAAGTTTGACTTTACATGGGCCACAGTTGACTTTTGACCTAGCATAGTTGAGTTTCAAGCATTTGAGCAATTGAATGAGCAAACTTGTGGTGGGAGGCATGAAATTTGTCATGGACAATATTGAAGGCATATTAGGACAATGGAAAACATTTTAGACCTTTGGAGCTCACACATCTTGATGAGAAGTGAAACCCTAGTTAGAGGTTCATTGCTTAGGAGAAGAATTTGTCTGGTCAATTCTTAGTTAACCTTGAGCAATTGAGGACCTCTAGGAACATGTTTTGAGTAAAAATGGGAGAGAAAATTTTGGGGTACAACACCCATTCTCCCTTAACCTGAATGATTACCAGGGCTGAGTCCCTGTATACGCTTAACAACTTGATTCTCAAGTCAATAGCAGCTTTAATACCCATGATGCACGCTTCATATTCGGCCATATTATTGGTGCAGTCAAAATAAAGTCTGGCAGTGAAGGGCGTATGAAAACCCTGAGGAGAGATAATTACATCACTGATTCTGTTGCAAAATGAGTTGGAAGCTCTATCGAAAACCATAGTCCGTCGGGATCCTGACTCAAGTCCTTCATACGGTCTAGGTTCTTCATAATCTATTACTAGCATAATATTCTCTTCCGGGAATTCGAAATTCATAGACTGATAGTCATCTACAGCTTGATGTGCCAAATGATCTGTCAGTACACTTCCTTTGATTTCTTTTTGAGTGGTGTACTGAATATCGTATTCTGTCAAGATCATTTGCCATCAGGCTATTCTTCTGGAGAGAGTTGGCTTCTCGAATATGTACTTGATGGGATCTATATTAGAGATCAACAAAGTAGTATGGGTCAACATATACTATCTAAGTCGGTGAGTAGCCCATGCCAAAGAACATCAATTTTTCTCAAGCAGTGAATATCTTGTTTCACAGTCAGTTAAATTTTTGCTAAGGTAGTATATTGCATGCTCTTTTCGACCAGACTCGTCATGTTTCCCCAGTACACACCCCATTGAGTTCTCTAGCACTGTTAGATACATGATTAAAGGTCTTCCTTCAACTGGTGACATCAGAATCAGAGTTATTGTAGGTACTCCTTAATCTTATCAAAAGCTTTTTGACAGTCGTCGTTCCACTTTACTACTTGATCTTTCTTCAACAGCTTGAAGATTGGTTCGCAAGTAGTAGTCAAATGAGAAATGAAATGGGCAATGTAATTCAGTCGTCATAAGAACCCTGTGACTTCCTTCTCGGTACGGGGAGTCGGCATTTCTTGAATGACTTTAAATTTTTCAAGATCAACTTCAATACCTTTACTGCTTACGACAAAACCTAGGAGCTTACCGGATCTCACCCCAAAAGTGCATTTGTTCAGATTCAACCTCATCTTGTACTTCTTCAATCTTTCAAATAATTTATGCAGATGATCAAGATGCTCTTCTTTAGTCTGTGACCTTGCTTTCATGTCGTAGATGTAGACCTCTATCTCGTGGTGAATCATGTCATGAAATAAGGATACCATGGTGCTGTACCCCAATTTTTGACCCTAATATCCCTCTATCACATCATATCAATTTAATCACAACAAGATCACACACTAGGGTTTGGTTCTTCTCCTTATCTTTAGATTTTCTCTATGGGAAATCACCAAGCACCTTGACTTGTATTTTGTGATCATCTATGTTTTGATTATCCTTTAACTAATTAATACAATAAGTGTATGCCCCAATTGATTATGTTGTAGGAGAAAACACAACACATTCCATCAAGATTGATCTATGGATTCATGAGTTCATTTATATGCCTTCCTCAACAAATCTTCATTGAGACTAAAGCCTCAACATTGAATATACTTTGAATAAATATCATAACAAATTCTATTATGATTCATCATACTTCGAGTTGTCAAAGATGGTTCAAAGATACAAGGATTGATTGAAGAATTTTGACTCAATTGAGCAAATCCTTGATTCATTGATCACAAGTGCACATCTCCTTCAATTCAGAAGATTTGAAAGTGGTTTTGGTTGCTATGGTTTCTCCTTATCATCCTAAACAACTCATATTCACATGACAAAAGTATTTTTCTAAAGAGGTAGGTCAAAATTGCAAAGGTTTCCCAAGGCATTTTCTTGCTCTAGGAGCTAGGGTTTTTAACTTCAAAGGGGTATATTTGACTCATTTTTGATATTTTTGAGTGATTACAAAGACATTCTTCTCTTTAAATGGTTATTAACAAATTACTTTAAAAGTTTCAAGGAAATTTTGTGTGTAAGAAACTTGATGATGGAGAAAGATTACAAGTCCTCCAGATGAACCCTCAAATTCCTTTAGGTGGTTTCAAATGATCATAAATTGGTCAATTTTTATCACCTTGAGCCCATTAGTTTTCCAAAATGACCTTAATGATTTTAAGTTAAACCCATCTTTTAAGTGCAACGTATGAAAATGGATGAAAGATGCCCTAAGGATGCAAAAGATTATAGGCCATTTCATGAATTTTTTCCAACTTCAACAAGTCATAACTTTCTCAATTTTTGGATATTTTTAATGGTTCATGTCTATAATTTAATTCAAGAGATCTAATTCATGCCATATTTTTGGTCAACAGCAAATTTCAAGTGGAAGGCCATGTTTGGATGCAAGACATTACAAGTCAATTTTGAAGAAAAAACATAGAAATTTTCTAAGTGTAGAAAGTCAATCTCTTTTTCTCAACTTTGACTCATTACAATGTTCACCTCAAGTATCCATTTGATCCCATTTTTTGCACAATGAAAATCTTGTAACCTCATATTTCTAAGGCTTCAAGAATCATGCCCTAAGACTCCTTGAGTTGAGAATGCCATTGATATGAATTTGGTAAATTGAAACTGAAGTTTCTCTAAAAGTCAGAATTTAAAATCTTTGTTTTGGCTTCTAATCACAAAATTCCCACACGTTTTTGCTTCTAATCGTGTTTAGCAACTTTCCAAAAGCATTTAGCAACATAAAACGCAAGGATTGGATAAGTTTTGATCAAAAATGAGTCACACTTTTCCCATGATGCAGATTCACACGAATTCCCTCCAAACTTCATCATTTCACACACTTGAACATTCCATTTACTTCCCTATAAATAGAGGATCATCCCTCATTCATTTCCTCAAGCTTAAAGAGCCAAAATCACTTTGTCAAACTCTCTCCATAAGACCCTTTTCTAACATTTAGAATTCTTATTTCTACCATTTTTCAATTTAATTTCCTCCCTGATCATTCATCCTTAAACTTCCCTGAAGATAAAATAAGAAGAATCAAGCCTTGAGGTGCCCGGAATCGTGCTAGCCAAGTCCATTTAATGAGCAACTTCATCTGAATTTGTTCAGGTGGCTTAAGGCACCAAAATTTCTAACTCAAATTATTGAAATGGTCTATGATGTTCACTAATGCTTCTTATTAACTCAATTTTGGAGAAACAATGCATTTGATACTTCTGATTTTCGAATTTGACATTTTTAAACATCCCTGGTTTTTCCAAATCGACTACGTTGTGTTTTATATAAATTTTTCGCGAGGATATGGTTATGATCGTCTTGAAGAGACGCATCTATTGGTACCAGTATGAGCGCCTAAATTTACAGATTCAATGACTTGAGGTTTTCCCTATTTGCAGGAACCTGGAGGTTGAAGACGACCTACGTGCCGTTCTTCAACCAATGACATCATCCCAATTGTTTTAATTCTATTGGCTGGATTTTATTGTGATTCATGTGCGCGCTCAGCCTTGGGTCTATGATGCTCCCTCACCTCTGATCTGTTGGATGTGCTAGCGTGTATTAGTGAGGAAAGATCCAACGCACGTGGTTTTTATGATTTGTTTTATTTTTACAAATTTATTTGTTAATTTCATTTTAATTTCAAAAATTCATAACTCTTTCATTTTTTTATCCAAAAATAAATTTTTTTTTTAAAATACAAAAATACCTTGAATTATTTCTGGCTTTGTGAATATTTTTTCATATTTTTATTTTAATGTTTGATATTTTTCATAATTTTTGCTTTGTTTTCTTTATTTTAATTGGTTTAAAAATACTTTCTGACATTTTGAAATTTTGAAATTTTTTATAAAAATCATTTTCATTATTTCTGACACCCTGAATTTTTTGTGGAATTTTATCTTAATTTTTACTATTTTTGATATTTTTTCCTTTATTTGAGCAATTTAAATTAGTTTTAAAAATAGTTTCTGACTTTAAAAAATTACCAAAAAATTTATAAAAATATTTGACTTCATTTCTGATTTTTCTATGGTCTCACTTAATTTTTCTTGATTAACTTGAATATAATGGCTATTTTTCCCTCTTATTTTCATTTTTAAAATCATTTAAAAAAACCTTTTTCTTTTATTTTAAACTTTATTTTATTTTTGTACATATTCTGACTATTTTGAATTTTGATCATGGACTTCATTAACATCATTGGATCTTGGGTGTTGAGTATAACTCCACCAAAATGGATGAATGATTTTAATGATAGTTTGATTAATTTTTTTTTTATAAAATATTTCCCTATCCCTCTTCATCTTATCCCATTCTTATTATACTAAATGTTATTGGAGCATGATTTCCATATCATATCTCAAAAGATATGGTACATAGATTTCTATTGACCGACCTCAAAATAGGTGCGACTTCTATATAAGTCCACTTACAATTGCTTAACATAGCGCTAAATTTTGTCCCGATTCGAGAAATGATCATTCGTGGCCTAAACCCATGTTTGTAAGCCCAAGGATGTTAATTTGAACTCTTTGATCCAATAACCTTGAGATTCATTGTTATGAGGATTTGGTTCTACCAATCCTCTAATGAATCTTCATCAATTTTGGTCAAAGTGGATCACTTAAACACCATTGATCATTTAATGTTGCCTTAAGAATTCTTAAATGGATGATATACTTGACAAAAAGAAAATTCAACTTGTTGTTGAGAGGCTTTGGTTCTACCAATCCTCTAATGAGTTTCAAATGCAAGTTTCAAGATGGTCATTCAACTAACCACTAATTTCTAACAATTGACTTTATTTTATGTCTTTTACCTTATGCTTTTTTACTTTATGTACCATTTACTTTAACATTTACATTTCATTCTATTTTCATATTTGCTCATTTGAGCATTTATCTTTTATGTCATTTTTATTTTGTTCACTTGAGCTTTTCATTTCTTTTTGAAGATACTTAATAATCAACTTGAACCCTAAAACCTTTAATGTTACTTGGACTACTTGGTTACTATCCTTGGAATTTTGGAGACATTAACCTCTTGGACTTAGGATTAGAAGCCTTGACCTATATTGGAGACATTGTGACCTCAACTATTATTTTGTCTGGAGTTCTTGGAGTTTACCCCAAGACATTGGGTTGTTTATTTGATTTGTGTGCAGGTTATTGTGATTACATGCTTTGTTTGTGATCTGGAATTCATTTGTATGTAGTTGTTACTCTGTCCAATTTTTGTGAAGACTTAATGCAAATGGAGCTTGGTTTTCTTAAGAGGTTATTGTAATTGTTTGTTTGGTTTCAAATCAAAAGGATAGAATTCTACATTGACTAATTGTGTCAAGTGTTGGCTTCTTGTTGGTTAGACGGTTCTTTTCCCTAGCTTTTACCTTATGATCTAGGATAGCCCCTTCATCTCCTCTTATCTTCTTTAATTTCAAAAATCTTCTCCCTTCTTTTGAAAACTCTTATTGTTTTAAAACTTGAGCCACTTTCATAATAAAGTTGGACTGATGTTCATGCGTTTTCAAAAATCATTTTCTTAATCAAACTTTAATCAACTTAATAATACTTTGACATTTTTGTGAGAAGACTAAAAGTCAATCAATCTCATTCAAACTACTTTTACCATTTTGGCTTTTATCTTTAAAGTTTTCTCATTAGATTAGGCTCTTGTCAATCATTGTAGTGATGCAAACAACTATACTTCTACAATATGTAGTGAAGTGAGATATTTTCCACTTGGGTGTTGAGTGAAGCTTTGCTGATTTTAAAATCTAT
Organism: Vicia faba; assembly: GCA_948472305.1. Classification (NCBI taxonomy): domain Eukaryota; kingdom Viridiplantae; phylum Streptophyta; class Magnoliopsida; order Fabales; family Fabaceae; genus Vicia; species Vicia faba. The sequence continues at coordinate 720,092,365 of OX451741.1, read as the reverse complement.
ACTATATCCTCCACTTTGAGATGATGCAAATTCTCCTTTCTCATAATTGTGGGTAGTAAGTATGTTTTCCACTCGGACAATGGAAATGATGTCTTATCTCCTAAAATTAACCAATACACTTGTGTTTTAAAATTTTTAAAGGTGAACTACGTGTACCCTGATCCCCTATTGCATGGAAGGTGGTACATAGGCACTAAAGGTTCCCAACCGCGACGGGTGCAAAAATTAAAAAAAAAACATTTCTTTCCCTATCTCCACCATCTATTTTTATACAACATTTTATACTCAAAATATACAGATTTTCAAAGACGTTCATGCGGAGTACCGTAGATGTTCAGGGTGTTAATACCTTCCTTTTGCATAAATAATCCCATTACATAAACCCCCCCCCCCCCCCTCTTTTTGGGTTATTCTCTCTTTTCCCATTCCTTTGGAAATAATAAAGCGCGCCGACAATTTTTATTTTTGATCTATGCGAGTTAAGTCAATCCAATGGCTTAGTCTTAACATTTCTACCGCTACAGAAAAAAATGGAGACTTCACTGGGGAAAGATTGACCTCTTGCTAGTCCATCCCTAAGTGGGTTGAGCCTATCTTTGTTTATATATGTATATGTGCCATTGTTTGTTGTATATCATATGTTATATATGTTTGTCTTGATTTTCCTGGTTTTCAGGGTGCTTGGTGATTTCTCATAAGTCCTATACCCGAACTTGGGCGAACTTAAGATAGGACGGGTGGTATAGTCATGTTAACTTTGAGGGAATAATCCCAAAAAAGGAGACATGAGATTCCCCACTCAGTGGAGGCCCCTTTGACTGTAGTGTCGTTTACTGAGTAATCAGGAAGACGTGCTGCTTTCGACCTGGGAGCCTACTGAAACTGAGGACCGTAGAACCTTTAACCCATCTTGGCCTTTTAGGTGTAGTTCGGAAGCTATGACGGAGTAATCTGAAAATAGTTGTCACGTGATACTATGCTCAGACGAGTTTTTCTTGAGAATATTACTAATTACCGAGTTATCAGGAAGTTAGTAATATCCGAAGGAAGAATGTAGACTCTGGGAACCTCTAGAACCTTGTTGGGCAGGTGATAACTTTTAGACCATATCTTATGGATAGTACCCTCGAACTCATGCTTGTGACGTTGAACCTATGAACCCTATGTTTGTGATCTTGTGTGTCATTGTTGCATCATACATACATGCACCCATGAGCATCTCCTAAAGACATTTTGTTTCAAGGGACTTGAAAGTTGACTCTTTGTGAATATATTAGGTACTTTTTTACTATGGGTTCTGGAAAAAACATCAAGAAATACAGGTTCAAAGATCCCAAGATATATGAGTTGATGAGTCTGATTCCAGAGATCGAGAATCCTACATATTTTCGGAGGAAGTATGGGTCCATCATTTCTCTTATGAAGCTCAGGATGAAGGAGGGTATTCTCTCAACTTTGGTACATTTCCATGATCCGATGTATCGATGCTTTACTTTCCCCGATTATCAGTTGATGCCTACATTAGAGGAGTATTCTTATCTATTGGGTTTACCTATTACCAATTGTGTTCCTTTTACTGGTTTGGAGGGTGAGCCAAAATCTCATGAGATTACTGTTTGGATCTATTTGGAAAAGTCTGAGGTTGAAGCCCACATGACTACCAAAGGAGGTATTAGAGGATTAGCAACTAGTTCTTATTGGAGAAATATCGCTACTTTGTTGGGGTGAAGAGTACTGTTGCTTTTGATGCCATCTTTGCTCTACTTGCTTATGGATTGTTCTTATTTCCCAATGTCGAAAAATTTGTGGATATCAATGTTATCATAATCTTTATGATTGGGAACCCAATCCTTACATTATTGGGTGATGCTTATTACTCCATTCATCTATGGTATTCTTATCATGGAGGGATGCTCATTTGTTGCACGCCTTTGTTGTATAAGTGGTTTATTTATATCTTACCTAAATCTGATGCTTTCTGGGATTTCAGAAAGGAACCCCATTGGGATCCAAAGATTATGGCCCTCACTCATTCAGATATTGTTTGGTATCATCAGACATACTATGATGTAGAGATTATCGACAGTTGTGGTAGTTTCCCCAATGTACTTTTTCTAGGTACAAAGGGAGGAATTAATTACAATATTATTCTTGCACGATGATGACTTGGATATCCAATGAGGGATAAGTCAAATAGTATTCATGTGAGAGGTTTCTTCCTTATAGAGGGCGAGGTTCATAAGGAAGCTAAAGAGGAGATTGTGAAGGCTTGGCGTCATATTCACAGGAAGAGTAGGAAGGATTTGGGACCTAGAGGGGTTGTTTCTTTGGAGCCTTATCTTCAGTGGGTACAAGCAAGAACCATCCAGTTGAAGATGTCATATTCCCGTGAAGAACCCATGCTTGATATGTTTGTGAAGACCACCCCTCATCTATTAGACGATGTATAAGAGCTTCATCTTGCATTAGGCAGGATGCAACAAGAAAAGGAAGCTTGGAAGAATAAGTGCCAGACTTTAGAGGTATCCTATCGAGCAGACCTGAAGGAGAAAAACGACTTAATCGAGACTCTTGAGAGTCGTGTTATAGAGGCAACAAAGAGGCAAGATGATTTATTTTCCTCTAAGCCTTAGTCAGACATTAGTTGTTCACTTCCTGACTCTGATGATTGGAAGGAGGTTTCCACCAGGTATGCGGAAGAAAACCAGAGGTTAAAGGCTCGGATTGCCAGACTCACAGGAAAGCGACAGTGTGTAGAGTGATCTCCATCAACTTTTTTATAGGGTTTTAGACTTTCATCTTGTACTTGGGATTATTGAAACTTGTACTAAAAAGTGTAATCCGTTTTGAGATTATTATAATGTTATTTTTCAGTATTTCAAATGTGTTATTACTTTGATATTTGCAAATTGTCTATAAATATTTGAGTCCATTGAAATGTTAATAATAAAATAAATCATGTGCATTGCATATCATGCATCATACTGCATATACTTCTTTCATTTTTTGTACATATACATGTCTCTTTATGAGCTTCTTTACTTTGTTCAGCATGTTGTCTCTTCGGTACAATACTCGGGCCAATTTCAGAAGGAAGGTGGATAATCTAGAATAAGAAAATTGTTAGTTACGCGAGGAAGTTTATGCTCTGAAGTCCGGTATGGCAATCTCACTGCTCTAATAGAATCTTTGGTGGCTTCTCATAATCAGCCACCAATTTCTCATCCTCAATAGAAAATGGTTGTTACTGAAGCTCCGACTGTTCCTATTTCTACTGCTCCACCTGTTGTTGGTCAGAATCGTATGCCTCCGGGATACCCTTTGGGGAATGCCAGAGAACTTTATGCCAGAAGGTTATAATCAATATGCTCAAGTTGCTCCACTTGCTCAGACTGCTGTCGCTCCTGCACCTCCTGTGGTGCATATAAACCCTGCTACTAGAAATGACACTCACTATGTTGTACCTCCCTCGGTGTATGTGGTCTCGTTTGCTAATGATGAAGTGTATCGCCATATTCCTCCACCAAGTAAAAGCTTGGGTTTCGATGATCGAATGGACGATTTTCAAGACCAGTTTGATAAGATTCAGAAAGAGTTGAGGGCCCTCAGAGGAAAAGAGTTGTTTGGGCAGAATGTGAATGATATGTGTTTGGTGCCAAAGGTGAAGATACCTACAAAGTTCAAAGTGTCGGAGTTCGAAAATTACAAGGGAAACAATTTCCCTCATGCTAACTTAGTGATGTATGTAAGGAGAATGTCTACCCATATAGATGATCAACGCCTGTTAATTCATTTCTTTCAAGACAGTTTGTCCGGTGCAGTGTTGAAATGGTACATGAGCCTCGAAAGTGCCAATATTCATTCTTTCAACGACTTGGGTGAAGTATTTATCATACAATACAAATACAATATGGACATGGCACCTGACCGTTATCAACTCAGGGCCATGGTCCAGAAGGACAAGGAGTCATTTATGGAATATGCACAAAGATGGCGTGAAGTATCCGCCCAGGTGATTCCTCCAATGGAAGAAAAAGATATGACAAAAATTTTCTGAAGACACTAGGTGCATTCTATTATGAAAGAATGGTGGCGAGTGCACCTAGTGATTTTACCGAAATGGTGGGAATGGGCGTCCGTCTAGAAGAAGTAGTAAGAGAAGGTCGTCTGACAAATAGTGAAAATTTCGGCAATATGAAAAAACCATCATTTGGATTTTTTAAGAAGAAAGAAGGAGAAACAAACGTTTTTATTCAAGAAAGAAGGGTTAATCCTCCAAGAAGAAATCATCAGTGCCATCAACAGGTTGCCTTGGTAACTCCGGTTGTAAATTCTGCATTGACTACAGTCGCTTATCAAAGACCAGCCCCTCAAGAAAGTCAAGGCAAGAATCAAAGAAGAGATCATTTTAACGCTATCCCTATGAGTTATGCAGAGCTACTCCCAGCATTGATCCAAAAAAAGTTGGTCCAGACTAGGCCACCCCCTGCTATACCATCCCCCTTGCCTTGGTACTATAAGGCAGATCAGGCGTGCGCTTTCCATCAGGGTGCACTAGGGCATAATGTGGAAAACTGTTATCCTCTGAAATCCGAGGTACAGAAAATGGTTAGATCTGGCCTTTTGTCCTTCAAAGATGTTAGTCCTAATGTAAAAGATAATCCTCTGCCAAAGCATGGAGGAACGAATGTTGTCAACATGGTTGCTGGTTGTCCAGGGGACTTCCGTATTTATGATATTAATTTTGTCAGAGGAGATTTGGTAAAGATGAATGCATACCTTTGAAAGTTTAGTTACTATACTCATGACTATGCTGGTTGTGGTATCTATAGTACTATATACAAGGGTGCGATAAGATAAAGGTTGATTTGCAAGAGATGATGGATGAGGGCCTCATCCATATAACCAGGCCTAGGGCAGAATATGAGGAGGAAGTGAACATGGTCTTTGGGAGAGTTCAGGATCTTTGATGTGGACCATATGAATAATGATCTTGTGCAATTGCATGCTACTTTATGCGACATGGATGGTCAGGTAAAGCACCATTATGGATCTTGTCGGGTTTGTAATTGCAAGCTTCTTAAGTCATATTTAAAGCATGTGTTTTTATGAAGACAACATGGACATCAAGTTTCAAAGGATGTGCAAAAAGCTTATCAACATCAAATTAAAGTCTTGAAGATTATTGAAGAATTATTAAAGAAATCATCAAATGTCAATATGGTATAAATAATTCTTAAAACCTTGAATATAGATGTTCACAAAATGCATTCATCAACATATACATATTCCATAACTTTAACATCAAGAAAAACTTTGTTTGAAATATCTTTCAAAAAGTATTTTTGAAAATAAAACTTTAGGAACCGGTTCCTCCCTAACAGGGAACCGGGTTCCAGAATTTCTCAAAAAAACATGTCCCTGGTTTTTGTACCAGGAACCGGGTTGTACCAATAGGGGAACCGGTTCCTGCGTGATAAATTTGAATTCCAACTTATAACGTTCACTAAGAACCGGGTTCTGTCAGTGTCAGAACCGGTTCCTAGCAAACCAATGCAGCTTTTACTTTGTTTTTTGAACATTTTTCAAGTGGTATCTTTTCATGAACGCATTGCAACTTTTCATATGAATTGGCATGAATGAAGAGGTTCTTACAACTTTATAAAATGCAGATTTTCTTATTTTCAAACAATGTTCAATACTTCAATTTTCAAATTAACAAATATACTTCTTCATTAACAATTTTCTCTTTTACTCACATTTGAATTTAAACTTTCATGTGTTCATAATTTTGTGAAACTTGCCATATACACTTTCATTATCATTACAAGTTTCATACATACATTGTGAACATTTATATACATTGTTGAGAATTGTTTTTATCTTGAAGAAGAAGATCAATTGAAGATTGATAAAGCTCTCCATATACTTCAAAATTAATCATTGTATTACTTAAAGATTTTCCCTTACTATCCAGGATTGTCGGAAGTAAGTGTTGTGATTTGAAGAGGATTGTTCTTCATTCACATTAGTGTTTGTTTGGTCTTAAAGGTGTTAAGAACCTTTGATCACCCTATAGGTTAGATAGTAAGCATAGGCTGTACAATCATTCTAACTATAGTGAAATCTCTTTCGTGTTGGAAAGGGGACTGGAGTACTCTCGGATTGTGAGGGGAACCAGGATATATCACCGTGTTCTTTACTTTTCCGCATTTATCGCTTTCATCACCATAATCGAGAAAAGATAAAGATATAATCAAAACCTTCAAACTCTTAACCAAAAATTACTACCAAGCATTCTCATAAAACCGAATAAATTTTTATAAGACCTAATTCACCCCCCCCCCCCTCTTAGGCACTCTGAGACTTACAATTGGCATCAGAGAAAGTTATAGGTAACTTGTTCCTAAAGATCCAGAATGGCTTCCGCAAATCATCAACCAGTCTTCAGAGATGGTGGTAGTAACAACAAGCCTCCTCTATTCTGTGGTGAATATTTTGACTTCTGGAAAATACGCATGAAGGAGCATTTAGAAGCACAAGGAGAGGAAGTATGGGATGCTGTTGAAAATGGTCCATTTATCCCGATATCAGTAATAAATGGCATTGGTTCTGTAAAACTCAAAACTGCATGGGACAACGATGATAAAAAGAAAGTTCTCTATGACAAAAAGGCAATAAACCTTCTTCAAGGTGCACTCAGTATGGACGAATTTTTCCGTGTCTCGAACTGCAAGACAGCAAAAGAAATATGGGATACCCTGGTTCAAACACATGAAGGAACGGCTGAAGTAAAAAGATCAAGGCTAAATACCTTGAGTCAAGAATATGAACTATTTCGAATGCAGCCTGGAGAATCCATTCTTGACTTACAAAAGAGATTTGTGCATTTGACAAATCACTTAAATGCTCTTGGTAAAAACTTGACAAATGATGAACTCAACTTGAAAATCCTTAGATCATTGACTAGGGAATGGCAACCAAAGGTAACGGCAATCTCGAAAAAGAAGAGTCTCTCTGCAATGACTTCCGCTACATTATTTGGCAAACTTCAAGAATATGAAACGGAACTCGGTAGACTTGAAAAACATGAAAATTTAGAGAAGAAATCCAAAGGCATTGCCTTGAAAGTTGATTCAAAGGAAAGTCAAGATAAAGATGCATCGGAGGAAGATGAAAACTTCTTGCTTCTTGTAAAAAGGTTAGGAAAATATTTTGGTCATAAAAATAATCTTCATAATGCTAACTTTGTCAAGAGGAAGAAATTTTATAATCATAAAGATAAAGAAGCCTCCACATCGACACAAGATGTCACATGTTATGAATGTGGAAAGCAAGGTCACATAAAGCCGGATTGTCCAAAACTCTCCAAGAAAAATGGATTCAAAGGAAAAAAGGAGTTCAAGAACAAAAAGGCTTATGTTGCATGGGAAGATAATGAGATAAGTTCTTCATCCGATTCGGAAAGCGAGGAATGTGCAAATCTAGCATTAATGGCTTCACATCACTCCGACAATGTAGAAGAGGTTAGTAATGAATTTAATCTTTTTGATGATGATGTTCAAGATGCTATTGATGAACTCTTGAAAGAATGCAAAAGTTTATACAAAAAGGTGTCAAATCAAGAAAAAGAACTTCTAAGTTGTTTAGAAAAAATTGACACCATGACTAAAGATTTTGATCTTCAAAAACAGAATTTTATTAAAGAAAAAGAAAACTTTGCATGCTCCAAGTGTGAACCAAATGTCTTTCAAATTGTTCAATTAAAAAGAGTCATTGAACGATATGAAAAAGGACAAATAGGATTGGAAGGATTACTAAGCCAACAATGTTATCCAAATGATAAAAGGGGTCTTGGTTATGTGAATTCTAAGAAACCAAGTAACAATCCCACTGTTTTTGTAAAGGCTAGTAATAGTTCCAATCCCAAGAAAGTAGAAAAGAAGCAAGTTGTTCATAATCATCAAAAGAAAAAGGCTAATGTATCGAAAAAGAAAACATTTCCTAAGAAGAAATCTTATCCTTCTAGATATAGAAGTAACTTTGAACCTACTTGTTTTTATTGTGGTATTAAAGGCCATACACCTAATGCTTGCTATGTTAGAAACTTTAGTATAGCAAGTGGGCATTATGTGTGGGTGAAAAAGGGAACTAACTATGAAGGACCCAAGGAAACTTGGGTACCTAACAAAGAATAATTTGTTTGTGTAGGTATGCTTGAAATCCACATCAAATGTTTGGTATCTTGATAGTGGATGTTCAAAGCATATGACATGAGATGTACACCAATTTTCATATCTAGTACATAAAGCCAAAGGGTATGTCACCTATGGAGACAACACCAAAGGAAAGATTCTTGGCGTTGGAATAGTTGGCACACTTCCATCCATTAAAATTGAGGATGTTCTCTATGTTGAAGGATTAAAGCACAATCTTCTTAGCATAAGTCAACTTTGCGATAGAGGGTTCAAGATCAAATTCAACAAAGATGAATGTCTCATTATGGATGAGGCAACCAATGAGGTAAAACTCAAAGGTATAAGAACTAACAATATTTTTATGATTACTTTAGATGATTTGTCTCTGAAGGTATAATGTCTTATGGTAAACAATAATGACGCTTGGTTATGGCACAAGAGGATCGCTCACATTCACATGGAGCACTTGAACAAATTGGTTAAGCATGACTTAGTTATTGGTCTACCAAAGATGAAGTTCATCAAGGACAAATTATGTAATGCATGCCAAAAGGGCAAACAGACCAAAACAACTTTCAAATCTAAGAATGTGGTGTCTACTACAAGACCACTACAATTGTTACACATGGATCTCTTTGGTCCATCAAGAACAAAAAGCTTCGGAGGTAATGTATACGCTTTAGTCATTATTGATGATTTTTCTAGATATTCTTGGACTTTGTTTCTTGTGCAGAAAAGTGATGCTTTTAAAGCCTTTAAGAAGTATGCTAAGCAAATCCAAAATGAAAAATCACTAAAGATTGTATCCATAAGAAGTGATCATGGTGGAGAATTCCAAAATGCTCAATTTGAAGAATTTTGTGAAGAACATGGTATCTCTCATAATTTTTCAGCACCTAGAACTCCACAACAAAATGGAGTAGTTGAAAGAAAGAATAGGTTTCTAGTGGAACTTGCAAGAACAATGCTTAGTGATGCAAATCTTCCTAAATATTTTTGGGCGGATGCGGTTAGTACGGCATGTTATGTTGGAAATCGAGTTATCATTAGACCTATAATAAAGAAGACTCCATATGAACTCTTCAAAGGAAGAAAGCCAAATATTGCTCACTTTCACATTTTTGGATGCAAGTGCTTTGTTCTTAACAATGACAAGGATAATCTCGGTAAGTTTGACGAGAAATCCGACGAAGGTATATTTCTTGGTTATTCGCTTTCTAGTAAAGCATATAGAATTTATAATAAAAGAACTTTAACTATTGAAGAATCTATGCATGTATCTTTTGATGAAACTAACCCCTCCAAGGAGGAAGTAGTTGTTTGTGATGATGATGATCCTATAGATTTACCCCCGGAAGATCTTTCAATTGATCGAATTAAGAAATCACCGGAAAATTCAGAAAACATGGTTCAACAAGATTCAAACACCAATGATCTACCAAAAGAATGGAGAACTCATAGAGACCATCCTATTGACAAAATTATTGGTGACATTAGCCAAGGAGTATCAACAAGATTGAATCTAAAAGATGCTTGCTTAAACATGGCGTTTGTTTCTCTAATTGAACCTACCAAAGTTGATGAAGCCTTAGGAGATGATCAATGGATTATTGTTATGCAAGAAGAATTAAATCAATTCGAGAGAAATCAAGTTTGGGAACTTGTTCCTAGACCAAGTGGTAAACACATCATAGGTACCCGATGGGTGTTTAAGAACAAACCTGATGAGAATGGTCTAATTGTTCGAAACAAAGCAAGGTTGGTTGCCCAAGGTTACAATCAAGAGGAAGGAATCGACTTTGAAGAAACATTTGCTCCGGTTGCAAGGTTAAAAGCTATACGTCTTTTACTTGCTTATGCTTGTTCATTAAATTTTCAGCTTTTTCAAATGGACGTCAAAAGCGCATTCTTGAATGGATACATCAATGAAGAAGTCTATGTCAAACAACCCCCGGGATTTGAAGACTTCAAACATCCTTCACATGTCTTTAAGTTGAGAAAGGCTCTTTATGGCTTAAAGCAAGCACCAAGAGCATGGTATGATAGACTTAGCAATTTTTTGTGTGAAAAAGGTTTCGAAAAGGGTAAGGTTGATAAAACCTTGTTCATTAAGAGAATCCAAAGTAACACTTTATTGGTTCAAGTCTATGTTGATGATATCATTTTTGGATAGACTAACAAAGAAATGTGTGAGGAATTCTCATTGATGATGCAAGGAGAATTCGAGATGTCTATGATGGGAAAGATGAACTACTTTCTTGGACTACAAATCAAGCAACTAGAAGATGGAATCTTCATCAATCAATCTAAGTATTGCAAAGAATTATTGAAAAAGTTTGATATGGACAATTGTAAAGCAATGAATAATCCAATGGGCTCCGGTACATATGTTGATCAAGATGAATCCGGTACTCCAATTGATATTACAAAGTACAGAGGTATGATTGGTTCTCTATTGTACTTGACGGCAAGCCGTCCTGACATCATGTTTTATGTTTGTCTTTGCGCTCGCTTTCAAGCAAATCCAAAGGAATCACACCTCATGGTAGTTAAAAGGATCATGAAGTATCTTAAAGGAACAATCAATGTCGGCCTATGGTATCCAAAAGGTAGTACTTGCACTTTAATTGGTTATTCTGACGCGGATTATGCAGGTTGTAAAACGGATCGTAAAAGCACAAGTGGTACTTGTCACATTATTTGAAATGCATTAGTATCATGGGCTTGTAAAAAGCAAGCATGTGTTTCTCTTAGCACGGCCGAAGCAGAATACATAGCAGTAGGTAGTTGTTGTGCACAAATTCTTTGGCTCAAGCAACAACTCCGTGATTACGGACTTGATCTCGGATGCATTCCTCTTCGATGCGACAATACAAGTGCTATCAATATTACAAATAATCTGGTCATGCATTCAAGAACCAAACATATAGATATTCGACATCATTTTCTCCGTGATCATGTACTTAAAGGAGATGTCGAAGTCACTTTTGTGGATACTCATAACCAACTCGCGGATATCTTCACTAAACCGCTTGCTCGAGAACCTTTCTTTAAAATCCGAAGAGAACTTGGTATTTTGTATGAATGTGATATCTAATGTTTCTCTTAAGATACTTGTCTTAATTTTTAAATGTATCTATTTCACTCTTTTTCCCCATCCTTTTTGATGTTAACAAAGGGGGAGAAGAGTATGCATGTATGTTGTTTTGTTTCAAAGAAATTGCAGGCCCAAATAAATGTCAAACTCTCTCCAAAATTCAAAGAATCATGGACTTAGGGGGAGCATACAATTTAAGGGGAGCCTTGCATTTGCTCAACATGTTCGCTACACAAAACAACATGAACATTTCAAGAAATCGTTTTCAAGACTTGGTTGTCATCATCAAAAAGGGGGAGAATGTAATTGCAAGCTTCTCAAGTCATATTTAAAGCATGTGTTTTGATGAAGACAACATGGACATCAAGTTTCAAAGGATGTGCAAAAAGCTTATCAACATCAAATTAAAGTCTTGAAGATTATTGAAGAATTATTAAAGAAATCATCAAATGTCAATATGGTATAAATAATTCTTAAAACCTTGAATATAGATGTTCACAATATGCATTCATCAACATATACATATTCCATAACTTTAACATCAAGAAAAACTTTGTTTGAAATATCTTTCAAAAAGTATTTTTGAAAATAAACCTTTAGGAACCGGTTCCTCCCTAACAGGGAACCGGGTTCCAGAATTTCTCAAAAAAACATGTCCCTGGTTTTTGTACCAGGAACCGGGTTGTACCAATAGGGGAATTGGTTCCTGCGTGATAAATTTGAATTCCAACTTATAACGTTCACTAAGAACTGGGTTCTGTCAGTGTCGGAACCAGTTCCTAGCGAACCAATGCAGCTTTTACTTTGTTTTTTGAACATTTTTCAAGTGGTATCTTTTCATGAATGCATTGCAACTTTTCATATGAATTGGCATGAATAAAGAGGTTCTTACAACTTTATAAAATGCAGATTTTCTTATTTTCAAACAATGTTCAATACTTCAATTTTCAAATTAACAAATATACTTCTTCATTAACAATTTTCTATTTTACTCACATTTGAATTTAAACTTTCATGTGTTCATAATTTTGTGAAACTTGCCATATACACTTTCATTATCATTACAAGTTTCATACATACATTGTGAACATTTATATACATTGTTGAGAATTGTTTTTATCTTGAAGAAGAAGATCAATTGAAGATTGATAAAGCTCTCCATTTACTTCAAAATTAATCATTGTATTACTTAAAGATTTTCCCTTACTATCAAGGATTGTTGGAAGTAAGTGTTGTGATTTAAAGAGGATTGTTCTTCATTCACATTAGTGTTTGTTTGGTCTTAAAGGTGTTAAGAACCTTTGATCACCCTATAGGTTAGATAGTAAGCATAGGCTGTACAATCATTCTAACTATAGTGAAATCTCTTTCGTGTTGGAAAGGGGACTGGAGTACTCTCGGATTGTGAGGGGAACCAGGATATATCACCGTGTTCTTTACTTTTCCGAATTTATCGCTTTCATCACCATAATCGAGAAAAGATAAAGATATAATCAAAACTTCAAACTCTTAACCAAAAATTACTACCAAGCATTCTCATAAAACCGAATAAATTTTTATAAGACCTAATTCACCCCCCCCCCCCCTCTTAGGCACTCTGAGACTTACAGGGTTTGCTGCAGGGATTCCCAAGGATGTTCCGTTGTAAGAATATGATCGAGCTTTGTTTGGTTGAGGATGAACCGCGTGATGAATATGATTCTGCGAATGAATTCTTTTCCTCAGATGAGGATATGTTCTCCAGAGGTGATTCTTTGATGTCCAAATTTTCGGAAGAAGGTGTGAACGTGATTGTGCCTTGTTTCATTAATTTTTCCCCTTTTGAAATTGAATATTGTAGTAATCCAGTTGTTTCCCCTGTGGTGATTTGCTTGCTAAGGCCTGTTCCTTACAAGTTAGATAAAGTTGTATTATACAAGTAAAATGCTACCATTTTAGAGGACGGTATGGAAGTTCTCATCCAGCCTTTGTCTAGTATTGAGAATATTGTTGAAACTAACAGGGTGACCCACAATGGTCGTGTATTTTCACCATTTATTAGGGGAAGTGTCAGTGCTGAGAAGAAAGTTACAAAAGGTGTTGAGAATAAGAAAGTTGTAGGAGAGTCCGTGGTGCTGCCCTGGAAAAAGATGTGGATGATATTTTCAAGATTATCAAAATGAGCGATTACAGAATTGTAGATCATCTATTGCAGACTCCTTCAAAGATATATATATATCCTAACATTGCTGATGAATTCTAAGGCCCATAGGGAATCTTTAATATGGGTGTTGGATCAAGCCTTCATGGATTCTGATATGCCACATCTTGTAATAACCTAATATTTTGTAATGATGAATTTCCTGACGATGGGAGGAATCACAACCTAGCTATCCACATATCTATGAACTGCAAAAATGATTCATTATCAAATGTGCTAATTAATAATGGGTTCGCCTTAAATGTTATACCGAGGAGTACGTTGATGAAGTTGAAATATCAAGGAGCTCCCATGCGCCCAAGTGGTATTATTGTCAAAGCTTTCGATGGATCAAGGAAGTCATTTATTAGGTAAGTCGATTTCCCTATTCACATAGGCCCTCACTTGTTCACGATCGCTTTCCAAGTCATGGATATGATGCCCACATACAGTTGTCTACTAGGAAGGCCATGGATACATGAAGCATGGGATGTCACTTCCAGTCTACACCAAAAGTTGAAGTTTGTGCGCGAATGCAAAATGGTTATTATAAATGGAGAGCAAGCATTACTGACATCTCATCTATCTTCTTTTCGTGTTATAGAGGCAGATGAAGTTGATGTGGGGACGCAGTTCTAAGCTCTTTCTGTTGATAATGTAAGAGAGAATGAGAATTATATGGCTTCATTCAAATATGCTCAACAGGTTATGCGAAATGGTCCATGTAAAGTATGAGGGCATATTATTGATCCTCTGGTAAACAAGAATAGGGCTGGTCTGGGATTCTCTACAAAGAATGGAAAAGTTGAGAGTTTGAAGTCAAAGTCTACTAAAAGCAGCTATCAGGATATTTTCCGCAGTGGAGGCTACCTCTATCCAACTACTTCTGGACTTAATGCCATTGTAGAGGATAGAGAAGAACAGGAGATGCCAAATTATGTGACGCCTGGAGTCAAAATCCAGAATTAGGTTACTTATGATGTTCCCTCTTGCATCCATGTCTCAAAGTAATTGGTTTTGTTTATCTTTTCAAAAAGCTTTCACCCTTCTTAAGGTGAAAGTTAATATTGTATGGTGTGATACGGTGGGAGAACTGACTTGAGGTTTTGCGTTTGTATTCACACTTGTTCGGTTTATCAAGAGACGCCATCGACTTTTTATTTTATCCTAAAGGAAAGGTTAAAAAGCACAATAAAAACCTTTGAGATGTTTTCGTGGGTTCGGGGGGGTAGATTATGAAAAGGGAAGGTGCTAGCACCCTTTTCATCCATGGTCCATGGGCTCTTAGTTACTTGTTTTAGATCACTTGCCTTGATTTTCAATTGTTTGAAATGATGCTTTGTGTGTGTGGTTTTGAAAATGTTTTGAAAAAAATGCCTTGTCTAGGCAACCATTGTAACAATTCTTTATTCGAATGTTTTTACAAAGGTGTTTGTCTTTTTAAAAAGATGTTTCAATGTTTTTGAAAGTTGTTTTGAAAGTTGTGTTGTGGAGTGTGTTTTGAAAGTAGGCAACTGTGTTTTGCAAGTTTGATCAAGTAACTAAGAGTTTTCTACCCATAATTTTACTCAAAGATCTTTCTCATGTTTTAACCCTTTTAACAGTGTTGTTTCACCATTGTATTTGGTGAACAACCTTGTGTTAGGATGTTAACGGGACGAGCACGGGTCATTGTTTAGACCATGAATGCAATAGTGTCAAGTGTTTTGGCAATTTTCTTGAGGGACTATGATCATTTTGTTTAGGCAACTTCGAAAGCGTCATCGAGGGACTATGATCATTTGATTTGTTTATGTTTTGCCAAAGAACTCGACATGCAAACATGGACCATTTTGGAAGGCAACAAGCGGGATTACCCTATGGGTGCAAGTGTGAATTGTGTATTGGTTTTCATGCATTTTTCTTGTATTAGATTATCTAGCGGTTGATTTTGAATCTTCGCATACAAACCCTAATTACTATACAGTATATAGAAAGCGATAAATTTCGGGAATTTAAAGTCTAAGCTATTACAAATAAGTATCCGGGGATGGGGGTACAAATGTTTACAAATGGGGATGAGTCTTGTCAGGATAGTAGTGTCCAAATAATATTCAACCATATCGAATCGCATTCTCAATGTAAAATATAGCAATGTATAAGAATCAAAGAGAAATAAAAGTATTGTGCAATGTATGTGATTATTTACAAATGATGTGAATATTAACTTAATGTATTTATTAAGTACTTACATGTTTTTGTTAATTATGTATAAACAAAAGTTTTAATGAAAAGAAAATTTTAACTTAAAAAAAATCTATTGTTTATGTATTTGTTAATGTTTTTTAGAAATTTATATAAAAAGATTTATTAAGCAAAAGAAAGGTTTTAAACACAAGAAAATTATTTAAACCTAATAACCTAATATTTATGTATTTTTAATTATAATAAAAGTATTGTCAAAATAAATTTAATATGAAAAATTAATATATTATTTATTTAACAAGAAAAAACAAAAGGAATTAAGTTATATAAAAAGAAAATAAAGTGATAATATAAAAGATTGATTTGTAAAAAAAAAAAAAGGTTTAAATGGGCCTAGGCATTATGTACATGGCAGGCCCAAAACAAATGCTGATTAAAACAAAAAAAGGGGGTGCGTTCCAGAATTCGTTGGGCTTAGGCGTTTTTGTGGGGCAAAGGCCCAAAACGTGTCATAACATTTTTTAGGGTTGGTTTTGTTTCATTTCAGAATTAGGGTTTGTTTCTTAGAACGAACGGCGCCGCTTCTCATCTTCCTCAACGCCTCTTCATCCTTTCTTGAGCCAAGCTTTCTGAACGAACCTCCGCTCCACCTATGGCCACTAGGCGCCACCTCCATTTCCCCTCTCTCCATGGCTTGCTCAAGGAGATGATTCAAAAGGTAACAAATTCGTTTTATCACGTTTTTTGGGGTTTTCAGTTTTGCATGTTATTGATTTTCATATTCTGATCTTTTGTTATTATTGTTGTGTGAGGTGTTAAAGAAAGGAGGACAATACCTTTGTTGGAGGGAAGGAGGAGAGCTTGGACAGGAGGCTCCTTAGGCGGCCAAGGCGTGGAGTGATGATGCTGATGAGCTTGCTTCCTGATAATTTTGTATCTTGCTTGCCTCTTTGAATGGTTTTATGATGATAGCTTTCTGAAAACCCTAGCTTGTTTGCTTAGTTTCCTCTTCTGATCGCTTGCCTCTGTGAAGATGATATCTGAGATGCTTGTTCCTCTTCTGCTTGCTTGCCTTGTTGTTGTCTTTACTTCTGGCTTTTTTTTCAGATTATTCTGAGATTGCTTTTCCTCTCTCTTTTGGCTTTGATTCTGAGTTGGATATGCTAACCCTATGATGAATTTGATTCTGAGGGTTTTTGTTGGTGTTTTGATTTTGATGTTGGACCTATGATGAAGTTGTTCTGAGAGCTCTTTGAATGCTATGTAGTTTGTGAGTTTGACTCGTGTTTGACAGACTTCAAGGCTTATGCAGGCTTTTGGATGAACAAGCTTTTAGGCTTGCTTCTGTTATGTTTTTGACAGGATTTTTGATTGCTTGTTTGAGTTTTGTTTGAATAAGGCTTGAGACAGGTTGGTTGGGATTTGCTTTGACAGGCTTGCTTTTACTGGTTTTTAGACAGGTTTATGAGTTTTAGAAGGCTTGAGGTGTTAGCAGGCTTGAGGTGTTAGTAGGCTTCAGGCTTGTGTTGATGCAGTTTTGAAACAGGCTAGAGGTTTATCAGTTTGCTTGCTTGTTTCTGTTATGTATTCTAGGCAGGATGTTACAGTTTGGAGGCAAGCTTAAGCTGGCTTGAAGGGCTTGAAGGTTTACTGGTTTTTAGACAGGTTTATTGAAGCTTATGCTGGTTTGTATGGCTTTGGGACAGGCTTCTGGTTACAGGCTTGCTTCAGTTTGTAAGCTTGTTTGTTTTCTTCAAGGCTTTCAGGCTTGTTTGTATTATGCAGGCAGGTTGAATGTAAGCTTCCTTGAGGTAGTTTGGAAGCTTGTTTTGAAGTTACAGCCTTGAGAGCCTGTATTATATTTTTCTTTATGTTTTTCTGCCTCTTTTGAACTGTTCTGATTTGTTCTCTTTATATCTAAGCCTGCCTGTAAGCCTCTACTTCTCTCTCTATCAGAAAAGCATATTTTAATGCTTTACTGTCCTTTTTTCTGAAAAAGTGATGGCCTGGAAAATGATGATAATTTTGAAATATTGCTTGCATATTGTCTTTCCTCTGCATATTGTACTTTCCAGATTTCCTGCATTGCTTTGATATCTTCTTTGGACAGTTTTGACAGCTTTGACAGTTTTTGGACAGTCTGGTTGACATCTCTTGGTAACTTAGTTTGCCATGTGCAGTTTGTTTGTAACTTGTTTGTTTTAGTGACAGTCTTGTTTGAATTTATGAATTCTTGGGAATTTTGTTTAACATGTTGCCTTGTATTTAATTCATATGCTTGCAATATAATTTTCTTTCCCACTTTGTGAACCAAGAGTCTTCTTGTGATTTTCAGAGAGGGCGAACAAACTGATTCCGGCCAACATTTTTAATGATGAGTTTTAATTAACTGTCTGAGAATGCTTTTAATTTATCTGTACTGACTTCTTCCTTTTTTGTTTTTGCAGATAAATATCAATTGAGCAAAGGATGCAATCAGTAGAAGATGAAGATTTCCAGAGATTTCGGATATAGTTTTAAATTACTTTTAATCATTGTAATAATATTAATGTAAACAACTGTAAATAAATTTGCAGTGTTCAAATAATATTTGTAACAAACAATTAAAAATGAATAAAAATCTTTCTTTGTCAGATATCTCTTTAATTCTTCTGCATTTATTTATTTAATTACTTAAATTTCTTGAATTATAATAATTGGAAATTATCCAATAATTTTAACTTAGAAATCATAAATAATCAATAAACGTCCGGCGTTCCGAATAACCAAAAGCAATGCACAGTTAAACAAACAAACGTCCATATGTCCTTTATCTCACTAATCAAACTTTCAATCATAAGCCTCAACCCATGTCCCAGAGTCAATTGAAAAGAACTGCAGAATCAATTCCTTCTGAGAATGCACGCGCAAACCCTAATTCTTGATTTATTGTCAAAGAAACGTCCGCCTGATCAAACCCTGAGCCAAACTCAAACAAACTCTAGAAATCTGCTTGTACTGATTCAACAGTTAATGGAAACCCTAATTTTGCTTGACTGATAAGAAAAGTCTATTTGACCGATTCTTAAGCTAATATAAAAAATCAGGAAAAGCCCGAGGCTGTGATTTCTTGTGGAAAAGAGAGGGCAAATTTTGAGGTATAACAGTTGCCCCTGTTCAATCTTCTTGAACCTGAAGAGTTAGATTGGCAAGTTTTCCATTCTCGACTCGAAGGTAAAAGGAGATTGGACACTAGAGTGCCCAAAAAAATTTGCACTCGTCAAAGCGTAGTTTGAGGGAATGGGCTTAAAGATGCCATTTGGAGATGGGCTTAAAGATTCCATCTGGAAATTGTTGGTAGGAGGATGGGCTTATAGATGCCATCTGAAGGTGATTGTATCTTGTTGGAGATGGGCTTGTAGATGCCATCCAAGAATGTTTGTTGAACTGTATGTTGTTGGTGAGTGAGTGAGTATCAGAAAGGTATCCATGTTTGGAATATCTCTGAACTGGGGGTCTGAATAAGCAGTAGATTGACATCCGTATTTGGAAGCATCCGTAAACCATTTTCAGAAGTCTTGAAGTTGAATAAGCAATAGGTTAACATCCGTATCTGGAGAACCCGTAAACTGTTTTCAGTGGTCTTGGAATCTGGAATAAGTATCAGAATGTCGCCATGTCTGGGTCACATCTGAACTGTCTCTAGAAGGAAATCTGGGGAGATGATGATCTTTGTCTGTTGATTGATCTTTCCTGAAAAGTTAAAGAGTTAGTTGTATGCAATGTCATGATGTAATGAATTGTACTTCATCAATGTTTATGATATGAATGGATGCGCATGTAAGCTGAGTAGCTGTCTTGCTGAGGGAGACGGATCCTGGATAATGCAATCTTTGACTGTGGTCGGGGAAAGTAAATCCTTGACTGCTGCAGGGGATTGAAAATCCTTTGATCGTTAAAAATGAGAAGTCCTGGGACCACTGTTGGGGAATCAGGAGCTTGGGTTGTATGCCAATCTACTGGGGATTCCTGTCTTGAGGAGATCTTCACTGGAGAATATTTGAATACTCTGAGGAACTGAGAATGAGAGTCTTCATTCTGCTTGGGGATTGATAGTTGGAAGTTTTAGCTCCGCTGGGGAATAAGTATCGGAATGTCGCCAAATCTGGGTCACATCTGAACTATCTCTAGAAGGAAATCTGGAATAAGTATCGGAATGTCGCCAAATCTGGGCCACATCTGAACTATCTCTAGAAGGAAATCTGGAATAAGTATCGGAATGTCGCCAAATCTGGGTCACATCTGAACTATCTCTAGAAGGAAATCTGGAATAAGTATCGGAATGTCGCCAAATCTGGGTCACATCTGAACTATCTCTAGAAGGAAATCTGGAATAAGTATCGGAATGTCGCCAAATCTGGGTCACATCTGAACTATCTCTAGAAGGAAATCTGGAATAAGTATCGGAATGTCGCCAAATCTGGGTCACATCTGAACTATCTCTAGAAGGAAATCTGGAATAAGTATCAGAATATCGCCAAATCTGGGTCACATCTGAACTATCTCTAGAAGGAAATCTGGAATAAGTATCGGAATGTCGCCAAATCTGGGTCACATCTGAAATATCTCTAGAAGGAAATCTGGAATAAGTATCGGAATGTCGCCAAATCTGGGTCACATCTGAACTATATCTAAAAGGAAATATGGAATAAGTATCGGAATGTCGCCAAATTTGGGTCACATCTGAACTATCTCTAGAAGGAAATCTGGAATAAGTATCGGAATGTCGCCAAATCTGGGTCACATCTAAACTATCTCTAGAAGGAAATCTGGAATAAGTATCGGAATATCGCCAAATCTGGGTCACATCTGAACTATCTCTAGAAGGAAATCTGGAATAAGTATCAGAATGTCGCCAAATCTGGGTCACATCTGAACTATCTCTAGAAGGAAATCTGGAATAAGTATCAGAATGTCGCCAAATCTGGGTCACATCTGAACTATCTCTAGAAGGAAATCTGGAATAAGTATCGGAATGCCGCCAAATATGGGTCACATCTGAACTATCTCTAGAAGGAAATCTGGAATAAGTATCGGAATGTCGCCAAATCTGGGTCACATCTGAACTATCTCTAGAAGGAAATCTCGGAAGATGTTGATCTTGATTTTGTTAAGGGTCAGAAATTAGGAGTATACCAATCTTCTGAGGTGATGAGAATCTTCATTCTGTTAACGGTCAGTAACTGGGAGTATACCAATCTTCTGAGGTTTTAAGGATGAGAGTCTTTATTCTTGAGAGAAACAGATTTTTAGGAGCTTCAATTGTCCGTTATTCTGTTGGTGGTTGCAAGTTCCAGCAGGTGACGATGGAAATTTTGAACGCTCTTGAAATTGACATTTGAATGCCCCAAGTGATGGTGAGGGAGACTTGCCCCAAGTTCACTTAACTTTTGAGAGATTTGTTGAAATCTTGACTGGACTGCCCCAGGTTAATTGGATAGTGACATGTCATGCCCCCTTGTTGATAGGAGATTTGTCAATGGAAGTGTCATCCTTCTTGAAGTGATTTTACTCACTGAGAGAGTTTTCGTCCCTCCAAACATTCGTTGTAGGAATTTCTTCGCTGTCAAACAAATAACCATGTGCAAACAACGATATTCAAATAATGCAAAGTTTATGTTTGTCTCAAAGTTTTGAAAAATGCGTTTTTTAGCAGAAAACTTTTTATAAGACAAAATCAACAGAAGATTTAGAGCAAAGCCTTACAGGAGTCAGGATACCTTTTGTAACAGTATGTTTTCGAACTAACCCATGCTTCAATTAGGACTTTTGCAGGGTTGTAACGTGGCTTGGTTCACGGTTTAAGAAACAAAGGATAAAGGCTCAAAGTATATTTGTACCCACCCGCTCTTCGTGATGTCCTTCAATCCTAGACTCGGTTAATTGTGCGTCGAACTCTATTCGAATTTGGAACGACTTTTGGGTGATGGTTCACACAAGTTGAATTTGTTGGAAGACAGTCATTTTTGCAACATTTTTCATGTTGTTGAGGATTTGTAATGCCCTCTTTCTTTTGATTCGTTATCCCTAACTTTTGCCTGACTGTTCCTATTTTCGAGATTACAGTCAGCGGGATGCCCCAACTTTCTTAAGCCTCCTTTATAGGTTTTGGCACAGTGGGCTTTTTTCTTTTTTTGAGAGATAATGACTGCCTATGAGATAAGGAACCATCATTGTCTTTTGATTCCAGAGGAATGATTTTCTTTTTTTTTTATGTCGTTCGTTGTATTACATACTGAAAGTTTGCGACTTCAATGCGCATTTTTTTTAATTAAATGAGAGACTACCCTGCCCCAGGTTTACATCAAAGGTTTTGATTTCTTTATAACAGAAAACTCCTACTTCTTTGGCTCGAAGGGGTTGACTAGGGATTATCTTCCTTATAACTCCAATGTTTGGGAATTGAAAGAAATGCCTGTACATCATCAGCAGGGTCTGTTCAAAAGCATATTGTATGAGATTATGGTATTGTTTCGTCATCCTCCCTCTAAACGCTTGCAACTTTTTATCAAGAGTTAAATATCATAAAGAAAGCATAAGAGTAGTGAAAACGAATGGATGAATTCAAGACAAACATATGCAATGCATTAATGAAATAGAGTTTGACATTAAAAGATTATTGTTTGAATAACAAAAGAAATTACAACTTTGAAAATTCAAATGAAACAAAGACATTCTCAATGATTTGGCATAGGAGCAGTGATTATGCTAGAGTTTCCGGAGGGTCAAACTCGATCTCCTTGGCATCGATCATGTCTTGGATCTTGTTCTTCAGAGGCCAACAGTTGTTTGTGTCATGTCCCGGACTGTCAGAGTGGTATGCACACCTTTCATTGGGATGATATGTAGGAGCAGAAGTATTTGGGTTCCAGAGGGGAGCCCTCAATGTAATCAGATTCATCTTCAACAAGTGTTGCAGTGCTTGAGATAGCGGCATGTTGATGTTGGTGAACTGTCTTTTAGGTGCGACCTCCTTACACTGATGCCCCTGTCTTTGTTGAGCAGGCGTAGGATTAGAGATCAAGATTGCTCCCACGTGTTAGTCATGGTGACTCTTTTGACTGTTCGCAGCATTAGACTCTTTCTTTCCGTTGTAGGGAATTATCTGAGTATCCGAGGGTGTAGTTCCTTGGATCTTTCCACTTTTGATGCCAGCTTCGACCCTTTCGCCGGTTAGTATTAGCTCGGTGAACCCAGCTGAAGAGCTTCCAATTAAGTGATTGAAGAAAGGCCCTGTCAAAGTTCCCATGAAGATGTCAATCAGCTCTCTGTCAGTTAAAGGGGGTTGCACCCTACCATCCAGATCTCTCCACTTTTGAGCGTATCCTTTGAAGCTCTCGTCGGAACCCATGGTCATGTTCTGCAATTGCACACGAGTTGGTGCAAGATCAGCATTATATTGATACTGTTTGTAAAAAGCCATAGCTAAATCTTCCCAGGTGTGGATGCGAGAACTCTCCAATTGATAGAACCACCCGAGTTGAGCCCCTACCAGGCTTTCTTGGAAGAAATGGATCCAAAGCTTTGGATCAGTTGTGTATGGTTGAATCTTGTGGACATAAGACTTTAGATGCATCTTAGGGCAAGAGACTCCATCATACAGGGCCAAGGTAGGGACTTTGAACTTTGGAGGGATGACCAATCCAGAAACCAAACCCATGTCTCATAAATCCAAGCCAGGTATTTGTTGAACCTCCATAGCATTGAGGCGATCTTCCAACTATTTGTACTTGTCATCAACGGGAGGATGTTGTTCTTCGGAGTAGTCAGCTTCATCAATCTCCAAATTATGGTCTTCTTCAAGACTGGCCCCTATGCTGGGTGGAGTTGAAAGATCTAGGGTTTTAGGTCTTCTTTTCAGGATGCCCGTTGCCTTCTTGGACTTCTTCTTCTTGTCTTTGAGAAGGAGAGCTTTCAGATCCTCTTGTCCTTTACCCATAGCCAAAAGCATTTGCTGGAATTGAGCGTTTTGATCTTGGAGATCTTTCACCGTTTGTTCCATATCCATCTTACTGAAATAAACAGTAAGAAGATAAGGGGACCTGTATGGGAGAAACCTGTTATGCAATGATATGTATGATATATGTATGCAATGTTTTCAAGGATCTCTTGGGGTAAACACAATAGAATGTTAGAGGTTGAACTTCGATCTTTGATTGGAGAGCTTTGCACCGGTGGATGTCTTTCCACGAGAATCAAGCTCACCATGTCAAGTGGGTCATAGCCCCTGATTCAAGTTGTTGCACTTGATCTTTGATGGTATTTGTTTAGAGGAGAAACCTCTTGCCCCTTGGTAGACGTCTGGTTTAACGTGACCCTGCATCAAAAGACCCTCAAGATCCTTGAAATGGTTATTGAAAATGCTATGGTATGATGTTATGTACATGTATGCAAAAGCAAGTAAGTGTATATATACAGGCAATCATATTCACACAAAGCAAACAAGTCCTTAGGTTTAGGCTTGCATGGGGTTTGTAGGTAAGTACCCTCTTGAAGTTAGTTGGCTCATCCTGTCCTAGAAATAGAAACCGGGTTCTAAGGAGCTCAATATCATTGGATTATTTTCTGTGTTCATTGTTTTGGTTTAGCCACTTAAATGGCGACCAAAATATCCCAAGAAAAAATCCTCAATGAGTGTAGTATCGAGTATCTACCAACTTCGGACTGCACCAAAGTCGGTCATCTCACTACCCCTAAAAAAGGCTAAGATGGTCAAGTAAGGTTCTAGAGTTCGTTAGTGCTTCATGACATCACTCAGCGGCCCCGTACTCTCCTTGATTGAACTCAAGGGTTATCGGTACTCACAAATATGTCACACTAACATAGCTACTGCTTCAACCATGTCGGCATACCCCGCACAATTCCCTCACAGTTTATTGCTATTTACCTAAAAAGGTGCCCCCAAATACGGATGTAGGATTTACAACAAACCCAAACAAGGACCCAAAAAGTAAAGCAATCAAAGCAATCAAAGAAAGTATGTAAAGGTGATCTAAACCCTAAGGTAACCCCACTTTTAGAGAAATCCCCAGCAGAGTCGCTAGTTCTGTGATACGGTGGGAGAACTGACTTGAGGTTTTGCGTTTGTATTCGCACTTGTTTAGTTTAGCAAGAGTCGCCACCGAATTTTTATTTTATCCTAAAGTAAAGGTTAAAAAGCACAGGAAAAACCTTTGAGATATTTTCGTGGGTTCGGGGGGTAGATTATGAAAAGGGAAGGTGCTAGCACCCTTTTCATCCATGGTTATCCATGGGCTCTTAGTTACTTGTTTTAGATCACTTGCCTTGATTTTCAATTGTTTGAAATGATGCTCTGTGTGTGTGGTTTTGAAAATGTTTTGAAAAAGATGCCTTGTCTAGGCAACAATTGTAACAATTCTTTACTCGAATGTTTTACAAAGGTGTTTGTCTTTTTGAAAAGATGTTTCAATGTTTTTGAAAGTTGTTTTGAAAGTTGTGTTGTGGAGTGTGTTTTGAAAGTAGGCAAGTGTGTTTTGCAAGTTTGATCAAGTAACTAAGAGTTGTCTACCCATAATTTTACTCAAAGATCTTTCTCATGTTTTAACCCTTTTAACAGTGTTGTTTCACCATTGTATTTGGTGAACAACCTTGTGTTAGGATGTTAACGGGACGGGCACGGGTCATCGTTTAGACCATGAATGCAATAGTGTCAAGTGTTTTGGCAATTTTCTTAAGGGACTATGATCATTTTGTTTAGGCAACTTCGAAAGCGTCATCGAGGGACTATGATCATTTGATTTGTTTTTGTTTTGCCAAAGAACTCGACATGCAAACATGGCCCATTTTGGAAGGCAACAAGCGGGATTACCCTAGGGGTGCAAGTGTGAATTATGTATTGGTTTTCATGCATTTGTCTTGTATTAGGTTATCTAGCGGTTGATTTTGAATCTTCGCATACAAACCCTAATTACTATACAGTATATAGAAAGCGATAAAATGCGGGAATTTAAAGTCTAAGCTATTACAAATAAGTATCCGGGGATGGGGGTACAAATGTTTACAAATGGGGATGAGTCTTGTCAGGATAGTAGTGTCCAAATAATATTTACAACCAAATCGAATCGCATTCTCAATGTAAAATATAGCAATGTATAAGAATCAAAGAGAAATAAAAGTATTGTGCAATGTATGTGATTATTTACAAATGATGCGAATATTAACTTAATGTATTTATTAAGTACTTACATGTCTTTGTTAATTATGTATAAACAAAAGTTTTAATGAAAAGAAAATTTTAACTTAAAAAAAATCTATTGTTTATGTATTTGTTAATGTTTTTTAGAAATTTATATAAAAAGATTTATTAAGCAAAAGAAAGGTTTAAACACAAGAAAATTATTTAAACCTAATAACCTAATATTTATGTATTTTTAATTATAATAAAAGTATTGTCAAAATAAATTTAATATGAAAAATTAATATATTATTTATTTAACAAGAAAAAAAAAGGAATTAAGTTATATAAAAAGAAAATAAAGTGATAATATAAAAGATTGATTTGTAAAAATAAAAAAAAGGTTTAAATGGGCCTAGGCATTATGTACATGGCAGGCCCAAAACAAATGCTGATTAAAACAAAAAAAAGGGGTGCGTTCCAGAATTCGTTGGGCTTAGGCGTTTTTGTGGGGCAAAGGCCCAAAACGTGTCATAACATTTTTTAGGGTTGGTTTTGTTTCATTTCAGAATTAGGGTTTGTGTCTTAGAACGAACGGCGCCACTTC
This sequence comes from Vicia faba, assembly GCA_948472305.1. NCBI lineage: Eukaryota > Viridiplantae > Streptophyta > Magnoliopsida > Fabales > Fabaceae > Vicia > Vicia faba. Next base: position 720,065,926 of record OX451741.1, on the reverse strand, counting down.
TCATCTTCCTTAACGCCTCTTCATCCTTTCTTGAGCCAAGCTTTCTAAACGAACCTCCGCTCCACCTATGGCCACTAGGCGCCACCTCCATTTCCCCTCTCTCCATGGCTTGCTCAAGGCGATGATTCAAAAGGTAACAAATTCGTTTTATCGCGTTTTTTGGGGTTTTCAGTTTTGCATGTTATTGATTTTCATATTCTGATCTTTTGTTATTATTGTTATGTGAGGTGTTAAAGAAAGGAGGACAATACCTTTGTTGGAGGGAAGGAGGAGAGCTTGGACAGGAGGCTCCTTAGGCGGCCAAGGCGTGGAGTGATGATGCTGATGAGCTTGCTTCCTAGTATTTTTGTATCTTTCTTGCCTCTTTGAATGGTTTTATGATGATAGCTTTCTGAAAACCCTAGCTTGTTTGCTTATTTTCCTCTTCTGATCGCTTGCCTCTGTGAAGATGATATCTGAGATGCTTGTTCCTCTTCTTCTTGCTTGCCTTGTTGTTGTCTTTACTTCTGGCTTTTTTCAATGATTATTCTGAGATTGCTTTTCCTCTCTCTTTTGGCTTTGATTCTGAGTTGGATATGCTAACCCTATGATGAATTTGATTCTGAGGGTTTTTGTTGGTGTTTTGATTTTGATGTTGGCCCTATGATGAAGTTGTTCTGAGGGCTCTTTGAATGCTATGCAGTTTGTGAGTTTGACTCGTGTTTGACAGACTTCAAGGCTTATGCAGGCTTTTGGATGAACAAGCTTTTAGGCTTGCTTCTGTTATGTTTTTGAAAGGCTTTTTGATTGCTTGTTTGAGTTTTGTTTGAATAAGGCTTGAGACAGGTTGGTTGGGATTTGCTTTGACAGGCTTGCTTTGACTGGTTTTTAGACAGGTTTATGAATTTTAGCAGGCTTGAGGTGTTAGCAGGCTTGAGGTGTTAGTAGGCTTCAGGCTTGTGTTGATACAGTTTTGAAATAGGCTGGAGGTTTATCAGTTTGCTTGCTTGTTTCTGTTATGTGTTCTAGGCAGGATGTTACAGTTTGGAGGCAAGCTTAAGCAGGCTTGAAGGGCTTGAAGGTTTACTGGTTTTTAGACAGGTTTATTGAAGCTTATGCTGGTTTGTATGGCTTTGGGACAGGCTTCTAGTTACAGGCTTGCTTCAGTTTGTAAGCTTGTTTGATTTCTTCAAGGCTTTCAGGCTTGTTTGTATTATGCAGGCAACTTGAATGTAAGCTGGCTTGAGGTAGTTTGGAAGCTTGTTTTGAAGTTACAGGCTTGAGAGCTTGTATTATATTTTTCTTTATGTTTTTCTGCCTCTTTTGAACTGTTCTGATTTGTTCTCTTTATATCTAAGCCTGCATGTAAGCCTCTACTTCTCTCTCTCTCTTTTCTCTCTCTATCAGAAAAGCATATTTTAATGCTTTACTCTCCTTTTTTCTGAAAAAGTGATGGCCTGGAAAATGATGATAATTTTGAAATATTGCTTGCATATTGTCTTTCCTCTGCATATTGTACTTTCCAGATTTCCTGCATTGCTTTGATATCTTCTTTGGACAGTTTTTGGACAGTTTGGTTGACATCTCTTGGTAACTTAGTTTTCCATGTGCAGTTTGTTTGTAACTTGTTTGTTTTAGTGACAGTCTTGTTTGAATTTATGCATTCTTGGGCATTTTGTTTAACATGCTGCCTTGTATTTAATTCATATGCTTGCAAGATGATTTTCTTTCCCTCTTTGTAGACCAAGAGTCTTCTTGTGATTTGCAGAGAGGGCGAACAAACTGATTCCGGCCAACACTTTTAATGATGAGTTTTAATTAACTGTCTGAGAATGCTCTTAATTTTTCTGTACTGACTTCTTCCTTTTTTGTTTTTGCAGATAAATATCAATTGAGCAAAGGATGCAATCAGTAGAAGATGAAGATTTCCAGAGATTTAGGATATAGTTTTAAATTACTTTTAATCATTGTAATAATATTAATGTAAACAACTATAAATAAATTTGCAGTGTTCAAATAATATTTGTAACAAACAATTAAAAATGAATAAAAATCTTTCTTTGTCAGATATCTCTTTAATTCTTCTGCATTTATTTATTTAATTACTTAAATTTATTTAATTATAATAATTGGAAATTATCCAATAATTTTAACTTAGAAATTATAAATAATCAATAAACGTCTGGCGTTCCGAATAACCAAAAGCAATGCACAGTTAAACAAACAAACGTCCATATGTCCTTTATCTCACTGATCAAACTTAAACTTCAAACTTTCAATCAGAAGCCTCAACCCATGTCCCAGAGTCAATTGAAAAGAACCGCAGAATCAATTCCTTCTGAAAATGCGCACGCAAACCCTAATTCTTGATTTATTGTCAAAGAAACGTCCTCCTGATCAAACCCTGAGCCAAACTCAAACAAACTCTAGCAATCTACTTGTACCGATTCAACAGTTAATGGAAACCCTAATTTTGCTTGACTGATAAGAAAAGTCTGTTTGACCGAATCTTAAGACAATCTAAAAAATCAGGAAAAGCCCGAGGCTGTGATTTCTTGTGGAAAAGAGAGGGCAAATTTTGGGGTACAACATATGGGCTTATCTGTTTGTTTTCCTCATTAAAATCATTAATAAAAGATGTCTTTGATTCTCAAATTGTGTTTTATTTTCTTCTTTTTTTTCTTGGAAAATGGTAATCAGAAAAAACCCTTTTTGGAATTAATAATAACCTTAAGTAAATCTGCATGATCACTTGATATATGTGTCAGTTTCTAAAAATAAATCATAAATCACATGTGCAGATTAATTAATAAACATGTTGAATACAATGACCCTGCACCCTCTACCAACTTTAAATACCTTGTGTTTGGGATGGAAGAAGAAGAATATGATGAGATTCCAGAAGAGGTTTCACGGTTGCTCGAGCACGAGTGTTGTACCCCAAAATTTTCCCTCTCGTTTTCTCAAGATTGCTTATGTCAAGTTTCAAGCTTTGAATCACATTTTTTGCTCAGTCAATTGATCAGTTGACCTAAAATCAATTATATTAGGCAAAAAGTCAATTGTGGTCAATTTATAGTCAAACTTCATAATTTTTTATCCATATCAACATTTTTAACTCATATATGTCAATTGATCAAGTTTCGATCACAATTCCTCAAGAAATTTGATCAGATCACCAAAAGGGCAAAATGGTCAAAATTAGGGTTTTGACTGAGAAGGCTCAATTTTTTATTTTTGACAAAATACATGACTTATTGGTTTGAAACATGATATCAAGGATTCAAATAAATTATCTTGACCTAATGGTATGGTTCAAAACACTTCTCAAGATCAATAGACTGATAGTTGAAATTTGGTCCACTGATGAAAAAGTCAACTATACACTGAAAAGTCAAACTTTGACTTATTGATCAAAATTAAGTTTGAAAAATCATATTTCATCAAGACATATTAGAATATGAAGATTGTTCATCAAAAAATCAAAAATTCAAAATTATCTTTGAAAAGTCAAAATTCTAAGACTTCGAAATTTTTCTAAGTGTTAGAAAGTTAACTTTATTTTCACGACCTTGTGCCAAATTTTCACCATGGTGCAAGATGATTCAAGGAAAACTTCCAACATGAAAGTTGTAGATCTAAATGATATCTAAAACATTGTAGGTCAGGACTTTTTCTAAGAATTCTTGGATTTTATGTTATAAATTCATGAAGTCATGGCATTTTTTATTAAACACTTGGAGAAATTTTCAACGGGTTTGGTCAAGTTTTTATCCAAACTTCTTGGCCAGTTTTCATCAAGTTCCAGTTTGATTTAATAAAAGTCAAAAACAGGAAAGTTGTAGAAGATGTTTCAAGCTTTCCAAAATATCCAAGAGCATGAATTTATCATACTTGAGCTAGGAGATTCAAGGATTTGAAATTGGTTATTCATTCTTGATTTACAAGGAAAATTTGTGAAGAACACTTGATTCAATCTTCAAGCATGTTGTACAAATTCCACTTTGTGGGCTTCAAACTTGCATTTCACTCCATAATTTAATGCTTACATAACTTATTAAGCTATAACCCAAGTGTTTGAACCATTATCCAATTGATCATTGCATTTTTGGAAGAAAGTTCACACTTCTATTTTGGAAAAGTGGCTTTAATCACAAAGTCCACTCTCCCTGAGCATTGGACCTGTTCTTTCTGCATAAACTTCATTTACAAGATTAGAAGCAAGCATGTTAAAAATTCAACCACTCTACAATAGCACGGTACAAGCTTTGGGAAGATGTTTGTCACTTTGCTTCAAAAACAAGCAAGATAGCCATAACATGTTATTCAAAATCTGAGTTGTTTTGAGTCTAAAACCTTCTCTATAAATAGAGAGGCCAATTGCAAGAGAAATAGGTCAGAAAAATAGAGAGAAAAATCTGAAGTTTTGTTGTGTATACAAGCTTTCAAAATCCCATACTCTCAAAAAAGCCATAACAGTCCACAAAGTTTCCACTCTTGAGCATTGAAATCCAAATCCTTGAATCCTTCATACCTTACAAGTTTTGTCCAAACAAAACATCTAAACACCTTACATATATCATATAGGAGTTGTTCAAACAGAAGAACAACTTCTATTAAATAATCACCATTTGCCAAAAAAACAGTCACTTGCAACTTGGTTCTTCCAGCTCTAAATCAAAGCACAAATTTCAATCTCAAGGTAAGTCTTATTGACTTTAAACTCTTCATTTCAAGCATCATTAGCGATTCACTTTTGAAGATAAAATGTAGATATCATTGCCTTGAAGCTAACCATATGCCTATCTTTCATTTTTACTAACCATGTGTTGAGAACTAACCCATGTAGGCAGCAAAACAATGTTGAAGTGAAAAATGACGGTATGAGTCGAAACGTACCTATATGAGTCGACACATCTTATGGGAAAAACAGGTCATGAGTCGACACATAGCCTTAGTAGTCGACATATAATGCTATATAGACCTAAAATAGAAGGAAAAAAGTCCTTATGAGTCTACACGAAGCACGTATGAGTCGACACATGCAGACTATGAGTCGACACATAAAATTATGTATCGACTCATACTGAGTTGATTTGGCAATACAGGGGCAAGGGAAGGTTATGTGTCGATGCAAAAGAGCATGTGTCACCACATAATGTTCAAAAATGCATTTTTCTTTCCTTTTCCTTTGTTTTTACATGTTTCACATATTTTCTTCAAGGCTATTCAATGTGGTTGTAATATTTAAGCTCCTATCCATCCCCATTTGTAAATTGTACCCCCATCCCCTAAATAATGTAATAGCGTAGGACTTTATTTTCCGTAATTTACCGCTTTCAAATACAAATGCTAGTAACTAGGGTGTTTATGGAAAGATAAAATCAACCGTTAGAAACCCCTAATCTCAAATACAAAAAATGCATGAAATCATACTGTTGTACCCCAAAATTTTCCCTCTCACTTATTAAAATGTTTCTCACAAGATCTCTTTGACTCAAGACTGGATTAGGGTTGGACCAGCTCAAGATATCTCTTCATACACTGATGACCAAAATTAGGGTTTGAGTTTGCACAAGGATTTTTGGACTCTCAATACTCCATATGACTTTCAAGGATCATTATGGACCCCCAAGATTATTCATGTCAAGTTTCAAGCTTTGAATCACACTTTTGATCAGTCAATTGGACAGTTGACCTAAAAATCAACTGTATTGGGGAAAAAGTCAACTATGGCCAATTTACAGTCAAACTTCATAATTTGGGATCCACATCAACATTTTAGACTCATATGTATCATTTGATCAAGTTTGGACCATAATTCCTCAAGAAATTTGATCAAATCATCAAAAGGGTAAAATGGTCAAAATTGGGGTTTTGACAGAGAAGGGGCAATTTCTGATTTTTGACCTAGAAAATGATCAATTGGGTTGAAGCATGACTTCAAGAGTTCAATTGTACCATCTTTACCTAATGAAATGGCCCAAAAAATTACAAATCCATTGGACTAATAGATGAATTTTGCAGTCAACTGATCAAAAGTCAATTGTACACTAAAAAGTCAAACATTGACTTTTTGGTCAAAATCAAGTGCCAAAGATCATAATTCATCAAAACATATCAAAATGTGAAACTTGTTCATCAAGATATCAAGGTCTTAAGATTTGGTTTTGAAAAGTTGAAAAAAATTTAACTTAGAAATTTTTCTAATTATAGAAAATTTCTTATTTTTTTCTCAACTTTGAGCCAAATGTTAACCATGATGCAAGGTGATTCAAAGGAAATTTCCAACATGAAAGTTGTAGATAACCATTAAATCTACAACTTTTCTTCACACAATTTCTCCTAAAAATGCTTGGATCTCAAGATATAATTTTGGGAATACATTCTCATGAACCAAAATAACTTAGTGAAATTTTGCCCTAATTAGGCAGATTTTTGACCTAACTTCATGACAATTTTTCACATAGTTCCAAAATGAATTTCCAAAAGCATTTCAAAGATGGGTTATAGAGAAAATTGCAAGATTTCCAAAATGTCCAAGAACTCCTTGAGATAATTCTTGAGTAGGGAGAATCGAAGAGATGAAGTTGGTGATTTATCACTTTGATTTCAAGCCATTTCATGAAGAACAAAATTCAAATCCTCAAGCATGTTGAACAAATAATACTTTACAGGATCCTAACTTGACTTTCACTCTATAATTAAATGTTTTCACAGGTGTTGGAAGCTTTTACCTAAGCATTGAATGCATTGTACAAGAACAATTCCATTTTTGGCACAAAGGTGCCATTTCCATTTTGATAAAGCACAACTTTTGCAATTTTCCACTCCTTGAGCCTTGCACTTGTTTTCTCTGCACACAATCAAAGCCAAAACCAAAAACAACTTGCCTGAAGCCTCTACCAAACCATACCATGCTTGTACAACTCTTAGGGACTTGTCTCCTCACTTTTCTTCAAAAGCAAGTTATAGAGGCAAAAGGCTATAACTCAGAAATCTTGAGAAAGCTTGATGTCTAACCTCTTCCATACTAATACACAAGTGTATTGCAACCTAAAACATGAATGCTAAGACTCAGAAACTCTCCCAAACACTTTGATATTGAAAATCTTCCATAACTTGACAATTTTGCACCATACATAGTCATCTCAAAAACCACTTGTGCGTTTTGAGTTTTAACCACCTAAACACTTAGTATACATCATATCTAAGTGTTCCAGACCCTTGTTCCCTCACTGTAACTCCTCCTCCTCCATCTTCCATTTTTACATATCAAGCTTACAGGTTTACTTGAGTAGGGAGATTCAGGAAGTTTCAAGACAAAGTAAGGATTGGAATACACTCGAGGAGGTCCAGGCAAGCTAAATAGATCCTCAGGCCTTCTCAAAACTTGCTCAAACTCCATTCACGATCTCAACTGAAAGAGGTAAAAACTCAAACTTCTATCTCTTCATACAAGCATCCTTTGGTCTTGATTTGTGAAAACAAAATGTAGATATCCTTGCACTAAAGCCAACCATGTTCATGGATTTCATTTATATTCATTGTGTATAGAGAATTTTGGATTTGAAATTTCTGTAAAAATTAGGTTTCAAATTAGGGCAAGAAAAATTAACTTTGATCTTTGACTTTTAGTTTACATAAGATATATGGTTGAACTCGTGAGAAGAAACACTGTAATTTTCATGTTTGGACTTTCCATTTTCATGGAGAAATGAGAGAGATACAGGTGGTCCGACCATGGCTCAAGGTTGAAGATGAAGTTTCCTTCATGGGGTGTTTTCTAATATATATTTATGTCTTGGTTTATATGAACGGATGTACAGCCACCCCAGTGGTAAGGCAGCGCACAAAAATGCCATAGGTCATGGGTTCAAGCCTTGGCGCCTGCCTTTTGCAATTTTCCAGTTTTTTTCCAGTTTTTTTTGTTTGTTTGGCAGCGTGGGCTTCTGAACTTTGGGCCTTGTTTTTTTTCTAACCTCCTGCCTCTTGATTGCTTGCAGCATCCCCTGACCCATATCATTTATTTAGTTATTTTTTGTTTTCAATTTTATTTTCTTAAAAAATATTTTCTTAATATTAAAACTCATAAAAAATATAAAAATGCTAGATTTATATTTTGGTTCATTTTATTTTATTTTTCTCATAAAAATATTTTTATTTAGTTACATATCATATATTTGTTATAATAAACTTGTAAATTAAATTATAACTAGTTTGATATATATATTTTTTATATACATTTATTAAACATATTATTTTAATACAAAAAGACCAAAATACCTCATAAATACCATATATTATTTTTCAAGACAAAAAATGCAAAAATACTTACTTTTTCTTAAAGAAATTTATTTTCTTTTAATCAAATAGAATTAGGGTTTATAAAAAATATTTTCTAAAAAAAAAAAATTGTTTTCCTAATTAATTTGAGATAATCTTGATTTATTTATTAGGTTTAGGTTAAAACTTTTTCCATATAAAAAAACCAAACAAAATCTTCTTTGCATTCATACATCTTTGCATATTTAATTTATCTTGTATATTATTTATTCCAATATTTGTACATATTCAATTTGGTTGTAATAGATTAATTAAGTTTATATTATTGCAATCCCCATTTATAAATTGTATACCCCCTCCCCACAATTGTTGTAATAGCGTAATAATCTTTAAATTCTCGCAATTTATCGCTTTTACATAACATGCTAGTAATTAGGGAATGTATGGCAAGATAAAACCAATCAAATAGAAAACCCTAAATCAAGACAAAATCAAGCATGAAAATGACACACTTACACAGAAGCACCCCTAGGTTACTCCACTTGGTTTCCTTATACAAAAGTGGCCATATTATGCATGTAAAGTATCCTAGCAAAACAAACAAATACAAGATCATAGACCCTCGATTACGTTATTCAAAGTTGCCTTACCAAATGATCTTAGTCCCTTAAAAAAGCTAAGATACCTTGCAACATTGTTAATCATGGCTATACGATGACCCACGCCCGTCCCGTTTACATCCAAAGATAGGGTTGCTTACCAAATCAATGGTAAGACAACAATGTCAAGGGAGAAGAAAATGAACAAGAAAGACATTTGAGTAGGTAGATTACTTTTAGTTGCTTGCTCCACTTCAAAACAAATATCCTTGATATTTTCAAAATTAAACACACATATTTCCAAACATCTTACAAACATTGAAAACATTTTCAAAAAATATCAACATCTTTGTATACATTCTTACGAACGAGAATCATTACAAAGATTTCCTAAACAATGGCCTCTTTAACAAAATATTTTCAAAACCACATAAAGCATAATTTTAAACAAAAGCAAATGAACTAGCAAGTAACTAAGAGCCCATGGAAAACCATGGATGAAAAGGGTGCTAATATCTTCCCTTTTCATAATCTAACCCTCAAACTCAAGAAACAATATCAAAGGTCTTTCCTGTGCCTTTTCACCTTTCCTTTTGGATAAAAGAAAAGTCGGCGGTGACTCTTGCTAAACCACAACATTTGCGATCAAACGCAAAACAATCAAGTCAGTTCTCCCACCGCATCACACATACACTCGTACACGTGCACCTATAGGGTAATCCACACTTATTGCCTTGAGAAAATGGTCATGTTATGCATGTGAGACACCTTAGAAAAAACAAACAAAATACAATATCATAGTACCTCAATGACGCTTCAGATGTTGCCTTAAAAATGATCTTAGTCCCTTAAGGAAATGCTAAGGTATCTCACAACATTGCTATCTATGACTATACGATGACCCACACCCGTCCCTTCACATTCAAAGATGAGGCTACTTACCAATAAATGGTGAGATGGAAATATTAAAGGAAGGAAGAAATGAGCAAAATACTTTTGAGTAGGTAGAACGTTCTTAGTTGCTTGCTCACAATCCATCTTAAAAAACAAACATCTTTTCAAACACATCAAACACTTTCAAAACATGGAATATTTTCAAAAATTCTAACCCTTTGTATGCATTCTTATAGAGACGAGAATCATTAAAAGTTTGTCTAAACGAAGGCGCTTTTCAAAAATACTTTCAAAACCCACCACAAACACATTTCAAACAGAGAAATTTCAAAAGTGATCTAGCAAGCAACTAAGAGCCCATAGATAACTATGGATGAAAAGGGTGCTAACACCTTCCCTTTTCATAACCTACCTCCCAAACTCAAGAAATATCTCAAAGGTCTTTCCTATTCCTTTCACCCTTTCCTTATTGGATAAAAGAAAAGTCAGTGGCGACTTTTGCTATTTGCAACAATTGCGATAAAAATGTAAAACACCCAAGTCAGTTCTCCCACCGTATTACATAATTGACGACTCTGCTGGGGAACATTGACTTAAAAGTGGGGTTACCTTAGAGATATATCACATTTAGTTTATTTCATTGTTTGATTTGTTTGCTTTACATTTATGGGTCCTTGTTTGGGTTTGTATTGATCCTCTACCCGGATCTGGAAACATCATTAGGTAAGTAGCAATAGATTATGGAAATTGTACTACGTAAACCAGTATGGTTAAAGAAATGGCTACGTTAGTGTGATGAATTTGTTGGTACCAGTATCCCTTGTGTTGAATCGAGGAGAATACGGGGTCTCTGAGCGGTGTCATGAAGCACTAACTGACCTTAGAACCTTTAATTGAACAACTTAGCCATTAGGAAGTAGTGAGATAGCTACTTTCGGTGGAAAGCTGAAAATTGGTTGATACTCAATATTATGCTCATTGAGATCGGACTTTTGGGATATCTCAGCCACAAGAAAAGATTGATTTATGCTGAGACAATGCCCAATGAAGAAATATCGGTGATATTGAGATTCCCTAGAACTTGTTTACTTTGTAGGACAGGTTGAACCAACTAAACTTCAAGAGGGTACTTACCTACGAGGCCCATGCAAGCCTAAACCTAAGGTCTTTGTGTGTTTCTTTTGTGATTATTATTCATGTCATCATAAACATCATAACATCATAAGCATTCTCACTAACCATTTCAAGGATTTAGGAATTTATCTTTTTCTGTTTTGTAGGTCATGACTTCCACTTGTAGGAATACCATCCGAGTTAACTTCGTGAAAGTGCATCCTCAACATCAAGAGTTCGCATCAAGGGTTCCTAGATATTCTACCTTCACCAAGAAATATGGTCGACTTCTCAACTTGGCTACCTCAAACTTCCAAGAAGAAATGATGTGTGTGCTTTTCCAATTCTTTGATCTTATGCATCAATGATTCACCTTTCCTAACTACCAATTTGTGCCTACGTTAGAAGAATTCTCTCAATTGCTAGGAGTTCTTGTGCTTGATCAAATACTATTCACCAGTTTAGAATAGACTCCAAAACCTGGAGTTATTGCCAAGGCTTTGCATTTGAAGAGATCTGACATTGTGGAAAATTGGGAGACAAGAAGTGGAGTTAAGGGTTTCTTAGCCAAATTTCTATTGGAGAAGGCTCGTTTGTTCTTGGAAGATATGGATTTCCAAGATTTTGAGGATGTCTTAGCCCTTCTAATATATGGGTTGGTTCTAATCCCCAATCTGGACCAACTCGTAGATGTGAATTCCATCAAGGTTTTTCTCTCTCGTAATCTCATACCTACTTTGCTTTGAGATATTCTACATTGTTTCCACACTCGCACCATAAAGAAAAGGGGTACTCTTTTGTGTTGCATTCCATTACTCTCTAGGTGGTTTATTTCACACCTACCTCGATCAACATTGAAGAATGAGTAAGGCTTGACATGGTCTGAAAGGTTAATGTCACTCACACATTCTGATATTCATTGGTGTTCTTGATCCTTGGAGGACATTACTATTATCGACCATTCTGGGGAATTCCTTAATGTCCCTCTACTTTGCATTAGGGGGGGGGGGGGGGGTATTACCTACAATCCTTGTTTGGCCTTACGACAATTTGGGTATGCCAGGAGGGATGGACCTCATAATATACGTGTCCAAGGAATTGCATTTGACTATGAGAGCGATGTCTAAGGTTATCGTCAGAGATTCATACGAGCTTGGGGCATGGTTAACAAGGTTTATAGCAAGACGTCGGGGCATAAAAACTCCATTCCTTTGGAGCCTTATCTCAAGTGGGTGCGAGCTCGTGCTCAAAGCCTTTTGATGCCTTATGAAGCCATCCTACCTATCATCATGGAGATGTTCCATATACTGTCCTTTATCCTGATATGCCTACTTCTCTTGAAGATTTAGAAAGAGCTTGGATTCAGCTAAAGGAGAAGCGAGACACCTTTGAAGCCCAGTTTATGCAAACGAGAAGAAGACATTCGAGCTCACCAGACAACTTCATGATGAGAGGAGCCTAATTGCCTATATCGCTCCAAAGAGGAAGCATCCATAGGAAACTTGAGCCATTTTTATTGTATTTTAGTTCATATTGTTTCTTTTGTTTCAATGTAAGCCCAAGAGGCATGTTGTAATCAATTTGAACTTATTAATATAATTAATGTTTGTTCCCTTTTATTTAAACAAATTTAAATCTTTTAAGTCCTTGAAATCATTTTCATATGCATTTTCATACATCATAACATAAATAGGTTTTCCACAACAGGTTTCCTTATCTTTCTACTATTTATTTCAATAAGATGGATATTGAACAAACAGTGAAGGACTTGCAAGCGCTGAATTCCCAGTTCCAAGCAACCTTGTTGGCCCTGGCCAAGGGACAACAAGAGCCGATGACACTGTTGGAGGCTAAAAATAAGACTAAAAAAGAAGGCCTTTATAAACATAGGAAAAAGGTTTAAAGGCCTAGTCCATCAGGTGCAGATAGTTGAAGAGTCATCTGAGGAAGACGAGAACTGGGTGGAAGAGGCAAAGAGCACCCATGCTGGGGGATGCAAATGGTCAAGCTTCCAAGGACGAAGACTACTTTGATGAATAGTACCCACCGGCCGAAGATAAGTACAAGCAGTTAGAGGATAGACTGAAAGCTATTGAAATTCATGTTGTACCTGGTTTGGATTTTGGTGATTTGGGCTTAGTACATAGGGTCGTCATTCCCCATAAGTTCAAAATACCGGTCTTTGCCAAGTATGAAGGGGTTTCCTGCCTAAAACTTTATCTAAGGTCTTACGTGCGCAACATACAACCGCACACTACCGACAAAAATCTCTGGGTCCATTTCTTCCAAGAGAGTCTGACTGGGACTTAACTAGAATGGTTCTATCAATTGGAGGGTTCCCGCATCCATACATAGGAAGATATATCAACTGCTTTTTATCACCAATATCAATACAATGATGATCTAGAACCAACCTGAGTCCAACTTCAAGGAATGACAATGGGAACTAATGAGGGGTTTAAAGAGTATGCACAAAAATTGAGGGATATTGATGGTAGGGTCTAACCACCACTAACTGACAGAGAATTAGTTGACATGTTTATGGGTACATTAAATGGCCCATTTTTCAACTTACTGATTGGGATTTCTTCGTCTGGTTTAACCGAGTTGATACTAACTGGTGAAAGGGTAGAGAGTGGCATTAAGAGTGGGAAAATTCCCATGACATTTTCTTCCACATCCAACACTTTAAAGAAGCCCTTCACTGGAAACAAGGAAACAAATGTTGTGTATGGGGCAAGGTCCCGTACTAAAAAGGATCCCCGATCCTCTGTTAATGTTGTGTTAATATCCAACCCTCTGTCTCCTCAAAGACAATCATCCAACAATTAACGATCCGAAGTTCCTCAAATACAATTCACGAGAATAAGCATGTCACTGTCCCAAGCCTTACAACATCTATTGAAGGCCAACTTAGTGACATTGCGCAATTCACCATCCAATCCTGACATTTCATCACCTAAGTACAATCCAAATGCCAAGTACGCGTATCATTCCAACAACCCTGGGCACGAAACTGATTAATGCTGGGCTCTGAAGAATAAGATTCAAGATCTGATAGACAATAAAACAATTGAATTTGATCCACCTGCTATTCCAAATGTGATAACTGCTCCAATGTCGAACCTTGGAAAAGGTGTTAATGCAATTGATGATACTACTTTTGTTTCCTCCATTGAGGATTTAACAACTCCATTAACTATTGTGAAGGGTAATTTGCTGAGAGCCATGGTGTTCTCTGGTTGTTCTAAAGATTGTGTTTGCTGTGATCAATAAGTAAGTGCGTGCAAGTGGTTGAAGGAAGGTGTGCAACGCCTGATAAATAGTCGCGAGATCATGTTTGAGAAGATTCCTACCATCAAATGTTTAACCAACAAATCTGAAGACCTATCCATAATAACCATCTCCAACAAGCCGCTTAAGATCCCCTTAAAGAGTCCTATGAGAATTTCAAATGAGCCAACCATTGATCCTTTAATAATCACTTCCGCTGGGCCTATTCCCTACTCCTATGACAAAGAAGTTCCATGGAACTATGGTGCCGAGGTTTATTATCATGGGATAAAACAAGATTCTTGGATCAACGAAAACGAAGCTGATGTTACTAATATTGCAGGTTCTAGTAAAGTAACAAGAAAAAGGAGGATCTTTTCCCCAGATATTTCACCATCCACTACTACAACAACTCCCATCTACATAACCAATGACAAGTCTAGTGCCAACACTAGAGGCAAAGAGAAAGAAGGTGGGCCTTCTAGGATAGAGGCACCTACTAAAGTTACTGATGCTGAAGAACCCTCCACTCTAGAGATGGAGGAAATCCTGAAAATCATAAAGAAGAGTGACTTCAAAATAGTTGAGCAACTGGGGAAAACCCCCTCAAAAATCTTCATGTTGTCATTGTTACTCTGTTCGGATGCTCATGCCCAGGCTCTAATCAAGTTCTTGAAGAAAGCCCATGTGCCCCAAGAAACCAAAGCTGGTCAGTTCGAGAACTGTGTAGCAAGTTTAACGACTGACAATGGATTAGGGTTCTCCGACGCTGATTTGACTCCTATGGGAAAGAACCACAACAAAGTCTTGCATGTCTCTATTGAATGCAAGGGAACCACCCTGGCATATGTTTTAATTGATACTGACTCATCTCTAAATGTGTTACCTAAAGGTGCTTTGGACAGGCTAGATTGTGAAGGACTGGTATTGAAGCCAAGCGACATTGTTGTAAGGGCTTTCGATGGGTCTAAAAGGATGGTTCATGGAGAGGTGGATCTCCCAATTAAAGTTGGATGACAGATTTTTAACTCTACCTTCTACGTAATGGACATCTATCCCGCTTATTCCCGTTTACTTGGGCGCCCTTGGATACATGGGGCAGGGACAATAACATCCACCCTTCATCAAAAGTTAAAATACCCAGTCAAGGGGAAGGTCGTTACTGTTTGCAGCGAAGAAGAATTTATGGTGAGCCACCTCAATTCCTTCAAGTATGTGGAAATGGATGGTGAGTTCATATAGACTTCGTGCTAGGCTTTCGAAGTTGTTCCTCCTATGGTTTCCGCCACCAAAATCTCCTCTGACATACCAAAAGCTAATAAGGTTGTGCCAAGAATGGTTTGGCTTAAGGATGCTTGTACCGTGGTCGAAGATGGAAGTTGTACTACCTAGGGGAAACTCCCCGAGATTCTGTTTAAAGCAAACAAATTTGGACTAGGTTTCACCATCAAGGATCAAAGAGAGGTCAGGCGCGACCGCATGGGAAACCCACCTCTTCGCATAGGAAATCATGAAGTAAATGTTGTCGAAGTCCCTGATGATGAATGCGCCTTTGAAGAATGGATCTACCCTATTGCCAAAAGAAAGCTCAACAACTGGCATGCAACGGATTTCACTCCCATCTCCTTCATTGAGGAGTAATTACTGTTTTTTGTTTTCTGTCAATTCAAGAACTTTTGTCTGTAATTTTAAATTCCAAACAATGACTTTTAAGCCATGTGCCTTGCCCGGGGCACCATGGTCTATTTTGTTAAGGATTTTGTTCATGTTCATTTATCATATGATCATTTAATGGAAAACATTGGACCTTTGCATTCAACTTTTGTGCTCATTGTCTTTCTATTTCTTTATTTTCATTTTTCAAATAGCCATGTATCTTATATGCACACACACACACACACACACTTGAAGATCCTCATCCACTCCAGATCTCATTGCCAATGACTAATATTTCTAATTATGACTATGAACATCCAATTAACCAAGCCGAAGACGAAGGCGAGGATGATTGTGAAATACCAGGGGAGCTAGCCAAACTTCTAATACAAGAGGAGAAAGTTATTCAACCTCATGAAGAGCCAGTCAAAGTTATCAACTTAGGTACTGAGACAGACAAGAAAGAGGTCAAGATTTGCACCAATTTAGAAGACGGTATCAAGAGCAAGTTTGTTCAGATGTTACATGACTACGTTGAAGTATTTTCTTGGTTGTATGAAGACATGCGAGGGTTAGATACCGACATTGTTGTTCATCGTCTGCCAATAAAGGAAGATTGTCCCCCTGTTAAGTAAAACATTCGTCGCATGCGGCCTGATATGTCTGAAAAGATAAAAGCTGAAGTGATGAAACAATTTGATGCAAGTTTCCTAGTTGTGACATCTTATCCTCAATGGGTTGCGAACGTTGTTCCCGTGCCAAAGAAATATAGGAAGGTTCGTATGTGTGTAGACTATAGGGATTTAAATAGGGCAAGCCACAAATATGATTTCCCTCTACCTCATATTGACGTCTTGGTTGACAACACTGCTCAACATAAAATATTCTCCTTCATGGATGGATTTTCTGTCTACAACCAAATCAAGATGGCTCCCGAAGACATGGAAAAGACCACCTTTGTTACACAATGGGGCACCTTTTGTTACAAGGTCATGTCGTTCGGATTAAAGAATGCAGGGGCAACATATCAAAGAGCTATGGTAGATTTATTTCATGATATGATCCATCATGAAATATAGGTCTATGTGGATGCTATGATTGCAAGGTCGTAAACTGAAGAAGAGCATCTCGATCACCTACACAAGCTATTTGAGAGTCTGAAGAAGTATAAGTTGAAGTTGAGCCATAATAAGTGTACATTCGGAGTAAGGTCTGGAAAGCTTCTAGGTTTTGTCGTCAGTGGTAAAGGCATCGAAGTTGATCCTGCAAAGGTAAAATCTATTCAACAAATTCCAGTTCCCTTCTCTGAGAAGGAAGTTATAGGATTCTTGGGTCGTCTTTATTGAATTTTCGTTTCATATCTCATCTAACTTCTACTTGTGAGCCAATCTTCAAACTCCTAAAGAATGATCAAGTAGTCAGATGGAACGAAGATTTCTAAGTTTCCTTCAACAAAATCAAGGAATATTTACAAGAAACTCCTATCCTTATGCCTCTAGTGGAAGGAAGACCATTGATCATGTATTTTAGTATGCTAGAGAATTCTATGGGGTGTGTGTTGGGCCAACATGATGAGTCTGGCCGAAAAGAGCATGCAATATACTACCCGAGCAAAAATTTTACCGACTGTGAAATCAGATATTCACTGCTCGAGAAAACTTGCTGCGCTCTGGCATGGGCTGCTCGCCGACTAAGACAATATATATTGACTCAAACCACTTTATTTATTTCTAAGATAGACCCTATCAAGTACATCTTCGAGAAGCCCGCTCTCTCCAGACTGATAGCTAGATGGCAAATGATTCTGACTGAGTACAATATTTAATATACAACATAAAAGGCCATCAAAGGAAGTGTATTGGCAGATCATTTGGCCCATCAAGCTTTTGATGATTATTAATCTATGAACTTTGACTTCCCGGATGAGAATATCATGTTAGTGACTGATTATGCAAAACCTGGACCGTATGACGGACCTGAACAAGGATCCCGATAGACTATGGTTTTTGATGGGGATTCCAACGCTTTGGGAAATGGAATTGGTGTTGTGATTATTTCTCCTGAGGGTTGCCATACTCCTTTCACTTCTAGATTATGCTTCGATTGTATGAACCACATGGCTGAGTACGAAGCGTGCATCTTTGGTATAAAGGCTGCCATTGACTTAAGGATCAAGTTCTTGAACGTATTTGGAGATTCTACTCTAGTGATCAGTCAAGTCATAGGATAATGGGACACTAAGCATCATAACCTTATTCCTTACAAGGAGCTTGTGTTAACCCTGATACCATACTTCAAGGAGATCACCTTTGAACATTTCCCTAGAGAAGAAAATCATTTGGCTGACGCCTTTGCAACAATGTCTTCCGTGTTCAAGGCCAAATGGGACAACGAAGCTCCCATGATTACAATCGAAAGATTCGACGAACCTGCACACTGCTATGAGTTTGACACTGACAAAGAGAAACCATGGTACCATGAGGTGAGGAGATATCTTGAAGCACAAGAGTATCCTGAAGAAGCTCCCATCAATGATAAGAAGTTCTTGCAAAGATTTTCAGCTAAATTCTTTCTAAGCAATAGAATCATGTACAAGCGCAACCATGACCTACTCTACTCTGATGTATGGACGAGAAGGAGGCAGATAAATTTATGGAGGACATGCATGATGGCCTCTTCGGGACCCACTCTAGTGGAGACACTATGGTCAATAAAATCCTGAGGGCTGGTTACTATTGGTTCATAATGGAAACTGATTGTCATCATCACTCAAGGACTTGCCACAAGTGTCAAATCTATGCTAACAAGGTCCATGTACCTCCTATTTCTCTAAATTTCATGACTGCTCTGTGGCCGTTTGTAATGTGGGGCATTGACATGATTGGAGATATCAAACCTACTTCTTCCAATGGACATTGCTTCATTCTTGTCGCTATTGATTACTTCACCAAATGGATTGAAGCTGCCTCTTTTTCCTCAGTCACGAAGAATGTTGTAGCCATGTTTATTAAACATAACCTCATCTTTCGTTACAGTATCCCCGAAAGGATCATCACTGGCAATGGAACCAACCTCAATAATTCTATGATTACGGAACTTTGTACTCAGTTTAAAATCAAGCATCACAACTCTTCTCTATACAGACCCAAGATGAATGGCGCAATGGAAGCTGCCAATAAAAATATCAAGAAGATTGTGCAAAAGATGGCGGTGACATATAAAAACTGGAATGAGATGTTACCATTTTCTCTCTATGGCTACCGTACTTCAGCTCGAACATCAACGGGAACAACCTCGTTCTCCTTGGTCTATGGCATAGAAGTAGTCATGTCTGTCGAAGTTCAGATTCCCTCTCTAATGATAATGAAGGAAGAATATTTAGGTGAAGACGAATAGATTCAGACTAGGTTGGATTAATTGACCTTGATTGATGAGAAGCGACTGGCTGCTGTTTGTTATGGTCAGATGTACAAAAAACGTATGATCAAGGCTTTTAACAAAAACATCATGCCTCGAGTATATCAGACTGGCGACTTGGTAATAAAGCGCATCATTCCTCCACAAGGCGTCCCCAGGGGAAAATGGACTCACACTTATGAAGGACCATTTGTTGTAAAGAATGTTTTCTCTGGTGGTGCCATGATACTGACTACTATTGATGGCAAAGACTTCCCACATCCTATGAATGCGGATATAGTTAAAAAATACTATGCATAAAATGACCCGCTAGGTTGACATACCTAGGCAAAAATAAGGGCATCCCAGCGAACCAAAGTGGTTAGGGCAAAAGTTAGGGATATATGAAAAAGATTGTACACCCAGCAAGTTGAAAACCCGAAAGGGAGATTTGAGCAAAAATGGGTATCCTGGTGGGCTGAAAATCCGAAAGAGCGGCCCAGGAAAAATTTAAGGATTAAAGCGTATGACTATGTCCTATAAAGTCTCTACAATGTTTGCACTTTGTATTATTTCCATTCTTTCGACGATTTCCTCTTACTAGGATCTCAGTCTCTTTGTGAAAAAACGCCTACTCATGGGCAAAACATCAATATAAATATAATTTGAAGTGCAAACTTTCTATTTTTCTGTTTTGAGTGCAAAAGTGTCAAATGACTAAAATTGAATGAACATATGTATACGGACATGATTAAACTTTCAACAAATGTATGCTTAAAAATAGTGACAAGCATCTCCTTAAATGCATTTGAGATATCCCCACAGAGTTATTTCAATAACATTATCCCCACAAATTTGGATTCAAAAAATCCCCAGCCAGAGTTTCAATCTCCGGAAAATCCTCTCCCCAACTGAGTTGGTCTTAAAAGGAAGCCTTATGGAATTTTTCCTAAAAATATCCCCCTAAAAGTTGGTCAAATATCCTCTTCAATAGGGTTTATTTCCTCAACAAACTACAGATTCCCCAGCTTTAGTTTGCCTCGCAGACTATTACAAATCAAGGGACCGCAACCCCTAATCCCCAGTCAAGTCGTCCACAGAGTCATTGCTATCTCTGAAAGTTGCTATAGAGCCTGGAACCCGACCATATAACAATCGACTTCAAGAAAGTTACTATGAAGCTTGGACCCGACTAGATAATAGTTCAACTTCTCAAAACATTACTAAAGCCCAGACCTGACCAGATAACAGTTGTGATAAGGTGGAAAAACCGACTGTTAATACTGGTTTGCGTTTTTTGTTCGCAAAATGTCGCGGTAAGCAAGAGTCTCCATCGACTTTTATTTTATCCAATCATGAAAAGGAAAAAGAACATAAAAAACCTTTTTCGAGATGTTTCTGAGTACGGGGGGTAGATTATAGAAAGGGAAGGTGTTAGCACCCCTTCTATCTGTGGTTTTCCACGGGCTCTTAGGTACTTGCTCATTTTGAAAACTGCTTGTGTGTGCTTGTTTTGAGAAGTTTTGTATTACTTAGTTTTAACCCTTGTTTCTGTCCTCAAGAGTGTTACGAAGTTGTTTTTGAAAACTTTGTTTGGAAAGTGTTGGTGTAAAAAAGTTTTGCTTGTTTGAGCAATCACCTAGGAACTAATCTACCTACTCGAAAAAGGTATGTTCGTTTTCCTTTTAGACAATGCTATCCCATTATTGAGAAATAGGTAGCATCGTCATTGGAGTTTTTTAGGGACATTCGAAGGGACAAATAGGATCACAAAAGCAATGTTAGGAAATGTTAGTAATCATCCTAAAGCCTTAAAGATCTTTTTTCCGAGGCAACATCCGGATGGGTCATTTTAGATCTTTCGGGGCTAGAGGACAACCACTAACAAACCCTATACTTCATAACCATTTACCGAAGGCAACCGGAGTAGAGTAAACCCTAAGAGCAAGCATGTGCGAGTGTAATTTTCAGTTAATTTATCTTTGCACATTTAGGGTTTTCTACCGTATTAATTTTCAGTTTGTCTTTCCATACAATCTTATTAACATACATATAAGCAGTTTATAGTTTGCGAAAATAAAATGCGGTAAAGTTAAAGTCCTAGCTATTACAGGGCTTTTGCAGATACATAATTATTTTGGACTAAAAATAAAGATGCGGAATTGAAACCCTAATTACTATTACAAACTCGGAGCAGTTACAATAATAGAAAAAGGAATTAAAAATGCGCGCGGCGAATTAAGCACGAGAAATAATTAAGAAACCTAGAAAATCTAATTGAGAAAAATTTTAGGTTATTTTTGATAAAAAAATTGAATTATATACAAATTAAACCTGAATTTCTAATTGATTTAAATTATAAAAAAAGGATTAAATTTCCTTAAATAATTAATCTAATTAATTAAGGAAATAAAATATTTTTATGAAAAAAAATGATTTTTATGTTTTTTTGTGATTTTTGATTTTATGATAAAAAATGATTTTTTGTTATTTTGTAAAAAGGAAAATAATTAATAAATAATAAAAATAAGGAAATAAAGAGAAAAGAATTAAATTGGGCCTGTATTTGTTGAAAGGGGGGGGTGTGATGTTGAAACATCTAGGCCCAAGAATGCTGAGCCCACTCCCTGCGCTAGATTCAGTGCCCTCTCTTTCTGATGGTGCACCATGGTCATCCCTTGATGGGCGTTGGATCTGCATGGAAGGGCTTGGCTGTGTAAAGTACCATATCTGCATGTAAGTGTTAAGAAAATAATAAAATGCTCGGACCTGGGGATCGAACCCAGGTCCTCTCCCTCAATACCACGTGCGCTTAACCAACTGTGTTACATGTTCTTTTGTTAATAAAAATGAATAACTAATAATATAATGAAATATGGGCCAGTATGATAATGAAACACACGGAATTTAAATTTCCCAATCAGGCTTGGACACGTCATCGTCTTCCTTGCAGAACCGTCGTTTTAGGTTGAAACTTATACCTACAGACAAGCATTTGTAGCCATAACATGTACACTTCAAAAATCAAGAAAATATGCATGATAAATGAATTTAAAGACCATGGTTCAACTTTCTTGATGCCACAAGCATCATGCTATCCTTTTCTCGGCCTAATTTAACCTGTAGAGAAAAACCCTAAAACTACAAGGTAAACCCTAACAATGGCAATTATGAATACATGCATCAAAACATCAATTAAACCATTCAAAAACGCTGCAAATATGTCAATGAACACAAATATATCATTAGAACATGTTTATGATGCAAGAATTGTAATCGAATTTGAAAAAGGAAGCAAACCGCGTGGGTGTTATGTGATGATTTTGGGCTTGTGGAAGCTTGTAATTGATCGTGTTAGCTTCTAGGAAGGTCCAGGAAACGATTGGGAGTGTTTAAATGCTTTGAATTTCCCTCTAGGTTGGGAAACGATTCACCACTTTTTGTCAATTTTTTCAGTTTTGTTCCCAGCTTTGACGACCTACAATCTTGTTCTTTTGGCTTGAGTATGTTCAGTATATATAGTGGAACGAATTAGGGCAACAAAAATACTTTGTATCTTTGATAATCATGGAGATTTGATTTGATTTTTCTCTTGTATGATATGTTTCCAAACTAGGCCTAATCATGCCAATTTCCTCCAATTATCCCTTGATCTGATTTGATATGATTTGGCCAGCCTAATTGGATTGTGATTCCTACAAAAACCAGATCAAAATCAATCTTTTATAGTTTTTTGAAATTTATTTGATTTAATCTAACTTTTAATAAATAAAAATCAAAATAAAATAAATAAATAAGCAAATAATATGTGGAGGCTGATTTGGGGCGTGGACCTTGTTTCCAAAAAGGTTCAATCATGAAATGCTAGGCCCTTTTGATAAAAAAATGCACTTTTGAATAAATGGTCAACTTTGGCAAAGCATATCTCCTCCAATTTTAACCCTAAAGAGGTGTTCTTGGACTTTTTAGAAAGCCTAGGGTATCCCCTAAACAACCATTTTGGTTTCATCTCAATTGGGTCTTCCATGTTCACGTAAGAAGCTTTGACCCAAAAGGTGTTTTTGTGGACTTTTCAAAAGGACCTATGATGTAGAAATTCATATCTTTTGATGAGTGCATATTTTGAACTTGTGGGATGAATATGAGTTGTAGGGAATTTCATCCTCTTCAAAATGAGCCTTGGATGGAAAATTTATGATAAAGTATGAAGAAGTTATGCTTGGCAAAAGTTTGGTTGACTTTTCCTATGAAACCTTAATTTAGCAACTTTTGGGTTTTGATGAATTTGGGGAATTCCTTGAGGAATCATGATCAAACCTTGATCAAATGATGGATATCACTTCAAAATGTTGATGTTGACCAAAAATCTTGAAGTTTGACTGTATGTGGGCCACAATTGACTTTTGACCTAGTATAGTTGATTTTCAGGCATCTGAGCAGTTGACTGAGCAAACTTCTTGTGCAAGGCATGAAACTTGACATGGACGATCTTGAGAGCGTATTGGGACCATGGAAAGCATTTGGGACCTTTGGATTTCCCACATCCTGATGAAAATGGAAACCCTAGTTTGAGGTGCATTGCCTTAGGAGAGAGTTTGTCTGGTCAACTCTTGGGCATCCTTGAGCAAGTTAAGGACACCAATGCGCATGTGTTGAGTAAAATGAGAGGGAAAATTTTGGGGTACAACAACTGCCCCTGTTCAATCTTCTTAAACCTGAGGATGTAGATTGGTTGTCTGCCTTTCGTAATCTGAAGGTGGAAGATTATTGAACACTAGAGTGCCCAAAAATTTGCACTCGTCTGAGATAGTGCTGGACTGTGTAGGTAGTATCGAGAATGGGCTTACAGATGCCATTAGGAGGAGATGATGGAAGATCATCAGAGATGGGCTTAAAGATGCCATCCGGAAGATATGACGGAGAATCGTCAGAGATGGGCTTGAAGATGCCATCTAGAGGATGTTGATTTCCCGAGATATTCCTTTGATGAGAATTCCTGTTCCTGTCGTCGAGGAGGAATTTGTTGAGGAATGTTGGTCTCTGTCTTGGGAGAAATGGAATTTTAGGAACTTCAGTTGTCCGTTACTCTACTGGGGAATCATCTCTTAGTCGGGGAGATGAAAATGAACTGCTATCTGGTCGTGCTCTAGGCCTTACAGTGATTTGCTGAGGATAATAAGATTGACTGCTATCTGGTCGTGCTCCAGGTTTTACAGTGACTTACTGAGGAGATGAGATTAAACTTGTTATCTGGTCGTGCTCCAGGCTTTGCAATTTCTCAATTCTTATTTGTTCGTGTTCCAGGCTTCAAAATAAATTAAGTGGTTATCCGGTTGCATCTGGGTTTCAACTTGAATTTAAGGCATACTAACATCCAGTCGTTTCTAGGCTTCATAGTAATTGGTCGAGTAAACTGCTATATGGTCGAATTCCAAGCTTCGTAGTACCTTATACTGTTATCTGGTCGTGCTCCAGGTTTCACAGTGTCTCTTGCCGTTATTTGGTCGTGCTCCATACTTCACAGCGTCTCATACCGTCATCTAGTCGTGTCCCATGCTTCAGTAATTTGGATAAATTAAGATATTATTCGGTCGATTTCCTAGCTTCATAGCTTGAATTTGAGATATACCACTATATGGTCGATTCCAGGCTTTGTAGTATTAAGATATTATCCAGTCGATTTCCGGGATTCATAGCTTGAATTTGAGATATACCATTATCTGGTCAATTCCAGGCTTCATAGTATTTTTTACTATTATACGGACGTGCTCCAGGTTTCACAGTGTCTCCTACCGCTATCTTGTCGTGCTCCAGACTTCACAGCGTCTTATATCTTTATCTGGTCGTGCTCCTGGCTTCAGTAATTTGGGGAAATTAAGCTGTTATTCGGTCGATTTTCGGGCTTCATAGCTTTTGAACTAGAATAGAAATCTTAGTATAGATTTGAATGAACCAAGGAAAGGTCTCGAGTTGTCTTCAACTGGGAGAGAAATCTTACTATCGATTTGACTGAATCCGGGAGAGGTCTCGAAATAACTTTGACTGGCATAGAAATCAGGGGAATCTTAGCGGCGATTCGGCTGACCAAAACGAAAGTCTTTGAACATCTTCAACTAGAATAGAAACCTTAGTTTTGGTTTGACTGAACCAGAGAAAATCTTGAAAAGTGTTGGAATATCTTAAACTGGAATAGAAACCTTGGTGTTGGTTTGACTGAACCAGAGAGAACTTGTGAGAACTTGATTGCATCTTTCCCTGAAAGGTAAAGAGTTAGTCGTATGTAATGTCATGATGTATGAAATGTATTGGGTAATGATGTTCTCAAAATAAATGAGATTGTGTTGTATAATATGTATGCACATGCCATGATGTATGGATATGCAATGCTATTATGATATTCTCTAGCTGGGGAAAATAAATCATGAACTGCTGCTGGAGAGTATAAGGAGTTGAGTTCTTCGTTTTCGCTGGGGATAGTGACCAAAGATGATTAGTTGGGGATTTACATTCATTCTTCTTGAGAATATTCTGCCGGGAGAGACTCTGTCTGAGAATAATCCTGCAGAGGGAATGACTCTGTGGGGAAGAGAGATACTCTGTTGGAAGATCTGCTTATTTGGAGAAGTAAGCTCAGCTGGGGATGAACTTCCATTGCTGGAGAGAAGAGCTCTGTTAGAGATTGAGCTTCCGCTGTCATAGAAATAGACTCTGCTCGGGAGATGGCTTTATAAACTGCTCATGGTTATAAAACTCGGCTGGGGAATGTAGATATCAGCTTTCTGAAGGAACCTGCTGGGGAAGGAATTCCTGCTTGGGGATACAGAGGTCAGACCTTGGTTGTCTCGGCTCTGTAGGGAATATAGGTATCATTGGTTTGTATGTGATAGTGACTTCTCCTCCAATTGTCTCTGCCCCTTGTACCATGATGGACGGGGTAACTGTCGGTATTTAGGTTTTGTACCAATTTCTTTGAGTTCTTAGTAACTGTCTTTCTGTTTTATATGCAGATATTTGTGAACGGTAATCATATTCAAATGAATATGTCAAGAATAAAAAATTGGATGTTTTTTGTAAAACAAAACAGAAAACGGAAAACACAAACACAATGTTTTGTACTCAAAAGACATTTGTATTAATTTGAAACTTGCATATAACATGCATTTTTTACAAGGAGGCTGACGCTCTAGTAAGAGAACGCCGCCGTAAAAATGGAAATTATTACAGAAATTATGTACAAAAAGAAAACAGCTATGTGTAGTGATCCCATTGGGTTTCAATTCTACTATTGCCCCTATGTCTTTGAGCATCTCATCACTTTGCTGCTTGTTCGAAGCGGACTGGATTGATCGGTACCGTTTGAGCTTGATATCTGATTACTAAGGTCTGATTGCAAGTTGATCCAATGGGATATAGTGATACGCTTTAATCCCTAATTTTTTCCTGGACCTCCCTTTTGGGTTTTCAGTCCACCGGGATACCCTTTTTTCCCAAGCCGTCCTTTCGGGTTTTTGACTTGCCGGGTGTACGAATTTTTTTTCATTTTTTATCCCTAAATTTTTCCCGAACCCTTTTGGTTCACCGGGATGCCCTTATTTTTGCCTAGGTATATCAACCTAGCGGGTCTTTATTATGCGTAGTATCTTTTCACTATGTCCGCATTGACAGGATGTGGAAGGTCGTCACCATCCATGGTGGTCAGCATCATGGCTCCACCCGAAAATATATTCTTAATCACAAATGGTCCCTCATAGGTGGGAGTCCATTTTCCCCTTGGATCACCTTGCGGCAGTATGGTGCGACTGATTACCAGATCCCCTACTTGATACACTTGTTGTCTAACTTTCTTGTTGAAGGTCTTGATCATCCGTTTTTGATACATTTGATCATGGCAGACAGCAGTAAGTCTTTTCTCGTCGATTAAGTTCAATTGATCAAGGCGAGTCTGGATCCAATCATCTTCGCTCAAACCCGCATCCTTCATAATCTGTAGAGAAGGGATCTGGACCTCCATGGGTAGGACATCCTCGATTCCATATACCAGAGAATAGGGTGTTTCCCCTGTCGACGTACGTGTTGAAGTTAGGTATCCGTGAAGAGAAAATGGTAACATCTCGTTCCAGTCTTTGTATGTCACTGTCATCTTCTGTATGATCTTTTTAATATTCTTATTAGCAGCTTCGACAACCCCATTCATCTTTGGCCGGTAAGGAGAAGAGTTGTGTTGTTGAATCTTGAACTATTTACAGAATTCAGTGATTATCGAGTTGTTGAGATTAGTACCATTATCTGTGATGATTCTCTCAGGGATACCATAACGACAAACCAAGTTATGCTTGATGAACCATGCCACCACATTCTTGGTAACCGTAGCAAAGGAGGCAGCCTCAACCCACTTCGTGAAGTAATCAATGGCCACTAGGATGAAGCAATTCCCATTGGACGCGGTAGGTCTGATCTTTCCGATCATGTCAATGCCCCACATTGCAAAGGGCCAGGGAGCTATCAAGACGTTTAAGGGAATTGGAGGTACATGCACCATATTAGCATAGATTTGGAACTTGTGACAGGTTCGAGAATGCTGATAATAATCAGCTTCCATAGTGGACCAATAGTATCCTGCCCGTAGGATTTTCTTCGCCATGGTATGTCCACTGGAATGAGTGCTAAAGGTACCTTCGTGTAGGTCTTCCATGATCCTCTCTACTTCGCTCGTGTCTACACACCGCAGTAAGGTAGAGTCATGATTGCGCGTATAGAGGATTCCATTACTGAGGAAGAACTTTACAGCAAACCTTCTCAGAAATTTCTTGTCATTGACAGATGCCCCTTCGGGGTATTCTTGAGCCTCAAGATGCCTTTTCACCTCATGAAACCAAGGTTTGTCATCTACCTCCTTAGTATCAATCTCACAGCAGTATGCCGGTTCATCCAACCTCTCAATAGTGATTAGGGGAGCTTCATTGTCCCACCTAACCTTGAACGTTGACGACATAGTAGCTAGCGCGTCCTCTAACGGATTCTCTTCTCGTGGGAAATGTTTAAAGGTGATCTCTTCAAAATGCGGCAGCAGTGTCAGTACATGTTCTCTGTAAGGGATAAGATTCAGGTGTTTTGTATCCCACTCGCCTTTGATCTGACTTATCACGAAAGAGGAATCCCCGAATACACTCAAGAATTTGATCCTTAGGTCAATAGCATCTTTGAGGCCCATGACACACGCTTCATACTCTGCCATGTTGTTGGTACAGTTGAAACATAATCGGGTAGTGAATGGAGTATGGCAGCCCTCGGGAGATATGATTACAGCGCCAATGTTGTTACCCAGTGCGTTTGAGGCTCCATCAAAAAACATAGACCATCAGGATCCTTCCTTAGGTCCTTCATCCGGTCCAGGTTCTTCACAGTCAGTTACTAACATGATGTTCTCATCCAGGAACTCAAAATTCATGGAATGGTAGTCATCCATGGCTTGATGTGCCAAATGATCAGCTAACACACTTCTCTTGATTGCTTTTTGGGTTGTGTGTTAGATGTCGTACTCGGTTAAGATCATTTTCCATCTTTCTATTCTTCCAGAGAGAGTGGGCTTCTCGAAAATGTACTTAATCGGATCCATCTTAGATATCAACAAAGTAGTATGGGTCAACATATACTGTCTCAGTCGGCGAGCAGCCCATGCCAAAGCGCAACAAGTTTTCTCGAGTAGTGAGTATCATGTTTCACAGTCGGTAAACTTTTTGCTAAGGTAGTATATTGCGTGCTCTTTTCGACTAGACTCGTCATGTGCCCCGGCACACACCCCATTGAATTATCTAGCACTGTTAAGGACATTATCAAAGTTCTTCCTTCAGTCGGAGGCATCAGAATAGGAGGTTCTTGGAGGTATTGCTTGATTCTATCAAAGGCGACCTGGAATTCATCATTCCACTTTACCACTTGATCTTTCTTCAGAAGCTTAAAGATTGGCTCACAAGTAGCAGTCAGATGTGAAATGAATCAGGAAATGTAATTTAGGCATCCTAAGAAACCTCTAACTTTCTTTTCAGTACGGGGAGCCGACATCTCTTGTATGGCCTTCACCTTTGTAGGGTCTACTTGAATACCTTTGTCACTGACGATGAATCCCAGAAGCTTACCAGACCTTACCCCGAAGGTGCACTTGTTCAGATTTAAACTCAGCTTGTACGTCTTCAACCTATCAAACAACTTTTGTAGATGATCAAGATGTTCTTCCTTAGTTTGAGACCTGGCTATCATGTCATCGATGTAAACGTTGATCTCATGGTGAATCATGACATGGAACAGAGCTACCATAGCTCGCTGATAAGTTTCCCCAACATTATTCAACCCAAATGGCATCACCTTGTAGCAGAAAGTGCCCCACTGTGTAACAAAGGTTGTCTTCTCCATGTCTTCAGGTGCCATCTTGATCTGATTGTAGCCAGAGAAACCATCCATGAAGGAAAACACTTTGTGTTGTGCTGTGTTGTCAACCAGAACATCGATGTGGGGAAGCGGGAAGTCATCCTTGGGGTTTTCCCAGTTCAGGTCTCTATAATCCACACACATTCGTACTTTACCATCTTTCTTAGGTACTGAAACCACATTAGCAACCCACTGCGGATAAGAGGTGACAACTAAGAACCATGCGTTAAACTGCTTCATAACCTCTGCTTTAATCTTCTCTAACATCTCAGGGCGCATACGACGGACCTTTTGCTTTATCGGAGGACAGTCTTCTTTAGTCGACAGACGATGAACCACTATATTTGTGTTTAGTCCCAGCATGTCTTCGTATGACCAGGCGAAGATTTCAACATACTCATGCAACATCTGTACCAACCGTTGTTTGACACTAACCTCTAGATTTGCACCTATCTTAACCTCTTTTCTATCTTCCTCTGTACCCAAGTTCACTGTCTTAACCGGCTCTTCATGAGGTTGTATGGCCCTTTCTCCCTGCTGTAATAGTCTAGCAAGTTCTCCGGGTACCTCACAATCTTCCTCACCTTCGTCCTCGGATTGGTTGATCGGATTTTCAAAGTCATAATGAGCAGTAGCAGAATTGTTATCAATGGGATCTAGAGTGGATATGGATCTGCATTTGGATACGTGAGTGTGTGTAAGAGCATAACTGTATAGATAGAATAAAAGAAAAGAAAGACAGAGAGCACAAAATTTGTATGCAAACGTCCAATGCTTTATTGATGTCATATGAAAATGAAACATGATAACCCTCACAAATAGAACCATTGTGCCCCGGTTAAGACATATGGCTATAGAGTTTATATTGTTTTTAAATTACATATCCGAAAAATCAGAAAGACAATTACTCTTGAACCAAAGTAATCAGTACAAAGTCCTTGGAAGTCCAGTTACTGAGTCCGCCGTTGGTAGTCGGGAAGATCCAACTGTCAATGTCGGAATCATCATCACTATCTTCAAGCGCATTGACCCCAGGATTTCTGATGCGTAGGGGAGGTCCTCCAGCTTGAGCGCGACGAACAACCTTTTGAGCACCTGTAGTAAATCCCAAACTAGATTTGTCACACTTGTAATGAATAACCGGGATCTTACCCCAAATGGTAGACCCACCTTCTTCAACCACTACTCGTGCATCCTTGAGAGAAGCCATCTTCGAGGGAGATTTGGTTACCTTTTGAGGACTTTCGGTAGTTTTTGCTGTAGCCATAATCTGAGGTACCTCTTCAAAGTTCTGGCAAGGAGTCTCGATGAACTCGCCATCCATTTCCACGTAATTGAAGGAGTTCAAGTGACTGATCATATACTCCTCTTCACCAGGCACAGTGACAATCTTTCCTCTTACTGAGTACTTCAACATTTGGTGGAGGGTAGAAGTAACAGCCCCAGCCCCATGTATCCAAAGGCGTCCCAACAAGTAAGAATATGATGGTTTGACATCCATTACATAGAAAGTGGAGTCGAAGGTCCGGGAGCCAACTTTGATAGGGACATCCACTTCCCGGTGCACCATCCTCTTCGAACCATCGAAAGTTCTCACTAATATATTGATAGGCTTCAAGGTTAAGCCTTCACAGTCCAATATGTCCAGAGCATTTTTAGGTAGCACATTCAACGAGGAGCCAGTATCTACCAAAACATGGGCCAGATTCGTGCCCCGGCTTTCAACGGAAACATAAAGAGCATCATTATGCTTCCTCCCCTTTGGTGTCAGATCTGCATCGGAAAAACCCAAACCATAATCAGCAGTCAGACTAGCCACACAATCTTCAAACTGATCAGCAGATGTCTCTTGTGGCATGTGAGTCGTCTTCAGAAACTTAACCAAAGCCTTCACATGGGCCTCGGAACACAACAACAAAGGCAACATAGAAATTTTTGATGGGGTCTGCCCCAGCTGCTCGACCACGTTGTAGTCGCTCTTCTTTATTAACTTTAAAATTTCTTCCATTTCTTTTTTGGAAGCTTCTGGTATGGTTACTGAATTGGCCTTCATCGGGACGGGCTCAATCAATATGTCTTTGCCTCGAGTCTCGACCGACTCGGTGATGGGAGGGTCAACAGGAGTGATTATTGGAATGGCAGTAGTAGTTTGGGTGGAACCATAGCAGGAATGATCACTGGTCCGGTAACAGTCTTCGGGGGAGAAATTTCAGGGGAGAACACTCTTCCACTTCTTGTTATTTTACTGGTTCCGGCAATATTGACGATGTCGGAATCAGCATTTTCAGCAATCTAATCTTCAATGGCTAGCATTTCCTGCTTTACACCATGGTAATAGACGTCGGCCCCATAGTTCCAAGGAACAACTTTGTCTAAGGAGTATGGGATTGGCCCTGGCATGGTTATGATCAACGGAGTCACCTTCGGAATTAATGTAATCTTGACGGGTCTCTTAGCCGAGGCCCTGGGAGGATTGGCGGAAATGGTTATGATAGCAACGTCTTCACAGGAAATTGTTGGAACAATAGTCTTCTCAAACAGAATCTCTTTGTCATCTATAAGGCGCTGAACACCTGTCTTCAACAAAGGGCAACCAGTCGGTAGAAATGAACAAAGGTGGCAACCTTCATCACATCCCGGAAATAAACCGGCCTTCAGCAAATTCCCTTTGATAGTCATGAGTGGGGTCA
The DNA here is from genome assembly GCA_948472305.1 of Vicia faba. Classification (NCBI taxonomy): domain Eukaryota; kingdom Viridiplantae; phylum Streptophyta; class Magnoliopsida; order Fabales; family Fabaceae; genus Vicia; species Vicia faba. Next base: position 720,033,615 of record OX451741.1, on the reverse strand, counting down.
CCAATTCTTCCATATAAGTCACAAACACATCTTCTTCAACGAAATTAACACCCCGACCATGTTTTGGCATATGAGCATTGATAACATTGGGAGTCTCCGGGGGACCAAATTCAATCTCCTTAGCATCAATCATATCCTGGACTTTGTTCTTCAATGCCCAGCAGTCATCGGTGTCATGGCCAGGACCTTCCGAATGATAAGCACAACGAGCATTCAGTTTATAGTAAGGATAGGTGGTGTTAGGGTTCCTCGGAGCTTCCCTCAGAGTAACTAGATTGGACTTCAGCAACTGAGGTAAAACCTGAGACAATGTCATGTTAATATGAGTGAACTATCTAGCTGGTCTTTCTGCTCTTGGCTGATTATTTCTTTGTTGAGCAGGTGCAGGTTTGGGAATCATAACAGCCACTACTGTCGGATGGTGCTCGGTTCAATTCAGATTCTTTTGGTTATAGACAACACTGACTTCCTTTTTACCTGCGAACGGCTTCCTTGCAGCACTAGAAGAGACATCCTTCTAAATTTTTCCACTTCAGATTCCAGCTTCCACTCTTTCTACTGTCAAGATCAGTTCAGTAAAACCCACCGATGAACTTCCAATCAAATGGTTGAAGAATGGCCCATTCAAAGTTCCCAGAAACATATCCACGAGCTCCCTGTCAGCCAAGGGAGGTTGAACTCTTCCAGCCAAATCTCTCCACTTCTGAGCATAATCCTTGAAACCCTCGTTCGAACCCATAAATAGATTTTGAAGTTGTGTACGGGTGGGAGGGAAGTCTGCATTATACTGATATTGCTTATAAAATGCAGCAGCAAGGTCTTCCTAGTTACGAACATTGGCTCTTTCCAGCTGATAGAACCAATCTAGTTGTGTTCCAAACAGACTGTCTTAGAAGAAGTGAACCCACAAGTCTTTGTCAGCAGTATGAGGCTGTATCTTCCTCACATAGGAACGGAGATGCATTTTAGGATAAGAGACCCCATCATACTTAGAAAATACTTGTGCCTTGAATTTTGGGGGGATGACAATCCGGGAGACCAGACCTAACTCTTAAAAATCTAGACCAGGAACCTTCTAGATTTCCATAGCATGAAGAAGTGAAAAACACAAGAAGGGGGGTTGAATTGAAAACTTAAAATCAAAAGCTCAGTAGACACGTGTTGTACCCCAAAATTTTCCCTCTCTTTCTTCAGGAAATCATCTTGGATTCTCAGAGTCCCTCTGAAATGAACCCAAATCCTGAATTATCATTTTTGCCCAAGCAAACCATTTACAAGAGCAAAATGATCACACAAGCTCTAAAGGCAACGCTTTTATCTTGAGAAAAATTAAATTCTAAACACTTGGAATTTTTCTCTAAAAAATGGGTGTTTAAGAAGAAAATAGCGCTTCAGAACTTTTGGACCAAACTCCAGATAAATACGGTCAGAAGTTGCAAGCTTGGCTCAACGCAATCAGAAGCTGGCTCTTCAGCAGCTACATCAACTCAGTCAGAAGTTGCAAACGTGGTTCAACACGTAAGTCTCAAACAGAACATAGCTCTTTCAGCAATTATGCAAGTTCAACCAGAGTTTGCTAAAGGAATGAAAAGGAAGCAAGGAAGTCTGAAGGCTCCTTCAGAACATGCTGAAATCAGAAGATAAAAGGCTCAGAAGAGTGGGTGTTACACTGATACAGAATCTCTAAGTCCAGGATTTTCATAAGCAAATCCAAGGAACGTGTCAGAAAGTCAGGAGAATCCCCAGACTATGCTAAGACAACAAAAGGCCAAGACCAGAGCATGGTTTACGTTGTTTTTGGTAAAGCAGAACTGCTGGTTCAAGTTTTTCTCCTATTACCAGAATGTTGGTGTTGATAAGTCTCATCACCATTTAATGCTCATTAATGCTCCCAACCACTCCTGAACATTCATCCAAGTAGTCCCTTCACGCGTGGCTTGGTAAACGCCTTTATGCAGGTTCAGGAATGGGTCTACGCGCCACCGTCCACCTAAGAGGTCACTTCTCCCCAATCCATGCTTGTTGTTCCAGCCTAGGCTGAAAGACTATCTGTTATCACAACTTCCCAGGAATTTCTTTCAAAGAACAATTCAACCTCTGTTGGCGCCTTTAATGTTCAAGAAATCCACAAGAGTTTTGCCTATAAATAGAGAACCATTGTCCACTGAAAAAGGGCGTCCAAAAAAACAGAAAAATTGCTAGAAGAGAAACAGAAATCTTTAGCAAGAAAGTGCTGTGAAACTCTGCCAAAATCTCCAGTGTTTCATAACTTTGAATTTCTTACTTTCAAACTTCATCAATACCCAGTTTTCTTTGTGACTAAAGAACAACCTTTCAACCTCTGACCCTACATATACATACACCTTCATCCACCCCTTTCAAAAAGAACCTGTCCAGAACACCATCAGAGCCAAAAGCTAGCTCTCATTCACAACTTTTCCAACAGCCAGGTAAGCACCTGCTGACCTTCATCACGCTGCTAAGCATCATCAGCTTTGCATGCTCAAATAAACATAATGTAAATATCATGTTGTTGCTGTTTGTGTTCTGAGGATTTCCACACCTCAGAACGTTTAGATAGGAAGTGAGCCAGCATAGAACCTGCCTGTGACCTTGTTGGTTCTGTCTCCTAAAACACTCTGACATCTGCTGAAGCTGTTCCAAACATGTTTTCTGTTTTGTGGAAAAATAACAAAATTGTAGATGTTCTGATTAGCACAGGGAGAAGCCAAGTGCTGACTTTGACGTTAGCACATCTGAAGCCTGTTTTGCTGTCAATAATATCAGAACTTCTGAGAATTATTGTATTTCCAGCAGGATCAGAACTTCTGATTTCCCCACTAACAAACTTTTGTATTGCAGCGCATGGGGGTCAGAACTTCTGATCTTCCCACTAACAGGTTTCTATTTTGCAAGTGCCAGAGTCAGAAGTTCTGACTCATACAGTTTAACCAAAAGGTTGATCATCTGGCAGCGGGTCTGAGTCAGAACTTCTGATGACCTCTCAGCAGCGCGCTGGCTCCCTCTCTCTTTCTCTCTATCTTGTTTTTGTTATTTTCTTTTCTTATCTATTTTTCTCGTTGAACCACCCCATGTACAAATGTGTATCCCCACCCCCTAATTGTTGTAATAGCGTAGAATTTTATATTTCTGCTTTTTATTGCTAGTAATTAGGATGTGTATGGCAAGATAAAATCAATGAAATAGAAAATCCTAATTCAAAGATAAACTCTTGTATGCAATAAAACACACTTGCACACTAACACCCCTAGGGTTACATCCACTTGTTGCCTTCAAAAAATGGGCCATGTTACGCATGCAAAGTATCTTGGTAAAACAAACAAAATCAAAAGATCATAGTCCCTCGATGACGCTATTCAAAGTTGCCTTACAAAAATGATCTTAGTCCCTCAAAGAATTCTAAGATACTTTACAAAATTGCTATCATGGTCTATACGATGACCCGCGCCCGTCCCGTTTACATCCTAACACAAGATTGTTCACCAAACACAATGGTGAAACAACACTGTTAAAAGGGTTAAAAACATAAGAAAGATCTTTGAGTAAAATAGGGTAGACAACTCTTAGTTACTTGATCAAAAATCTTGTAAAACATCCTTGCTATTTTTTTAAAACACACTCCACAACACAAATTTAAAACAACTTTCAAAATATTGAAAACCTTTCAAAAAGACAAACACCTTTGTATACATTCAAACAAGAATCATTACAAAGGTTGCCACAACGATGGCCTCTTTTCAAAACATCTTTCAAACACGCACACAAAGCACCATTTCAAACAATTGAAAATACAAAGCAAGTGATCTAAGAAAGTAACTAAGAGCCCATGGATAACCATGGATAGAAAGGGTGCTAATATCTTCCCTTTCTATAATCTACTCCCCAAACCCAAGAAAATATCTCAAAAGGTTTTTCCTGTGCTTTTTAACCTTTCCTTAGGATAAAATAAAAAGTTGGTGGCGACTCTTGCTAAACCGAAACATTTGCGAATACAAAACGCAAAACCCAAGTCAATTCTCCCACCGTATCACAGAACTGGCGACTCTGCTGGGGAATATTTTAAAAGTGGAGTAACCTTAGGGCTTAGATCACCTTTGCATGACTAATTGTTCGCTTTGATTGCTTTACATTTTGGTTCTCTTGTTTGGGCTTGAAATCCTACACCCGGATTTGGGGAAACATTCATAGATAGCAATACATTGTGGAAACTGTGCGGGGTATACCGACACGGTTGAAGCAATAGCTATATTAGTGCGACATATTTGTGAGTACCGGTAACCCTTGAGTTCAATCAAGGAGAGTACGGGGCCGCTGAGTGGTGTCACTAAAGCACTAATGACCTAGAACCTTACTTGACCATCTTGGCCTTTTATTAGGGGTAGTGAGATGACCGGCTTTGGTGCAGTCCGAAGTTGGTAGATACTCGATACTACACTCATTGAGGGTTGTTTTCTTGGAATATTTTGGTCGCTAGTTAAGTGGCTAAACCAAAACAATGAACATGGAAAACAATCCAATGATATTGAGCTCCTTAGAACCCGGTTACTATTAATAGGACAGGTTTTTAAGCCAACTACACTCAAGAGGGTACTTACTTATGAGACCTCGTGCAAGCCTGAAACTAGGGTTTTGTGTGAATTGCTTGTACATATGTTTGTGCATACATCATGAACATCATAAAGCATCATATGCATCCACTAACCATTTCAAGGGTTTAGATCTTCATCTTTGTTCTTGTTTTGCAGGTCATGGAAATTCTTCGCAGAAAAACTATCCAAGTCAACCTTGTGAGAATCCCTCCTCAACTCAAGGAGCTCACATCCAAAATTCCAGAAAGTTCTCTCTTCAGTGAAAGACATGGTAGACTGCTCAGCCTAGTCAACACCAACATTGAAGAGGACATGGTGAAAGTGTTGTTCCAGTTCTTTGACCCCCTTCACCACTCTTTCACATTCCCCGACTACCAATTGGTGCCCACTTTGGAGGAATTTTCTCAACTCTTGAGAATTCCTATTCTTAATCAACTACCCTACAACGGTACGGAAAAAGAACCAAAGCCTGAAGATGTTGCTCAAGCACTACACTTGCAACCATCTGACATCAAGGGGCATTGGGAAACTAGAAGTGGCGTCAAAGGCTTCTTGGCAAAATTCTTGTTTGAGAAGGCACAAGAGTGTTGGAATTCATTGGATCTACAAGCCTTTGAAGAAATTGTGGCACTCCTCATTTATGGGTTGGTCTTGTTCCCAAATCCTGACCAGCTTATAGATGTTATCGCCGTCAAGATCTTCTTTTCCAAGAATCCCATACCAACATTTCTTGGGGACACCCTCCACTCATTTTACACACGAACAATGAGAAAGAGGGGTGTTCTCATGTGCTGTACTCCTCTCCTCGCAAGGTGGTTTATTTCGCACCTTCCACAATCTGTTTTGAAGAATGACCAAGGCTTAAGGTGGTCACAACGATTGATGACCCTCACACACTCTGATGTACATTGGTGTTCTCGGTCCAGAGAAAATGTCATCATCATTGATCATTGTGGAGAGTTCCCTAATGTTCCATTACTTGGCATTAGAGGAGGCATTACCTACAACCCTTGTCTGGCTTTGAGACAATTTGGATATGCACGGAGGGATGGCCCTCATGACATGTTGATTCCTGACCTGGTTTTTGACTTCGACAACGATGCGCAAGGACTTCGCCAAAGATTCATCAGAGTTTGGAGGATGCCTAACAAGGTAGATAGCAAGACATTGGGACACAAGAACTCCATCCCTCTTGAGCCTTATCTCATGTGGGTACGAACCCGAGCCCAGAGTCTCATGATGCCTTACCCTCATGTTCTCCCTTTGATTAAAGAGCTCGTTAAGGAAGGAGAGGTTCCCTACACCATCCTATATCCTGACATGCCAACATCATGGGAGGAGATACAGAAGAGTTGGATCCAACTCAAGGAGGAGCGGAATACTTTTGAAGCCATCTTCTATGCCAGCGAGAAGAAGGTTTTAGAGCTTACCCGCCGACTTCATGAGGAGGAGACCCTCAACACCTACATCGCACCAAAGAGGATGTGCAACGTCTTTTTACCTTAAGAAGTTTTTGTAATATTTGGCCCATGGGGCATTTATGTACTGACAAAATTCCTTCTTATTAATATGACGTGTGTTCTTTTTGTCTGCAACAATTTTAAATTTCTAAATCCTTGAATGCATTGCATAAATAAACATATCATTCATCATGTGCATAAACAGGTCTCCACACCAGGTTTCCTTATCTCTCTGCTGTTTATTTCAGTAAGATGGATCTCGAACAGACGGTCAAAGATCTGCAGTCACAAAACTCACAGTTTCAACATCTCCTAATGACCTTGGCAAAAGGTTAGGAGGATCTAAAAGCACTGCTTGGGAACAAAGAGAAAGAGAAAGTGAAAAAGAAGAAGAAAAGAGTTGGGGTGGCTACCCTGGGAAGAAGGTTTGAGAATGAAGCCAGAAGAGTTCTTGAATTTCCCTCTGCATGTGAAGAGGAAACCAGTAAGGGAAAAGGGGCTGCGGTACCTTCTGAATCAGAAGCTGAAGAGGAAGAGGCTGAAGAAGATGAAGACTACTCAGAGCAACAATACCCGCCCGCGGATGACAAGTACAAAAACTTGGAGGATAGGCTGGCAGCTATGGAGCTGCAAAGGGTCCCCGGATTAGATTTCGAAGATTTGGGATTAATTGCTGGAATTGTGATCCCTCCGAAGTTTAAGGTGCAAATCTTTGCAAAGTATGACGGGCTATCTTGCCCGAAGATGCACCTAAGGTCGTACGTCCGAAGAATTCAACCTCACACATCCGACAGAAATCTTTGGGTACACTTCTTTCAAGATAGCCTGTCTGGTACACAGCTAGACTGGTTTTACAAGCTTGAGAGGTCGGAGATACATAGTTGGGAGGATTTGGCCGCTGCTTTTTATCGCCAGTATCAATATAACTCTGACTTGGCGCCAACCCGTACTCAGCTACAGAGTATGGGGATGGCCTCAGGTGAGGGATTCAAGGAATACGCCCAGAAATGGCGCGACTTAGCCGGAAGAGTGCACCCACCTCTTTCTGATAGAGAACTAGTTGATATGTTCCTGGGAACCCTATCTGGCCCGTTCTTCAAACATCTGATCGGGAGCTCTTCCGCAGGATTTACTGAATTAATTCTGACTGGCGAGCGGGTGGAAGCCGGTATAAAGAATGGGAAGATTCAAAAGGATGCCTCTGCATCTACAACTGTCAAGAAATCATTTCCGGCGAAGAAGGAAACGGCTGTTGTGTACTCTCAGAGAGGAGTGGGAAGAACTGAGCACCGGCCGACTGTGGGGGCCGTGATGATCCAAAATTCATCAAATGATCAGCCTCGTGGCAATCAGTTCAGACCAAATCAGCAACGGGTAGAGCGGCCACAACGACAGTTCACTCGCATCAATATGACACCTGCACAAGTTCTTCCATATTTGTTGAAGTTGAATCTGACTGGTTTAAAGGAGGCACCGAAAAACCCTAACACCACATCTCCATACTATCATGCCAATGCCAAATGTGCCTACCATTTTGATAGCGCCGGACCTGACACCAACAATTGTTGGGCGCTAAAGAATAAAATTCAGGACTTGATAGATGCAAAAGAGGTTGAGTTCGATGCTCCAGAGAAACCAAATGTAATATCTGCTCCAATGTCGAAGCATGGTCGCAATGTCCATGCTATTGAAGAAGATCTGTATGTTTCTGATGTTGATGACCTAATGACTCCACTGTTGATAATCAAGTTAAATCTATTTAAAGTTGGGGTTTTCCCAGGATGCAAAGAAGACTGCTACTGTTGTTCCTCTCTATCAATCGACTGTCCATTGCTGAAGAAAGGCATCCAAGGCCTGATGGACAGTCAACAAATTCTATTTGAAAAGATTCCTGCTATTCCAACCCCTACTGAGGATGTTTCAATAATCACCATTTCCACCAATCTTTCCAAGGCCGTCAAAAAGTTTGTTAAGATTACATCCTCTACAAAGATTGTTCCCTTGAAAATAACTATGCCTGCGCCTGTCCCCTACAGTTCTGACAAGTCAATACCATGGAATTACGGTGGAGAAATCTACTACCATGGTGTTAAACAAGTTGAGATAACAGAGGAAAGCTCTGATGAAGAAGATGCCGGTATTGGAAACATTGTCGGTACAAGCAAGATCACCCGAAGTGGGAGAATATTTTCTCCAGAGATTGCCCCTCCAAAGGCAATCTTTGGACCCTCAGCTGCTGCCAAAGTTACTCCTGCACCGATAAAACTTTCCGTTAGAACCCCGTTGATTGAAGAAGTTGTTATTCCTGTTGTTGTCCCTCCTACTTCTGCTGATAAGGGGAAAGGGATCCAAGATGAGCTCGTCAGGACGAGGGCTCAACCTTTGGTCATCCCCGAAACCTCTAAGAAAGAAATGGAGGAGATTCTGAAAATAATTAAAAAGAGTGATTATGACGTGGTAGAGCAACAAGGGCAAACCCCCTCGAAGATCTCCATGTTAGCATTACTACTTTGTTCAGAGGCACACGCCAAAGCATTGATAAAATTTCTGAAGACAACCCACGTGCCTCAGAAAACCTCTGCCGACCAATTCCAAGATTGCATGGCCAGCCTTACCGCAGACAACGGCCTAGGTTTTTCTAATGCTGACCTGACCCCAAAAGGAAGAAAGCATAGTGACGCCCTACATGTGTCAGTAGAATGCCAAGGAACTACTCTGGCCCATGTTTTGGTCGACACGGGTTCCTCTCTGAACGTGCTGCCTAAGAAGGCTCTCGACCGATTGGATTGTGAAGGCTTGGAGCTAAGGACAAGTAATATCATTGTAAGGGCATTTGATGGGTCAAAGAGAATGGTACATGGGGAGGTTGACATTCCCATTAAGGTAGGCACAGAAGTGTTCCCCTCAACTTTCTATGTGATGGACATCCGTCCGTCATACTCTTGCTTACTGGGGAGACCATGGATACATAATGCTGGCGCGGTCACCTCTTCCTTACATCAAATTCTGAAATACCCTGTCAAAGGAAAAATCATAACCGTCCACGATGAAGAGGAATATATGATCAGCCACTTGAACTCCTTTCGATATGTAGAGGTGGAGGGTGAATTCATTGAAACACCATTCCAGCACTTTGAGGAAGTCTCTCCTGAGGTGGCAGTAGCAAAAACGGTAGCTGAGGTACCAAAGCAGGTGGCCAGGATGGCATCTCTAAAAGACACAAAGGCTGCGATGAAGGAAGGGAAGAGCTCAACATGGGGGAAGTTGCCTGATATTCCCCACAAAACAGACAAGTTTGGGTTAGGATTTACCACTGCGGGGCAAAAAGCTATGCGCCGCTCAAAAGTTGAAAGAGCACCCATCAAGATTTCTCCTTATGGAATAAATGCTTTGGAAGGTGAAGACGAAGAGGCCGACATTGAAGATTGGATCTTCCCAACCATCGAAGGGGGACTACGCAACTGGGAGGAGAAAGACTTCGTCCCCATTACTTTTATTAATCAGTAATTATCTGTCAAACATTTCCTGTTGGTTTGTAATAATTACTTTTGAACAATCTGCACGCTACTTTTTCGCCTCATGCCTTGCCTGGGGCATGTAGGTCCATTTGTAAGGGTTTTGATTATCTTCATATTCATATGCCATGTTTAATGATTCATTGGACGTTTTTCATTGATAAACTACTGTGTTCATTTTCTTTCCTTTTGCATTTTTGTTTGTTTAAAGATGGCTATCCCTTACACACACCCACACTCACAAATGCAGGTACCCATCCACTCTGGATTCTATGGGTGACTATTCTGCTATATCCTTTAATAACTATGAAGATCTGGTCAATCAGGCTGAGTATGAAGATGACGAAGATTGTGAAATACCAGGAGAGCTAGCCCGACTTCTACAGCAAGAAGAAAGGGCCATCTTGCCTCACGAAGAGTTGTTGGAAACTGTCAACTTAGGAACAGAGGAAGACCGGAAGGAAATACAAGTGGGTGCCAATCTGGAACCAAGTGTCAAGGAGCGTTTGATACAGCTATTAAATGAATACATTGAAATCTTCGCCTGGTCTTATGAAGACATGCCGGGTTTAGACACAGATATTGTGGTTCACCGTCTCCCTACAAGAGAGGATTGTCCACCGATCAAGCAAAAAGTCCGCCGAATGAGGCCCGACATGTCTGAGAAGATTAAAGCAGAAGTAATGAAGCAATTGAACGCTGGTTTTCTGGCTGTTACATCCTATCCACAATGGGTTGCTAACATTGTGCCAGTACCTAAAAAAGACGGCAAGGTTAGAATGTGCGTGGACTCCCGGGATTTGAATAGGGCTAGTCCTAAAGATGATTTTCCGCTACCACACATCGACATTTTGATCGACAACACAGCTCAGCACAAGGTGTTTTCCTTCATGGATGGATTCTCGGGCTACAACCAGATTAAAATGGCCCCCGAGGACATGGAGAAAACCACCTTTGTTACACAATGGGGTACCTTCTGCTACAAGGTGATGTCGTTCGGACTGAAGAACGCAGTGGCAACTTATCAACGCGCCATGGTAGCTTTGTTTCATGATATGATACATCATGAGATCGAATTTTACGTAGACGACATGATAGCTCGATCGCAAACAGAGGAGGAACACCTTGAGCATTTGCAGAAGCTGTTTTCCAGGTTGAAGGAGTATAAACTCAGGCTGAATCCAAGTAAGTGCACCTTTGGAGTCAGGTCTGGTAAACTTCTAGGATTTATTGTCAGCAACAAGGGCATCGAGGTCGATCCAGCGAAAGTGAAAGCAATACAAGAAATGCCTGCTCCCCGTACTGAAAAGGAAGTTAGAGGGTTCTTGGGGCGCCTGAACTATATTGCCAGATTCATCTCTTATCTGACTTCTACCTGTGAGCCAATTTTCAAACTATTAAAGAAGGATCAGGTAGTCGAATGGAACGACGATTGCCAAGCTTCTTTTGAGAAGATCAAGGAGTATTTGCTAGAACCTCCTATTCTGATGCCACCCGTCGAAGGAAGACCATTGATCATGTATTTGACCGTCTTGGATAACTCAATGGGGTGTGTTTTGGGCCAGCATGACGAGTCTGGTCGAAAAGAGCATGCCATTTATTACCTTAGTAAAAAGTTTACCGACTGTGAGACTCGCTACTCAGTGCTCGAGAAAACTTGATGCGCTTTGGTATGGGCTGCTCGCCGACTAAGGCAATATATGTTGACTCATACCACTCTGTTGATTTCCAAAATGGATCCTATCAAGTATATCTTCGAGAAGCCTGCTCTATCTGGAAGAATCGCTAGATGGCAAATGATCCTAACTGAGTATGACATCCAGTACACTACCCAAAAAGCTATAAAAAGGAGTGTACTAGCTGATCATCTAGCTCATCAAGCTATCGAAGATTATCAACCCATGAGATTTGACTTCCCAGACGAGGACATCATGAATTTGGACAACATTGAAGGTAACGGACCGTATGACGGACCTGAAAAAGGATCCCGATGGACCCTGTACTTTGATGGTGCTTCAAATGCACTCGGAAATGGTATCGGTGCGGTACTCATTTCCCCGGAAGGTTGTCACACGCCTTTCACGGCCCGACTTTGCTTCAGCTGTACCAACAACATGGCTGAATATGAAGCTTGCATTTTTGGTCTCAAGGCTGCTATAGACTTGGGGATCAAATCTTTGATTGTATTTGGGGACTCGGCTTTGGTTATCAGTCAAATCAAAGGAAAGTGGGATACTAAACATCCAAATCTTATCCCATACAAGGAACATGTCCTGACATTGTTGCCTCATTTCGAGCAAATCACCTTCGAGCATTTCCCGCGAGAAGAGAATCAGCTAGAAGATGCTCTGGCCACGATGTCTTCCATGTTTAAACTCAACTGGGATAACGAGGCTCCCCAAATCACCATCGAGCGAATGGATGAGCCTGCGCATTGTCATGAGATTAATATCGAAGAAGTAGTGGAACAACCCTGGTTTCACGAAATCAAAAGGTAACTCAAGACTAGAGAATATCCCGAAGGAGCTTCCGTAAATGACAAAAAGTTCCTGAGGAAATTTGATGCCAAGTTCTTCCTGAGCAACGGCATCCTCTATAAACGCAACCATGATTGTGTTTTACTCCGATGCGTGGACAAAGCTGAAGCAGAGTTAATCATGACTGAGATACACAGTGGTACGTTTGGCACCCACTTGAGCGGGCATACGATGGCTAAGAAGATCCTAAGGGCAGGCTATTACTGGTCTACCATGGAAGCTGACTGCCATCAACATTCCCGTACTTGCCACAAATGTCAAGTCTATGCTGACAAGGTTCATATTCCTCCTGTTCTTCTCAATGTTCTGACAGCTCCTTGGCTGTTTGCAATGTGGGGCATTGACATGATTGGAGAGATCAAGCCCACGGCATCCAATGGACACCGCTTCATCCTGGTTGCCATTGACTATTTCACCAAATGGGTCGAAGCAGCTTCCTTTGCCTCTGTTACAAAAAATGTGGTTGCCCGCTTCATCAAGCAGAACCTCATATACCGGTATGGTATACCCGACAGGATCATCACAGACAACGGTACAAACCTGAATAATACTATGATCACCGCTCTATGTGAACAGTTCAAGATTTATCATCACAATTCATCTCCCTATCGGCCGAAGATGAACGGTGCTGTTGAAGCTGCAAACAAAAACATTAAGAGGATCATTCAGAAAATGACAGTCACCTACAAAGACTGGCATGAGATGTTACCGTTTGCTCTGCACGGATACCGTACCACGGCATGTACTTCAACCGGGGCAACCCCATTTTCTTTGGTATATGGCATGGAAGCTGTCCTACCCATGGAAGTTCAAATCCCTTCCTTAAGGATTATGAGGGACGCGGGTTTAAATGAAGATGATTGGATTCAGACCCGACTTGATCAACTCAATTTGATCGACGAGAAGCGACTCGCTGCTGTTTGCCATGGTCAGACGTATCAAAAACGGATGATCAAGGCTTTCAACAAGAAAGTCAGACGTCAAGTATACCAAGTCGGAGATCTCGTAATCAAGCGGATTATCTTGCCGCAAAGTGATCCCAGGGGCAAATGGACTCCTACATACGAAGGACCATTTGTGATCAAGAGTATATTTTCTGGTGGTGCAATGATTCTGACCACCATGGACGACGACGATTTTCCGCACCCTGCGAACGTGGACATAGTCAAAAGATACTACGCATAGAATAACCCGACAAGTCGAAAACCCGAAAGGGCGGCTTGGGCAAAAATGGGCATCCCGGTGAACCGAAAACCCGAAAGGGCGGTTCAGGCAAAAATTAGGGATAAAACCAAAAAAAATGTACACCTGGCAAGTCGAAAACCCGAAAGGGCGGCATGGGCAAAAAGGGGTTTCCCGGTGGATCGAAAACCCGAAAGGGCGATTCAGGCAAAAGTTAGGGAATTAAAGCGTATGACTATGTCTCGTCGGATCACTTTAAGGGCAATCTCTTCATCGACCAGCCCCAAGTTTCTGATTAATCCAGTCATCAGCGGACGAAGCATTGAATGTACAGATATTCAGAGTTGTGAAGGCTATAACAGAATGGGGACCCCATGGAATTGTTTCACATAGCCATCCTTCTTTTGTATAAATTTTTCAATTTTCACAACGACATCCTCTTACTAGGATGACTGTCTCCTTTGTACAAATATACTCATAGAAAGTTAATACGAATACTTTTCCAAATACAGAAATTTGCTTTGTCTTCCTTTTCTTTTCTTTTGCACTTATGTTTTATTTGAGAAACGTCCAATGTTTTGTTAAATAGGCATATGCATTTGAACATAATCATTTCCTTATGAATCAAGAAAGATGATTACTGATAGGTTGAAGGTACGGATAGATATCTCGATGCCCTTTCAGAAGGAATCCTCAGCAGATTTAAAACTCCAATTTCCTCAATCCAAAACTGCAATCCCCAGCCAGAGGGCCTTCCAGAACTCAATTCCCCTTAGAGTTTCAGTATCCCCAGTGGAGCCTCAAAAATCCGAAAATCCAATCCCCAGTGGAGCTAAAACATTCCAACTATCAATCCCCAGCGGAACCAAACTAGTGAACCTTCTCCCCACAGAGATGCTTCCCACCAAACTAAGGATGCTCAGTCTTACTTCTCCAGCATGAGTCTATCAGATTCCGAACTCCCCAGTAGAGATCATCAGAATTCTCATTCCCTAAAAGTCACCAAGGAATTCCAATTCCCTGCAATGGTCCTAGGATCCCCTCAACAATTAAAGATCTTGCATTTCCTAAGCAGAGTGAGGACTCTCATTCTCAGTTCCTCACAGGATATTCAGATGTTCCCCAATGAAGATTTCCTCAGGACAGGAATCCCCAGTAGATTGGCATACAACCCAAGCTCCTGATTCTCCTGCAGTAGTCAACAAGGATGACTCGTCCTCAGCGATCAAAATTCTTGCAATCCCCTGCAGCAGTCAAGGATTCACTTTCCCTGGCAGCAGTCAAGATTCTTTTATCTCCAGCCATCCAGGATTCATCTATCCTCAGCAAGACAGCTCTTCAGCTTACATGCGCATTCATTTACATTCATATCATAAACATTGATATAACATATATATTGCATCATACATATCATGCAACATAACTTGGTGTTATAGATAACATTTCATCCTTTTCAGGATAAGATTAAAAGGCTATCATTAACAATTATCCAGATACAGTATGGATACACCCCAGACACGACGGTCATTCTATTACTCATTCAAAATTTCAAGTCAGATATAGTACAGATACACCCCATACACGGCGGTCATTCTACTACTCATTCAGACTACAGCGATCAGATACAGTATGGATACACCCCAAACACGGCGGTCATTCTATTACTCATTCAGAATTTCAAGTCAGATACAGTACAGATACACCCCAGACACGTCGGTCATTCTACTACTCATTCAGACTACAGCGATTAGATACAGTATGGATACACCCCAGACACAGCGGTCATTCTATTACTCATTCAGAATTTCAAGTCAGATACAGTACAGATACACCCCAGACACGGCGGTCATTCTACTACTCATTCAGACTACATCAATCAGATACAAACTAGATACGCTCCAGACACGGCAGCCATTCTATCTCTCATTCAGATTCACTTATCCACCTCAAGGTTCAATGAATTCCAAGCACGGATACCATTCTGACCTTTACCACAGCAGTTTGATTCTCCCCAGTGCGTTCGCCACGGAAGTCATTTTGTCATTCATTCAGATCCTAGTTACAGTTTCAGATACACTCCAGACACGAAAGTCATTCTTCTAACTCATACAGATCTCAACTCTAATATACAGCTTCAGATGCACTCCAGACACGAAAGTCATTATGCTAACTCATACAAATCTCAACTTCAGATACAGTCCAGATACGCTCCAAACACGGTTGCCATTCTGTCACTCATTCAGAATTTGTCCCCAGCATGCAGTGGCTCCACACAGACATTTCTCTGTTACCCGGATACAATACAGATACACTCCAGACACGATAGTCATTCTGATGTTCATTCTTCCTTCAAACGCAGTTACAGCTCGGATACGCCCCTGACACGGAGACCATTTCTTTTGCTCATACAAACTCAGCCTCCAGATACAGTTCGAATGCATTCCAAACACGGATACCATTTTGACCCTCATTCTTCTGACCAGTCACATTGCAGTTCAACAAACATTTCATATGGCATCTTTAAGCCCATCCCCGACAAGGTTCTGTCACCCCTCTAGGTGGCATCTTTAAGCCCATCTCCAAATGGCATCTCTAAGCCCATTCCCGCATCCACGTCTTGACGAGTGCAAATTTAAGGGCACTCTAGTGTCCAATCTCCTTTTACCTTTGAGACGCGAAAGGCAAGCCTGCCAATCTAACTCTTCAGGTGCAAGAAGATTGAACAGGGGCAACTGTTGTACCCCAAAATTTGCCCTCTCTTTCTTCAGGAAATCATCTTGGATTCTCAGAGTCCCTCTGAAATGAACCCAAGTCCTGAATTATCATTTTTTCCCAAGCAAACCATTTACAAGAGCAAAATGATCACACAAGCTCTAAAGGCAACGCTTTTATCTTGAGAAAAATTAAATTCTAAACACTTGGAATTTTTCTCTAAAAAATTGGTGTTTAAGAAGAAAATAGCGCTTCAGAACTTCTGGAGCAAACTCCAGATAGATACGGTCAGAAGTTGCAAGCTTGGCTCAACGCAATCAGAAGCTGGCTCTTCAGCAGCTACATCAACTCAGTCAGAAGTTGCAAACGTGGTTCAACACGTAAGTCTCAAACAGAACATAGCTCTTTCAGCAATTATGCAAGTTCAACCAGAGTTTGCTAAAGGAATGCAAAAGAAGCAAGGAAGTCTGAAGGATCCTTCAGAACATGCTGAAATCAGAAGATAAAAGGCTCAGAAGAGTGGGTGTTACACTGATACAAAATCTCTAAGTCCAGGATTTTCAGAAGCAAATCCAAGGAACGTGTCAGAAAGTCAGGAGAATCCCCAGACTGTGCTAAGACAACAAAAGGCCAAGACCAGAGCATGGTTTACGTTGTTTTTGGTAAAGCAGAACTGCTGGTTCAAGTTTTTCTCCTATTACCAGAATGTTGGTGTTGATAAGTCTCATCACCATTTAATGCTCATTAATGCTCCCAACCACTCCTGAACATTCATCCAAGTAGTCCCTTCACGTGTGGCTTGGAAAACGCCTTTATGCAGGTTCAGGCATGGGTCTACGCGCCACCGTCCACCTAAGAGGTCACTTCTCCCCAATCCATGCCTGTTGTTCCAGCCTAGGCTGAAAGACTATCTGTTATCACAACTTCCCAGGAATTTCTTTCAAAGAACAATTCAACCTCTGTTGGCGCCTTTAATGTTCAAGAAATCCACAAGAGTTTTGCCTATAAATAGAGAACCATTGTCTACTGAAAAAGGGCGTCCAAAAAAACAGAAAAATTGCTAGAAGAGAAACAGAAATCTTTAGCAAGAAAGTGCTGTGAAACTCTGCCAAAATCTCCAGTGTTTCATAACTTTGAATTTCTTACTTTCAAACTTCATCAATACCCAATTTTCTTTGTGACTAAAGAACAACCTTTCAACCTCTGACCCTACATATACATACACCTTCATCCACCCCTTTCAAAAAGAACCTGTCCAGAACACCATCAGAGCCAAAAGCTAGCTCTCATTCATAACTTTTCCAACAGCCAGGTAAGCACCTGCTGACCTTCATCACGCTGCTAAGCATCATTAGCTTTGCATGCTCAAATAAACATAATGTAAATATCATGTTGTTGTTGTTTGTGTTCTGAGGATTTCCATACCTCAGAACGTTTAGATAGGAAGTGAGCCAGCATAGAACCTGCCTGTGACCTTGTTGGTTATGTCTCCTAAAACACTCTGACATCTGCTGAAGCTGTTCCAAACATGTTTTCTGTTTTGTGGAAAAATAACAAAATTGCAGATGTTCTGATTAGCACAGGGAGAAGCCAAGTGCTGACTTTGACGTTAGCACTTCTGAAGCCTGTTTTGCTGTCAATAATATCAGAACTTCTGAGAATTATTGTATTTCCAGCAGGATCAGAACTTCTGATTTCCCCACTAACAAACTTTTGTCTTACAGCGCATGGGGGTCAGAACTTATGATCTTCCCACTAACAGGTTTCTGTTTTGTAGGTGCCAGAGTTAGAAGTTCTGACTCATACAGTTTAACCAAAAGGTTGATCATCTGGCAGCGGGCCTGAGTCAGAACTTCTGATGACCTCTCAGCAGCGCGCTGGCTCCCTCTCTCTTTCTCTCTATCTTGTTTTTATTATTTTCTTTTCTTATCTATTTTTATCGTTGAACCACCCCATGTACAAATGTGTATCCCCACCCCCTAATTGTTGTAATAGCGTAGGATTTTATATTTCTGCTTTTTATTGCTAGTAATTAGGATGTGTATGGCAAGATAAAATCAATGAAATAGAAAATCCTAATTCAAATATAAACTCTTGTATGCAATAAAACACACTTGCACACTAACACCCCTAGGGTTTCATCCACTTGTTGCCTTCAAAAAATGGGCCATGTTACGCATGCAAAGTACCTTGGTAAAACAAACAAAATCAAAAGATCATAGTCCCTCGATGACGCTATTCAAAGTTGCCTTACAAAAATGATCTTAGTCCCTCAAAGAATGCTAAGATACTTTGCAAAATTGCTATCATGGTCTATACGATGACCCGCGTCCGTCCCGTTTACATCCTAACACAAGGTTGTTCACCAAACACAATGGTGAAACAACACTGTTAAAAGGGTTAAAAACATAAGAAAGATCTTTGAGTAAAATAGGGTAGACAACTCTTAGTTACTTGATCAAAAATCTTGTAAAACATCCTTGCTATTTTTTTAAAACACACTCCACAACACAAATTCAAAACAACTTTCAAAATATTGAAAACCTTTCAAAAAGACAAACACCTTTGTATACATTCAAACAAGAATCATTACAAAGGTTGCCACAACGATGGCCTCTTTTCAAAACATCTTTCAAACACGCACACAAAGCACCATTTCAAACAATTGAAAATACAAAGCAAGTGATCTAAGCAAGTAACTAAGAGCCCATGGATAACCATGGATAGAAAGGGTGCTAATACCTTCCCTTTCTATAATCTACTCCCCGAACCCAAGAAAATATCTCAAAAGGTTTTTCTTATGCTTTTTAACCTTTCCTTAGGATAAAATAAAAAGTCGGTGGCGACTCTTGCTAAACCGAAACATTTGTGAATACAAAACGCAAAACCCAAGTCAGTTCTCCCACCATATCACAACACGATATTTATATCCAGGTTCGTTTGATCTCAAACTACTCCAGTCCACCCGTCAAAGTGATTTCGCGTTTCTCCAACAAGGACTTAATTCACTAATCAAAAACTGATTACAACACTACTTTGAAAACTGCTAAAGTCTTCTTGAGTACAACCATAACCCGGTTAATCTCAAGGAAAACAAGTTTAATCAAGATAAAAGAGTATTTTGTGTATAATTGTTTTTCCTTACAAAAACAGCATCACAACTGTGATATTTTACACAATTTTGAGCGTAAATAAGAATATGTAAGATTGCAGCGTTTGAGAGGTATTTTTCAGTTGTATGTGAAATCGTAAACGGTTTGTCCTCTTTGCTTGTTTATATAGGCATGGAAATCTTGTCCAACATAAAGTGTGATAATGTACATTAATGTTATTTCCATATTGAGAAGATTCTTGTCTGAAGCCATTGCATGTGATGCTGTCTTGATTGAATAGTAACGCTTCAAAAATTAGAATCTTGCATGTTGCAATTGCTTCAGAACATTGATGTCTGAGAGATGTTAGGATCTGATGGTATATGAAACTTCTATTCAAAATCAGAGTATTCTTCACCTCAGCGCAGGTTCTGATCATCATTCTTCAGCGCAGATTCTGATTACCTCAGCTTGAAGACTTCTATAGCTTAACTTCTGATGCTGCTTTGTTCAGAACTTCTGCATACAAAATAACACAATTTTAGAGTGCATATTTGTTCTTTATGTTTGTTATCATCAAAACTCTAATTAAGGGTTGTAGAATCAAACTATGTTCTAATAATCTCCCCCTTTTTAATGATGACAAAAACTAGGATTTTCAATGAAAAATATATAACAAAAAGCTTAAGAGAGACTCCCCCTGAGTTGATTACTTCCCTAAAGTTCCTTCTCGTCAGAGATTTTGATGCATCTCCTTTTGTCCTTATAAGAATGTGTTCATGTTCAAGCTTTTCAGAAAATATAGAGGTTAAAATATTCAAAATGTTTGAGACTTTGTCTCGGTATTCTGTTATTGAAAATATCTTACTTTCTCCCCCTTTTTGTCAGGTATCAAAAAGCAATATAATCAGAGTCAAAAAGGATGAATTATATTGAAAATAGAATGCAATGACAATTTTCAGAAACTAGGAGGATAAGATAAAAATATAGATAAATTGTTTAAAGAAAATCTAAGAAGGAGGGGGAAGGCATGTGACAAAGCTTCCAACAAGCTCTTGATCTGAGTGCTTGACTCTTCCTGCTTTCCCAAAATGTCTTTGATGTCTTTTGTTGTATCTTCTTGTTTATCCAAAATATCTTTGATCTATTTTTTGTATCCTCTTGCTTATCCAGTCTGGTATGGATTAACACATTCTCCTTCTTCAACTCTTCCAGAGTTTGCATGACTAGTGACGAAGCTGGTGTATCTTCAGGGGTTGCATGTCATTCAAAACATTCTGCAGCCTCTTCTGATTGAACCACTTCTTCTGTTGCAATCATGTTTTTTGGAGCAGTAGTCAGAGGGTGACTATCAGAATCTGGTTCAGTGACTTCTGAAGGATGGTGCTCTTTCCAGGGAGCATTATCTAGCGGAAGAATCTCTTTCTTGTACCATTGGTTCAGAACTTGATCTTGGAAGGCTTTCGGCTGATCACTAAAGTTCTGCTGAGCCCTTTCATAGCCCAATTCTTTCAGCTTATGGGTTTCAGAGTTGGGCCATTTTTTGAATCTTTCCCACAGAGAATCAGAAGCAGCAAGATTAAAAATCTCTTGACTTGCTTGCTTCAAAGAAGTAATCCATTCCTGCATTTTTGTTTCAAAAATCAACAGATTCTTACCAACTTCTGATTTGGGTGAGGTTGGTTTAGGTTTTGGTAGTGGTAAATTTGTTTAAGGTGTAAGCTAGTTGGTCCAGCACTTGTGGATCAATGACAAGTCTGGGGTTTTCAGCTGGAAGGTTGATGGGTGATGGAGTGGAAGAGTCAGAAATCAGGATTGGTGAGTTAGGGGTGTTTGGTGGTGTAGATTCATATGGTGAAGAGATTTCTGGAATATCATGAATAGTGAGAGGTAAACGAACCTGTTGTACCCCAAAATTTTCCCTCTCATGTTTCCCAAAGGTTTCCCCCTGCATGGTTGATCACAAACTCTTGCCTAAGGAAAAGGAAAATTTTTGAGTGATGCTTTAAGTACATTTCGATTGGCATTCTGAAATACCCTTCGATTGGTGTTCTGAAGGAGCCTTTCGATTGGCATTCTGTCAAGATCTTCGATTGGCATTATGGACAAGCATTTCGATTGGCATTATGTCAAGGATTTCGATTGGCATTATGTCAAGGATTTCGATTGGAATTATGTCAAGGCTTTCGATTGGCATTCTGAAAGACCCTTCGATTGGTATTCTGAAGGAGACTTTCGATTGGCATTTTGTCAAGCTCTTCGATTGGCATTATGGACAAGTACTTCGATTGGCATTATAACAGTGTCCTTCGATTGGAATTCCAAAAAGGTCTATTCGAAGAAGCATTCTAAAGGTCCATTCGAAGAAGCTTTCAAAAAGCATTCGAAGGAGGTCATCAGCCCATTCAAAAGGGAGCATTTGAAGGAGGCCATCAGCCCGTTCAAAAGGGAGCATTCGAAGACCAGTTACATGTCATTCAAAATTCAAAAAGGGACAGGATCCCATGTGTTTAGCCAACGTTACAAACTCTCATTCATGGCTTTCAAACACATAATTAACGTTACAAATTCTCATTCATGGCTGTCAAACACATAATCAAGGTCATTTAAACCTTTGTCTTCATGTCCCCTCCAAACCCTATATATAAAGAGATCACAAGTGTTGCAAAGGACACACGAAAAATATACAGAAAAATAGAGAACTTGGAGATACGCTGCCAAAAGTCATCAGCACTTCCAGGAAGCCATACCCAATCCTTGCACAAGCCAAAGCTGTCACCCAGCGAACACCTCCACCCTCAGAACTACAGATCGAAGCACCTCTGTTTGTAAAAAAAATCTAATCTCAAACTCATTTTAAATTCATTTTGATTGCATATTCATATTATTACTGCAGTTTGTGAATGATTTAATGTGCTACATATAAGCAACAGCGCAGAGATGAGATTGTGCCATTGCTTGGGCACAATCTGAGTTTCTCCTTCGAATCCCAGGATAAAACAAACCCAGACCCAGATCCAGCAGGTGTAAATAAGGGGGAGATTCGAACGAGGGGGTAAAATCCCCCCTGGACCTTTAACATGTGTTTCGTTTTTTACAGGAAATATATTCTCAGAATCCTGTTCAGAGTTTCGAAGCTCAGCAGCTTAGCTTCGAACTGGACCCAGGACTTCCAGATCGAAGGACGACATATCCAGATCGAACACCATCAGATTGCAACCCCTCATGCACCTTCGATCCAGCTTCTTCACTGGGTCGAAAGACAGCCTGCACCTCTTTCGACCCAGGCCTACAGAACTATATTTTTTCTTGATTTGCTGCCTGGCCCATTTGTACTTTATTTACTTTGTTTTTTTGTTTAATTCTTTTAGTTTGTTTTTTTATCAACATAAAAATCATAAAAATAAATAACTTAGAATTAGGATTTAATTTAGTTAATTATTTTAACTTATTTTCTTCAATTTTAAAATCAGTAGACTTAGGATTTATTTGAATTCAATCCTTTTCATAAACAAAAAATGCAAAAAATATTAGGTATGTTTTAGAGTTAATTTTAGTCAGTTTTTTTTATTAATTAAATTTAACTTAATTGAACATTTAGCATTTTCCCAAAAAATAAAATAAAACAACAAAAGTTCGTATTCTTAGGATTTTTTTAGATTCACGCGCGTTTATTTTATTGTAACTGCTTACTGGGATGTAATAGCTTAAACTAAGACCTTTTTTACTGCTTTTATTTCTCCAATTTTTGGACATGTAAATAATCCCCCTTCCCGAAGCCTTGTAATAGCATAGGATTTACAATTTCCGCACATTAAATTCCTATACATATATTAACTGTTTAGATGTACGCTAACTAGGCTATGTATGACAAGATTAAATTCCTAACTTAAAATCAACAGTAGCTCACCATGACATGCAAAGATAATATAACTGAAAATTGACACACTTGCACATGCCACTCCTAGGGTACACCTCACTTGGTTGCCTCGAGCGTGGTCATTAAGTATAGGATGTTTTAGAGGTCGTCCTTTTGTCCCAAGATCATAAGTCACCTCGAAATGGTTGCCTCGATAAAAATGATCTAAGACTTTAGGATTACCACTAAAGCGTCCTAACGTTGCTTTAGTGACCACACGTCCCTAAAATCGAATTGACCCGAAAAACTCTAACGACGGTGCTACCTACTCCTCAATAGTGGGATAGCACTGTCTAAAGGACAGTTGCACAGTTTAATTCCTTTTTGAGTAGGTAGATGTTCCTAAGTACTTGCTCTCTTTTAAACAAAACAAAACTTTTTGCACTTACACTCTCTTCAAAACAACAAACTCTTTTCAAAACCCACAATCACAAAGAAAAGCAAACTTTTGAAAACATAGTGAGCAAGTACCTAAGAGCCCGTGGATAACCACGGATAGAAAGGGTGCTAACACCTTCCCTTTCTATAATCTACCTCCCGAACCCGAGAAAAAAAACCTCGAAAAGGAATTTTTATGTGCTTTTGTCCTTTCCTTGTTGGATAAAATAAAAGACGGTGGCGACTCTTGCTTACCGCGACACTTTGCGAAAACAAACGCAAACGCGAACCAGCATTAAGAAACAGTTAGTTCTCATTCCCACCGATCACAGAACTGGCGACTCTGCTGGGGAATAATAAGTGAGGTGTACCTTAGGATTAGATCACTTGTGTTTTCAATTGTATGCTTTGTATGCTTTTAATTTTGTGGGCTTGTATTGGAGTTCTATAGATCCTAACCCAGATATGGGGTACCCTTTTTAGGTAAGTAGCAATAAACTGTGAGGGATCTGTCCGGCGTAGACCGACACGGATGAAGCAGTAGCTACATTGGTGTGGCACCTTAGTCTGTACCGATATCCCTTGTGTTGGAACGAGGAGAATATGGGTCTTCTAAGGAGTCATTAAGCACCAACTGACCTTAGAACCTTAAATTGACCAACTTGGCCATAGAACAGTAGCAATATGCTACACTCATTGAGACTAAACTCTCGCGATGATTCCGGCTGCAAGAAAAGGTTGCTAAACTGGAATTATGACCGATTGAGGGTAGTCAGTGATATTGAGATCCTCTAGAACCTGGTTACTATTTTTTAGGACAGGTCTTAACCAACTGAAACTGAAAGAGGGTAGTACCTGAAATTCATGCCAGCCTGAAATCTAAGGGCTCTTTTGTGTGACTTGTATGCCTTTACCATGTTTGCCTTTTGTGAATATTTGTGGTGTGCCTTTACCATGACATCATAACATCATAACATTGCATACATCTTGCATAACGACTAACCTATTTCAAAGACAAGAGGGTTTCATCTTTGCTCTGTTTTGTAGGATATCATGATGCCCATGCGTAGGAATACTATTCGGATCAACTTTGTTAAAGTACCTACTTTGCTTAAAGAGTTGGTCGTCAGGATTCCAGACACTACTTCCTTCATCAGGAGGCATGGTTCTCTTCTCAGTTTAGTCACCTCAAAATTGGACGAACAAATGATGAGCGTCTTGGTCCAGTTTTATGATCCGTTATACCATTGCTTCACCTTTCAAGACTTCCAGCTGGTCCCTACCCTGGTAGAATTCTATGAGTTGCTTGATATCTCTGTTTTGGAGCAGACTCCATTTACTGGTTGGGAAGAGATTCTCAGGCCTGAAGAGATTGCTGCAGCCATTCACTTGACTAAAAAGGAGGTAATGGCTAACTGGGAGACTAGAAGTGGAGCTAAGGGTTTTTTGGCTAAGTTTCTGGTTGACAAAGCTAATTACTTCTGGGATGGCTTAGACTTCAAAGCGTACGAGGACACTCTGGCTCTCTTAATCTATGGTCTGGTATTGTTTCCAAATCCTGAAACTTTTGTTAATGTTAATGCCATAAATATCTTCATCTCTCGGAACCCTGTACCCACTCTCTTGGGTGATATCCTTCATCAGCTCTATGCTCGTACCGCCCGAAAGCGGGGAACTTTGATGTGATGTGCTCCTTTATTGTCGAGGTGGTTTATTTCCCACCTCCCAAAGTCTGTACTGAAGAACAAAGAAGGAATGGGATGGGCTCATAGGGTAATTACTCTTACTAATAATGACATTATCTGGACTCTCAAAGGCTTGGATGAGGTGACTGTCATTGATCGTTGTGGAGAGTATCCTAATGTTCCATTGATCGGAACCCATGGAGGAATTTCTTATAACCCATGTTTAGCTCTCCGTCAGTTTGGAAGAGCCAAAAGAGAAGGGCCTCATGAGATGTTGATACCTCATATCATCTTTGATTTTCAGGGAGATAGCGGCGAGCTGCATCGTAGATTCATCAGGGCTTGGGATAGAGTTCACAAATCTGACCCACATGAGTTGGGACCAAAGACTTCTCTGCTAATGGAACCATATCTCAGATGGGTCCGCATCCGTGCCCAGAAGTTAGGTATGCCATATGAAGCGGTCAGGCCGGTTACTCTTGAAGTTGCTGATAAAGACGGGGTTCCTCCAACTATTCTCCACCCTCATATGCCCACTGAAATTGGAACACTGAAGAGGTCTGGGATGCAGCTGCAGGAAGAACGGGATTCTTATCGGGAGAGTTTCAATGAACAAGAACAGAAGATCCAGAAGCTGACTAAGCAATTGGAAAATGAGCGGATCCTGAATGATTATGTCCGCACTGAGAAGAAGAGACCATGGAAGCATTGATAGACCTTTGATGTTTTCTTTTACAAGTTTTATTTACTTTTTAGTATTTCCATTCTTGTAACGCCTAAGGGCAATTTGTTGAACAATTTAAATTCTGAAGTTAAATCTAATAAAGTGTGTTTCCGTTCTTGTTTACAAATTTGAATCCTGATTGTCTTTGAAATCATAAATCATACGCATTCCATCTCATGCACTTCATAAACAGGTACCCTTTTACAGGTCTCTTATCTTCTTCGCTGTTTATTTCAGCAATAATCATGTCTGCTAAACCTTCCACTGAGAAAGCTATCAAGGCCCTCCAGGCCCAGAATGCCCAATTCCAAGAGTTGGTCATGAACCTAGCTAAGGGTCAGCAGGACTTGAAGACCCTGATTTTGAAAGAGAGGAAGAAGAATAAGAAGAGGACCATCCTGTTCAACACCGGACGCAGGTTTGGAAACAGGTTGCAGAATGAAATTGATCTAGCCACCCCGTCTGGAGAGAAAGACAGTCCACAAGAAAGGAGGGCTCCTAGACCTATGGTCTCCGACAACGAGACGGACTATGATGAAGAATAGTATCCTCCTGCTGAGGATAAGTACAAACAGCTGGAAGACCGTTTGAACACTATGGAAGTACAGAAGGTGCCCGGTCTGGACTTCGGAGATCTGGGCCTATCATCTGGGGTGGTGATTCCCCATAAGTTCAAGGCAACTGCCTTTGCCAAGTATGACGGAGCTTCTTGTCCAAAGCTGCACCTCCGGTCATATGTGAGGAAGATCCAACCTTAGACTGCTGATAAGAACTTATGGATCCATTTCTTTCAAGACATTCTTTCAGGGACTCAGCTTGAGTGGTTCTATCAGTTGGACGGAGCCAGTATCCACAGCTGGGAGGATTTGGCTGCTGCGTTCTATAGGCAGTATCAATATAACTCCGATCTCGGTCCTACGCGTACCCAACTCCAGGGTATGTCAAAAGGGACGGGTGAAGGATTTAAAGAATATGCTCAAAAATGGAGAGACCTGGCCGGAAGGGTGCAACCACCTTTGGCTGATCGTAAGCTGATTGATATGTTTCTGGGGACCCCGTCTGGTCCATTCTTTAACCATTTGATTGGAAGCTCTTCAGCCGGGTTTACAGACCTTATCTTGACTGGTGAGAGGATTGAAACAGGTATTAAGGCTGGAAAAATACAGAAGGTAGCCTCGTCAAGCATTGAGAAGAAACCATTTAAGAAAGAATCCAGTGTTGTCTACAGTTCAAGAAGACAAAATAGACCTGAACACCGCCAAGCTGTCAATGCGGTTGTTATTTCAAAACCTACTGGTGCTCCTCAGCATCACAACCAACAAAGGGAAGAGAGACCTCGAAGGCAATTCACTCGTCTCAGCATGACTTTGTCTTAGATATTGCCACAGTTGTTGAGTACCAATCTGGTGACTCTAAGGGAAGCCCCAAAGAATCCAAACACAACGTCATCAAAGTATAACCCTAACGCCCGCTGCGCTTATCACTCTGAGAGCCCTGGGCATAATACAGATGATTGTTGGAGTCTGAAAAACAAGGTTCAAGACCTAATCGATGCAAAGTAGATTGAGTTTGAGGCGCCCGAGAGGCCTAATGTTGTGATTGCTCCCATGCCCAAGCATGGAGTGAATGCTGTAGAGGAAGACTTGTTCATAGTTTCTGTGGATGATGTTGTTACCCCTCTAATGACTATCAAGAAGAACCTGTTGCTAGCCGGTTTATTTCCGGGTTTGGGTGAAGGTTGCCCTATGTGTTCTGCTTTACCTACTGGTTGCCCATTGTGATACGGTGGGAGAACTGACTTGGGTTTTTGCGTTTGTTTTCGCAAATGTTTCGGTTGAGCAAGAGTCGCCACCGACTTTTTATTTTATCCTAAGGAAAGGTTAAAAAGCACAGCAAAAACCTTTGAGATGTTTTCTTGGGTTCGGGGAGTAGATTATAGAAAGGGAAGGTGTTAGCATCCTTTCTATCCATGGTTATCCATGGGCTCTTAGTTACTTGCTTAGATCAACTTGCCTTTGTTTTCAATTGTTTTAAATGGTGCTTTGTGTGTGTGGGTTTGAAAATGTTTTGAAAAGAGGCTAATGTGGTGGCAACCTTTGTAATGATCCATGTTGGGATGTATACAAAAATGTATGTCTTTTGAAAAGTTTTCAATGTTTTTGAAAATTATTTTTGAAATGTGTTGTGATGTGTGTTTTGAAAAATAGGCAAGTTCTTTTGTTTTGCAAGTTGGCAAGTAACCAAGAGTTTGTCTACTCTAAATTTCTCAAAGATTTTGCTATGTTTTAACCCTTTTAACAATTTTGTTCCACCATTGTATTTGGTGGACAATCTTGTGTTTAGGATGTGAACGGGACGGGCGCGGGTCATCGTTTAGACCATGATTTCAATGGTGCCAAGTATCTTTGAGCAATTTTTTTCTTTAAGGGACTTGATCATTTTTAGGCAACTTTTGAAAGCGTCATCGAGGGACTATGATCATTTGATTGTTTTGTTTTTGCCAAAGATACCTAACATGCAATATGGCCCATTATTTGAAGGAAACAAGTGGAGTACCCTAGGGGTGCAAGTGTGATTAGTGTTATCCATTTTCATGCTTGTTTATCTTGAATTTAGGTCAAACTATTTGTTGTTTTTGATTTGCATACAAAACCCTAAATCTAACATGGCATAATTGGAAAACTTTTAAATGCGAAAAATAAAAGGTCCTAAGTTATTACAACACAAATATGGGATGGGGGGTACAAATGTTCAAATGGGGATATTTTAGCAAAAAATTAAACCTAAACTATTACATTCCAAATTGAATTATACAAATTAATTAATATACAATAATTAAATAAAATATAACAAATATGCAAGATGCAAAAAATGATTTTTTTTATATGTATGTAAAAATGTGTTTTTTATGTGTCTCATAAACAAAAAATAAAAATGATTAATTTTTGGTATTTTTTATGTATTTAGGGCAAAACCCTAATTTGCTAAATAAAAGGTATTTATTATATAATATATGCAATATTTATTAATTATGTAAAAAAAATAAGTAAAAGAAGGTATATTGTAAAAAATAGTATTTTTGAGGTCAAAATATTAATAAAAATAAAATGTATTATTTTTTATGTTTCCCCTAAATATAATAATAAATATATAAGTATTTACATTATTTATTAAATATATATTATATGTACAAAAATAAAATATTTAATATTAAAAAAAAGTATATTTTTTTTATGAAATGTTTTCAAGAGATAACATAAAATAAAAATCAGAAATAAAATGTGTTTGTATTATTTTTCTTTTAGTATTTTTAAATAAAAGATATTTATGTTTATTTATGTACAAAACTAAATGAAACCAAAGAAATATCAAATAAATGCAAAAAAAGGTGAGAAAAATAATTTTAAGATTTTTTCATGCTTAAATAAAAATATAGAACCAAAATCAAAAGGAAAAAATAAAAAATGATAAATAAAACTCAAAATGGGCCAGGGGGTGCATGTGAAATGCAGTGGTGTGAAAAGGAAAACATCTCAGGCCCAGCCCATGAAAGGTTGTCTTCAACCTTCAGACAAAAAATGTTTGAAAAACGCGCGCCCTTCTTACTTCAAACACAACTCCTGATTCCTGGACTTTTAGCACAAACTTATAACATGAAAGATGTCAAGCATCAAGCCACGATTCCATACATATAAAAAACTCAACTTAACTCTCAGAAATGAGAGAGAATTTCTCCATCCCTAATTCTTAACCTAAGTTTTTGTCAATGTTCAGGTCTTAAATTCTCTCAGCATATGCAATATAAATGGAAAGTGAGGATATGTATAGCTTCAGAGCCATGAGTAGAACATTTTTCATTCATAAACTTAAAGCTAACTCTTCCTAGATTGAGAGATAGAAGTCCATGAACTTACCTGTTCAGCTTGGATCGTGTCTGGTAATGGAGGTACTTTCAAGGCAAGGTGAGGATTGGTACAGCTTGCTTGAAGTCCAGGGATGATATTCCAACCTTTAGCTTGCTTTGAAACCAAGTGAATCAAGCTATGACAATCAACTTGCAAAACAGAAAAAGTGAAAATGGTGAAGTTGGTTAGAGGTGTTACAGGTCGTGTCTAATGCTTGGGATAGCTTGTATATGTGGTATGGAGTGTGTATGAACTGGTTTTAGCAAGAATGCACGAGTGAATTGAGTTATGGAAGTCCAACTGCAGAGGTGACTCTGTTTTCTGCAGTAGGATGGTGTTTTGAGGTTTGATGAGGTTTGGCATGTGTTTTGGTCGTGCCTTAGCTCAGTTATGTTGTTTGGGATGTGTCTAACAAGTTTGCTTAAGCTTCTCTTGGCAGAAACGTGAGATGTCTATCAATATGCCAAGTTTCTTCTAACTTAAGCAACAAAATGTCAACTAGGTTTCTAGACTTGTGCAGGCCCCTCAAATGTGCTGCAACCATCCCTCTTGATCAGTGTGATATGCTTCTGAACTTGTGCCAAAGAGATTTGCCTTGTACTTCTTGATTTGCAAATTTGACATAAAGTTCCACTTTTCAAAAATGGACATATTGCTTTTTCTAATTAAGGACTAATCCTTCATGTAATGACCAAACTCAAAGAATAACATCTTGGCACAAAGGTTTAGTATTTAATTTTGGAGTGTGGATGAGATAAAAGACCTGTAATCTAGCTTAGAGCATGCTGAGTTCAAAAATGCAAAGTTATGGACATGTAAATTGGCCATGAACAAAGTGAGTTTTGCCCATATTGCCAAATTCGATTCTCCCTAACCACAAGGTTATTTGATGAGTTCTTGGACATTTTGGAAAGCTTGGAATGTGTACTACAATTCATCTTTGTAATGCAAATTGAAATTCCAAGTGGAAGCATGTGAAAAGTGGCCATGAAGTTAGGCAAAAATCCTGCCTAGAATAGGTCAAAAATTTTCTAAGTTAAGAATGTTTTGCACCCTTGTTCCAAAAATCATAACTTGAGCTACAAGCTTCTTTTAAGGAAACTTTGTGAATCAAAGTTGTAGATTTTGCAATGGAATATAACTTTCATGTTTTGACTTTTGTTTGAATCCAAATGCATCTTGATGAAAAAATGGGACAAAGTTAAGAAAAAAATTAGGGATTTTCATAACTTAGAAAAATTCTAAGTTATGAAAATTCTTCATTTCAAACCCTAAATTTGTGATTTTTGATTTCCTGATGAACAAGTTTCATGTTTTGACATGTTTTGATGAAAAATGAATCTTGACACTTGATTTTGACCAAAAAGTCAAAGTTTGACTTTTCAGTATACAGTCAAAAATTAATCAATTGACTGGAAAATTCATTTGTCAATCTTGTGCATTTGGGATCTTTTGAACTTTTTGAGCATGTCAAGACAATTTCATTGGGTCCTTGAGTCCATATGTGAGCTTGGTTTGCCATTGGCTAGGTCAAACAGTCAAAAATTGCCTTTGTGTAGTCAAAACCCTAAAAATGACCATTTTGCCCTTTTGGTGATCTGATCAAATTTCTTGTGGAATTGTGATCCAAACTTGGTCAAATGGTCCATATGAGTTCATAATGTTGATGTGGGTCAAATTTCATGAGGTTTGACTGTTAATTGGCCACAATTGACTTTTTCCTCAATACAGCTGATTTCTAGGTCAACTGTCCAATTGACTGGGCAAAGTTTGGAATCAAGACTTGAAACTTGGTATGGATAAACTTGTGAGTCCAACATGAAACATGAAATTCATCTTAGGCATTTTAGGTCAAAACATCTTTGTGCAAACACAAACCCTAATTTGGGTCAACAGTGCAAGGAGAAGTCTTGAGCAGAGGAAAACCTAACTGGATCTTGAGCTCCAAGGGTCTTGTGGTGAGAAAATGTTGAGGAAATTGGAGGGAAAATTTTGGGGTGCAACAGTTTCCCCTGTTCAATCTTCTTGAACCTGAAGAGTTAGATTGGCAAGTTTGCCTTTCGCGACTCGAGGGTAAAAGGAGATTGGACACTAGAGTGCCCGGAAATTTGCACTCGCATACTGGAGTATCAACAATGTGACGTCGGGAATGGGCTTATAGATGCCATCAGGAGAGACGGTGGACAGGGAGATGGGCTTATAGATGCCATCTGGAGACGTGACAGAACCTTGTCGGGAATGGGCTTATAGATGCCATTTAGAAGTTTTGATCGCATAAGAGATTCCTTAGCGAGAACTTATGTATTTTGAGAAAGAAAGATGTTTTCCTGGCTTGTTACAGGTGTTGATCTTCAGTCTCTTCATGCAGATATGCCCTGGCTAGATACAGGTATCGAATCTACAATTGGTTGCTCACAGATGTGCCCTGGCTAGATACAGGAATCGAATCTGGAACTTCGAAAGGTTGTTTACAGACGTGCCCTGGCTGGATACAGGTATCGAATCTCTAAACTGTTCATGCAGATGTGCCCTGGCTAGATACAGGTGTCGAATCCACAATCAAATATTCACAAATATGCCCTGGCTGGATACAAGAATCGAATCTGGAATTGTCGTCTACAGATATGCACTGGCTGGATACAGGTATCGAATCTGGAATTTGCAAAAGGTTGGTAGAGATAGCTTTCCTGGCTGGATACAGGTGTAAACCTCTGCCCTGAGAATGAAAGATAATTTCCTGGCCTGTTACAGGGGTTGATCTTCAAGCTCTTCATGTAGTCATGCCCTGGCTAGATACAGGTATCGAATCTACAATCAATCACTCACAGATATGCCCTGGCTAGATACAGGTATCGAATCTGGAATTGCGATAGTTGATAGTAATCATCTTTCAGATTGATCTTTTTCCTGAAGAGGCAAAACACCAGTTATATGCAATGTCATGATGTATGAGATGCATGACGTCATGATGCTCAAAATGAGATAGTGTTGTATGCACTTTGTCATGTACGTAAGCAGGATGTATGAAATGTGAAATGTCTATGAATGTATTTTCGTCTAGGAAAATAAATCCTTGACGACTGGCCGGGGAATCAAATCCTGGGCTGATGTTGAAGAGTAGAGTTCTTCGTTTCTGCTGGGGATGATGATTGCAAGAATAAACTGGTAGGAGAAGATGACTCAGTTGGGGAATAAACTTGTTGGATAGATTACTCTGAGGGGAAATACTCTGTGGGAAGAGATACCTTGCTGAGGTTTTGATGAGAGATCCGCTGGGGATTTCAACGATAAACTCCGTTGGGGATTCCGCTGATAAGTTATGTTGGAGAACTTTGATGAACTCCGCTGGGGATAGGAAGAACTTTGCTGAGGACGATCTTTCCATGGTTATTAGCTGAGGATAACCCAGTTATACCCTGGTGAGGAAAATAACCTTTGAATCAAGTCGGGGAGAGACGTTCGTACTCTGCAGGTGATAAGCTTCCAGAATCTACTGGGGGTAAGCTTCAAAACCTGCTGGGGATATGGATTCAACTCTCCTGGGGAAACTTTTCAGACTGTACTGGGGTGTTGGTATTCCGCCGGGGAACAATCTCATATTAAGACTGCCAGGGACGCTTGTTGAGGAATGTCTATACTCCGCTGGGGATTGTTGAGGTCTTCTGGGGATGCCCAACTTCCTTAAGGCTGACAGTAGACTGATCCTGCTTGGAGAGTATTGATGACTTGCTAGGGGAACATTGTGCCTTTTCAGGGTTGATAGGAAACCAACTCTACTTGGGGAAAGCATTGCTGAATCTTGTCTTATTCTGTGGGGAGTGAAGGTATTTTGGTCAAATTTTTCAGCTGAACTTACCTCGGTACCTCGGTGGACAGAGCAACTAGATCGCTTAGACAACTCTACATTTCCCCTGTTTCTGATGTCACCTGTAATTAGTCCTTTGTTTCGCATGCAACTAATCATGATTAGCAATTAATGTCAAATGCATATATCAAAAATGAACATTGGACGTTCTTCGCAAAACAAAACAGAAAAAGGAAAAACAATGGATAATTTGTCTGAGAAATTGAACTTGTATTGATTTGGAAATTTGCCTGAAAATAGGCGTTTTTTGTACAAGAGGTTGACGTCCTAGTAAGAGAACATCGCCGAACAAAATAGAGTTTATACAATTTTGTGAAAGGGAAACAAAACAGCTATGTGAAAAATAATCCCACTGGGTTCCAACTCTGCTATCGCCTTTATGTCTTCAAGCGTCTCATCACTTTGTTGCTTAGTTGAAGATGAAGCTGATTGATCGATGCCATCTGAGCCCGATGGTTGACACTGAATTCTGGATGCAAGGTGATCCAATGAGACATAGTATTACGCTTTATCCCTAACTTTTTCCTGGACCGCCCTTTCGGGTTTTCAATCCACCGGGATACCCTTTTTTGCCCAAGCCGCCTTTTCAGGTTTTCGACTTGCCGGGTATACAGATTTTTTCACTTTCATCCCTTATTTTTGCCCGAACCCTTTTGGTTCGCTGGGAAGCCCTTATTTTTGCCTAGGTGTGTCAACCTAGCGGGTCTTTTATTCATGCGTAGTATCTTTTTACTATGTCTGCATTGGCGGGGTGAGGAAGGTCGTCACCATCCATGGTGGTTAGAATCATAGCTCCTCCTAAGAAGACATGCTTAACCACAAATGGCCCTTTGTACGTGGGGGTCCATTTGCCCCTGGGATCACTTTGAGGAAGAATGATGCGCTTGATTACCAGGTCTCCGACTTGATAGTCTTGTCGTTTGACCTTCTTGTTAAATGTCCTGATCATCCGTTTTTGGTACGTCTGACCATGACAAATAGCAGTGAGTCTCTTTTCGTCAATTAGGTTTAATTGATCAAGCCGAGTCTGGATCCAATCATCTTCGCTCAAGTCTGCATCCTTCATTATCCGGAGAGAGGGTATCTGGACTTCAATAGGCAAGACCGCCTCCATGCCATAGACCAAAGAAAAGGGAGTTGCCCCTGTTGACATCCTTGCTGAGGTACGGTACCCATGAAGAGCAAACGGTAACATTTCGTGCCAATATTTGTAGGTCACTGTCATCTTCTGCACAATCTTCTTAATATTCTTATTTGCCGCTTCGACAACCCCATTCATCTTCGGCCGGTAGGGAGAAGAGTTGTGGTGCTGTATCTTGAATTGCTCGCAGAGCTCAGTGATCATCTTGTTGTTAAGATTGGTACCATTGTCCGTAATGATCCTCTCAGGTACACCGTATCGACAGATCAGGTTGTGCCGAATGAATCGTGCCACGACGCTCTTGGTTACAGTGGCGTAGGAAGATGCTTCAACCCACTTCGTGAAGTAGTCGATCGCTACCAAGATGAATCGATGCCCGTTGGATTCCGTCGGTCAGATCTCGCCGATCATATCAATGCCCCACATTTCAAAAGTCCAAGGTGCCGTCAAGACGTTCAGAGGAACCGGAGGAATGTGCACCTTATCAGCATAGATCTGGCATTTATGACAAGTTCGCGAGTGCTGATAACAGTCGGCTTCCATTGTGGACCAGAAATATCCTGCCCGAAGGATCTTCTTAGCCATGGTATGTCCACTGGAATGTGTTCCGAATGTACCTTCATGTAGCTCTGCCATGATCTTTTCTGCTTCAGCCTTATCAACGCAACGCAGTAAGGTTGAATCATGGTTTCGCTTGTATAGAATGCCATTGTTGAGGAAGAACTTTGCCGCAAACCTTCTCAGAAACTTCTTGTCGTTGACAGATGCACCCTCGGGGTAATCTTGAGCTTCCAAGTACCTCTTCACTTCATAATACCAAGGTTTTTATGTCACCTCTTCAGCCTCAAGATCACAACAATATGCAGGTTCATCCAACTTCTAAATAATGATCCGGGGAGCCTCGTTGTCCCATTTGACTTTGAACATAGAAGACATTGTAGCTAACGCGTCCGCTAACTGATTTTCCTCTCTTGGGAAGTGTTCAAAAGTTATCTCTTCGAAGTGGGGAAGCAATGTCAGCACATACTCCTTGTAAGGAATAAGATTCGGGTGTTTTGTATCCCACTCGCCTTTGACCTGATTGATCACGAGAGCGGAATCTCCGAAGACACTCAGAAACTTGATCCTTAAGTCAATTGCAGCTTGAAGACCCATGATGCATGCCTCATACTCCGCCATGTTGTTGGTGCAGTTGAAACATAGCCGAGCGGTGAGTGGAGTATGAGTGCCTTTGGGGGATATGATCACAGCGCCGACACCATTACCCAAAGCGTTTGAGGCTCCGTCAAAATGCATAGACCATCGGGATCCTTCCTCAGGTCCTTCATCCGGTCCAGGTACTTCACAATCAGTTACTACCATGACATCTTCGTCTGGAAATTCAAAGTTCAGCGACTGGTAATCGTCCACCGGTTGGTGTGCCAAATGGTTTGCCAATACACTTCCCTTGATTACTTTTTGAGTCGTGTACTGGATGTCATATTCCGTCAAGATCATTTGCCATCTTGCTATTCTTCCGGACAGAGCAGGCTTTTCGAATATGTATTTGATTGGATCCATTTTTGAAATCAACAGAGTAGTGTGGGCCAACATATACTGTCTCAGCCGGCGAGCAGCCCATACCAGAGCGCAACAAGTTTTCTCGAGCAGTGAGTATGGAGTCTCACAGTCGGTAAACTTTTTGCTCAGGTAATAAATGGAATGCTCTTTTCGACCAGACTCGTCATGCTGCCCCAGCACACACCCCATTGAGTTGTCAAGCACTATCAAGTATAGTATTAGAGGTCTCCCT
This sequence comes from Vicia faba, assembly GCA_948472305.1. Classification (NCBI taxonomy): domain Eukaryota; kingdom Viridiplantae; phylum Streptophyta; class Magnoliopsida; order Fabales; family Fabaceae; genus Vicia; species Vicia faba. The sequence goes on along the minus strand of OX451741.1, from coordinate 719,997,098 downwards.
TCAACTGGTGGCATAAGGATGGGTGGTTCTTGGAGATACTCTTTGATTCTCTCGAAAGAAGCCTGACATTCATCGTTCCAACGTACTACCTGATCTTTCTTCAGCAGCTTGAAGAGTGGTTCACAAGTAGCAGTTAGGTGCGAGATGAATCGGGCAATGTAGTACAGCCGTCCTAGAAAGCCTCTGACTTCTTTTTCAGTCTTGGGAACGGGCATCTCTTGTATGGCTTTCACCTTGGCAGGGTCCACTTGAATACCTTTGTCGCTTACGACGAAGCCTAGCAATTTTCCAGATCTCACCCCAAAGGTGCACTTGTTCGGGTTCAACCTCATCTTGTACAACTTCAGACGGTCAAACAGCTTCCGTAGATGGTCAAGGTGTTCCTCCTCAGTTTGAGACCTTGCTATCATATCGTCGACGTACACTTTTATCTCGTGATGGATCATATCATGAAATAAAGCAACCATGGCACGTTGGTAGGTTGCCCTAGCATTTTTCAACCCAAATGGCATGACCTTGTAGCAAAAGGTGCCCCACTGAGTAACGAAAGTGGTCTTCTCCATGCCTTCAGGAGCCATTTTGATCTGATTATAACCGGAGAATCCGTCCATGAAGGAGAAAACTTTATGCTGAGCAGTATTATCAACCAGAACGTCGATATGAGGCAGAGGGAAATCATCCTTAGGGCTGGCCCTGTTCAAATCCCTGTAATCGACACACATTCGGACCTTACCATCTTTCTTCGGCACTGGAACCACATTGGCAACCCACTGAGGGTAAGAAGTTACAGCTAGAAACCCGGCATCAAATTGTTTAATAACCTCAGCTTTGATTTTCTCGGACATCTCTGGACGCATACGGTGGACCTTCTATTTTACCGGAGGGCAGTCTTCCTTGGTAGGCAGGTGATGAACCACAATGTCGGTATCCAACCCAGGCATGTCTTCATAAGACCAAGCAAAGATTTCCATGTAGTCATGCAGCATCTGAATCAACCGTTGTTTCACACTGAGCTCTAGATTGGCACCAATCTTGACTTCCTTTATGTCTGTCTCAGTACCCAGATTTACCGTTTCCACTGGCTCTTCATGTGGCTGAATGACCCTCTCTTCCTGGAGTAGCAATCTTGCAAGTTCACCAGGTACTTCGCAATCATCTTCACCTTCGTCTTCGGCTAAGTTGATCGGATTTTCGAAGTCATAACTGGCGGTAGCAGAGTCGTTACCAGTGAGATCCAGAGTGGATTGGAACCTGTATAAGTGAGTGTGTAAATATAGTTGTTTTATAATAAAGAAAGAAAAGGAGCGCAAGATTTGAAATGCAACAAACGTCCAATGTTTTGATTAATGATATATGAAAATGTCATACAAAAAGCCCTCACAAATGGAGCCACGGTGCCCCGGATAGGACACCGAGCCATAAAGGTTTCAACATATTGTTTGTTACAAATTGAAAACAAAAGAGTTCATTACTGAGTGACAAAAGTAATATGTGTAAAGTCTTTGGCAGTCCAGTTGCTTGGTCCATTGTCGGTTGTTGGGTAGATCCAGCTGTCAAATTCTGATTCCTCCATGCCGTCTTCAATAGTATTCACTCCCGGGTTGGTGATGAACACAGGAGGTATTCCAATTCTTACTTTGCGAACAGCCCTCTGGGCCTCTGCGGTGAAACCCAAACCAAACTTGTCGATCTTTGGAGTGAAATCAGGAAGTCGGCCCCAGTTTGCACACTCACCCTTCTCAATCACAGCCCGGGCATCCTTTAAGGAAACCATCTTCAAAGGAGGGTCTTCACTCACAGTTTCAGCTGACGCCAGTGTCTGAGGCACTTCTTCAAAGTGTTGAAAGGGGGTCTCAATGAATTCCCCATCCATCTCTATGTACCGGAACGAGTTTAGATGGCTGACCATATATTCTTCCTCCCCCTGAACTGTAACAATCTTTCCTCTAACCGGGTACTTAAGCTTTTGATGTAGTGTGGAGGTCACCGCTCCATCCTTGTGGATCCATGGACGACCCATCAAACAAGAGTAGGATGGACGGATGTCCATCACATAGAAAGTAGAATCAAAAACTTGAGAACCAACTCTAATTGGAATGTCAACTTCGCCATGTACCATCCTTTTTTAACCGTCAAAGGCTCGGACAATAATGTTACTGGGCTTGAGCTCCAGACCCTCACAATCCAATATGTCTAGGGCCTTCTTGGGCAATACATTCAATGAAGAACCGGTGTCCACCAACACATGGGCAAGAGTAGTGCCCCTGTATTCAATAGAGACATGCAGGGCATCATTATGGTTCTTTCCTTTTGCAGTCAGATCGGCGTCAGAAAAGCTCAACCCGTTATCAGCAGTCAAGTTAGCCACGCAATCAGTAAATTGATCAGCAGATGTTTCTTGTGGCACATGGGCCGTTTTCAGGAAGGAGATCAGGGCCTTGGCATGGGCCTCTGAACACAATAATAGTGATAGCATATAAATTTTAGAGGGGGTGTGCCCCAACTGCTCAACAATATTGAAATCACTTTTCTTGATAATCTTGAGAATTTCCTCCATTTCTTGCTGGGAGGCTTCAACAGTGGTTGTTTTCGGCGCCTCCGTCAGGGCAGGCAAATCAGTGGCAATCCCTTTGCCCCGAGCATCAGATGACTCTGAAGCAGGGGTAGAAACAGGAACTTGATTAGGAAGTGAAACATGCACACTTGCGGGTGTGATGATAAGGGGTTTCTGAATAGCTGGTGGTGCGATATCTGGCGAAAACAACCTACCGCTGCGGGTAATCTTGGCAGGCCCGGTGATGTTACTGACACTGGTACATGTATCAAACTCTTGTTTCACTCCAAGCACATAAACATCTGCCCCATAGTGCCATGGGACAGCTTTGTCGGATGTATAAGGGAGGGGCCCCGGAACAGTAATGATGATAGGAGCAATCTTCTGAGTGGACATGATTTTGACAGGAGCCTTGGGAGGTTTGTTGAAAATAGTGACAATAGAAACTTCTTCGGCGGGGATAGCAGGAACAACAATCTTCTCGAACAAGATTTCCTTGCTATCCATCAGGCTTTGGATACCTGATTTCAGCAAAGGACAACCAAAAGGCGAAACAACACATAGAAGGCAATCTTCACAACATCCCGGAAATAAACCGGCTAGCAACAGATTCCTTTTAACAGTCGATAACAGAGTAACAATCTCTTCCACGGAGGCTACATATCAGTCTTCTTCCATAACACTCACTCCATGCTGGGGCATGGGAGCAGTCACAACATTGGGCCTTTCAGGCGCCTCAAACTGTATTTCCTTAGCATCAATAAGGTCTTGAACCTTATTCCTTAGAGCCCAGTAATCGTCCGTAGTATGCCCGGGGCTATCAGAGTGATAAGCGCAACGGGCGTTGGGGTTATACTTTGGAGAAGTTGTGTTTACTACCTTCGGAGCTTCTTTGACAGTTACCAGATTGGTTGATAGTAGCTGCGGAAAAATCTGAGACAGGGTCATGCTGAGCCGAGTGTACTGCCTTTTGGGTCTTTCACCCCTTTGTTGATTATACTGCTGAGGAGCAGCAACAGGCTTTGAAATTACCAATGCATTGACAGCCGGGCGGCGTTCCGGCTTGACTTGTCTTCTAGGACCGTAAACAGCACTAGCTTCTTTCTTGAAAGGCTTCTTCTCAGCACTCGCAGCGGCACCTTTCTGTATCTTCCCTGACTTGATACCAGCTTCTATCCTCTCACCAGTCAAGATCAAATCTGTAAACCCAGCAGAGGAATTACCAATCAGATGATTGAAGAACGGACCAGATAGGGTCCCAAGGAACATGTCAACAAGTTCACGGTCAATTAGCGGTGGCTGCACCCTGCCATCCAGGTCTCTCCACTTTTGTGCATACTCCTTGAATCCTTCGCCCGTCCCTAGTGACATACCCTGAAGTTGGGTACGCATAGGAGCGAGGTCAGAATTATACTGATACTGTTTGTAGAATGTCGTAGCCAAGTCTTCCCAGTTTCGGATACTGGCTCCGTCCAGCTGATAGAACCACTCGAGTTGGGCCCCAGAAAGACTATCCTGAAAGAAATGGATCCAAAGGTTCTTGTCTGCCGTGTAAGGTTGGATTTTCCTTACATATGATCTGAGATGCATTTTCGGGCAGGACAGCCCGTCATACCTTACAAAAACTGGCACTTTGAACTTCGGGGGGATCACAATTCCAGCAACTAATCCCAAATCTTCGAAATCTAAGCCAGGAACCCTCTGCAACTCCATAGATGCCAACCTGTCTTCTAAGCCTTTGTACTTATCATCGGCGGGCGGGTATTGTTGATCAGAGTAGTCTTCGTCCTCTTCAGCCTCCTCTTCTTCAACCTCGGATTCAGAAGGTACTGCAGCCACATTCCCTTTACTGGTTCCCTCTTCAGAAGTAGGGGGAAATTCAAGGACTCTTCTGGCTTCACCCTCAAACCTTCTTCCTAGGGTAGCCACCCCGATTCTCTTCTTCTTCTTTTTCACTTGGTCTTTGTTCCCCAGCAGGGCCTTCAGATCCTCCTGACCCTTAGTCAAGGTCATCAGGAGTTGTTGAAATTGTGCGTTTTGAGACTGCAAGTCCTTGACCGTCTATTTAAGATCCATCTTACTGAAATAAACAGTAGAAAGATAAGGAAACCTGGTGTGGAGACCTGCTTATGCACATGATGAATGGTATGCTTATGTATGCAATGCATTCAAGGATTTAGAAAGTTCAAAATTGTTGCAAACAAAAAGAACGCACGTCATATTAATAAGAATAAATTTGTCAGTACATAAATGCCCCATGGGGCAAATATTACAAAAACTTATCAAGGTAAAAAGACGTTGTGCATCCTCTTCGGTGCGATGTAGGTGTTGAGGGTCTCTTCCTCATGGAGTCGGCGGGTAAGCTCTAGAACCTTCTTCTCACTGGCGTAGAAGCTGGCTTCAAAAGTGTTATGTTCCTCCTTGAGTTGGATCCAGCTCTTCTGCATCTCCTCTCACAATGTAGGCATGTCAGGATATAGGATGTGTAGGGGACCTCTCCTTCCTTAACGGGCTCTTTAATCACAGGGAGAACATGAGGGTAAGGCATCATTAGACTCTGGGCTCAGGTTCGTACCCACTTGAGGTAAGGCTCAAGAGGGATGGAGTTCTTGTGCCCCAGTGTCTTGCTGTCTACCTTGTTAGGCATCCTCCAAACTCTGATAAATCTTTGGCGAAGTCCTTGTGCATCGTTGTCGAAGTCAAAAACCAAGTCAGGAATCAACATGTCGTGAGGGCCATCTCTTCGTGCATACCCAAATTGTCTCAAGGCTAGACAAGGGTTGTAGGTAATGCCTCCTCTAATGCCAAGTAATGGAACATTAGGGAACTCTCCACAATGATTGACGATGATGACATTTTCTCTGGACCGAGAACACCAATGTACATCAGAGTGAGTAAGGGTCATCAACCGTTGTGACCACCTTAATCCTTGGTCATTCTTCAAGACAGATTGTGGAAGGTGCGAAATAAACCACCTTGCAAGAAGAGGAGTACAACACATGAGAACCCCCCCCTCTTTCTCATTGTTCGTGTGTAAAATGAGTGAAGAATGTCCCCAAGCAATGTTGGTATTGGATTCCTGGATAAGAAGATCTTGACGGCATTGATATCTATAAGCTGGTCAGGATTTGGGAACAAGACCAACCCATAGATGAGGAGGGCCACAATTTCTTCAAAGGCTTGTAGGTCCAATGAATTCCAACATTCTTGTGCCTTCTCAAACAAGAATTTTGCCAAGAAGCCTTTGACACTGCTTCTAGTTTCCCAATGCCCCTTGATGTCAGATGGTTGTAAATGTAGTGCTTGAGCAACATCTTCAAGCTTTGGTTCCTTTTCCGTACCGTTGTAGGGTAGTTGATTAAGGATAGGAATTCTCAGGAGTTGAGAAAATTCCTCCAAAGTGGGCACCAACTGGTAGTCGGGGAAAGTGAAACAGTGGTGAAGAGGGTCAAAGAACTGGAACAGCACCTTCATCATGTCCTCTTCAATGTTGGTGTTGACTAAGCTGAGCAGTCTACCATGTCTTTCACTGAAGGGAGAGCTTTCCGGAATTCTTGATGTGAGCTCCTTGAGCTGAGGAGGGATCCTTACAAGGTTGACTTGGATAGTTTTCCTGCGAGGAATTTCCATGACCTACAAAACAAGAACAAAGATGAAACTCTAAACCCTTGAATTGGTTAGTATATGCATATGATGCTTTATGATGTTCATGATGTATGTACAAACATATGTACAAGCAAATCACACAAAACCCTAGTTTCAGGCTAGCATGGGGTTTCATAGGTAGGTACCCTCTTGAGTGTAGTTGGCTTAAAAACCTGTCCTATAAATAGTAACCGGGTTCTAAGGAGCTCAATATCACTGGATTGTTTTCATTGTTCATTGTTTTGGTTTAGCCACTTAACTAGCGACCAAAATATTCCAAGAAAACAACCCTCAATGAGTGTAGTATCGAGTATCTACCAACTTCGGACTGCACCAAAGCCGGTCATCTCACTACCCCTAATGAAAGGCCAAGATGGTCAAGTAAGGTTCTAGGTCATTAGTGCTTAGTGACATCACTCAACAGCCCCGTACTCTCCTTGATGGAACTCAAGGGTTACCGGTACTCACAAATATGTCGCACTAATATAGCTATTGCTTCAACCGTGTCGGTATACCCCGCACAGTTTCCACAACGTATTGATATCTATGAATGTTTCCCCAAATCCGGGTGTAGGATTGCAAACCCAAACAAGAGAGCCAAGATGTAAAGCAATCAAAACAAACAATTAGTCATGCAAGAGGGTGATCTAAGCCCTAAGGTTACTCCACTTTAAAAGTAATTCCCCAGCAGAGTCTCCAGTTCTGTGATACGGTGGGAGAACTGACTTGGGTTTTTGCGTTTGTTTTTGCAAATGTTTCGGTTTAGCAAGAGTCGCCACCGACTTTTTATTTTATCCTAAGGAAAGGTTAAAAAGCACAGCAAAAACCTTTGAGATGTTTTCTTGGGTTCGGGGAGTAGATTATAGAAAGGGAAGGTGTTAGCACCCTTTCTATCCATGGTTATCCATGGGCTCTTAGTTACTTGCTTAGATCAACTTGCCTTTGTTTTCAATTGTTTGAAATGGTGCTTTGTGTGTGTGGGTTTGAAAATGTTTTGAAAAGAGGCCAATGTGGTGGCAACCTTTGTAATGATCCATGTTGGGATGTATACAAAGATGTATGTCTTTTGAAAAGTTTTCAATGTTTTTGAAAATTATTTTTGAAATGTGTTGTGATGTGTGTTTTGAAAAATAGGAAAGTGCTTTTGTTTTGCAAGTTGGCAAGTAACCAAGAGTTTGTCTACTCTAAATTTCTTAAAGATTTTGCTATGTTTTAACCCTTTTAACAATTTTGTTCCACCATTGTATTTGATGGACAATCTTGTGTTTAGGATGTGAACGGGACGGGCGCGGGTCATCGTTTAGACCATGATTGCAATGGTGCCAAGTATCTTTGGGCAATTTTTTTCTTTAAGGGACTTGATCATTTTTAGGCAACTTTTGAAAGCGTCATCGAGGGACTATGATCATTTGATTGTTTTGTTTTTGCCAAAGATACCTAACATGCAATATGGCCCATTATTTGAAGGCAACAAGTGGAGTATCCTAGGGGTGCAAGTGTGATTAGTGTTGTCCATTTTCATGCTTGTTTATCTTGAATTTAGGTCAAACTATTTGTTGTTTTTGATTTGCATACAAAACCCTAAGTCTAACATGGCATAATTGAAAAACTTTTAAATGCGAAAAATAAAAGGTCATAAGTTATTACAACACAAATATGGGATGGGGGGTAGAAATGTTCAAATGGGGATATTTTAGCAAAAAATTAAACCTAAACTATTACATTCCAAATTGAATTATACAAATTAATTAATATACAATAATTAAATAAAATATAACAAATATGCAAGATGCAAAAAATGATTTTTTATATGTATGTAAAAAAGTGTTTTTTGTGTCTCATAAACAAAAAATAAAAATGATTATTTTTTGGTATTTTTTATGTATTTAGGGCAAAACCCTAATTTGCTAAATAAAAGGTATTTATTATATAATATATGCAATATTTATTAATTATGTACAATAAATAAGTAAAAGAAGGTATATTGTAAAAAAAAAGTATTTTTGAGGTCAAAATATTAATAAAAATAAAATGTATTATTTTTTATGTTTCCCCTAAATATAATAATAAATATATAAGTACTTATATTATTTATTAAATATATATTATATGTACAAAAACAAAATATTTAATATTAAAAAAAAGTATATATTTTTTTTATGAAATGTTTTCAAGAGATAACATAAAATAAAAATCAGAAATAAAATGTGTTTGTATTATTTTTTTTATAGTATTTTTAAATAAAAGATATTTATGTTTATTTATGTACAAAACTAAATGAAACCAAAGAAATATCAAATAAATGCAAAAAAAGGTGAGAAAAATAATTTTAAGATTTTTTCATGCTTAAATAAAAATATAGAACCAAAATCAAAAGGAAAAAATTAAAAATGATAAATAAAACTCAAAATGGGCCAGGGGGTGCATGTGAAATGCAGTGGTGTGAAAAGGAAAACATCTCAGGCCCAACCCATGAAAGGTTGTCTTCAACCTTCAGACAAAAAATGTTTGAAAAACGCGCACCCTTCTTGCTTCAAACACAACTCCTGATTCCTGGACTTTTAGCACAAACTTATAACATGAAAGATGTCAAGCATCAAGCCACGATTCCATACATATAAAAAACTCAACTTAACTCTCAGAAATGAGAGAGAATTTCTCCATCCCTAATTCTTAACCTAAGTTTTTGTCAATGTTCAGGTCTTAAATTCTCTCAGCATATGCAATATAAATGGAAAGTAAGGATATGTATAGCTTCAGGGCCATGAGTAGAACATTTTTCATTCATAAACTTAAAGCTAACTCTTCCTAGATTGAGAGATAGAAGTCCATGAACTTACCTGTTCAGCTTGGATCGTGTCTGGTAATGGAGGTACTTTCAAGGCAAGGTGAGGATTGGTACAACTTGCTTGAAGTCCAGGGATGCTATTCCAACCTTTAGCTTGCTTTGAAACCAAGTGAATCAAGCTATGGCAATCAACCTGCAAAAAAGAAAAAGTGAAAATGGTGAAGTTGGTTAGAGGTGTTACAGGTCGTGTCCAATGCTTGGGATAGCTTGTATATATGGTATGGAGTGTGTATGAACTGGTTTTAGCAAGAATGCACGAGTGAATTGAGTTATAGAAGTCCAACTGCAGAGGTGACTCTGTTTTCTGCAGTAGGATGGTGTTTTGAGGTTTGATGAGGTTTGGCAGGTGTTTTGGTCATGCCTTAGCTCAGTTATGTTGTTTGGCATGTGTCTAACAAGTTTGCTTAAGCTTCTCTTGGCAGAAATGTGAGATGTCTATCAATATGCCAAGTTTCTTCTAACTTAAGCAACAAAATGTCAACTTGGTTTCTAGACTTGTGGAGGCCCCTCAAATGTGCTGCAACCATTCCTATTGATCAGTGTGATATGCTTCTGAACTTGTGCCAAAGAGATTTGCCTTGTACTTCTTGATTTGCAAATTTGACATAAAGTTCCACTTTTCAAAAATGGATATATTGCTTTTTCTAATTAAGGACTAATCCTTCATGTAATGACCAAACTCAAAGAATAACATCTTGGCACAAAGGTTTAGCATTTAATTTTGGAGTGTGGATGAGATAAAAGACCTGTAATCTAGCTTAGAGCATGTTGAGTTCAAAAATGCAAAGTTATGGACATGTAAATTGGCCATGAACAAAGTGAGTTTTGCCCATATTGCCAAATTCGATTCTCTCTAACCACAAGGTTGTTTGATGAGTTCTTGGACATTTTGGAAAGCTTGGAATGTGTAATACAATCCATATTTGAAATGAAAATTGAAATTCCAAGTGGAAGCATGTGAAAAGTGGCCATGAAGTTAGGCAAAAATCCTGCCTAGAATAGGTCATAAAATTTCTAAGTTAAGAATGTTTTGCACCCTTGTTCCAAAAATCATAACTTGAGATACAAGCTTCTTTTGAGGAAACTTTGTGAATCAAAGTTGTAGATTTTGCAATGGACTATAACTTTCATGTTTTGACTTTTGTTTGAATCCAAATTCATCTTGATGAAAAAATGGGACAAAGTTAAGAAAAAAATTAGGGATTTTCATAACTTAGAAAAATTCTAAGTTATGAAAATTCTTCATTTCAAACCCTAAATTTGTGATTTTTGATTTCCTGATGAACAAGTTTCATGTTTTGACATGTTTTGATGAAAAATGAATCTTGACACTTGATTTTGACCAAAAAGTCAAAGTTTGACTTTTCAGTATACAGTCAAAAATTAATCAATTGACTGGAAAATTCATTTGTCAATCTTGTGCATTTGGGATCTTTTGATCTTTTTGAGCATGTCAAGACAATGTCATTGGGTCCTTGAGTCCATATGTGAGCTTGGTTTGCCATTGGCTAGGTCAAACAGTCAAAAATTGCCTTTGTGCAGTCAAAACCCTAAAAATGACTATTTTGCCCTTTTGGTGATCTGATCAAATTTCTTGTGGAATTGTGATCCAAACTTGGTCAAATGGTCCATATGAGTTCATAATGTTGATGTGGGTCAAATTTCATGAGGTTTGACTCAATTGGCCACAATTGACTTTTTCCCCAATACAACTGATTTCTAGGTCAACTGTCCAATTGACTGGGCAAAGTTTGGAATCAAGACTTGAAACTTGGTATGGATAAACTTGTGAGTCCAACATGAAACATGAAAGTCATCTTAGGCATTTTAGGTCAAAACATCTTTGTGCAAACACAAACCCTAATTTGGGTCAACAGTGCAAGGAGAAGTCTTGAGCAGAGGAAAACCTAACTGGATCTTGAGCTCCAAGGGTCTTGTGGTGAGAAAATGTTGAGGAAATGTGAGGGCAAATTTTGGGGTGCAACACCCATCTCTGAAGTCAGGTATCCAGAACCTGATGGATAGTAAAGAGATTCTTTTTGAGAAGGCTGCTGTTCCACCCGTTCATTCTGAAGAAGTTTCTATCATTACCATTTTCGACAATTCTTCCAAGGCTCCCTCGAGGACGCCTGTTAGAATTACATCTGTTCCGAAGACCGCACCTATAATCATCACTGTTCCAGGGCCCATCCCATATACATCTAACAAAGTTGTGCCTTGGCACTATGGGGCAGATGTTTACGTTCTTGGAGTTAAGCAAGAGTTCGGTGCTGATACTGGTATCAGCAACGTTACAGGACCTGTTAAAGTCACCCGCAGTGGTAGACTTTTCTCACCTGATATTGCTCCACCAGCCGTCCGAAGACCTATTGTCATTAAGCCTGCAAGTGTACATGCTGCCATTCCTGATCAAGTCCCTGTTCCTACCCCTGTCGCCGAGTCATCTAACGCTCAGGGCAAAGGGATCACCACTGATATGCCTGCCCAGACGGAGGCGCCAAAGACAATCACTGTTGAAGCTTCCAAACAGGAGATGGAAGAGATTCTGAAGATTATTAAGAAGAGTGATTATAATGTAGTTGAGCAACTGGGGTAAACCCCATCCAAGATTTCTATGTTATCACTATTGTTATGTTCAGAGGCCCATGCCAAGGCTCTGATTACCTTCCTAAAGACGGCCCACGTGCCACAAGAGACATCAGCTGATCAATTTACCGATTGTGTGGCCAATTTAACTGCTGATAAGGGTTTGGGTTTCTCCGACGCTGATCTAACTGCTAAAGGGAAGAACCATAATGATGCCCTGCATGTCTCCATTGAATGCAGGGGCACTACTCTTGCACATGTGTTAGTTGACACTAGTTCCTTATTGAACGTCTTGCCAAAGAAAGCTCTAGACAGGCTGGATTGCGAAGGTTTGGAGCTAAATCCGAGTAACATTGTTGTCCGGGCCTTTGATGGGTCTAAAAGGATGGTGCATGGAGAGGTTGATATTCCAATCAAGGTTGGTTCTCAGGTCTTAAATTCTACATTCTACGTGATGGACATTCGGCCATCCTATTCTTGTTTGCTGGGTAGTCCATGGTTCCACAAAGCTGGAGCCGTAACCTCAACGCTCCACCAAAAGTTGAAGTACCCGGTCAGAGGGAAGATTGTGACAGTACAAGGAGAGGAGGAATACATGGTCAGCCACCTCAACTCGTTCTGGTACGTAGAGATGGATGGGGAGTTCATTGAGACCCCATTTCAACACTTTGAAGAGGTTCCTCAGACATTGGCATAAGCTGAGACTGTGATGGAAGTTTCTCCTATGAAGATGGCTTCCTTAAAGGATGCTCGGGCTGTTATTGAGATGGGTGAGTATGCAAACTGGGGCCGACTTCCTGATTTCACTCATAAGACTAACAAGTTTGGGTTGGGTTTCACTGCAGAAGCTCAAAGGGCTGTTTGAAGCGCAAGGATTGGAAGACCTCCCGTGTTCATTAGCAACTCGGGAGTAAATGCCATAGAAGATGACATGGAGGAGTCTGATTTCGACAGTTGGATCTATCCTACGACCAACGGTGGACCAAACAACTGGACAACAAAGGATTTCGTCCCTATTACTTTTGTTACCCAGTAATGAACTATTTGTTTTAAATTTGTAACAGATAATATTGTAAAACTTTATGGCCCGATGTCTTACCCGGGGCACCGTGGCTTCACTTGTGAGGGCTTTTGTGTGCCACTTTCATATATCATTAATAAAAGCATTGGACGTTTTGCATTTCAAATTTTGCGCTCCCTGTCTTTCTTTATTATATATTTCAAAACAGCTATTTTACATACACTCACATATACAGGTCTCAATCCACTCTGGATCTCACTGGTAACGACTCTGCTACTGCCAGTTATGACTTCGAAAATTCGATCAACTTAGCCAAAGACAAAGGTGAAGATGATTGCGAAGTGCCTGGTGAACTTGCAAGACTGCTACTCCAGGAAGAGAGGGTCATTCAGCCACATGAAGAGCTAGTAGAAACAGTGAATCTGGATACTGAGACAAACAGAAAGGAAGTCAAGATCGATGCAAATCTGGAGCTTAGTGTGAAATAGCGGTTGATTCAGATGCTGCATGACTACGTGGAAATCTTTTCCTGGTCTTACGAAGATATGCCTGGATTAGATACCGACATTGTGGTTCATCGCCTGCCTACCAAGGAAGACTGTCCTCCGGTAAAACAGAAGGTTTGTCATATGCGTCCAGAAATGTCTGAGAAAATCAAGGCTGAAGTTATGAAACAGTTTGATGCCGGTTTTCTAGCAGTAACTTCTTACCCTCAGTGGGTTGCCAATGTGGTTCCAGTGCCGAAGAAAGATGGTAAGGTCGGAATGTGTGTTGATTACAGAGATTTGAACAGGGCAAGCCCTAAGGATGACTTCCCTCTGCCTCACATCGACGTTCTGGTTGACAATACTGCTCAACACAAGGTATTCTCCTTTATGGATGGTTTCTCCGGTTATAATCAAATTAAAATGGCTCCTGAAGACATGGAAAAGACCACTTTCGTTACCCAGTGGGGTACCTTTTGTTACAAGGTCATGCCTTTTGGGTTGAAGAATGCTGGGGCAACATATCAGCGTGCCATGGTTGCTTTATTTAATGACATGATCCATCATGAGATTGAAGTATACGTCGACGATATGATTGCGAGGTCCCAAACTAAGGAGGAACACCTTGACCATCTACAGAAGCAGTTTGACAGGTTGAAGTTATATAAGCTGAGATTGAACCCAAACAAATGCACCTTCGGGGTACGGTCCGGTAAACTGCTGGGTTTCGTCGTAAGCGACAGAGGTATTCAAGTGGATCCTGCCAAAGTGAAATCCATACAAGAGATGCCAGCTCCCAAGACAGAGAAGGAGGTCAGAGGCTTTCTAGGACGACTGAACTACATTGCCCGATTCATCTCGCACCTAACTGCTACTTGTGAGCCAATCTTCAAACTGCTGAAGAAAGATCAAGTGGTATGTTGGAACGATGAATGTCAGGCTGCTTTCGAAAGAATCAAAGAGTACCTCCAGGAGCCACCTATTCTTATGCCACCAGTGGAAGGGAGACCTCTAATCTTATACTTGACAGTACTTGACAACTCAATGGGGTGTGTGCTGGGGAAGCATGACGAGTCCGGCCGAAAAGAGCATGCTATTTATTACCTTAGCAAAAAGTTTACCGACTGTTAGACCCGTTACTCACTGCTCGAGAAAACTTGTTGCACTTTGGCATGGGCTGCTCGCCGGCTGAGACAGTATATGTTGACTCACATGACTCTGTTGATTTCAAAGATGGATCCAATCAGGTATATCTTCGAAAAGCCCGCCTTGTCCGAAAGAATAGCAAGATGGCATATGATCTTGACTGAGTATGACATCCAGTACACAACTCAAAAAGCAATCAAGGGAAGTGTATTGGCAGACCATTTGGCACATCAGGCAGTGGATGATTACCAGTCTATGAACTTTGAATTTCTGGACGAGAATATCATGGTAGTGACTGATTGTGAGACACCTGGACCGGATGAAGGACCTGAGGAGGGATCCCGATGGTCATGTACTTTGATGGAGCTTCAAACGCTTTGGGTAATGGCATTGGCGCTGTAATCATATCTCCTAAAGGCTCTCATACTCCGTTTACCGCCCGACTGTGTTTCAACTGCACCAATAACATGGCAGAGTATGATGCATGCATTATGGGTCTTCGAGCTGCAATTGACCTAAGGATTAAGTTTCTGAGTGTCTTCGGAGATTCCGCTCTCGTGATCAGTCAGATCAAAGGAGAGTGGGATATGAAACACCCAAATCTTATTCCTTACAAGGAGTATGTGTTGACGTTGCTTCCCCACTTCGAGGAGATAACCTTTGAACATTTCCCAAGAGAGGAGAATCAGTTGGCGGACGCGTTAGCTACGATGTCTTCTATGTTCAAAGTCAAATGGGACAACGATGCTCCCCGGATCATTATTTGGAAGTTGGATGAGCCTGCACATTGCTGTGATCTTGAGACCGAAGAGGTAACAGAAAAGCCTTGGTATCATGAATTGAAGAGGTACCTTGAAACTCAAGAATACCCCGAGGGTGCATCTGTTAATGACAAGAAGTTTCTGAGAAGGTTCGCGGTAAAGTTCTTCATCAGCAATGGCATTCTTTACAAACGTAACCATGATTCAACCTTACTGCGTTGTATGGATAAAATTGAAGCAGAAAGGATCAAGGCAGAGCTACATGAAGGTACTTTCGGAACTTATTCCAGTGGACATACCATGGCAAAGAAAATCCTTCGGGCAGGATATTACTGGTCCACAATGGAAGCTGACTGTTATCAGCATTCTTGGACATGTCACAAGTGCCAGGTCTATGCTGATAAAGTGCACATTCCTCCAGTTCCTTTGAATGTCTTGATAGCACCTTGGCCTTTTGCAGTATAGGGAATTGATATGATCGGCGAGATCAGACCTACGACATCCAACGGGCATCGTTTCATCCTGGTAGCGATTGATTACTTTACAAAGTGGGTTGAAGCAGCTTCCTTTGCTACCATAACCAAGAACGTTGTGGCACGGTTCATTCGGCACAACCTGATCTGTCGATACGGTGTACCAGAGAGGATCATTACGGACAATGGTACCATTCTTAATAACAAAATGATCACTGAGCTCTACGAGCAATTCAAGATACAGCACCACAACTCTTCTCCCTACCGGCCGAAGATGAATGGGGCTGTTGAAGCGGCAAATAAGAACATTAAGAAGATTGTGCAGAAGATGATAGTGACCTACAAAGACTGGCACGAGATGTTACCATTTGCTCTTCATGGGTACCGTACCTCAGCGCGGACGTCAACAGGGGCAACACCCTATTCCTTGGTTTATGGCATGGAGGAAGTCTTGCCCATTGAAGTTCAGATACCCTCTCTTCGGATCATGAAGGATGCAGGTTTGAGTGAATACGACTGGATCCAGACCCGACTTGATCAATTGAATCTAATCGACAAAAAGAGACTTACTGCTATTTGTCATGGTCAGACGTACCAAAAACGAATGATCAAGGCATTTAACAAGAAAGTCAGACGACAAGAGTATCAAGTTGGGAACTTGGTAATCAAGCGCATCATTCTACCTCAAGGTGATCCCAGGGGAAAATGGACCCCTACTTACGAAGGGCCATTTGTGGTTAAGAATATCTTCTCAGGAAGAGCGATGATTCTAACCACCATGGATGGTGACGACCTTCCTCACCCCGTCAATGCAGACATAGTAAAAAGATACTACGCATAATCAAAGACCCGCTAGGTCGACTGGACTAGGAAAAAATAAGGGCTTCCCGGTGAACCAAAAGGGTTCGGGCAAAAATAAGGGATGAAAATAAAAAAAATATGTACACCCGGCAAGTCGAAAACCTGAAAAGGCGGCTTGGGCAAAAATGGGTATCCCAGTGGACCGAAAACCCGAAAGGGCGGTCCAGGCAAAAGTTAAGGATTAAAGCGTAACACTATGTCTCATTGGATCACCTCGCATCCGGACTTCGGTATGAACTATCAGGCTCGGACGACACCAATCAATCAGATTCATCTTCAACTAAGCAGCAAAGTGATGAGATGTTTGAAGATATAAAAGGCAATAGTAGAGCTGGAACCCAGTGGGACTATTCACATAAATGTTTTGTTTTCTTTTCACAAAGTGTATAAATTCTATTTGTTCGGCGGCGTTCTCTTACTAGGACGTCAGCCTCTTGTACAAAACGCCTATTTACAGGCCAAACTTCAAAAAATCAATACAAATTCATTTTCAGACAAATTTTAAACTATTTTCCCTTTATCTGTTTTGTTTTGCAAAGAACCTCCAATGTTCATTTTTGATATATGCATTTGACATTAATTGCTGCTCATAAATATTTACATGCGAAACAAAGGACTAATTACGGCTGATATCAGAAACAGGGGCAATAAGATTTGTCTGAGCTGTCTAGTTTCTCTGTCCACCAAGGTACCAAGGTATATTTAGCTGAAGAATATGGCTAAGATACCTTCACTCCCCGCAAAATAAAAACAGTAATGGTAGCTCTCCCCACTGAGACTTGCAACCATGAACAAATCAGCAAGACTATTCCCAAGCAGAGTTGATCTACCATTAGCCCGAAAAGGCCTGGTATCCCCAGAAGGTCTTAATATTCCTCAACGGAGTATAAGAATGTTCCCCGATGGAATACAAGATACCCCCATTGGAGCCATTTCCCCAGTGCAGTCTAAAAAAGCTTCCCCGCCAGGATTAAGTCATCTTACCCAGTAGATTCTGGAAACTCATCCCCTGCAGAGTACAAAATAGATCTCCCCAGCCAAACTCAGAAGGTTATCCTCACAAGAGTCTAACTGGGTTATCCTCAGCAAGTTGCAACTGAAAGATCATCCCTAGCAAAGTTCTTTCTTTCCCCAAGCAGGACTTCTATCCTCAACAGATTCAATATCGCCAGCAACGGTAATCCATCCCCAGCGGAGTTCATCATTGAAACCCCCAACAGAGCTTATCAATGGAATCCCCAGCGGAGTTATCGTTAAAATCATCAGCAGAACATCTCTCCCCCACAGAGTAATTACCCAACGGAGTCATCCTCTCCTGCAGGTTTATTCTTGCAATCATCTTCGTTCATCATCCCCAGCGGAACCGAAGAATTCAACTCTATTCTCCAGCAAGTTATCCGGGATTTATTTTCCCTAGCTAAAACATTACATTTCCATACATCATGATACATGCATAAACGCATCATACCACACAATCTCATTTATGTTGAGAACATCATTGCTTAATCCATATCATGCATTGCATATGACTGACCTTTACCTTTCAGGAAGGATGCAGTTAAATTCTCAGCCATATCAAAGGACCTTCTCTGGTCCAGTTAAATCGATTCCTAAAGATTTTTCTGATGCCGATCCAGTTGAAGATATTCCAAGACCTTGTCAAGGTTCAGTTAAATCGATTCCTAAAGATTTTTCTGAGGTGAAGCCAGTCAATAGAGACAAGGTCAGTTAAATCGATTCCTAAATATTTTTCTGAGGCGAAGCCAGTCAATGGAGACAAGGTCAGTTAAATCGATTCCTAAAGATTTTTTTGAGGTGAAGCCAGTCAATAGAGACAAAGTCAGTTAAATCGATTCCTAAATATTTTTCTGAGGTGAAGCCAGTCAATAGAGACAAGGTCAGTTAAATCGATTCCTAAAGATTTTTTTGAGGTGAAGCCAGTCAATGGAGACAAGGTCAGTTAAATCGGTTCCTAAAGATTTTTCTGAGGTAAAGCCAGTCAATGGAGACAAAGTCAGTTAAATCGATTCCTAAAGATTTTTCTATGGCCAAACCCGTCAATAGAGAAAACCTGTCAATAGAGACAACCTGTCAATGGAGACAACTCGTCAAAGGAGACACCCCGTCAATAGAGACAACCCGTCAACGAGGATAGAACTACCTACCAACAATCTCCAAATGGCATCTGTAAGCCCATTCCTGACATTACAATGCTGATACTACACCATGCGAGTGCAAATTTCTGGGCACTCTAGTGTTCAATCATCTTCCACCTTCGGATCACGAACGACATGCAAGCTAATCTACCTCCTCAGGTTTAAGAAGAATGAACAGGGGCAACTGTTGTACCCCAAAATTTTCCCTCTCATGTTTCCCAAAGGTTTCCCCCTGCATGGTTGATCACAAACTCTTGCCTAAGGAAAAGGAAAATTTTTTAGTGATGCTTTAAGTACATTTCAATTGGCATTCTGAAAGACCCTTTGATTGGTGTTCTGAAGGAGCCTTTCGATTGGCATTCTGTCAAGCTCTTCGATTGGCATTATGGACAAGCATTTCGGTTGGCATTATGTCAAGGCTTTCGATTGGCATTATGTCAAGGCTTTCGATTGGCATTCTGAAAGACCCTTCGATTGGTATTCTGAAGGAGCCTTTCGATTGGCATTTTGTCAAGCTCTTCGATTGGCATTATGGACAAGTACTTCAATTGGCATTATAATAGTGTCCTTCAATTGGAATTCTAAAAAGGTCCATTCGAAGAAGCATTCTAAAGGTCCATTCGAAGAAGCTTTCGAAAAGCATTCGAAGGAGGTCATCAGCCCATTCGAAAGGGAGCATTCGAAGGAGGACATCAGCCCGTTCGAAAGGGAGCATTTGAAGGCCAGTTACATGTCATTCAAAATTCAAAAAGGGACAGGATCCCATGTGTTTAGCCAATGTTACAAACTCTCATTCATGGCTTTCAAACACATAATTAACGTTACAAATTCTCATTCATGGCTGTCAAACACATAATCAAGGTCATTTAAACCTTTGTCTTCATGTCCCCTTCACCCCCTCTATATAAAGAGATCACAAGTGTTGCAAAGGACACACGAAAAATATACAGAAAAATAGAGAACTTGGAGATATGCTGCCAAAAGTCATCAGCACTTCCAGGAAGCCATACCAAATCCTTGCACAAGCCAAAGCTGTCACCCAGCGAACACCTCCACCCTCAGAACTACAGATCGAAACACCTCTGTTTGGTAAAAAAAATCTAATCTCAAACTCATTTTAAATTCATTTTGATTGCATATTCATATTATTACTGTTGTTTGTGAATGATTGAATGTGGTACATATAAGCAACAACGCAGAGATGAGATTGTGTCATTGCTTGGGCACAATCTGAGTTTCTCCTTCGAATCCCAGGATAAAACAAACCCAGACCCAGATCTAGCAGGTGCAAATAAGGGGGAGATTCTAACCAGGGGGTAAAATCCCCCCTGGACCCAGGACTTCCAGATCGAAGCTCAGCAGCTTAGCTTCGATCTGGACCCAGGACTTCCAGATCGAAGGACGACATATCCAGATCGAACACCATCAGAGTGCAGCCCCTCATGCACCTTCGATCCAGCTTCTTCATTGGGTCGAAAGACAGCCTGCACCTCTTTCGACCCAGGCCTCCAGAACTATATTTTTTCTTGATTTGCTGCGTGGCACATTTGTACTTTGTTTACTTTGTTTTTTTGTTTATTTCTTTTAGTTTGTTTTTTTATCAACATAAAAATCATAAAAATAAATAACTTAGAATTAGGATTTAATTTAGTTAATTATTTTAACTTATTTTCTTCAATTTTAAAATCAGTAGACTTAGGATTTATTTGAATTCAATCCTTTTCATAAACAAAAAATGCAAAAAATATTAGGTATGTTTTAGAGTTAATTTTAATCAGTTTTTTTTATTAATTAAATTTGACTTAATTGAACATTTATCATTTTCCCAAAAAATAAAATAAAACAACAAAAGTTCGTATTCTTAGGATTTTTTTTAGATTCACGCGCGTTTATTTTATTGTAACTGCTTACTGGGATGTAATAGCTTAAACTAAGACCTTTTTTACTGCTTTTATTTCCCCAATTTTTGGACATGTAAATAATCCCCCTCCCCGAAGCCTTGTAATAGCATAGGATTTACAATTTCCGCACTTTAAATTCCTGTACATATATTAACTGTTAAGATGTATGCTAACTAGGCTATGTATGACAAGATTAAATTCCTAACTTAAAATCAACAGTAGCTCACCATGACATGCAAAGATAATATAACTGAAAATTGACACACTTGCACATGCCACTCCTAGGGTACACCTCACTTGGTTGCCTCGAGCGTGGTCATTAAGTATAGGATGTTTTAGAGGTCGTCCTTTTGTCCCAAGATCATAAGTCGCCTCGAAATGGTTGCCTCGATAAAAATGATCTAAGACATTAGGATTACCACTAAAGCGTCCTAACGTTGCTTTAGTGACCACACGTCCCTAAAATTGAATTGACCCGAAAAACTCCAACGACGGTGCTACCTACTCCTCAATAGTGGGATAGCACTGTCTAAAGGATAGTTGCACAGTTTAATTCCTTTTTGAGTAGGTAGATGTTCCTAAGTACTTGCTCTCTTTTAAACAAAACAAAACTTTTCGCACTTACACTCTCTTCAAAACAACAAACTCTCTTCAAAACAACAAACTCTTTTCAAAACCCACAATCACAAAGAAAATCAAACTTTTGAAAACATAGTGAGCAAGTACCTAAGAGCCTGTGGATAACCACGGATAGAAAGGGTTCTAACACCTTCCTTTTCTATAATCTACCTCCCGAACCCGAGAAAAAAAACCTCGAAAAGGAATTTTTCTGTGCTTTTGTCCTTTCCTTGTTGGATAAAATAAAATATGGTGGTGACTCTTGCTTACCGCGACACTTTGCGAAAACAAACGCAAACACGAACCAGCATTAAGAAACAGTCAGTTCTCATCCCACCGATTACAGAACCGTAAGAGTTTCTGTTATTCCAGGGATTGGGATAGTGGTATCAAAATCTGAAGAGGATTATTCATATTGGTTTGCGGTAGCGTGTTGAATTTCTAGTTTAGGAATTTCAAAAGATGAGTTTTCATAGGGACGAGTGAGAGAGTTTCTATTCTCTGGTTGAGGTGAGTTGAGGTTCAGATCTTCTGGTTGAGGAGAGTGTGGTTGGGAATTTTCTGGTTGAGGAGAGTGTGTTTGTGGATTTTCTGGTTGTTTAGGTTGAGTGTTTGGATTTTCCGGGAGTGGTGAGGAAAAGTCTTGATCAAGCAGGTCAATATCATATAGAAATTTAGCAAGTTCTGGTTGATGTTGTTCTAGATTTGGATTTGGATTGGGGGAGTGAGGTTCATTCAAGAAGTTTCCAAGAGTTATAGATGGATCAAACTCTATATCAAAATCCTTAAATGTTTGGGGTGAAGGATTTTCTGTTGGTTGATGGGGAATGGTTTTAGATGTTGGAATAGCTATTGACTCTACAAAAGAAACAGAAGATGGATTACCTTTCTTTTTTGCAGCTTTAGGTTTCCTCTGAGAGGATCCTTCTCTTGCTACCTTACTCTTTTTGGATTTCTTTAGCACAACCTCTGGAGTTGGCTTGTACAGATCTTGGATGTTGATTTTTGGAACAGTCCCATCAGCCTTGCAAGCCTCAAGGTATCTGACTATGATTTCTGGAGAGGAATCTATCTCAGAAAATAGTGGAAAATCCTTCAGAGGGATTCTCCTAGAAGTGATATCCTCATGAGAAGCAGTTGTTGGTTCCTTCTTAATTTTCTCAATAATCTTCATTTTCTTCATATTCTTGGCATTCAAGGGTTTCCTAGCGGTTGCTTCCAGAGTACTGATTTCTTGAGCCTCTGTTAGATGTTCTATCAGCCTGTTTTCTGTTAGAATATCTGAAATCAGTCTTCCAAGAGGAATCCAATCCCTCTTAGTTCTTTCTTCTTCTCTTGTCTCTTTCACACTTGTTCTGAGATGGTTGAAGAGCAAGTGTGGAAGGTTTATCTTGGTCTTCTTTGCAATGAAGTAAATCAAAAACTACTGATAAATATTGATGTAATCAGGAGAGCTTGTAGGCTTCCTGTGATTGATGCATCCCAGAATTATTCTGGCCCAGATTCTATGATGATCCTTTAAGTCTATGATCTTGCTGGATGGCTGTCCAGAAGTGAAGATTTCCCTAGTAATAGATTTTAGGTCATAGCACCTATCATCCATATCAATGCACCTGACTCCACCGCCATTGTATCCAATGAGTTTCCCAATCAAATCTTATGTTATCACTATCTTCTTCCCCATAACATATGATGTGACCTGGTGGTTGGATGAGGTAGCATGAATCCAGAACTCTTTAACCAGAATTGGAAAAGTTGGACCCAACAGACGATCAAAGTATTTGTTCCATCCTTGTGCAGTTACATCTTCGTACAGATTAAACCCATTTTCTTGTAAGCTTTCAAAATCAATGATCAATTCAAAGAGAACTTCAAGGTTGTCAACCGGAGTGAGTAGCGTTCTAATGGGTTCTTCATATTGTTTCGTTGATGAAGATTCAGGAACACTGAGATTCTTGAGACTTGATGATGATGCCATTGTTCACATTGACTCTTTGAGGAAAAATAATGGAAAGGGTTTTTGAAAAAGACTAGAACAAGAGAGAATATAGAAGAGGGTAAACGTGAATGAATGAAATAGTAAATTGAGTTTATATAGGTTTTTAGAAAGCGTAATCAGTAAGAAAGAAAATAAGTAATGATTATATGCATTAATGAAACCTGAAATTAGGGGATTTAGAGAGATATGGAATAGTTACCACTGACAAGTGTCTCAATGCATCCAATCAGAGCCTTGGACCCTTCAGAATTTGAATGCGTGTTCAGCCTCAGAAGGTAGCTTGTGAGAGGATGATAGATGTTTGATGATGTGAACTGCACGCCTTCTCAAATATGTTGAAGTCTTCAAGTTGACTTTTCATCCAGAGCATTTGAGTGTAACATCCAGCAGCTGCTATGTATTCAGCTTCTGTTGTTGACAATACTATTATGGACTGTCTCTTGCTGGTCCATGTGATTAGATTGTCTCCCAGAAACTGGCAGCTTCCAGAAGTGCTTTTACGCTCTACTCTCTCTCCAGAAAAGTCAGCATCGCATTATCCTACTAAGCTGTATTCATTAGATTTTCTATAAAACAAACCCAGATTAGTAGTACCTTTCAGATACTTGAAAATTCGCTTAATTGTTGTTAAGTGAGATTCTCTAGGATCTGATTGGAATCTAGCACATAAGCAAACACTGAATAAAATATCAGGCCTTGAAGCCTTCAGATAAAGGTGAGAGCCAATTATACCTCTATAGATTTTCTGCTCTACCTTTTTACTTACCTCTTCCTTTTCCAGAATGCATGTGGGATGCATTGGAGTCTTTAAGGGCTTACATTCTGAGAGGTCAAATTTCTTCAGAAGTTCTCTGACATATTTGCTCTGATGAATGTAAGTTCCTTCTGGAGTTTGGTTTATCTGAATGCCCATAAAGAATTTGAGTTCCCCCATTAAGCTCATCTCAAACTCTGCCTGCATGCACTTAGCAAATTCTCTTCCCAGAGAAGGTTTAGTGGATCCAAAAATGATATTATCTACATAAATCTGACAAACTAAAATGTCATTCTTAAATGTCTTACAGAACAAGGTTGTGTCCACTTTGACTCTGGTGAATTCCTTTTCTAACAGGAAGTTACTTAGTCTTTCATGCCAAGCTCTAGGAGCTTGTTTCAGACCATCGAGTGACTTCTTTAGTTTGAAAACATATTTTGGGTGTTTGGAATTTTCAAACCCAGGGGGTTGGTGCACATATACCTCTTCGTCTATGTAGCCATTTAGGAAAGCACTTTTGACATCCATCTGATATAGAGTGATGCCATTGTTTATAGCAAATTAGATTAAGAGTCTGATAGATTCTAACCTGGCGACTGAAGCAAAGGTTTTTGTATAGTCTATCCCATCTTGCTGACTATAACCTTGTGCCACCAGTCATGCTTTGTTTCTGATGACTTCTCCTTGCTCGTTCAGTTTGTTTCTGAACACCCACTTTGTTCCAATGACGTTGAGTCCTTTTGGTTTGGGAACCAGATCCCATACGTCATTTCTGGTGAATTGATTTAGTTCCTCCTGCATTTCCAGAATCCAATCATTGTGTAGAAGAGCTTCATCAATTGTTGTTGGTTCAATCAGAGAGACCAGTCCCATGAGGGATTCTTCAGAGTTTCTAAATGTTGATCTTGTTCTGATTGGATCATCCTTCTTTCCCAGGATCTTATCTTCTGGGTGAGCTATGCTGCTTCTGGATAACCTTTTCTGGAGTTGATCAACAGGAGGTACATGATCACTTGTAATATTACTTTCTGAAGTTGTTGGAGCGTCTCTGTTGGGAACTTCTGATGAGTTGTCTTCAGTACCTATGAATTCAACTTCTATATCTACTGTTCCAGAGCCAATGATCTTCCCTCTTTGGTTGCCTCTAAAGCCCATGTAGCCTCCAGGTTTAAGTTCCAAGATTTGGAACATATGCTTTCTTCCCGTCATGTGTCGAGAGTATCCAGAGTCCAGGTACCATGAATGGTGTTTTAGCCTTGCTGCTAAAGATATCTGCTACATGTATAATTTTTTCCTTAGTTACCCATATCTTTTTGGGTCCTGGTTTGTTAGTTTTACCAAAATTCTGGTTGAATTTCGGTTTGACAGAGTAATCATTACTAGTGTACTTTAGGTCATGTGTGTGCCCATATGTGATACCTTACCTTGGTATCCTATTCCTTTTCTTCCATTCCTGCTAACTCCATAGATCATTGAAGCCATCTTTCTTCTATCTATGTTTTTAGCCAAAAACTTCTGAAAGCTGTGATCATACTCTTTGATGATATTATCAAAATTACTGGGAGTCTCTGAGATTATTTCTTTCTGAGAGTTTTGTAAATCGTTTTCTAATTTTGAAACCTTTTCTCTTAACTCAGAATTCTCTAATCTAAGACTCTCAATCTTTTCAGAGTCAGAGACAAGATCCCTTTTCAGGTTCTTAAAT
Source organism: Vicia faba (assembly GCA_948472305.1). NCBI lineage: Eukaryota > Viridiplantae > Streptophyta > Magnoliopsida > Fabales > Fabaceae > Vicia > Vicia faba. The sequence continues at coordinate 719,971,585 of OX451741.1, read as the reverse complement.
TTGACTCTGATTTGCTGATACCTTTCCAGAATTTTATTCAGACTTTCTGCAAGTTCAGCCTTAATAAAATTAACAGTGAAATCAGGGAATACCTCTTCTGTGTCTGATTCTGATTCTGAACCAGAAGCTTCACTGTCTTCTGACACATTTGCCATGAGAGCTATGTTGGCTCTTTCATCATCTGACTCTGAGTCAGCATCAGAAGTGTCTGAATTGTCCCATGTTTCCATGGGGATTTTCTTCTTCTCCTTGAAGAACTTATTTTTGGGCTTCGCCTTCTGAAGCCTTGGACAGTCACTTTTGTAGTTCCCTTGCTCATTGCACTCATAGCAGATGATGTCCTTGTTATTTGACTTTTTGTGTCCTAAAGAACCTTCAGATCTTCTCTATCCAGAGGAGGACTCAGACTTTCTGTATCTGGGGGAGGATTCATTTTGATTCTATGATCTTCTAGGGTTACTGAATTTCCTTTATCTCTGCTTCCACAGTTGATTGACCCTTATGGAGAGGAGAGACAATTCATATTCTTCTAATGAGGATGCATCAGAGGTTTCTTCCATAGCCTACAAAACCTTAGAATCAGATTTTTTGTCAGATTTTAATGCTAGAGGATTACCTTGCTCTTGAGGCTCATCTTCTTCTAGCTCTATCTCATGACTTCTGAGGGAGCTGACAAGTTCCTCGAGAGATATCTTGTTGAGATCTTTAGCTAGCTTAAGTGCAGTGACCATTGGCCTCCATTTCTTGGGTAGACTTATGATGATCTTCTTTACATGATCATCATTAGAATATCCTTTGTCAAGAACCTTCATCCCAACAACAAGAATCTGGAATCTTGAGAACATTGCTTCTATGGATTCACTGTCTTCCATCTTAAATGCTTCATATTTCTGAATGAGCGCAAGGGCCTTGGTTTCTTTGACTTGTATGTTGCCTTCATGCGTCATTCTCAGAGAGTCAAACATGTTTTTGGCTGTCTCTCTATTTGAGATTTTCTCATATTATGAGTATGAGATAGCATTGAGAAGTATTGTTCTGGCTTTATGATGGTTTCTGAAATCACGTTTTTGCTGGTCAGACATCCTTTTTCTACCTATCTTCTGACCACTTTCGTCCACTGGATGTGTGTATCCATCAATTACCATGTCTCATAGATCAGCATCATGAGCCAGAAAGAAGCTCTCAATTCTGTCTTTCCAGTAGTCAAAATTTTCTCCATCAAAGACTGAAGGTTTGCCACTGATTCTGTCCTTTTCCTCATGATAGTCATTGTTGATGTTTTGGCTTGGTCCAACAAGTGTTTTTCTAAAGCTTGGATCTTGTACTAACATGATTAAGTGTATGAGCTTAGAACCAGGCGCTCTGATGCCAATTGAAGAAGTGAAAAACACAAGAAGGGGGGAGTTGAATTGAAAACTTAAAATTAAAAGCTCAGTAGACACGATATTTTTATCCTGGTTCATTTAATCTCAAACTACTCCAGTCCACCCGTCAAGGTGATTTCGCCTCTCTCCAACGAGGACTTAATTCACTAATCAAAAACTGATTACAACACTACTTTGACAACTGCCAAAGTCTTCTTGAGTACAACCACAACCCGATTAATCTCAAGGAAAACTAGCTTAATTAAGATAAAAGAGTATTCTGTGTATAATTGTTTTTCCTTACAAAAACAGTATCACAACTGTGATATTTTACACAATTTTGAGCGTAAATAAAAATATGTAAGATTGCAGCGTTTGAGAGGTATTTTTCAGTTGTATGTGAAATTGTAAACGATTTGTCCTCTTATCTTGTTTATATAGGCATGGAAATCCTGTCCAACATAAAGCGTGATAATGGACATTAATGTTGTTTCCATATTGAGAAGATTCTTGTCTAAATGAAGTCGTTGCATGTGATGTTGTCTTGATTGAATAGTAACGCTTTAGAACTTATAATCTTACATGCTGCAATTGCTTCAGAACATTGATGACTCAGAGATGTGAGGATCTTATGGTATATGAAACTTCTGTTCAGACTCGGAGTATTCTTCACTTCAGCGCAGGTTCTGATCATCATTCTTCAGTGTAGATTCTGATACCTCAGCTTGAAGGCTTCTATAGCTTAACTTCTGATGCTACTTTGGTCAGAACTTCTGCATACAAAATAACACAAATTTAGAGTGCATATTTATGCTTTGTGTTTGTTATCATCAAAACTCTAATTAAGGTTTGTAGAATCAAACTATGTTCTAACATAGCACTCAGACGCTCTTCTAACTGCTTATACCTTTCATCAGCCGGAGGGTACTGCTCCTCATTATAATCAGTTTCATTGTTAGACTCTTTAAGACTAGGGTCCTCTTCTCTGGCTTCACCCTCTTGATTCTCTCCCTCTTTAGATGAAGAAGCTAAATCAATAACCCGTCTTGGCGGCCCTCTGAACCTTCTGCTTATATGTGCCACACCGGTTGTCCTCTTGGTCTTCTTAGTGTTCTTCTTAACAATCAGATCCTTAAGCTCTTCCTGTCCTTTGGCCAGGGCCACAATCATTTGCTGGAACTGCGTGTTCTGAGTCTGAAGATATTTCATAGTTTGTTTAAGAGACATTGCTGAAATAAACAACGGAGGAGATGAGAAACCTGTTATGAATCTTGTTATGCAATGATATGTATGATATGTATGCAATGTTTTCAAGGGTTCTTAAAGGCTCAAATTTGCTTAAACAAAAAGGAACAAACACGAATTGTATTAGTAAACTTGAATTGTCACAAAGAATGTATTTTGAGAGTACAATTAAGCAAAATAAAACAAAAAGAAGACTAGGTTTCCCATGGGAGCATCCTCTTTGGTACGATGTTGGCGTTGATATTCCTCTCTTCACGAAGTAGCCTAGTGAGTTCTAGACCTTCTTCTGCTGGCGTAGAATTGGGCTTCAAACGTATCCCTCTCCTCTTTAAGCTGAACCCAGGACTTTTGTAACTCTTCGTGATCAGTTGGCATGTCTGGATGAAGAACAAGATGAGGAGTGTCTCCCTCGGAAACTGGTTCCATAACCATAGGTCGGATAGCGGGATAAGGCATCATAAGAGTTTGAGCGCAGGCTCGTACCCATCTTAGATAAGGCTCTATAGGTATGTAATTCTTATGCCCAAGTGTCTTGCTGTCAACCCTATGTATCATACCCCAAGCTTGTATGAACCTTTTGCGGTAACCCTGAACATCATTCTCATAGTTGAAGGCAATTCCTTGAATAAGTGTATCATGAGGACCATCCCTTCTCGCATAACCAAACTGTCATAATTCTAAGCAAGGGTTATAAGTGATTCCTCCCCTAATGCCTAAGAGAGGGAAATTAGGGAATTCACCACAGCGATCAATGATAGTAACATCTTCCGAGAACCATGAACACCAATGAATGTCTGAATGCGTAAGGGACATCAGTCGATGAGACCATCTTTTACCCTGTTCATTCTTCAAAGTAGATCTAGGTAGGTGCGAAACAAACCACCTAGCCAATAGAGGAGTGCAACACTGGAGGGTCCCCCTTCTTTTTAGAGTGCGAGCATGCAGAGAGTGTAGAATATCCCCGAGTAGTGTAGGTATCAGATTCCGAGACAGAAAAACTTGGATTGTGCTCACATCTATGAGTTGATCCGCATTAGGGAACAATACCATCCCATAGACAAGGAGTGCCAAAAACTCTTCAAAAGCTTGTAGATGCAGGGTATCCCAAAAATAGTAAGCCTTCTCGAACATAAATTTAACTGGAATTCCTTGAACACTCCCTCTGGTTTCCCAATTTGTCACTATGTCGGACCGTTGTAAGGATAGAGCTTTAGAAATTTCTTCAGGTTTGGGATGTCTTTCCATACCGCTGAAAGGTAGCTGATCAAGAATGGGTATCCCTAATAACTGAGAAAATTCCTCCATAGTAGGCACTAACTGGTAATCCGGGAATGTGAAACAGTGATGCAGAGGATCGAAGAACTGAAACAACACTTTAACCATTTCTTCGTCAGGTTTTGCAATGACCAGGTTGAGCAACCAACCATGCTTTTCAATGAAAGGAGAGCTTTCAGGAATCCTTACTGCCAAGTCCCTTAATTGGGGAGATACTTTCACTAGGTTAATCTGAATAGTGTTCCTGCGCGCGGATGCCATATCCTACAAAATAGAGCAAAGATGAGCCCTATAAACCCTTGAAACAGTTAGTATGATATGCTATGGTATGATGTTTACGATTTCATTATAAATCAGTTATAGCAAACATAGACAAATCACACCAAGTCCTTAGGTTTAAGGCCTGCTTGAGTTTTAAGGTCATACCCTCTTGAAGCTAGATTGGTTTAACCTGTCCTATAAATATGTAATCGGGTTCTAAAGGGATCTCAATATCACCGATCTTTCCCCCAAGCCTTGTTCAATCGACGATTGACTCGTAATCAAACAAAACTCAGAAGTTAAACCTCAATGAGTGTAGCATCGAGTATCTTTCGACGTTGGGCATACACCAAATCCGACCATCTCGCTACGTCCTACTGGGCAAGTTCTGCAATTAAAGGTTCTAAGGTCAGTTGATGCTTTCTGACACCATGCGGCGGCCCCGTAAATCTCCACGATTGACCCAAGGGTTACGGGTACCAACCAAAGTGCCACATCAACGTAGCTACTGATTCAACCGTGACGGTATACCCCAGCACAGCTCTTTCACAGTTTATTGTTACTTACCTAAAAGGTGTTTCCCGATCCGGGTGTAGGATCAAATAACCCAAACAGTTCCCATAAATATAAAGCAAGCAAGACAATAAAGAGAAAGCAATTAAATATGACCTAGATCCTAAGGTTTACCCCACTTCATATTCTCTTCCCCAGCAGAGTCTCCAGTTCTGTGGTACGGTGGCAGAACTGACTATTAATATTGGTTTGCGTTTTTTGTTCGAAAAATGTCGCGGTAAGCAAAAGTCACCACCGACTTTTATTTTATCCAATCAGGAAAAGGAAAAAGAACAGAAAAAACCTTTTTTGAGATGTTTATGAGTACAAGGGGTAGATTATAGAAAGGGAAGGTGTTAGCACTCCTTCTATATGTGGTTTTCTACGGTCTCTTAGGTACTTGCTCATTTTGAAAACTGCTTGTGTGTGCTTGTTTTGAGAAGTTTTGTATTACTTCGTTTTAGCCCTTGTTTCTGTCCTCAAGAGTGTTACGAAGTTGTTTTTGAAAACATTGTTTAGAAAGTATTGGTGTGAAAAAGTTTTTGTTGTTTGAGCAAGCACCTAAGAACTAATCTACCTACTCGAAAAAGGTCTGTTCGTTTTCCTTTTAGACAATGCTATCCCATTATTGAGAAATAGGTAGCATCGTCGTTGGAGTTTTTTAGGGACATTCGAAGGGATAAATATGATCACAAAAGCAATGTTAGGAAATGTTAGTAATCATCCTAAAGCCTTAAAGATCTTTTTTTCAAGGCAACATCTGAATGGGTCATTTTAGATCTTTCTGGGCTAGAGGACAACCACTAACAAATCCTATACTTCATGACCGTTTACCGAAAGCAACGGGAGTAGAGTAAACCCTAGGAGTGAGCATGTGCGAGTGTAATTTTAAGTTAATTTATCTTTGCACATTTAGGGTTTTCTACCGTATTAATTTTCAGTTTGTCTTTCCATACAATCCTATTAACATACATCTAAGCAGTTTATAGTTTACGGAAATTAAATGCGGGAAAGTTAAAGTCCTAGCTATTCTAGGGCTTTTGCCGATACATAATTATTTTGGACTGAAAATAAAGATGCGGAATTGAAACCCTAATTACTATTACAAACTCGGAGTAGTTACAATAATAGAAAAAGGAATTAAAAATGCACGCGGCGAATTAAGCACAAGAAATAATTAAGAAACCTAGAAAATCTAATTGAGAAAAATTTTATGTTATTTTTGAGAGAAAAAATTGAATTATGTAAAAATTAAACCCTAATTTATAATTGATTTATGTTATAAAAAAGGATTAAATTTCCCTAAATAATTAATCTAATTAATTAAGGAAATAAAAAAATTTTATGAAAAAAATGATTTTTATGTTTTTTTGTGATTTTTGATTTTATGATAAAAAATGATTTTTGTTATTTTGTAAAAGGGAAAATAATTAATAAATAATAAAAAAAAATAAAGAGAAAAGAATTAAATTGGGCCTTGATTTGCTGAAAGGGGGGTGCGATGTTGAAACATCTAGGCCCAAGAATGCTGAGCCCACTCCCTGCGCTAGATTCAGTGCCCTCTCTTTCTGATGGTGCACCATGGTCATCCTTTGATGGGTGTTGGATCTGGCTAGGCAATGATCCATTGGTTGGATGGTTGGAGTGCATGGAAGGCTTGGTTGTGTAAAGTACCAGGTCTGCATATAAGTGTTAAGAAAATAATAAAATGCTGGGACCTGGGGATCGAACCCAGGTCCTCTCCCTCAATACCACACGCGCTTAACCAACTGGGCTACATGTTCTTTTGTTAATAAGAATGAATAACAAATAATATAATGAAATATGGGTCAGAATGATAATGAAACGCGCGAAATTTAAATTTCTCAATCAGGCTTGGACACGCCATCGTCTTCCTTGCGGGACTGTCGTTTTAGGTTGAAACTTATACCTACAGACAAGCGTCTGTAGCCATAACCTGTACACTTAAAAAATCAAGAAAAAACGCATCATAAATGAAATTAAAGACCATGGTTCAACTTGTCTTGATGCCACGAGCAACATGGTATCCTTTTCTGGGCCTAATTTAACCTGTAGAGAAAAACCCTAAAACGGTAAGGTAAACCCTAACAATGGAAATTATGAATACAGGCATCAAAACATCAATTAAACCATTCAAACATGCTGCAAATATGTCAATGAACCCAAATATATCATTAGAACATGTTTATGATGCAAGAATTAATGTATTCGAATTTGAAAAAGGAAGCAAACCGCGTGGGTGTTATGTGACGGTTCTGGGCTTGTGGAAGCTTGTAATTGATTGTGTTAGCTTCTGGGAAGGTCTAGGAAACGATTGTGAGTTTTGAAATGCTTTGAATTTCCCTCTAGGTTAGAAAACGATTCACCACTTTTTGTTAATTTTTTCAGTTTTGTTTCCAGCTTTCACGACCTGCAATCCTTGTTCTTTTGGCTTGAGTATGTTCAGTATATGTAGTGGAACGAATTAGGGCAACAAAAACATTTTGTATCTTTGATAATCATGGAGATTTGATTTGATTTTTCTTTTGTATGATATATTTCCAAAATAGGCCTAATCATGCCAATTTTCCCCAATTATCCCTTGATCTGGTTTGATATGATTTGGCCAACCAAATTGGATTGTGATTCCTACAAAAATCAGATCAAAATCAATCTTTTATATTTTTTTGCAATTTATTTGATTTAATCTAATTTTTAATAAATAAAAATCAAAATAAAATAAATAAATAAGAAAATAATATGTGGAGGCTGATTTGGGGCGTGGACCAGGTTTCCAACAAGGTTCAATCATGAAATGATAGGCCCATTTGACAAAAAATGCACTTTTGAGCACATTTGACTTTTGGCAATTTTGCAAAAATGGTCAACTTTGGCAAAGCATATCGCCTCAAATTTTAACCCTAAAGAGGTGTTCTTGGACTTTTCAGAAATCTTAGGATGTCCCTGTTTACCGTGGGAATTGGTAAACAATCGCTGATCTTCCAAAAGGTTACTTATTTGGTGACTCGCAGGATCGATCAGATTGATCCTAAGACATGGTCGATTTTGGGGTTTTGACTAAGTTTGATAATGGTTAAATGACAAGAAAATAAAGAAGCTTTATGTAAATTGCATGAAGAAGAGAACTTGATAAAATAAAGGAAGGCTTGAAATAAAGGCTTTCGACTGGAAAAGTAAAGGAGAAAGCAAGTAAAGTTTCTGGAAAATAAATGACTTGATTAATAAAGTGGTGTTTCACACATACATTCTCAACAATTCTTTCTCTCACGCTGGGTACTCGAATCTATATGAGTGACTTGTATATAATTGTGAACACACGTGAAAAACTGCGTGAACTACTAATATTTATACTAAACACATCCCAAGTAACCGTCGGGCAGTTATGCTTCTTCGAGATGACTCCACTTGGCACGTTCACAGCGTTCGACGCTCCAGATCTTGGCACGTTGCACTTGGTAACCGCTGGGAACCGTTTTCCCTCCAAACGTTTGAATCTCAAACCGTTCCACTTTGAGCAATCGAACACCTTCGTCGAGAAGCAACTTCGTCGAGAAGCACCTTCGACGAGAAACACCTTCGACGTCGAAGGCAACCAAATCCTCCCTTGGAAGAAATTCTCTAAGTACATTGCCATCTTCTGATGAGCATTTCGACAGACCCAGCTAGTCGAAACCATCCTTCAGCTTTAATGGCTGATATTAATAAAAACAAGGGTGTCGAATTTAGGAGCCAACAAATTGCCCCCCAAGAATGCCTTATTTCGACTCTGAAAAGAAAAAGGCATTCTTTGAAATTCTATTCGACACCTGTCTTTTCATTCTTAGTCACAAATTAAACTGTGCACTTTTTGTCTTCTACCAACCACTGACAATCCCAAGAAAAAGCCATCATCTCATTCGTACCTAAGACGTCACCTCAGTACGGCGTGCAGCATGCCCAATGTCTTTTCACAAATTGTCATCGTGACAATTTCCCAAAAACGAGGGCGCACGCTGCACCCTTTCATCTCTGCAGAACGGCTATGTCAACAGGGGGACGCCACGTGTCCCACTACCTTCTGCAACATTAAATGGCATTAAATGGCCTCGAATTTGGGGATTTCCCAACCACTATAAATAGCGCCAAGTACCCATTGTGGGACTTTTTCACGCTATCTTGCCTTCAAACTTCCTTGTTGAATACAGAATTTCTGCAAACTTGCAAACACCTTGCTCTTCACTTCATCTTCAACCTTAATCTCAACAATGGCCTCAGGTTCTTCTACCGCTCCTAGCTCTAACATCCCTTCCAGAAATGCTAAACCCAAGATCTTCTCAACTGTCCCCATAGTTACCCCTACAGGCCAACGAAGGGTTCCTGAACCCCTAGAAACTTCTGAACGTGAAGCTTATTCACACAAACTCATGATTCCGGTTGGATACTCCAACCAAATCTTCGCCATGTCTGGCCCGCTCAACCCATGCATCGCTGAAGCCATGAAGATCAAAAGCTTCTTTCCAGTACTTGAAAAGCTCAAACCTGTTGGATGCTCTAAAAAAGATGCAGAGGATAACGAAGATCCCGTTAAGGAGAAAATTGATCTTCGCTTCTTCAATAGGGGCGTTAGGGCTTTCAGGTCTAGCCCTAGCCTCACTCCTGACTACAGTGCTTGGCTGGAAAAAATGGAAAAAAGCCAGGCTTCGATCTGGAAGGACCTAGGGATATTCGACCTGGTTATGCTGTCGAAGACGGGTCTCAACTACTCTCCTGAGATGTTGATAGCCTCCCTGCTTTTCTGGGATTACACCCATTTCACCTTCCACATTCCTTGTGGAATGCTGACACCCACGCTTTTCGACGTGGCTGCCATCACTGGCCTTCGACCCACTGGGGATTATTTCGACCCAGAGGAAATGTCGGAGGATCAGATTGGATTCTCAGCTACGAAACCCACCTACACCACCTATATCAACCATTACCACGATAAGTCGACGGCCACTGTGTTGGATGTAGAGCATATCGCGTTTCTAGCCCTATGGCTGTCACGCTTTGTGTTTTGCACAAAGTCTTTACAGGTGACAAAGAAGATGGTCACCCTCGCCACCCAACTCCACCATGGCCAAAATATTTGTTTGGCAGAATTAATCTTGGCGAATCTGTACGAGTCGATTAGCAGCGGAGCGACTCTGTTGAAGATCATCGAGAATAGAGCCAGTCTGCTGCTTGCAGGACCTTTTTGGCTACTTCAGCTGTGGCTCAATGCCACTTTCGAGTCTTTCTTACCTCAGAAGACTCAAATAAATGAGCAAGCTCCGGAGATAGCAAATAGGCGCATCGAAGGCACCAGATTGGCTCTACTGACCCCGACTGAAGATGGGCTGGAGCTTCAACAAACTTTTGCAAACTTCATCTTGATGTTTGCAAGAAGAAAAGAATTTGTTTCGACCATGGCTCCCTTTGCTCGACGAAAGGTTGGTCCAGAATGGTTCACGAGGCCCCATCCTAAGTCGTCAGGTGACCCTCAGGTCGAAGAACATACAATAATGTGGGAAGCATTTCTCACACCTAGAATAATGCCCCTGCGTTTCAAGAGCTCCAAGACTCACTTGAGCTTGATTGCGTATCAACCAAACTTGGTCTCTCGCCAGTTTGGTATCATTCACACACTTCCTTCTCCTATTTTTCCTAGGGAGAAATCCATGTTATATTTTTGCAACGACTATACTGAAGACGCTGCCACCAAGCATATCGGCAGGTATGCTGGTCGAACAGTCCTTTCACTGTTCGATTATCAGCTTAACTTTCTTTGCTCACCATCCTTCGAAGAGTGGTGGAAGAGTTACTACGCTGAAGAGTTCTTCGACGAGAAGGACTTTGTGGACGAACTTCAGAAGTCTTTTGTTCTAGTTCTGGACAAAATAAAGAAATGTAAGTTCACTCTTCCAAATTATTTTGTCTTTCCATTTCGACTGGTAGCCTGTTAATTATAACTTGTCTTCTTTCAGTTGTTCGAAAGCCTGCAGCCAAGAAAGCTGCAGAAGGCCATCAGGGAGGAGGTCCCTTGACAAAACCTCCACCACCGGCGAAAACTATAGCACCGGCGAAAACTACAACAAGCCACCAGGGGGAAGGTCCTTCGAAAAAACCTTCAGCACAGGTAACCAGACTTTTATTATTTTCTTCTGGTTTTAACATTCTGACTTTCGATGTAGCATCTAAATCGAACTCCAATTGGCTTTTAGGCACCTTCACCCAAGAAACGACCTGCACTGACGGTCGAATGTGGGAGTGACGAAGAAGACGACTCTCCCCCTGCTCCTCTCAAAAGGCGAAAACTGAAGAAAGATGTTCCCTCTCCTGAGACTCGATCCACAATCAGAATAAAGGTTGCTGGGAGAAAACCCAGGCCACCTCCAGTAATTATTGAAGAGCCAACGGAGGAGGAACTAAATGTTTTGCTTAATAAACCTGTCGAAAGCGACAATTCCAGCCCTGGGGCTGAAGTTCCTCTGCAGGTAATTTCTTTGACCTTTTTTAACTCAGGTGTCGATGTTCGCGTTCGATTATGTCTCTTTCTAACCTAGAAGATTCTTCTTCTTCTTTTTCCAGGAAACCACTGAAAGCTCAGTGCCAAAGACTTCTGAAACACTAGATACTGCTGAACTCAGTAGGCCACAAGAGAAAGAATTGGCGAACGATGAAGCCAATGCTGAAACAGATGAAGCCAATGCTGAGACAGAAGAACAACAAACAGAAGATCAACAACCAAAGGAGATTCAAGTGGTTGATCTGTCGGAGGAACACCATGATGAAGGGGATCACGCTGATGCTGGCACTGCTGAGGTTCAAGTCGAAGATAGTCACGTCGAAGCCAACACTACTCAACAGCTTCAACCCCAGGACAACGCTGCTACAAAGGTTACCACCTCAACAAAGCGTAGGTCCAAAGAAGACTTAGCACTCTTGAAACAAACTGATCCCGTTGGCTATCTGAATGCCATTATCGAGAGCAAGGGAAGTTCATCTGATATTAGTCAGGAGGCTTCTACTCAATCGGGGAAATCCACTGAGACTTCTCCTCTCGATGAGGCTTTGATGAAGGTCAAAGCTCAGTTCTTCAAGAAAGATTTGATGAAAGCTTTTGAGGGGGACCCTACTGCTCCGTCGTGTTTGGGAGCTATTTTGAATGCAGTAGACTTGCTAGCTGTGACTCCAGAGGTTTCGAGCTTTATCATGGAGTTATACTCCATTATTGATCAAGTCTCAGCAGACTATCGACGACAGAGGGGCTTCAACAGCCAGCTCGAAGCGTTATATGGCAAAAGTTCTTCCGCCTGGACTGCTGTAGCAGAGACGACTTCTCGAATTACAGAGTTGTCGAAGCAAAAGGCATCTAAGCAGGAAGAAATTGATGCCATAGATCGAGACAATGCTTCCATAAAGGCGCAAATCGAAGAGATGGAGGCCAAGATGAATGCCAATACTAAGCGCAAGGAGGAGCTTCTCTCGACTGTTTCAGACACCGAGAGTCAAGCTGAAATCACACAAGGCCTAGAGTTTGCTGAGAAAGCTCAAGCCTTCGATGACCAAATTTCCAAGCTTGCCCAGGCGAATGCCTTGTGCAACAAAAGACTGGAGTTGCAGCAGGCGAAGTACCTTCGACTCAAAGATTCCATCCCCTTCTGATTGACTCATCCCTTTAACCATGTATTGTAATGTGTATTTGACAATATTGCCATTTTGGCTAATTTATAAAATTTTCCATTTTGGCTTATTTATGGTTAATTTAGTCATTACTTGCTATTTATTTTGATCTCTTGGAGCATAGGTTTATACTTTTTCAAATATTTTCCATTTACTCTCAAGAGTCTTTTATCTTCACCTAACTCTTCGACTTCATAAGCTCCACTAGAAAAAGTTTGGATAATTCTGAATGGTCCTTCCCATTTGGGTGACCATTTTCCCATGCTTCGATCCCTTCGATCCATGGGAAGAATCACCTTCCAAACTAATTCTCCAGGCGAGAATGCCTTAGGTTTCACTTTTTTATTGTAAGAGTCTTCCACTCTATTCTTCTGAAGCCTTAGTAAGTCGAGAGCGCGTAATCTTTCTTCGTCTACATCTACTAGTTCGTCTGACATCATGTCCCAATAAACTTCAGAGGGGATATCATGGTGTCTCTGAACCCTTGCAGATTGAAGACAAATTTCTGCTGGCAACATTGCGTCATGACCAAAAGTTAGCCTATATGGTGTTGTACCTATGGCTTCTTTTGGGGACGTTCGACAAGCCCACAAGATCTGGTCTAACGTCTTATGCCAATTTTTTGGCTTCTTCCCAACATGCTTTTTTATCAAGCCAATCACTACTTTGTTCGCTGCTTTGACTTGACCGTTCGCCTGTGCATAATAAGGCGTTGATGTTAGGAGTTTAAAGCCTATTTCCTGAGCGAATTCCTGCATCTTTCAACCGGTGAAAACTGATCCTTGATCAGTAGTTATAGTCTCAGGGATTCCATATCTAAAGATAATGTTCTTTTGAATAAATTCAATGACATTTTCTTGGTCTACATTGACTAAAGGAATAGCTTCGATCCACTTAGTAAAATAATCAATGCCTACCAATATATACTTCTGGCTCTTTGATGATGCTGGTCGAATCTCTCCAATAAGGTCCAACGGCCATCCCCTAAAGGGCCAAGGTTTCACTATCGAGTGAAGTTCGCTTGCTGGTACATGCTGGATGCCTGTATGGACTTGACATTCTTGGCAACCTTTGGCGAACTCGACACAATATTTCAACATGGTGGGCCAGTATAGTCCTTGTCGAAACAACAACCATTTCATCTTATGGCCTACTTGGTGAGCCCCACATGCTCCAGCGTGCGTAGTCGAAAGGGCTATGTATGCTTCAGTTTCACTTAAGCACTTTAGCAACACCCCTTCAGGCGTCTTTTTAAATAACTCATTACCCATGAGTACGTAACTTAACGCCCTATATTTTGTTTTTCGTTCTGTCGAAGCTACTGGATTTTGAAGATAATCCACAATGGGTTTCCTCCAATCTTGCTCTGACAAATTGTCTATGAACGAAATTTCGAAGTTACTTTATTCAGAATACCCTAGTCTTGTCGATTCCAAGTCTGTTGGTGACAAACAAGTTGCTTTTATCTTTTCTCGAACTTCGGTTGCTCTTTGTAATCTCGTTTTTGAAATTTTGTACCCAGATGCAATTTGTGCCAAATTGTTGGCTATTTGATTTTCCAATCTGGGTATGTGTCGAATGTTGACCATTTCAAATTTTTTCAACAAACGATTTGCTATCACAAAGTACATAATGAGATTTTCTCTTATGCATTTATATTCTTTTGTGACTTGCTTAATGACTAACTCTGAGTCTCCCATTATTTCGACTCGAGTTGCCCCCAATTCCAACAATATCTCAAGGCCAGTAATTAGAGCTTCATACTCAGCCTCATTGTTCGAACAAGAACCTGATATCTTGTACTTGAATGTTGTTGGAATTTTTTCTGGAGAAATAATCAAGACTCCTACTCCTGTTCCATCTTTATGGCTGGAACCATCGAAGTAGAATTTCCAAGGCTCTATCTCCACATAATCAATACTCTCAACTTGAATTGAGTGGTCGACTATAAAGTCTGCCACCACTTGTCCTTTCACTGCCTTAAGAGGCATAAAGGTCAAGGAGTATTCAGTTAATGCTAGTGCCCACTTGCCTATTCGACTGTGCAAGATGGGTTTCGACAACATGTACTTGAAAACATCAAAATGAGACGAAACATACACATCAACTGGTTTTATATATTGTTTGAGCTTTGTACAAGAGAAATACAGACATAGACACAATTTTTCAACTTCGCTATATCTAGTTTCTGCATCGTTCAAAACTCTACTAAGATAGTAAATGGGTCTTTCGACTCCATTTTCATCTTCTTGGGCTAACATGCTTCCCAAAGTTTTATCGGATGCAGCTATGTACAATCTCATACTCCTATTGCTACAAGGAGGCACCAAAATAGGTGGCTTTGTGAGGTACCCTTTGATTTTGTCGAAGGCTTCTTGTTGCTCCTGCCCCCATTCGAATCCCTCTTTGTTCAATCGAAGTAAGGGTGAAAAGGCTTGAGCTTTCCCACTTAGGTTAGATATGAATCTCCTTAAGAAATTTATCTTGCCTAACAGAGATTGCAGTTCCTTTTTATTCGATAGCGCTTTCGCTTCCAGAATTGCCTTCGTCTTGTTCTGGTTGATTTCGATTCCTTTCTTGTGGACAGCGAAGCCCAAGAAATCTCCAGCTTTCACACAGAATGCACACTTCAAAGGGTTCATCTTCAGACCATGTTCTCTCATTATTTCGAATGATTGTCGAAGGTGGTCTATGTGGTTCTTCCTGGAAACAGATTTTATAACAATGTCATCAATATATACTTGCATAAAAGTGTTAATAAAATCATGGAAGATAGAATTCATTGCTCGCTGATATGTTGCCCCAGCGTTCTTTAGGCCAAAAGGCATCACTACCCATTCGTAAGTGCCTAAAGCCCCAGGGCATCGAAAAGCTATTTTCGACACATCCTCTTCAGCAATGAATATTTGATTATATCCTGAATAACCATCGAGCATACTCAGGTACTCGTAGCCAGCGGCAGAATCGACTAGCATTTCTGCCACAGGCATAGGATATTCATCTTTGGGTGTAGCAGCATTCAAATCTCTGAAATCTATGCACATCCTCAATGTACCATTTTTCTTAATCACTGGCACAATGTTTGCAATCCATTCGACATACCTCGTAACGCGTATGAATTTGCACTTCAGCAGTCTTTCGACTTCCGTTTTGATCTTCGACAGTATTTCTAGAGCGAAGCGTCTTAGACTTTGCTTGATTGGCTTCTTCCCAGGTTTGATTGGCAACTGAAGTTCTACCAATCCTCTGTCGAGACCAGGCATTTCGTCGTAATCCCATGCAAAACAGTCCTTGAACTCTTTCAACAAATGGATTACTTCCAACCTGAGTTTTGGGTCAATTTTTGCGCTAATATAAGTTGGCTTTTTCTCTAACCCTTCGCCCAAGTTGATTTCTTCTAAAGGATCCTGCACTAGCATCTTGATGTTATTCGCTAAGGGGTCCTTTTCGAATCCCAAAGGCTCATCGTCATAGATGGCGTTGAGCCTTTGTTCCTGCATCTCTTCTGGCATGATATCAGGAGGTTCTGGATCGAAGTCCTTTCCAGGACCTGTAGAAGATAATTGTTGATCATTGGCCTGTGTGGCCATATACTTTACTTCGGCTTCGAGAGCCGTTATCATCTTTGTTTCAGCCACGTAAGCCGAAATTCGTTGCAATGATTGTGACTCAGTCATTATCACTGAATTCACTTCCCCAACCAGTTGGTTGGATATCAGTTAAACCGCTAAAGTCAATGTGGGACAAGTCTTCTCTGTCCCATTGAAAACCATGCTCAGGGTGCAGGTATAGGGAACAAAAAGTATTTGGCGCTGGCGCCAAGTCGAAGTCAGGTGTTGGGCATGGCCCAATGTGAGCCAGGTTCTTGTCGAAGTCTGCCAGCCCTAGGTGATTTACTTCGCCCAGGTAATAGCTTTGGTCCGCTTCTATGTTTTCGACCATTCCATCAGGACGCCATAACAGCAACCTCTGGTGCATTGATGATGGTACAACTCCAACACCATGAATCCATTCACGGCCCAACAAAAGATTATAGTTAGGTTTGGCTGATATGACCATAAACATAGTTGGTCGAAGGATAGATCCCACCTTGATATCCAGTTGGATCACACCCATAGTGGTCCCTATGCCGCCTTCATAATTCGACAGGACCATGTTGTGAGGCTTGATATTCTCATCACTTTTGCCTATTTTTCTTAGCATAAAGTGAGGGATGATGTTGATGGTTGCCCCGCAATCCACCAAGATCTTATTTACTGTGGTTTCTTCGAGTTTAGCCCTTATAAATAAAGGCTTGAGGTGATTTTTCATCGCCTCTGTAGGTGGTTCGAAGAACCCATTCTGCTCTTCAGTAGCGCCATTATCCATGACGAAATAGCACACTGGCCTATGCTTGGCCATTTCTTGCTCCACTTCCCAATCGCTTGTTTCGACCTCCACCTGGCAGTTGAACTCCCTAGGCAGAACTGAGACTATGTTCACCATGATATCTAAGGTGTCATCCGACTCAGAACCATCATCGTTATCAACTTCACCCTGGTTAGGCCAAACTAGCCTATTGGTTACTGGCTGTCTTTCCAGAGGTTTCCTTTGCTTTCTTTGAGGAACATTTGAACTGGATTCTGCCTTTGGTTCATTAGCAGCTTCCCTCTCAGCTTTTCGTCGCCTCTGGTATCTCCTCCATTGAGATCGAGACATGGGATTTTTCCCTTTGTAGTTGCTTGACACCTGTGTCACTTTAGGGGCAGCAACCTGAGGCTCTTTCTTATGTATTAAAGACGAACCTCTTGGCACTTCGAAGGAGTGCCATCTTTCCTCGCTTGGTCTCTTTCGACCAGATGTTTTGTACCATGTATCTACTGGCACATTAGTCGGAGGCCTGAAAGTCAGTGGCCTCTTTTCTTGGTTTGAACCCCTTTGGGAGGCTCTTCTGGGGTCATGTCGAGTATCAACACTCTCCCTTTTTCTATTTGCTGCTCTTACACCTTGAATATGTTCAGCAGCTTTTTTGTCGAAGATCGAACTGCATCTAGGACACAGCATCACTTCTGACTTCTTTTTCTGGCATCTTTGCAGGAACTCTGCCAGACTTTCATTTTCCCGAGGGAAAGCAGTTTTGTTAGCTTGTTCTTGCCTCATGGCCTCCTCTGATGCTTTTGGTTCAGAGACTTCGACCATGTTAACATTCATGGTGTCTTTGTTGGCAAGAGTCAACTGCTTCATCTGAATCTCCAAGTCCTCTGTCTGGCCTTGAACTGCAGCCAAGTGAGAACTGGGTTTTGTTCCAGATTTTTGGGCTCCAACTGTCTCCAGCTTTGGGCTTTCGACCGCCTTTTGGACCGCTTCAATTGTCTTTCTGGATAGATTCCCAGAAAAACTGCCAAAGATTGGCATGTTGACATGGTCCTTTGAGACTTCGACCATTGTGATTCCTGGCCTCTTCGACTGGCTTCTCGATGCCTCGATCACGTTCACCTCTGAAGGTTCAGCATAATGGGCTTCAGCCTGCAACGGGTTAGAGTCCACAGTCATGGGGGTCTTGTCAGCAAACTTCAACCTCCCTTCTTCGATAGCGTCTTGCACAAGATTCCTAAAAAGAAAACATTGAGACGTTTTATGGCCCAGAAAATTATGATATTTACAAAAGCCTCTCTTCTTTCTTTGATCAAGAGGAGGCACTTTTACCCCTGGGGGTACTATCATTTGGCCATCTTTTACAAGCAAGTCAAAGATTTCATCACATTTTGTAATGTCAAAACTATAAGTCTTTTTGGGGATCCTATCGTTGGTCCTTTCTGGACCAGTGGGATTTTTTCCACTTGAGGGGACTAACAGTTTGCAAGAGTATGGTGGCCCTTGTTTTAGTTCCGTGAAATCGACCTCGCCTTCTTCGACGGTTATAGTTTCGTCGAAGGTTTCTGGATCTTCGTCATCCATCTCAACATACGCTATCCTCTCTCTTTTATGAGTTTTTGTTGCCTTGGCTTTTTCAGCTTTAAGGCGTTCTACCTGTCGAACTCTATCGGCCAATTGGGCCATGTCTCTCAGGTATTGAGTGTCTAACTTCTTCCTAATGGAATAATCTAAACCGCCTGCGGCTATTTCGACTAACTCATGTTCTGGCACTTGTGTAAAACATCTTGCTTTGAGCAACCTAAACCTGTTTAGATATTCGTCTATAGGTTCAGTGAAACGTCTCTTTACACTGGCCAATTCTTTCAGGCTTATCTTGGTTTGTCCCATGTAGAACTGCTCATGGAACAATCTCTCTAACTGGGTCCAATGATGGATCGAATTGGGGGGAGAGTTGTAAACCAAGTGAATGCGTTCTTTGTCAAAGAACTTGGGAAGTACTTAATCCTCAGGTTTTCGTTGTTTGAAATATCTCCTGCTTCGATCAAGTATCTCGCCACATGTTCGACAGTAGATTCTGTCGTGTCCCCAGAGAATTTAGTGAACTTAGGGACTTTACATCTAGGAGGTAAGTCTGTTTGTAACACGTATTCTGACAGTGGGGATGTGAAATTGGGCCTACGAAAGCCTATGTTCATCCCATTTTGAGTCATGATTCTTTCGATCATGGCTGCTAGATTATTTTCCAAACCCATATTGGTATTGGATATGCTGAACTACTTCGTCAGCATTTTGGTTTCTTTTAACTAACCTTACCTCTGGGGCTATAACCCTAGGTTCTTCGACAGGCTGCTCCAATCGTGCCCTAAGGTTTTCTTTGACAGGCTGCTGGACTTGGTTGATAGTGGTTTCTTCCTCTAAGAGTATACCTTGGTTTCCCCTTATTTGCGCCCTTTAGGGCTGTCGAATAGGTTGGGGTACTCCAAAGAAATCAGCCAAACGCGTCATTTGCGCTGTCATCTGCTGATTCGATTGGGTGGTGTTTTGTATTAGAGGATTCAGCACTGTACTTAAAGTTTGTGCCAACATTTGAACCATATCATGGTTGCTTTCGTCCATTTGTTGCCTCAAGACTGCTGTCGAGGCATTTGTAAGGCCATGTGCTACTTGGGACGTTCCTCCTAAGAGTTGGGTCCTATTTCTGTTCGCTATACCTACTCCAGAACCTTGGAGTGGCGAAGAGGCACTCACTAAAGGGTCTGAAAAAGTGGACGCAACATTCGTCAGGCTAGCCAATTCAGAAGTTGGCATGCCATAGAGTGGTTCTCGATTTTGACCGCCTGTCATAAATCCTGGGGGAACATAAGGCCTTGTTCCTGGATTTCCCCTTGGTGAGGGAGTTCCTAAAGGCACTCTGGGCCCTGTGAACGGAGGTAATGGCCCCGTTGTTGTGACCGTTACTGCTGGTGTTGAACCAACGGTTATCGCTTCACTTACGGTTGGGATAACCGTTGTTCCCACATTCATTTGTGGGATTTCGTTATTGTTTGGCGGATTCGCCATCTCTTCTCTTCTTCTGGAAGTATTGGTATTGTTAGTGTATATTCTACCACTTCTCAATAACATGCAATACTTCTCGAAAAAGATGATAATCTGTGTAAAAAGGTTAAACTTCAAAATCAACACACAGTCCCACTGGGCGTGCCAATTTGTTTACCGTGGGAATTGGTAAACAACCGCTGATCTTCCAAAAGGTTACTTATTTGGTGACTCGCAGGATCGATCAGATTGATCCTAAGACATGGTTGATTTTGGGGTTTTGACTAAGTTTGATAATGGTTAAATGACAAGAAAATAAAGAAGCTTTATGTAAATTGCATGAAGAAGAGAACTTGATAAAATAAAGGAAGGCTTGAAATAAAGGCTTTCGACTGGAAAAGTAAAGGAGAAAGCAAGTAAAGTTTCTGGAAAATAAATGACTTGATTAATAAAGTGGTGTTTCACACATACATTCTCAACAATTCTTTCTCTCACGTTGGGTACTCGAATCTATATGAGTGACTTGTATATAATTGTGAACACACGCGAAAAACTGCGTGAACTACTAATATTTATACTAAACACATCCCAAGTAACCGTCGGGCAGTTATGCTGCTTCGAGATGACTCCATTTGGCACGTTCACAGCGTTCGACGCTCCAGATCTTGGCACGTTGCACTTGGTAACCGCTGGGAACCGTTTTCCCTCCAAACGTTTGAATCTCAAACTGTTCCACTTTGAGCAATCGAACACCTTCGTCGAGAAGCACCTTCGACGAGAAACACCTTCGACGTCAAAGGCAACCTAATCCTCCCTTAGAAGAAATTCTCTAAGTACATTGCCATCTTCTGATGAGCATTTCGATAGACCCAGCTGGTCGAAACCATCCTTCAGCTTTAATGGCTGATATTAATAAAAACAAGGGTGTCGAATTTAGGAGCAAACAGTCCCCTAAACAACCCTTTTGGTTTCATCTCAATTGGGTCTTCCATGTTCATGTAAGAAGCTTTGACCCAAAAGGTGTTTTTGTTGACTTTTCAAAAGGACCTATAATGTAGAAATTCATATCTTTTGATGAGTGCATATTTTGAACTTGTGGGATGAAGATGAGTTGTAGGGAATTGCATGCTCTTCAAAATAAGCTTTGGATGGAAAATTTCTGATAAAGTATGAAGAAGCTATGCTTGGTCAAAGGTTGGCTGACTTTTCCTATGAAACACTAATTTAGCAACTTTTGGGTTTTGATGAATTTTGGGCATTCCTTGAGGAATCATGATAAACCCTTAATAAAATGATGGATATCACTTCAAAATGTTTATGTTGACCAAAAATCTTGAAGTTTGACTATATCTGGGCCACA
The DNA here is from genome assembly GCA_948472305.1 of Vicia faba. Lineage (NCBI taxonomy): Eukaryota > Viridiplantae > Streptophyta > Magnoliopsida > Fabales > Fabaceae > Vicia > Vicia faba. The sequence continues at coordinate 719,950,432 of OX451741.1, read as the reverse complement.
GTTGACTTTTGACCTAGTACAATTGATTTTCAGGCATCTGAGCAGCTGACTGAGCAAACTTCTTGTGCAAGGCATGAAACTTTACATGGATGATCTTGAGAACATATTGGGACCATGGAAAGCATTTGGGACCTTTGGATTTCCCACACCCTGATGAAAATGGAAACCCTAGTTTGAGGTACATTGCCTTAGGAGAGAGTGTGTCTTGTCAACTCTTAGGCATCCTTGAGCAAGTTAAGGATCTCAATGGGCATGTGTTGAGTAAAATGAGAGGGAAAATTTTGGGGTACAACAACAGTAAATCTCAATTCCAAGTTACTAAAGCCTAGACCCGACCAGATAACTGTAAATCTTAAATATTGTTGCTAAAGCCTGGACCCGACCAGATATTAGTTTAACTTCTTAAATTTCTTAAGCCTGGACCCGACTAGTCAACAATTTAAAATTCTGAAGCCTGGACCCGACCAGATAACAGTTCCAATTTCTGAAACCTGGACCCGACCAGATAACAGTAAATCTCAAATTTAGTTGCTAAAGCCTAGACCCAACCAAATATTAGTTTAACTTCTTAAATTTCTAAAGCCTTGACCCGACCAATCAGTAATTTAAAGTTCGGAAGCCTGGACCCGACCAGATAATAGTTCCAATTTCTGAAACCTGGACCCGACCAAATAAAAGTAAATATCAAATTTAGTTGCTAAAGCCTGGACCCAACCAGATATTTGTTAAACTTCTTAAATTGCTGAAGCCTGGACCCGACCAATCGACAATTTAAAATTCTGAAGCCTGAACCCGACCAATTAACACTTCGAGTTACCCAAACCTAGACCCGACCATATAACAGTTGATCTCAAGTTCAAATTGCTGAAAACTTGACCCGATCGGATAACAGTAAATTTCAATTTCAAGTGGCTAGAGTCTGGACCCGACCAGATAGTAACTTAACTTCTCCATCTATTGCAAAGCTTGGACCCGACCAGTTAACAGTTCGAGTTGCTGAAACCTGGACCCGACTAGATAACAGTTTAATTCTTACAAATCACTAATAAAACTCCTCTTCCCTAGTAGAGTTTGCCACCATCCCAGCAAGTTGCTACAAAGCCTGGAATCCGACCACATAACAGTTAACTTCTTTATCCCTAGAAGGTTATTGTGAAGCCTGAAATCCGACCAGATAACGGCTAACTTTCAAGCGATAATTCCTCACCAAAGCAATGGACAACTAAAACTCCTAAATTCTGGTTCCCAAGCAGAAATCAACGCTCTCCACAGAGTCTTCTTAAGCAAAGTCAATATTCCTTAGCGGAGTTTCTTCTCAGCCAAGCAGGAATCCCCAACGGAAGCATTTTAACAAAATCTGAAGATACACATACTCTTCATCCCCAACAACAATCTGAGATTTAACTTCTCAAAGCTCCCCAGTATCTGTCAAGGATACGCTTCGACAACATGTCGCATTAATACATCATATAACATACATAACATATACATACAACATAATTTCATTTATTTTGAGAACATAATTACACCATGCATACATTCCCATACAGCTAACCCTTTTGTTCCTTGCTGAAAAGATCATTGATCCAAAGACCTCTTCTGGATTAGAATTAATTCTTCCAGGTAAAGACAGGCAAGACACATAGTTTTCAGCATGAATCGACCTAAGATTTATGCTAATGTTTCTCCCAGTTTATACCATTATCTCTCTAAATGGCATCTATAATCCCATTCCCGAATTAATACATCGTCGAGTGCAAATTTCTGGGCACTTTAGTGTTCAATCATCTTTCACCTTCAAGCCACGAATGGCGAATCTGCTAATCTAACTCTTCAGGTTTAAGAAGATTGAATAGGGGAAGATATTGTACACCAAAATTTTCCCTCTCATTTTCTCAAGATTTCTTATGTCATGTTTCAAGCTTTGAATCACATTTTTTGCTCAGTCAATTGATCAGTTGACCTAAAATTAACTATATTAGACAAAAAGTCAATTATGGTAAATTTATAGTCAAACTTCATAATTTTTTATCCATATCAACATTTTGAACTCTATATGTCAATTGATCAAGTTTGGATCACAATTCCTCAAGAAATTTGATCAGATCACCAAAAGGGCAAAATGGTAAAAATTAGGGTTTTGACTGAGAAGGCTTAATTTTTTATTTTTGACCAAATACATGACTTATTGGTTTAAAACATGATATCAAGGATTCAAATGCATCATCTTGACCTAATGGCATGGTTCAAAACACTTCTCAAGATCAATTGAATGATAGTTGAAATTTGGTAAACTGATGAAAAAGTCAATTGTACACTGAAAAGTCAAACTTTGACTTTTTGATCAAAATCAAGTTTCAAAAATAATATTTCATCAAGACATGTCAAAATATAAAGAGTGTTCATCAAGAAATCAAAAAGTCAAAATTATCTTTGAAAAGTCAAAATTCTAAGACTTAGAAATTTTTCTAAGTGTTAGAAAGTTAACTTTTTTTTCATGACTTTGTGTCGAATTTTCACCTTGATGCAAGATGATTCAAGGAAAACTTACAACATGAAAGTTGTAGATATCAATGAGATCTAAAACATTGTAGGGCATGACTTTTTCTAATAATGCTTGTATTTTAAGTTATTAATTAATGAAGTCATAACATTTTTTATTAAACACTTGGAGAAATTTTCAGCAGGTTTGGTCAAGTTTTGATCCCAACTTCTTGGCCAGTTTTCATCAAGTTCCAGTTTGATTTGATAAAAGTGAAAAGCAGAAAAGTTGTAGAAGATGTTTCAAGCTTTCCAAAACATCTAAGAACATGAATTTATCATACTTGAGATAGGAGATTCAAGGATCTGAAGTTGGGTATTCATTCTTGATTTACAAGGCAAATTTGTGAAGAACACTTGATTCAATCTTCAAGCATGTTGTGCAAATCCCACTTTGCAGGCTTCTAACTTGCATTTCACTCCATAATTGAATGCTTACACAACTGATTGAGCTATAATCCAAGTGTTTAAACCATTATCCAATTGATCATTCCATTTTTGTAACAAAGTTCACACTTCCATTTTGGAAAAGTGGCTTTAATCCCAAAGTCCACTCTCCTTGAGAATTGGACATGTTCTTTCTGCATAAACTTCATGTACAAGATCAGAAGCAAGCATGATAAAAGATAGCACGGTACAAGCTTTGGGAAGATGTTTGTAACTTTGCTTCAAAAACAAGCAAGATAGCCATAACATGTGATTCAAAATATGAGTTGTTTCAATTCTCAAACCTTCTCTATAAATAGAGAGGCCAATTGCAAGAGAAAGAAATAAGAAAAATAGAGAGAAAAACTTGAAGTTTTTTTGTGTAGACAAGCTTTCAAAATCCCATACTCTCAAAAAATCCATAATAGTCCACTAAGCTTCCACTCTTGAGCTTTAAAATACAAATCCTTGAATCCTTTATACCTTGCAAGTATTGTCCAAAAAAACCATCTAAACACCTTACATATATCATACAGGAGTTGTTCAAACACAAGAACAACTTTCGTTACATAATCATCATTTGCCAAAAAAATAGTCACTTGCAACTTGGTTCTTCCAGCTCTAAATCAAAGCACATATTTCAATCTCAAGGTAAGTCTTCTTGACTTTAAACTCTTCATTTCAAGCATCATTAGTGATTCATTTCTGAAGATAAAATGTAGATATTATTGCCATGAAGCTAACCACATGTCTATCTTTCATTTTTACTAACCATGTGTTGAGAACTAACCCATGTAGGCAGCAAAATTATGTTAAGGTGAAAAATGACAGTATAGTCGACACATACCTATATGAGTAGACACATCTTTTGGGAAAAACATGTTATGAGTCGACATATAGCCTTATGAGTCGACACATACTACTATAAAGACCTAAAGCAGAAGGAAAAAAGGCCTTATGAGTCGACACAAAGCACGTATGAGTCGACACATGCAGGATATGAGTCGACACATACTGTTGCACCCCAAAATTTTCCCTCTCATGTTTTCCAAGTCTTCCCCCTGCATGGTTGATCACAAACCCTTGCCTAAGGAAAAAGAAAATTTTTGAGTGGTGCTTTAAGTATCTTTCGATTGGCATTCTGAAAGACCCTTCGATTGGTATTCTGAAGGAGCATTTCGATTGGCATGGACGAGCACTTCGATTGGCATTATGTCAAGGCCTTCGATTGGCATGCCAAGGGATCCTTCGATTTAGCATTGTATCAAGACAGCTTCGACAGGCATGTTAACCATGTCCTTCGATTGGCATGAACAACACCTTTCGATTGGCCTGTTAACAAAGCCTTTCGATTGGCCTGTTAACCAAGACATCAAGAGGGCACTCAAAAAAATATGTCCAGGTACACTGAACATGAGAAAATGGCATGTTTCCCTTGCAAATATAGAAATAATTAAATGCTGATTGTGGATTTAATTCCTGAGTTAAAGGCCAGATTCTTGCCTTTTCTGTTCCTAAAGAGCTGATTCGACCAGAGTGATTCTGTGAAACTCAAGACCATTCGAAGAAGCATTCAGAAGGCCCATTCGAAGGGTACAAAAGAAGTCCATTCGAAGGAGGCAAATCAAGACCAATCGAAGAGCAGGGCCTGAAGGCATTCGAAATTCAAAAGTGTCCAGGTTCATTCAAGAGACATGAATATTTCAAAAAAGGAAATTATTTAATGTGTCTGATTCTTGTCTCATGGCTTTAAAGGCCTGTTTAATGGTTGTCTCCTGCCGTTACTAGACCCCCACTCCTATAAATACAAGGGCCAGTGGCACATTACAACAGACGGGAAAAATACACAGAAAAAATAGAGAAAAAACAGGGAGGATTTGGAGACGCTGCCCACCACAGGTTGTCAACATTTTCAGAAGTGATCCAGGCCAAAGCAACCCTTCAACAAAAGCATCCACGCCCATAAGCCCCAAATCAAAAGTGCCTACATCCAGGAAGTGTCCAGATCGAAGATGCCTACATCCAGGAAGCGCCCAAATTAAAAGTCTAATCTGCTGGTAAGAAAGGGTAAACTATCCAACCTCATATTTGCATAGTATATCCATACTGGTTGTTACCTTCGATTTTCTATCCTAGACAGGATCAAGAGGCCTGGGTTTGGCACCCAGGTCATGTTCTTCGTTTGCTAACATTTGCTGCAGATTTAGCCTGAAGAGACCCAACAAGTTCAGGATCGAAGGGCCTGGGGTTCGATACCCAGGCCCTGCATTTTATTACGCTAACATACTTTTGCAGGTATAACATCCCAGATCGAAGGAGACACCTTCTCTGGATCGAACCCATTAGCATGCTGGATCGAAGGAGATATCTCATTCCTGGATCGAAAGCCATGACCTCCATGATCAAAAGACAATCCTCTTCCCTGGATCGAAGGCTACTCACGCCTTACTGTCTGGCCCAATCGAAAGGACCATGACCCTCTCTGGATCGAAGCTTCCAGTCCCTCCCTAGGTCGAAACTCCTTTTTTTCCTTGGACCGAAGGATCCCCCTTGTATTTTATTTTTGTTTTCATTGACATCTTTTTATCTTTTTAATTAACATTAAAATAAGAAAACCACAAAAACATTAGGCTAGTTTTTTTTATTAAATTAACTTTGTTAATTAACCTTTTAATTATCTTAACATTTTCTCAAAAACTAAAATTAATTAGATTTAGATCATTTTCCCAAAATAAAATAAAACAACAAAAAGATTTTATTCTTAGGATTTTTAGAGGTTATTTTCAGATTCGCGCGCATTTATTTTATTGTAACTGCCTACTGGTTTGTAATAACTTAGCTAAGACTTTTACTTTACTGCTTTTATTCCCCCCAATTTTTGGACATGTAAATAATCCCCCTCCCCGAAGCCTTGTAATAGCGTAGGATTTACAATTCCCGCACTTTAAATTCCTGTACATATATTAACTGTTTAGATGTATGCTAACTAGGCTATGCATGACAAGATTAACTCTTAACTTAAAATCAACAATAGCTCACCATGACATGCAAAGATAATATAACTAAAAAAAACAATACACTTGCACATGCCACTCTTAGGGTATACCTCACTTGGCTGCCTCAAGTGTGGTCATTAAGTATAGGATGTTTTAGAGGTCGTCCTCCTGTCCAAAGATCGAAGTTGCCTCAAAATGGTTGCCTCGGAAAAATGATCTAAGACATTAGGGTTACCGCTAAGGCGTCCTAACGTTGCTTTAGTGACCATACGTCCCTTAAATCGAATTGACCCGAAGACTCCAATGAAGGTTCTACCTACTCCTCAATAGTGGGATAGCACTGTCTAAAGGACATTTGCACAGTTTAATTCCTTTTTGAGTAGGCAGAAGTTCTTAGGTACTTGCTCCTTTTAAAAACAAAACAAAACTTTTCACACTTACGCTTTCTTCAAAAACAAAACTCTTTTCAAAACCCACAAACACAAAGAAAAACAAACTTTTGAAAACATAGTGAGCAAGTACCTAAGAGCCCGTGGATAACCACAGATAGAAAGGGTGCTAACACCCTCCCTTTCTATAATCTACCTCCCGAACCCGAGAAACATCTCGAAAAGGAATTTTTTTGTGCTTTTGTCCTTTCCTTGTTAGATAAAATAAAAGACGGTGGCGACTCTTGCTTACCGCGACATTTTGCGAAAACAAACGCAAAACGCGAACTAGCATTCCAAAAACAGTCAGTTCTCGTTCCCACCGATCACAGAACTGGCGACTCTGCTGGGGAACTAATTTATAAGTGAGGTGTACCTTAGGATTAGATCACTTGTGTTTTCAATTGTATTGCTTTGTATGCTTTTAATTGTGGGCTTGTATCGGAGTTTTATAAATCCTCCACCCGGATTTGGGAAACATTCATAGATAGCAATACATTGTGGAAACTGTGCGGGGTATACCGACACGGTTGAAGCAATAGCTATATTAGTGCGACATATTTGTGAGTACCGGTAGCCTTTTAGTCAATCAAAGAGAATACGGGGCCGCTGAGTGATGTCACTAAGCACTAATGACCTAGAATCTTACTTGACCATCTTGGCCTTTTTTAGGGGTAGTGAGATGACCGGCTTTGGTACAGTCCGAAGTTGGTAGATACTCGATACTACACTTATTGAGGATTGTTTTCTTGGAATATTTTGGTCGCCAGTAAGTGGCTAAACCAAAACAATGAACATAGAAAATAATCCAGAGATATTGAGCTCCTTAGAACCCGGTTACTATTTATAGGACAGGTTTTGAGCCAACTAAACTCAAGAGGGTACTTACCTATGAAACTCCATGTCGGCCTAAACTTAAGGCTATATGTGTGACTTGTGTGCCTTCAAACTTGAACTACTTGCACATACTTGTTATCTGACAACATGAGTTCCTTGCAGGTTTTGTTTACAGTCCTTATCCAATAACTTGGACTTATTGCAGGGCTTACTTACATCACCTCACACTTTTGCTTAAACGCATAGCATACACATCATAACATCATGCCTTAACATTTCTTTAACCATTTCAAGGATCCCAAGGGTCTGTGGTGCAGGTTATGGTAAATCAAATGGCTAGCAAGGGGCAAAGGGGGATTTATTTTCCTCTAGCCAAGGTTGTCTAGAAATCCAAGCATGATAACTTGAGTCAGTGGCTATGACCCACTCGATATGGTGAGCTTGACTCTTGAAGAAGGACTCTCAGCAGCATGAAGTTCCTTCAATCAAGCTATCAGATTCAAATTCTAACTGTTTCTTGTTTACCCCGCGAGATCCTTGAAAACATTGCATACATATATCATACATATCATTGCACTACAGGTACCATTACAGGTTTCTCATCTTCTTCACTGTTTATTTCAGCAATCATCATGTCTGCTGAACCTTCCACTGAGCAAGCTATCAAGGCCCTCCAGGCCCAGAATGCCCAATTTCAAGAGTTGGTCATGAGCCTAGCTAAGGGTCAGCAGGACTTGAAGGCCCTGATTCTGAAAGAGAGGAAGAAGAAGAAAAAGAGGACCATCATGTTCAACACTGGACGCAGGTTTGGAAACGGGCTGCAGAATGAAGTTGATCTGACCACCCCATCTGGAGGGAAAGATAGTCTACAAGAAAGGAGGGATCCTAGCCCTATGGTCTCCGACAACGAGACAGACTATGATGAAGAACAATATCCTCCTGCTGAGGATAAGTACAAACAGTTGGAAGACTGTTTGAGCGCTATAGAGATACAGAAGGTGCCCGGTCTAGACTTCGGAGATCTAGGTCTATCCTCTGGGGTGGTAATTCCCCATAAATTCAAGGCACCTGCCTTTGCCAAGTACGACGGAGCTTCCTGTCCAAAGCTACACCTCCGGTCATATGTGAGGAAGATTCAACCCTATACTGCTGATAGAAATCTCTGGGTTCATTTCTTTCAAGATAGTCTGTCGGGGACTCAACTTGAATGATTCTGTCAACTGGAAGGAGCTAACATCCGCAACTGGGAGGACCTTGTTGCTGCTTTTTACAAGCAATACCAGTATAATGCCGACCTTGCTCCCACGCGTACTCAGCTTCATGGTATGTCTATGGGTACAGGCGAAGGCTTTAAGGACTACGCTCAGAAGTGGAGAGATCTTGCTGGAAGAGTCCAACCCCCTCTGTCTGATAGGGAGTTGGTGGACATGTTTCTTGGGACTTTGTTTGGTCCCTATTTCAAACACTTGATTGGAAGCTCTTCAGCCGGATTCACCGAGCTAATACTGACCGGCGAAAGGGTCGAAGCTGGCATCAAAAGTGGGAAGATTCAAGAAGCTACACCTTCTGATGCTCAGAAAAATCCCTACAATGGGAAGAAAGAGTCCAATGTTGTCTATGGTCAAAAGAGTCGTCATGATCAACACGTAGGGGCAACCCTGATCTCCGATCCCCTTCCTGTTCAACAAAGACAGAAATAGGTGTAGGGTAAGATATCAAGAAAGACAGTATACTAACATCAACATGCCTTTGTCTCAAGCGTTACAACAATTGCTGAAGGTGAAACTGATCACACTAAGGGATCCTCCTCAAAATCCCGATACTTCCTCTTCTAAGTATAATCCGAATGTGAGATGTGCCTACCATTCTGACAGTCCTGGACATGACACCGACGATTGTTGGACTTTGAAGAACAAGATCCAAGACTTGATTGATGCCAAGGAGATCACGTTTGATCACTGATCCTACGCCAAATCATTGAGAATGTCTTTGTTTCATTTGAATTTTCAAGTTGTAATTTCTTTTGTTATTCAAACAATTATCTATTAATGTCAAACTTTGTTTCATTAATGCATTGCATATGTTTGTCTTGATTTGATCCAATCATTTTAATTACATTTAAACTATGCTTTTTACTCACTTTATGACATCCAACTCTTGCTAAAAGTTATAAGCCTTTAGAGGGAGGATGACGAAACAATGCCATAATCTCATACAGTATGCTTTTGGACAGACCTTGCTGACGATGTACAGGCGTTTCTTTCAAATCCTAAACAGTGGAGTTATAAGGAAGATAATCCCTAGTCAACCCCTTCGAGCCAAAGAAGTAGGAGTTTTCTGTTTTAAACACAAATTGAAACCTTTAATTTAAACCTGGGGCAGGGTAGTCTCTCAGTTAATTCAAAAAGATGCGCATTGAAATCACAAAACTCTAAGTTCATAATACAACGAACGACATCAAAAGCATTCCTCTGGAATCAAAAGACAATGGCGGTTCCTTATCTCATAGGTAGTCAATCCCTCAAAAGAAAAAAGCCCACTGAGCCAAAACCTATAAATGAGGCTTAAGAAAGCTGGGGCATCCCACTGACTGTAATCTCGAAAACAGGAACAGTCAGGCAAAAGTTAGGGATAACAAATCAAAAGAACGAGGTCACTAAAAATCCTCAACAACATGAAAAATGTTGCAAAAATGACTGCCTTCCAACAAATTCAACTTGTGTGGACCATCACCAAAAACGTCGTTCCAGACTCATTTGGAGTTCAAATGCACAATTAACTGAGTTTAGGATTGAAGAACATCACGAAGAGCGGATGGGTACAAATATACTTTGAGCCTTTATCCTTTGTTTTTTAAACCGTGAACCAAGCCACGTTACAACCCTTCAAAAGTCCTAATTGAAGCATGGGTTAGTTCAAAAGCATATTGTTACAAAAGGTATCCTGACTCCTGTAAGGCTTTGCCCTAAATCTTGTGTTGAATTTGTCTTATAAAAAGTTTTCTGCTAAAAAACGCATTTTTCAAAACTTCGAGACAAGCATAAACTTTGCATTACTTGAATATCACTGTTTGCATTTGGCTATTTGTTTGACAGCGGAGAAATTCACACAACGAATATCCGATGAACGAAAGCCCTCTCAGTGAACAAAATCACTTCAAAAAGGATGACACTTCCATTGACAAATCTCCTATCAACAAAGGGACTTGACATGTCACTATCTAGCACACTTGGGGAAGTCCAGTCAAGATTTCAAGAAATCTCTGAAGAAGTGCAGAGTAACCAGGGGCAAGTCTCCATCTCCGTCGCTTGGGGCATTGAACACCAATCTCAGTGAAGGGTTACGTACAAATCTCCCCAAAATCCTTCTCATAGGATGACTCCCAGCAAGGGTTTAATCTCTGAAAACCTTTCCCCAGCTGAATCAACCTCAAGAATCCTCGAGGACTTCCCCCAACGAAGATGTCACCTCTCTAGCGGACTGACGACAAGGTTTATTTCCCCAACAACACCAGGATTCCCCAGCTTGAGTTTGCCTCTCCGACTACTACAAATCAAAGGACCACAACTCCTCTTCCCCAGTAGACTACTCTACAATCCCCAGCAAGTTACTGCGAAACCTGGACACGGCCAGATATCAGTTCAACTTCGACTCCCCAGTAGAGCAACGGACGACTAAGACTCCTAAACTCTTTTCCCAAGCAGGAATAAACATACTCCCCACAGAGTTTTCAATATCCCCCAGCGGAGTTTTCCTCAAACAACAAAGCAGGGATCCTCGATGGAAACATTTTGAGCAAAGTCCAAGACAAAATTACACTTCAACAACATTCATAACATATGCATACAAAATACATATGACACAAATCTCATTTTATTTTGAGAACATCATTACACAATGCATACATCATGACAATGCATACATCATTACATTGCATACAACTAACTCTTTACCTTTTCAGGAAAGATCAATCAACAGGCAAAGATCATCATCTTCTGAGATCCCTTCTATATACAGTTCAGATACGATCCAGAGACGGATGTCATTCTGACACTCAATCAATACATGTTTCAGAGACAGTTCAGATGCGATCCAGATATGGCAGACATTCTGATACTTATTCCAGACTCCTTCTAGAGATAGTTCAGATGCGACCCAGATATGGTTGACATTCTGATACTTATTCCATACTCCAACGACGGTGCTACCTACTCCTTAATAGTGGGATAGCACTGTCTAAAGCACATTTGCACAATTTAATTCCTTTTTGAGTAGGTATAAGTTCTTAGGTACTTTCTCCTTTTAAAAACAAAACAAAACTTTTCACACTTACACTTTCTTCAAAAACAAAACTCTTTTCAAAACCCACAAACACAAAGAAAAACAAACTTTTGAAAACATAGTGAGCAAGTACCTAAGAGCCTGTGGATAACCACGGATAGAAAGAGTGCTAACACCTTCCCTTTCTATAATCTACCTCCCGAACCCGAGAAACATCTCGAAAAGGAATTTTTCTGTGCTTTTGTCCTTTCCTTGTTGGATAAAATAAAAGACGGTGGCGACTCTTGCTTACCGCGACATTTTGCGAAAGCAAACGCAAAACGCGAACCAGCATTCCAAAAACAGTCAGTTCTCGTTCCCACCGATCACACATACCATTATGTATCGACTCATACTGAGTTGATTTGGCAATACAGGGGAAATGGAAGGTTATATGTCGATGCAAAAGAGCATGTGTCGACACATAATGTTCAAAAATATATTTTCCTTTTCCTTTGTTTTTACATGTTTCACATATTTTATTCATGGCTATTCAATGTGGTTGTAATATTTAAGCTCCTATCCATCCCCATTTGTAAATTATCCCCTCATCCCCTAAACAATGTAATAGCGTAAGACTTTATTTTCCACAATTTAACGCTTTCAAATACAAATGCTAGTAATTAGGGTATGTATGGCAAGATAAAATCAACCGTTAGAAAACCCTAATCTCAAATACAAAAAAATGCATGAAATTAATACACTCGCATAAGTGCACCTCTAGGGTAATCCACACTTGTTGCCTTGAAAAAAAGGGCCATGTTATGCATGTGAGACACCTTAGCAAAAACAAACAAAATACAAGATCATAGTCCCTCGATGACGCTTCAGATGTTGCCTTAAAAATGACCTTAGTCCCTTAAGAAAAATGCTAAGGTGTCTCACAACATTGCTATCTATGACTATAGAATGACCCACGCCCGTCCCTTCACATCTAAAGATAAGGATACTTACCAATCAATGGTGATATAGAAATATCAAAGGAAGGAAGAAATAAACAAAAGACTTTTGAGTAAGTAGAACATTCTTAGTTGCTTTCTCACAATCCATCTTCAAAAACAAACATCTGTTCAAACACACCAAACACTTTTAAAACATGAAATATTTTCAAAAAGTCCAACCCTTTATGTGCATTTTTATAGAGACAAGAATCATTACAAAGTTTTCCTAAACGAAGGCGCTTTTTAAAAATACTTTCAAAACCCACCACAAACACATTTCAAACAAAGAAATTTCAAAAGTGATCTAGCAAGCAACTAAGAGCCCATAGATAACCATGGATGAAGAGGGTTCTAAAACCTTCCCTTTTCATAACCTATCCCCCGAACACAAGAAAATATCGCAAAGGTCTTTCCTGTTCTTTTCACCTTTCCCTATTGGATAAAAGAAAAGTCGGTGGCGACTCTTGTTATCCGCAACAATTGCGATAAATACGCAAAACACCAAAGTTAGTTCTCCCACCATATTACAACGAGGAAAATTCCAGTCATTCGTATAAACATCCGTCGGAGACCATCAATTTGGGTTCAGAAGAGGAGCCAAAGGAAGTAAAAAATTGGAGCATTGTTGCATCCTGAGGTGAAGAGCAGGTTGACTGTACTATTGAAAGAGTATGTGGATATCTTTGCTTGGTCATACCAAGATATGCATGGTCTAGATACTGATATTGTGGAGCATCATTTACCATTGAATCTAGAGTGCCCGCCAGTCCAGCAGAAGTTGAGAAGAACTCACCCTGATATGGGAGTAAAAATTAAAGAAGAAGTTTTAAAGCAGATAAATGCCGGTTTTCTTGTGACATCAGTGCATCCTCAGTGGATTACCAATATTGTCCCTGTACCAAAGAAAGACGGAAAATTTCACATGTGCATAGATCACCAAGATCTAAATAAAGCTAGTCCAAAAGATGATTTTCATTGCCACATATTGATATGTTGGTTGATAGCACTACAAAATTCAAAGTATTCTCGTTCATGGATGGATTTTTCGGATATAATCAAATCAGAATGGTTCCTGAGGACATGGAAAAATAACTTTTATCACACCCTGGGGAACATTCTATTAATGAGTGATGCCCTTCGGGTTGAAGAACACTGGTGCAATGTACCATAAGGCTATGACAACCCTATTCCATGATATGATGCATAAGGAAATTGAGTTATATGTTGATGATATGATTGCCAAATCCCAGCCCGAAGAAGGGCATGTAGAAGATTTTTTGAAGTTATTTCAGCATTTGCGAAAGTATTCTCTCCGTTTGAATCTAAATAAATGCACCTTCGGTGTATGATCAGGGGAATTGTTTGGTTTTATTTTCAGTCAGAAAGGGATTGAAGTTAACCCAGATAAATTCAAATCAATTCAATAAATGCATGCGCCAAGGACTGAAAAGAAAGTTAGAGGCTTCCTTGGGCATTTGAATTACATTTCTAGATTCATTTTCCACATGACTTCAACATGTCAACTGATCTTTAAGTTGTTAAATAAAGATTAGAGTTGTGTGTGGATAGATGATTGCCAAAGGGCATTTTAAAGTATCAAAGCATATCTGCTTGAACTTTCCATCTTGCTCCCTCCCGTTGAAGGAAGACTATTAATCATGTATCTAACAATGTTGGCTAGTTCTATGGCCTGTATTTTAGGTCAGCATGATGAAACAGGAAAGAAAGAATATGCCATCAGTTGTACCCCAAAATTTTTGCTCTCATTTATCATGTATTTTCTCACAAGATCACCTTTGGTTCAAGACTGCACTAGGGTTGATCAACTTAAGACACCTCCTCAAGTACTGATGACTGAAATTAGGGTTTGAGATTGCACAAGGATAATTGAACTTTTAATGCCTCATATGACTTCCATGGATCATTATTGACCCTCAAGATTTCTCATGTCAAGTTTCAAGTCTTGAATCACATTTTTGCTCAGTCAATTGATCAGTTGACCTAAAAATCAGTTGTATTGGGGGAAAAAGTCAACTATGTCCAATTTACAGTCAATCTTCATAATTTTGTATCCATATCAACATTGTGAACTCATATATGTCATTTTATCAAGTTTGTACCATAATTCCTCAAGAAATTTGATCACATCATCAAAAGGGCAAAATGGTCAAAATTTGGGTTTTTATTGAGAAAAGGAAATTTCTGATTTTTGACCTAGCAAATGGTTGATTGATTGGAAACATGATCTCAAGGATTCAATTGCATTATTTTGACCTAATGGAATGAATCAAAATATCCCTCAAGATCAATTGATTAATAGTTGATTTTCAGTCAATTGATCAAAAGTCAACTATACACTGAAAAGTCAAACTTTGACTTTTTGGTCAAAATCAAGTGTCAAAGATTACAATTCATCAAAACATGTCAAAATATGAAACTTGTTCATCAATAAATCAAAAAGTCAAGATTTCATTTTGAAAAGTCAAAATTTCCAAACTTAGAAAATTTTCCAAGTGTTGAAAACTTCATGTTTTTTCACAACTTTGAGCCATTTTTTCACCATGATGCAAGATGATTCAAAGGAAACTTTCAACATGAAAGTTGCAGATCTCAATGAGATCTAAAACATTTCTTTACACAACTTCTCCTAGAAATGCATGGATTTCAAGTTATTATTTTGTGAATACATGTTCATGAAACTTAGAAACTTAGTGAAATTTTGCCCTAGTTTAGGCAGAATTTTGACCTAACTTCATGGTAATTTTTCACATAGTTCCAAGTGGAATTTTCATAAGAGATTCAAAGAGTGGTTGTATAGAATATTACAAGCTTTCTAAAATGTCCAAGAACTCCTTGAGATCATGTTTGAGCAAGGAGAATCGAAGGCATGAAATTGACATTTCATTCTTGAATTATTGGTCAATTTCATGATGAACAAGAATTAAAATCCATGCTAGGCTGCACAATCTTTGATTTTCAGGCCTTAAACTTGCTTGGAACTCTATAATTAATGTTTTACACAGCTGTTAGAGGCTTCAACTCAAGTATTCAATGCATTACCCATGCTTATTTCCATTTTTGGGAGAAAGTGCACATTGCCATTTCGGAAAAGTAGCTTTATGCACAAAATCAATTATTGAGCTTTGAACTTGTTTTATTCTGATCATACACAATATATAACCTAATAGAAACTTGTCTAAAGCCTCTAAACAACTCAGCCCATGCTAGTACTTTGCCTTGAAACCATGTTTTCACTTTTCTTCAAAATCAAGTAACATAGCCATAACTTGTACTTATATGATTCTGACCCTCTCAAGCCTCACAACCTTTTCCTTAATTATGCACAAGTCATTTGCATTAAAACACACGATTTTACAAGCTATAAAACTCCCTCAAACTCCCCAAAACCAGAAATTTCCAAACTAGCACAAAAACTTGTCATTTCTGATTTTTGAATCTAATCTCCAAATCCCGTCGTGTGTTTCTTTGCCAAACCATCCACAAAGGTTCTAATACATATATAGAAGCTATCCCAACCCTTGTTTTAAAACTGTAATACCATTTGCACCATCCTCCATTTTCAAAAACAGGGCATTGCACATTGACTTCTTCAGCTTGATTCAAGAACTCTCAGCACAAAGTAATCTTTGCAATAGCTTCCTGGAGGTTCAAGGAAGCTAAACCAATCATCAAAACACTTTGAAAGTAGCTCTAACTCAAAACATGACCTCCAACTGCAAGGTGAGTTTTCTGACTTTTCATCTCATTATTTAGGCATTGTTAGGCTCGCATTTTCAAAGACAAAATGTAGATATCATTGTTCTAAAATTGTACATATTTATAGATTTCATTTCTATGGCATGAGTAGAGAGAATTTATGAACTGAACTTTATAGAAAATTTAGGTTAAAATTGGTACTATTCAAAATTCATGCTTGTCTTAGATTCATAGTTTTAATGCTTTACATTTCTGGAATTGTGATGGAATTTGCCACAAGTTTCATGTTCACATTTTTCAATTTGGTTGAGAAATGAATGAGATGCTGGAGTTCAGGCAGGCATTAGGTTGAAGATGAAGTTGTCTTCAGGAAGTGTCTTAAAATATAATACATTGGTTTGGTATTAAACACCGAATGTATAGCCACCTCAGTGGTAAGGCAGCACGCTGGTAACCAATAGGGCATTGGTTCAACATCCAGCGCGTTGCCTTTTGCATATTTTATCATTTTGTTTTCCTTTCTTTCTTTGCAGCACTTGGGCCCAGCTTTGGGCCTTCTTTATTTTTTTCTAACCTCCCCCCTGCATTATTTCACCACCCCCTGGCCCATTTTCATTATTATTTTCATTTTTCTTATTTTATTTTATTCTTTTTTTTCCTTTTATTATTATTATTACGATTATTATTATTATTATTAATATTATTTTTATGTTATTTATAAAAATTCAAAAAAATATTTTATTTATTATTTTTACACTTATTTAGTTTATTTATTTATAAAACTAAAAGAACGAAAACATTTTTTTAATAAATTAATTTTCTTTCTTAATAATTAATATTTAGGTTTAGGTTTAACTATTATATTATTTTCTTGTAATTAAAATTAATTTAGAACTTAGGTTTATTTTAATTAATTAATTTTCCATATTTATTTTTATTAATTTAAAACCTTTTCATAAATAAAACCCAAAAAAATCTTTTTTAGTTAATTTATTTTCTTATTTAGTTTAAGTTAATTTTATTTAATTTTAAATTAATCTTTTTCTAATTAGGGTTAGGTTAAAATTCCTTCATAAAAATCAAATCAAAATCATGTTTCTTTACTCATTTGCATTCTTGTATTTTTATCTTAAATCTTGTATATTATTCAATATGGTTGTAATAATTATTTAGATTTAATTTTCTTGCAATTTCCCCATTTGTAAATTTGTATACCCTCTCCCCTAATGATGTAATAGCTTAATATTTTTATTTTTCACAATTTAATGCTTTATATACAAATGCTAGTAAATTAGGGTTTGTATGGAAAGATAAAATCAATGCTTAGCAAACCCTAATTCAAAGACAAAATAAGCATGGAATACAATACACTTGCACACTTTGCACCTAAAGGGTTTACTCCACTTTGTTTCCTTAAGAAAATGGCCATATTATGCATGTGAGATATCTTAGCTAAAGCAATCAAAAAATACAAGATCATAGTCCCTCGATGAAACTATCAAAGTTTCCTTTCAAAAATGATCTTAGTCCCTAAAGAAAATGCTAAGATATCTTAAAACACTGTTATTCATGACTATACAATGAACCTTTTCCGTCCCTTTTACATCCAAAGATAGGGTTTCTTACCAAATTAATGGTAAGATAACAATGTCAAAGGAAAGAGGAAATAAACATGAAAGACTTTTGAGTAGGTAGAATGTGCCTAGTTGCTTGCTCATTTTCAAACAAAAAACATGTTGCTATTTTCAAAAAAAACACCAACACTTTCAAAAAACATCATTCAAACTTGAAAACATTTTCAAAATATAAACACTTTGTACGTGTTCTTATAAAAATGAGAACAATTACAAAGACATTTTCAAAACACTTTCAAAAACCACACCACAAGCACATTTTCAAACAAAAGCAAGTGACCTAGAAAGCAACTAAGACCTTGTAGATAAATAAGGATAAAAAGGGTGCTAATACCTTCCCTTTTCATAATCTATCCCCCGAACTTAAGAAAACATCTCAAAGGTATTTCCTGTTCTTTTCAACCTTTTCTTTTGGATAAAAAAAAGTCGGTGGCGACTCTTGCTAACCGCAATATTTGCAATCAAATGCAAAACAACCAAGTCAGTTCTCCCACCGTGTTACAGAACTGGCGACTCTGCTGGGGATTATTTTAAAAGTGGGGTTACCTTAGGGCTAGATCACATTTACTTTCTTTCAATGTTTGATTTGTTTGCTTTACATTTTGGTTCTTTGTTTGGGTTTGAATCCTCTACCCGGATTTGGGATACCTTATAGGTAAGTAGCAATACATTATGGAAACTGTGTGGAGTATACCGACATAGTCTAAGAAATAGCTACATTAGTGTGACATATTTGTAGTTACCGGTATCCCTTGAGTAGTCAAGGAGAATACGGGGCCGTTGAGTGATTTCATGAAGCACTAACTAACTTCTAGAACCTTTACTTGACCAACTTGGCCATTAAAACGTAGTGAGATGACCGACATTGGTGTAGTCCGAATTTGGTAGATATTCGATACTACACTCATTGAGGTTTAGTGTTTTGGGATATTTCGGTCGCCATTAAAGAGGCTTGCGCTGAAACAATGCCCGAGAAAACAAACCAGTGATATTAAGCTCCCTTAGAACCCAGTTACTATTGCTAGAACAGGTTTGAGTCAACTAAACTTCAAGAGGGTACTTACCTATGAGACTCCATGCAAGCCTAAACCTAAGGACTTTTTTGTTTTTTTTGTATATATTTACTTGTGCATAACATCATAAACATCATATCATCTTACTCATACTCACTAACCATTTCAAGGATTTTTGGGACTTATCTTAGTTATGTTTTGTAGGACACGAATTCTATTTGCAGTAAAACCATTCAAGTCAATATCATAAGGATCCCTCCTCGAATTAAAGAGTTAGCATCAAGGTTCCTGAGAATTCTCCATTTACCGAAATACATTGTCGCATCCTAAACTTGGTTACCTCCAACACGGATGAAGATATGATGAAGGTGCTCTTCCAATTCTTTGATCCTCTACACCATTGCTTCACATTTCCCGATTATCAACTTGTGCTAACTTTGGAAGAATTCTCCTAACTCTTGAGGATTCCCATTCTCAATCAACTACCCTTCAATGGTACAGAAAGAGATACAAAACCAGAAGAGATTGCTCAAGCCCTACAATTGCAACAATCTGATGTTACAACTAATTGGGAAACAAGGAGTGGTGTCAAAGGTTTCTTAGCCAAGTTCTTCTTTGAGAAAGCTCAAAACTGTTGGAACTCATTGTACTTGCAAGCTTTTGAAGAAATTGTGGCTCTCCTAATCTATGGGATGGTTTTGTTTCCAAATTATGACCAACTCATAGATGTAAACGCCTTCAAAATCATCATGTCTCGTAACCCGATTCCTACTTTGTTAGGATACATCCTACATTCTTTTCACACTCGCACTATGAGGAAAAGGGGTATTCTCATGTGTTGTACTCCTCTCTTGGCAAGATGGTTTATTTCACATCTTCCCCAATCTGTATTGAAGAACGAGCAAGGTTCAAGGTGGTCACATAGGTTGATGACGCACAGACATTCAGATATTCATTGGTGTTCCCGATATATGGAGCATGTTACTATCATCGACCATTATGGAGAATTCCCTAATGTCCCCCTACTTGGAATTAGAGGAGGTATCGCTTACAATCCCTTATTGGCCTTACGACAGTTAGGTTACGCCCGAAGGGATGGTCCCCATGAGATGCTTATTCAAGGGTTGGTATTTGACTACGAGAATGACGATCAAGGTTACCTCCAGAGGTTTATCCGAGCTTGGAGGATGATGAACAAGGTAGATAGCAAGACACTGGGGCACAAGAGTTCCATCCCTCTTGAGCCTTATCTCAAATGGGCACGAGATCGTGCTCAAAGTCTTATGATGCCTTACCCCTCCATTCTCCCGGTTATCATAGAACCTATTATGGAAGGAGACGTCCCATACACTATCCTTCATCCTGACATGCCCACCTCTCTCGAAGGCTTGAAAAGGGATTGGATACAACTTAAGGGGGAGTGAGAAACTTTCGAGGCCCAATTCTACGCTAACAAGAAGAAAGTTCTGGAACTCACCAAGCAGCTTCATAAGGAGAAGAGTCTGAACGCCTACATTGCACCAAAGAGGATGCGCTCAACTTTTCTATCTTAGAGTTTTTGTATTTCTTTGTAAGCCCAAAGAGGCATGATGTACTCAAACTGTTATTTATTAATATAACGTGTGTTCCTTTTTTAAAAATAAATTTAAATCTTGAATTTCCTTGAAATCATTGCATATGCATCTTCATTCATCATAACACAAACAGGTTTCTTACAACAAGTCTCCTTATCTTTCTACTATTTATTTCAGTAAGATGGATCTTGATTAGAGGGTAAAAGATCTCCAATTGCAGAACGCTCAATTTCAACAAATGTTTTTGACTCTGGCCAAAGGACAAGAGGATTTGAAAACTTTGCTAATCAAAGAAAAGAAGAAGAAGGCGAAGAAATAAACCGGTGTTTTGAATATAGGAAGAAGGTTCCCAGGGCCAGCCAGATGGACCCTAGACTTTGCAACATCATCAGGTGAAAAGGATAACCAAGAAGGGAAAAACAAGGAAGTGATTGACCATCCAGAATCTGAAGAGGAAGAAGAGGATGATTACTCTGAAGAGCAATATCCTCCAGCTGATGAGAAGTACAAGCATTTGGAAGAGCGTCTAAGTGCAATGGAGATTCAGAAAGTGCCTGAGCTAGACTTTGAAGAGTTGGGTTTGGTATTTGGGATTGTTATCTGTGATACGGTGGGAAGAACTGACTGTTTTTTTTTTTGGAATGCTGGTTTGCGTTTTGCGTTTGTTTTCACAATGTCGCGGTAAGCAAGAGTCGCCACCGACTTTTATTTTATCCAACAAGGAAAGGAAAAAAGCACAGAAAAAATCCTTTTTCGAGATATTTCTCGGGTACGGGGGGTAGATTATAGAAAGGGAAGGTATTAGCACCCTTTCTATCCGTGGTTATCCACGACTCTTAGGTACTTGCTCAATTGGTTTCAAAATTATTTTCTTTGTTCTTGTGGGTTTGAAAAAGTTTTTGTTTTAAAACTTCGATTTAACTCTTGCTTCTGTCCTCAAGAGTGTAATGAAGTGTTTTGAAAACTTTGTTCGAAAAGGAGTGTAAGTGTGAAAAAAGTTTTATTTTTGAAAGAGCAAGTATCTAAGAACTATCTACCTACTCGAAAAAGGAATCGTTCTAGGCTAATTTCCTTTAGATAATGCTATCCTACTATTGATGAGTAGGTAGCACCGTCGTTGGAGTTTGAAGGGTCAATTCGAATGGGACGTACGGTCACTAAAGCAATGTTAGGATTCCTTAGCGGTAATCCTAATGTCTTAGATCATTTGTTTGAGGCAACAATATATGAGGCAACCATTTCGAGGCGACTATGATCTTTTAGACAAGAGGACGACCTCTAAAACGACCTATACTTAATGACCGTGTACGGAGGCAACCAAGTGGGGTGTACCCTAGGAGTGCGCATGTGCGAGTGATTCAATTTCAAGATTATTTATCTTTGCACATTTTAGGGTGATCTAACTGTTTTGAACATTACATACATTCTTGTCATGCATCCCTATATCATACATCTAACAGTTAATATTGTGAAGAATTTAAAGTGCGGAAATTAAACTACACTATTACAAGGCTTCGGGTATTTACATAGCCAAAAACAAACCATTTGAAAATAAAGCGATAAATGAAATAAACGTCCTAATTAAACTATTACAAACCGTGGGCAGTTACATCAATATGAATAAAAATAATAATAAAGCGCGCGATGAAAATTAGAACAAGTGCGAACTAGGGTTTTGACCCTTCTATCCTAATTAAAAGAGAAAAAATGTTTTTGTTGTTTTTAATAAAATAATTAAGTTTTCTAAATTAAATATGCAATTAATTAGTTAATTAAATAAATTAATAAAAATAATTACATGGCTTATTTTGGTTTTTTTGATTATTTTTTAAGAAAAAAGAAAAATATAATTAAATTAGAAATAAAAACCTAATTATTCTAATTAGTTTTAATTATTTATAAAGCAAATTAAAGTTGTTCTAGAATTAAATCTAATTAATTTAGTTAGTGTTTATTAATAAAAATAAAAGTACTAAAATTTTATTGGATAAAAAAAGTATTTTTATGATTTTTTGATTAAAAAAAAGAAAATTAATTCATTGGTTAGAAATTAATTAAATAAGATAAATAAGTAAACTGAAATAAATAAAAATGTGAGAGAAAGAGAGAATGGGCCCTTTTTTTGGAGGTGCTGAAAGCATTTTTGTAGACCCATTAGAAGCTGACCCAATTGACTTTTTCTTATCCAGTACACGCGTGTTGACCTGGCTCATGGTGTACCTTTGAAACTTGATCACCAGATCTGGCCATCTGGCCATCTGACGCTTTGATGGTGAGGGAGTATGGTAGACATCAAGCCTGAGCGTGCACATAATTTCCTGAAAAATAACAAGAAAACATAAAATGCTGGAGGCAGGGATCGAACCCCTGACCTCCAGCCTTGGAATGCCTTGAACGCTGAGGTGTCTACCACTGCACCATGTTGTTTTATTTGTTCTGATAACACAAAGAAATAATAATATAATAAAACAAAATCCAATGGTCGGTAAATAAAAAACGCGCAAATATTTTGAATGGTCCAATGGGAACGTGACACGCATCGTCCCTGACCTCCAACCGTGGCTAAAAAATACAACCACCTATACCAACGGATAGAGGTCCGTCGCTACAACCTTGCTCATCTCCAAAATCTTACACAGGCCACAAAAATGGACTCTAAGACCATGGTTGGATTCGTGACAAACTCCTAATCACAATCATGTCCTTCATGCGGACCAGTTGCACCTGAAATGAAACCCCCTAAAACCAAATGTAGAACCCTAGCAATGGCGTTTCACGATACAAAGCATATAAATAAAATTGGTTATTATAAACAGTTTGCAAATAATGTGAGGATTACAAATATGTAGTTATTTCATTCAATGGATGCAAGAATCTGGAAATACGAAATCAAGAACATAGCTATGTTACGAAGGACTTACAGTGCACTAGGAGGTCTAGAAACGCTTGGTTTGGATTGGGTTAGCTTCTGGAGATGGCCAGCAATCGATTGAGATAACTCTTAAGCCCTGAAAATGTATCTAACTTTGATTTCAAAGTCACACTTTTTTGTGTTTTTTGCAAAGTGAGTTCTGCCTCCTCAAGTGATTTGCCACCTTAATTCTCGTTCCTTTTGCTTTCTTATGTAATGTGCATTGTATTAGGGTAACAAACTTTGTCCAAATCTTGCCCTATCAATGCTCTTGAATTTGATTTGATTCTTCCATTAAAACTTTACAAACTTGGCCTAAATCCAATCTCCTTGTGCCTAATGCCCTTGATACGAATTTGATTGTAATGCTAGGTGTATTTGGAGCCTAAAACAACCAGAAAATCATTTGTTATCAATGCCTTAGATTTTATGTGATTTTATTTGATTTAAAATGAATTAATTCAAATAAAAATCAAATTAAATAATAAAAATGAGATATTGACACATGTCCGAGGCTAGAGCACGTGGGAAACAATGCAAACTCAAATCAAGTGAAAAAGAATGGGCCCATTTGGCAAAATTTGAAGTTTTGGGGATAGTTGACTTTTGGCAATTTTGCAAAAAAGTCCAACTTCAACAATGCATAAATTTTTCAATTTTGAACCTTTGGAGGTGTTATTGGAATTTATAGAAAGCATGAGATGTCCTATAACCAACCCTTTTGGTCTCATCTCATTTTGATATTCCATTCTCAAGTTAGAAGCTTTGACAAAAAAGGTATTTTTTTGTTGACTTTCAAAAATGACCTATAATGTCAAAATTCATAACTTCTTGTAAGTGAATTTTTTGATCTTGGGCTATGAAGATGGATTGTATGGAATTGCATCCTCTTCAAAATTAGCTTTGGATGGTCCATTTCTCATAAAGTATGAGAAAGTTATGCTTGGTCAAAGTTGAGTTGACTTTTCCTACAAAACCCTAATTTAGCAACTTTTGAATCTTGATGAATTTTGAGCAATCCTTGATGAATCATGATCAACCCTTGATAAAATGATGAAATATCCTTCAAAATGATAATGTTTACAAAAAAATCTTGAAGTTTGACTGTATTTGGGTCACAGTTGACTTTTGCCCTAGCACAGTCGATTTTTGGACCTTTTGAGCCATTGAGTGAGCAAAATTCCTCTGCAAGGCTTGAAACTTGATATGGATGATCTTGAGAACATCTTAGGACATTGGTGAGCACTTGGGGTCCCTTGGACTCAAGGATCTTGATGCAACACCAAACTCTAATTTGGGGTAGACTGCCTTAGGAGAGAGCTTGTCTGACCAACCCTTGAGCAACCTTGAGTAACTTAGAGATTTTTCTTGCAATGTTTAGAGAAATATGGGAGGGAAAATTTTGGGGTACAACAGCTGCCCCTGTTCAATCTTCTTAAACCTGAGGATGTAGATTGGATTTCGTGCCTTTCGTGATCTGAAGGTGGAAGAGGATTGAACACTAGAGTGCCCAGAAATGTGCACTCGCATGAAGTGGTAGTTTCTTTGTGATGTCGGGAATGGGCTTACAGATGCCATTTGGAGATTGCTGACAAGGAGGATGGGCTTAAAGATGTCATCTGAAGGAGTGTCGATCGCATAAGAGATTCCTTAGCGAGAGCTTGTATACCTGTTGGTTGAGGAAGATTACGCTGGGGAAGTCTGATCTTTGTTGAGATTTAGGAACTTGTCCGTAATTCAACTGAGGTGTCGAGATTTAGGAACTTGCCCGTAATTCAATTGGGGGGAAACATCTTCATCGATATTTAAGAACTCGCTTGTAATTCAACTGAGAAAACTTCTCTGCTAATATTTAAGAACTCGTCTGTAATTCAACGAAGGAACTTTGTCGAGATTTAGGAACTTGCCCGTAATTCAACTGGGGGGAAACATCTTCATCGAGATTTAAGAACTCGCCAGTAATTTAACTGAGAAAACTTCTATGCTGAGATTTAAGAACTCGTCTGTAATTCAACAGAGGAACTTTGTCGAGATTTAGGACTTCGTCTGTACCTCAACTGAGGAAAACTCTGTTGAGATTTAAGAACTTGTCAATAATTCGACTGGAGGGAAACATCTTCATCGAGATTTAAGAACTCGCCCGTAATTCAATTGAGAGAAATTCTCTGTTGAGATTTAGGAACCTGTCTGTAATTCGACGAAGGAACTTTGTCGAGATTTAGGATCTTGTCTGTAATTCAACTGAGAAAAACTCTGTTGACATTTAAGAACTTGTCAGTAATTCGACTTGGGGGAAACATCTTCATCGAGATTTAAGAACTCGCCCGTAATTCAACTGAGAAAACTCTGCTGAGATTTAGGAACTCGTCTGTAATTTGACGGAGGAACTTTGTCGAGATTTAGGACCTTGTCTGTAATTCAACTGAGAAAAACTCTATTGAGATTTAAGAACTTGTCAGTAATTCGACTGAGATAAAATCTTCATAGCTTTGAATTTTATGAGAATTTAACTGCATCCTTCCTGAAAGGTAAAGGTTAGCTGTATGTAATGCATGATATATATCAAGCAATGATGTTATCAAAATAAATGAGATTGTGTTGTATGATGCATATATGCGTGTGTCATGATGTATGGGAATGTAATGTTTTTAGCTGGGGAAAATAAATCCCGGACAGCTGATGGATAGAAGAGTTGAATGCTTCGCTTTCCCTGGGGATGGCGAATGAAGATGACTGTGAGAATAAATCCTGCAAGAGAGGATAACTCCATTGGGGAATAAGCTGATGAGGAGATTACTCTGTGGGGAAGAGATGCTCTGTAGAGGATTCCACTGATAAATTCCGCTGGGGATGAATTATCGTTGCTGGTGATACTAAAACCTGTTGGGAATTGAATTTCTGTTTGTGAAGGGAATGAACTCCGCTGGGGATGACTTTTTCAATAGCGACCTTACTGGGGATAACCTTTTAGGCTCTACCAGGGAGAATCTTCCAGAGTCTACTAGGGATGATTCTCCAAACTTCACTAGGGAAACTTTTTCAGACTGCGCTGGGGAAACTTTCCAAACTCCACTGGGGATATTTTATACTCCGCCGGGGATAATAAGACTTTTCAGTGCTGATGGTAGATAAGCTCTGCTTGGGGATAATATTACCGATTCATTCGCGGTTGTGAGTCTCAGCTGGGGAGAGCTAACATTACTGCCTTTTCTTACTCTGTGGGGAGTGAAAGTATTTCAGCCATATTTTTCAGCTGAATTTACCTTGTACCTGGTGAACAAAGCAACTGTACAGTTTGGACAATTCTTATTTTCCCCTGTTTCTGATATTACAAGTAATGGTCTTCTGTTTCGTATGTAAATATTCATGAGTAGCAATTAATGTCAAATGCATATATCAAAAATGAACATTGGACGTTCTTTGCAAAACAAAACAGATAAAGGAAAAACAGTCTGAAATTTCTTTGAAAATGAATTGTATTGACTTTGAAGTTTGGCCTGTAAATAGGCGTTTTTTATACAAGAGGTTGACGTCCTAGCAAGAGAACACCGCCGAACAAATAGAATTTATACAATTTTTTGAAAACAAGGAAAAACAACTATGTGAATAATCCCACTGGGTTTAAACTCTGATATTGCCTTTATGTCCCCGAGCATCTCATCACTTTGCTACTTGGTTGAAGGTAGATCAGATTGTTTAGTGCCATCCGAGCTTGATAGTCGATACTGAAGTCTGGTCGCAAGGTGATCCAATGAGACATAGTGTTACGCTTTGATCCCTAATTTTTGCCTGGACCGCCCTTTCGGGTTTTCAGTCCACCGGGATACCCTTTTTTTCCCAAGCCGCCTTTTCAGGTTTTCGACTTGCCGAGTGTACAGATTTTTCATGTTCATCCCTTATTTTTGCCCGAACCCTTTTGGTTCGCCGGGAAGCCCTTAGTTTTTCCTAGGCCAGTCAACCTAGCGGGTCTTTGATTATGCGTAGTATTTTTTCACTATGTCTGCATTGACGGGGTGTGGAAGGTCATCACCATCCATGGTGGTTCGAATCATAGCTCCTCTTGAGAAAATGTTCTTAACCACAAATGGCCCTTCGCAAGTAGGGGTCCATTTTCCCCTGGGATCACCTTGTGGCAGGATGATGCGCTTGATAACCAGGTCCCCAACTTGATACTCTTGTCGTCTAACTTTCTTGTTAAATGCCTTGATCATCCGTTTTTGATACGTTTGACCATGAAAAATAGCAGTAAGTCTCTTCTTGTCGATTAAATTCAGCTGATCAAGCCGGGTCTGAATCCAGTCATCTTCGCTCAACCCTGCATCCTTCATAATCCGAAGAGAGGGTATCTAAACTTCAATGCGCAAGACGACCTCCATGCCATAAACCAAGGAATAGGGTGTTGCCCCAGTTGACGTCCGCGCTGAAGTACGATACCCATGAAGAGCAAATGGTAACATCTTGTGCCAATCTTTGTATGTCACTGACATCTTCTGCACAATCTTCTTAATTTTCTTATTAGCCGCTTCTACAGCCCCATTCATCTTCGGCCGGTAAGGAGAAGAGTTGTGATGCTGTATTTTGAGCTGCTTGCAGAGCTCGGTGATCATCTTATTATTGAGATTTGTACCATTGTCCGTAATGATCCTCTCTAGTACACCATATTGACAGATCAGATTGTGCCGAATAAACCGTGCCACGACATTCTTAGTTACGGTAGCAAAGAAAGCTACTTCAACCCACTTCGTAAAGTAATCAATAGCTACCAGGATGAAACAATGCCCGTTAGATGCCGTAGGTCTGGTCTCGCCGATCATGTCAATGCCCCACATTGCAAAACGCCACGGAGCTGTCAATATGTTCAGAGGTACTAGAGGTATGTGCACTTTATCAGCATAGACTTGTCACTTATGACAGGTCTGAGAATGCTGATAACAGTCAGCGTCTATTGTGGACCAATAATATCCTGCCCGTAGGATTTTCTTTGCCATGGTGTGTCCACTGGAATGAGTTCCGAAACTACCTTCATGTAACTCTGCCATGATCCTTTCTGCCTCATTCTTATCCACACATCTCAGTAAGGTTGAATCATGGTTACGCTTGTAAAGAATGCCATTGTTGATGAAGAACTTCTCCGCGAACCTCCTCAAGAACTTCTTATCATTAACAGATGCACCCTCGGGGTATTCCTGGGCCTCAAGATACCTCTTTACTTCATGAAACCAGGTTCTATCTGCTACCTCTTCAGTCTTAATGTCACAGCAATATGCGGGTTTGACCAACCTCTCAATGGTAATCTGGGGAGCCTCATTGTCCCATCTGACCTTGAACATAGAAGACATCGTAGCCAGTGCATCCGCTAACTGATTCTCCTCTCTAGGGAAGTGTTCAAAAGTTATCTCCTCGAAATGTGGAAGCAGCGTCAACACATACTCCTTGTAAGGTATAAGATTTGGGTGTTTCGTATCCCACTCGCCTTTGATCTGACTACTTAATCCTTAGGTCAATAGCTGCTCGAAGACCCATGATGCATGCCTCATACTCCGCCATGTTGCTGGTGCAGTTGAAACATAGTCGGGTAGTGAACGGAGTATGAGAGCCTTCAAGAGATATGATCACGGCACCAATGCCATTACCCAAAGTGTTCGAAGCTCCATTAAAGTACATAGACCATTGGGATCCCTGCTCAGGTCCTTCATCCGGTCCAGGTGTTTCACAGTCAGTCACTATGATGATATTCTCATCTGGGAATTCAAAGTTCATAGACTGGTAATCGTCTACTTCCTGATGTGCCAAATGATCTGCCAACACACTTCCCTTGATAGCTTTTTGAGTCGTGTATTGGATGTCATACTCAGTCAAGATCATCTGCCATCTTACTATTCTTCCGGACAAGGTAGGCTTTTCGAAGATATACTTGATTGGATCCATCTTCGATATTAATAGAGTAGTGTGAGTCAGCATATACTATCTCAGTCGGCGAGCAGCCCATGCCAAAGCGCAGCAAGTTTTCTCAAGCAATGAGTATCGAGTCTCGCAGTCGGTAAACTTTTTGCTAAGGTAATAAATAGCATGCTCTTTTCGGCCAGACTCGTCATGCTGCCCCAGCACGCACCCCATTGAATTATTGAGTACTGTCAAGTATATGATCAGAGGTCTCCCTTCAACTGGAGGCATCAGAATAGGTGGCTCTTGGAGATACTCTTTGATCCTTTCGAAAGCGGCCTGACATTCATCGTTCCATCTTAGCACTTGATCTTTCTTCAATAACTTGAGGATTGGCTCAGAAGTACCAGTCAGGTGTGAGATGAATCGGGAAATATAGTTCAGACGTCCCAAAAAGCCTTTGACTTCTTTTTCTGTTCGGGGAGCTGGCATTTCCTGTATAGCCTTCACCTTTCCAGGATCCACTTGAATACCTTTATCACTTACGACGAAACCCAACAGCTTACCAGATCTCACCCTGAAAGTGCACTTGTTCGGGTTTAACCTCAGCCTGTACAACTTCAACCTGTCAAATAGCTTCTGAAGATGGTCAAGGTGTTCTTCCTCAGTCTGGAACCTTGCAATCATGTCGTCAACGTATACCTCAATCTCATGATGAATCATGTCATGAAACAGAGCGACCATGGCACGCTGATACTTTGCCCTAGCATTCTTCAATCCGAAAGGCATGACCTTGTAGCAAAAGGTACCCTATTGAGTAACGAAGGTTGTCTTCTTCATATCTTCGAGAGCCATCTTAATCTGATTGTAACCGGAGAAACCATCCATAAATGAGAAACCCTTATGATGTGTGGTCTTGTCAACCAGAACGTCGATATGAGGCAGAGGGAAATCATCCTTGGGGCTTGCCCTGTTCAGATCCCTATAGTCAACACACATTCGAACTTTACCATCCTTCTTCGGCACAGGAACCACGTTTGCCACCCACTGTGGGTAAGAAGTAACTGCTAGAAAATCGGCGTCAAACTGCTTCATCACTTCAGCCTTGATTTTCTCAAACATCTCCGGGCGCATTCGACGAGCTTTCTGTTTCACTGGAGGATAGTCTTCCTTGGTAGGCAAGCGGTGAACCACGATATCAGTATCCAACCCAGGCATATCTTCATAAGTCCAGGCAAAGATCTCAACATAGTCATGCAGCATCTGAATCAACCGTTGCTTAATACTATGCTCCGGATTTACACCGATCTTGAATTCTTTCTTATCTACCTCTGTACCCAAATTTATTGTTTCCACTGGCTCTTCATGCGGCTGTATGGCCCTTTCTTCCTGAAGTAACAGTCTAGCAAGTTCACCAGGAACTTCACAATCATCTTCATCTTCGTCTTCGGCTAAGTTGATTGGACTTTCGAAGTCATAACCGGTAGTAGCAGAGTCGTTATCAGTGGGATCCAGAGTGGATGTAGACCTGTATATGTGAGTGTGTGTAAAATAGCTGTTTTGCAATGTATAATAAAAGAAAAACAAGGAGCGCAAAATTTTGAAATGCAAGAAACGTCCAATGCTTTTATTAATGACATATGAAAATGACACACATAAAGCCCTCACAAACAAAGCCACAGTGTCTCGGGTAAGGCACCGGGCCGTAAAGTTTAAAAGTGTCTATTACAAATTCAAAACAAAAGTCTCATTACTGGGTAATAAAAGAAATTGGGACGAAGTCCTTTGCCGTCCCATTGCTTGGTCCACAATCAGTAGTTGGGTAGATCCAACTGTTAAACTCAGACTCTTCAACATCGTCTTCAATGGCATTCACTCCTGAATTGCTGAAAAACAGGGGAGGTCCTCCGATCCGTGCATGCTGAACAGCCTTTTGAGCTTCTGCAGTGAAACCCAAACCAAACTTGTTAGTCTTATGTGCAAAATCAGGGAGTTGGCCCCAATTTGCACACCCACCTTTCTCAACAACAGCCCGGGCATCCTTGAGGGAAGCCATCTTCATTGGAGGATCTTCAGTAACAATTTCGGTTGATGCCAGCGTCTGGGGAACCTCTTCAAAATTTTGAAACGGGGTCTCAATGAACTCCCCATCCATCTCTACATATCGGAAAGAGTTGAGGTGGCTCACCATGTACTCCTCTTCTCCTTGCACTGTCACAATTTTCCCCTTCACTGGGTACTTTAGCATCTGGTGGAGCGTAGAAGTGACTGCCCCAGCTTTGTAGATCCACGGGCGACCCAGCAAACAAGAATAAGAGGGAAGAATATCCATCACATGGAATGTAGATGCGAATATCTGAGAACCAACCTTAATCGGAATATCCACTTTTCCATGTACTATCCTTTTGGACCCGTCAAAGTCCCTAACAACAATGTTACTCGGCTTCAGCTCCAACCCTTCACAGTCTAACCGGTCCAAAGCTTTCTTGGGTAAAACGTTCAATGAAGATCCAGTATCCACCAATACATGAGCTAGAGTAGTGACCTTGCACTCGATGGAGACATGCAGGGCATCATTGTGATTCTTCCCCTTAGCAGTCAAGTCTGCGTCGGAGAAACCCAACCCATCATCTATTGTCAGACTAGCCATGCAATCTTTAAACCGATCAGCTGAGGTCTCCTGCGGTACGTGCGCAGTTTTCAGAAAAGCAATCAGAGCCTTAGCATGGGCCTCTAAACATAGCAATAGAGACAACATAGAGATCTTTGATGGGATTTACCCCAGCTGTTCGACTACATTGTAGTCGCTTTTCTTGATGATCTTTAAGATTTCCTCTATCTCCCGTCTGAGGCATCAACAGTAATTTTCTTCGGTGCCTCCATCCGGGAAGGCTCACCGGTGGTCCCTTTGCCCCGAGTGTCAGATGACTCGGTGACAGGGGTAAGAATTGGAACTTGAACAGGGACAGTAGCAGATGTACTGGCCGGTGTAAAAACAACAGGCTTCCGAACAGTTGGTGGAGAGATCTCAAGGGAGAAAAGCCTTCCGCTGCGGGTGACTTTACTAGATCCAATAATATTGCTAACGTCGGTATCAACCTCTTCAGCATTCAAAACTTGTTTAACCCCATGATAATACACGTCAGCCCCATAATGCCACAGAACAACTTTATCTGATGTATAGGGGATAGGCCCAGGAACAGTAATAATCAAAGGAGCAATTCTCGGAACAGATGTAATTCTAACAGGCTTTCTCGAGGAAGCCTTGGAAGAATTGTCGAAAATGGTGATTATAGAAATTTTTTCAACAGGAACCAAAGGAACAATAGTCTTTTCAAACAGAATTTCTTTGTTATCCATCAGGCGTTGGACACCTGACTTCAAAAGATGGCAACCAGTAGGTAGGACGGCACACAGATGGCAACCTTCACCACATCCAGGAAATAAACCGGCTAACAGAAGGTTCTTCTTCAGAGTCACTAATGGAGTAGCAATGTCTTTCAAAGAAACCACAAACGAGTCTTCATCTACAGTATTCACTCCATGCTTGGGCATAGGAGCAGTCACAACATTAGGCCTTTCAGGCGCTTCGAACTCAATCTCCTTAGCATCAATCAAGTCATGTACCTTATTCTTCAGGACCCAACAATCATACATATCATGCCCCGGGCTATCAGAGTGGAAAGCACAGCGGGCGTTTGGATTGTACATCGGTGATGTTGTATTGGGATTCTTCGGGGCCTCCTTCGGAATCACCAAGTTGGTCTTCAATAACTGCGGCAGAATCTGAGACAGGGTCATATGAAGCTGAGTGAATTGTCTTCGTGGTCTCTCAACTCTTGGTTGATTGTTGTGTTGTGCGGCAACAGTTGGTCTTGATATAACAACCGCATTGACTACTTCGCGGCGCTCAGGTCTATTATGGCTTTTTAAACTGTAAACTGTATTGGATTCCTTCTTAAAAGGCTTCTTCTCGGTACTTGATGAAGCACCCTTATGTATCTTGCCGCTCTTAATACCGGCTTCAACTCTTTCCCGAATCATTATTAACTCAGTAAAACCTGATGATGAGCTTCCAATCAGATGGTTGAAATACGAACCAGACAAGGTCCCCAGAAACATATCCACTAACTCGCTGTCAGCCAGCGGGGGTTGCACTCTTCCAGCAAGGTCCCTCCATTTCTGAGCGTTTCTTTGAAACCTTCGCTCGCACCCATAGACATACCCTGAAGTTGGGTACGCGTGGGAGCGAGGTCGGCATTGTATTGGTACTTCTTGTAGAAAGCAGCAACAAGGTCTTCCCAATTATGGATACTAGCTCCTTCCAGCTGGTAAAACCATTTAATTTGAGTCCCTGGGAGACTATCTTGAAAGAAGTGGATCCAGAGGTTCTTATCAGCAGTGTATGGATGGATCTTTCTAACATATGAGCAGAGGTGCAGCTTTGGATAAGAAACCCCGTCGTATTTAGAAAAGATTGGTGCTTTAAACTTGTGGGGAATCACCACCCCGGATGACAAACCCAGATCACCAAAGTCCAATCCAGGGACCTTCTGGATCTCTATCGCACCTAACCGGTATTCAAGTTGTTTATACCTATCCTCAGCTGGAGGATACTGGTCTTCGTTAAAGTCAGTCTCGTTTTCTGAAACCACATGTCTAGGAGCCCTCCTTTCTTCTTGGTTTTCTCCCCCTCCAGATGAGTGAGTCAAATCAACCTCTTCTCACAAATTGTTTCAAAATCTGTGACCCATATTCAATAGGATTGTTTTCTTCTTTTTTTTCTTCTTATCCTTCAAGATAAGAGTCTTCAGATCTTGCTGCCCCTTAGCCAAGTTCATAAACATTTCCTGGAATTGAGCGTTATGAGCTTGCAGAGCCTTGATAGCTTGATCAGTTGATGTTTCAGCAGACATGATGTGCTGAAATAAACAGCGAAGAAGATAAGAGACCTGTAATGGGTACCTGTGATGAGGTGCATGGAATGAAATGCGTATGATATGATTTCAAAGACGTCAAGAGATTCAAATTCATAAACCAAAATGAAACACATTTTTATTAGATAAACTTGAAACAATGTTTGATAAATGCCCTTAAGGCGTTACAAGAAAGAAAAACTGAAAAGTAATTCAAAACTAGAAATAATCAAAAGACATCAGCGCTCCCATGGTCGTTTCCCTATGGTGCTGACATAGTCGTTGAGGATCTTCTCATTCTCCAATTGCCTTGTCAACTTCAGGATCTTCCGCTCTTGTTCATGATGCTTTTCTCTGTAAGTATCTCGTTCCTCTCTTAGCTGCATCTAAGACCTCTTTAATGCCCCAATGTCAGTAGGCATGTATGGGATGGAGGATGGTAGGTGGAACCCCTTCTTCATCAGCAACCTCAATAATCACAGGCAAGACAACTTCGTACGACATTCCCAACTTTTAGGCCCATATTCGAACCCATCGGAGGTACGGTTCCATCGGAACAGAGGTCTTCATTCCTAACTCGTGTGGATCAGACCTGTGTACCCTATCCCAAGCTCGTATGAACCTGCGGCGATGCTCGTCACTATCCCCTTGGTAGTCAAAGACAATGCTTGGCATCAGTAACTCATGAGGTCCTTCCCTTCTAGCTCTCCCAAACTGACGTAAGGCCAAACAAGGATTACAGGTAATCCCTCCTTGAATTCCAAGTAGTGGAACATTGGGGTATTCCCCACAGCGATCAATAATAGCTACGTCTTCCATGTCCTTAGTACTCCAGATAATGTCAGTGTGAGCGAGAGACATAATTCTGTAGGCCTAACCTATGCCTTCCTTGTTCTTCAAAACTGATTTGGGGAGGTGAGAAATAAACCACCTCGCCAGCAATGGTGCACAACACATAAGGGTTCCCCGTTTCCGAGCAGTACGGGCATAAAGAAAGTGCAGAATGTCACCTAAGAGAGTGGGTACCGGATTACAGGACATGAAAATCTTCACTGCATTCACGTCGACGAAGGAACCTGAGTTAGGAAACAACACCAAACCATAAATGAGAAGAGCCAGGATATCCTCGAATGCTTGAAAATCCAAACTGTCCCAAAACTGATTAGCCCGATCAACCAAGAACCTAGCCAAGAAGCCCTTTGTCCCACTTTGAGTCTCTCAGTTAGACATTACCTCAGCCTTTGTCAGATGTAGGGCTGAAGCAATATCTTCTGGTCTAAGGACTTTCTCCCAACCTGTAAACGGGGTCTGCTCTAAAATAGAGATATCAAGTAGATCAGAGAACTCCTCCAGAGTAGGGACTAACTGATAGTCCGGGAAAGTGAAGCAGTGGTATAATGGATCAAAGAACTGGCACAAAACACTCAACATCTGCTCATTCATCTTGGAAGTGACCAAACCCAGGAGGTGACCGTGTCTTCTGATAAAGGAGGAAGTATCTGGAACTTTGGAAACCAAATCTTTAAGATGAGTAGGAATCTGTACAAAGCTGATCTGAATAGTGTTTCTACGCATAAGTGGCATGACCTATAAAACAGAACAAAGATGAATCCCCTCTGTCTTTGAAATGGGTTAGTCCAATGCAATATGCATGCAATGTCATGATGTCATGATGTCATGATATAAATGCACCACAAGTATTCACATATAGAAAACATGGTAAGGGCAAACAAGTCACACAGATAGCCCTTAGATTTCAGGCTGGCAAGGAGTTTAGGTATTACCCTCTTTCGGTTTAGTTGGTTTAAAACTGTCCTAGAAATAGTAACCGGGTTCTAGAGGATCTCAATATCACTGACCATCCTCGATCGGTCATAATTCTAGTTTAGCAACCTTTTCTTGCGGTCGGAATCATCGCGAGAGTTTGGTCTCAATGAGTGTAGCATACTACTACTGTTATATGGCCAAGTTGGTCAATTATAGGTTCTAAGGTCAGGTGGTGCTTAATGACCCCTTAGCAGACCCATATTCTCCTCGTTGCGCCACAAGGGATATCGGTACAAACTAAAGTGCCACACCAACGTAGCTACTGCTTCAACCATATCGGTCTACGTCGTACAGTTTCCTCACAGTTTATTGCTACTTACCTAAAAGGTGTCCCCCAGATCCGGGTTAGGATCTATAGTAACTCTGATTCACACCCACAAAGATAAAGCATACAAATCAAGCAATTCAAAACAATATGAACTATTCCTAAGGTACACCCCACTTATAAGCGTCCCCAGCAGAGTCGCCAGTTCTGGCGATACGGTGGGAAGAACTGACTTTTTTTTTTAGAATGCTGGTTTGCGTTTTGCGTTTGTTTTCGCAAAATGTCGCGGTAAGCAAGAGTCGCCACCGACTTTTATTTTATCCAACAAGGAAAGGAAAAAAGCACCGAAAAAAGCACATAAAAAATCCTTTTTCGAGATATTTCTCAGGTTCGGGGGGTAGATTATAGAAAGGGAAGGTATTAGCACCCTTTCTATCCTTGGTTATTCACGGGCTCTTAGGTACTTGCTCAATTGTTTTCAAAATTGTTTTCTTTGTGCTTGTGGGTTTGAAAAAGTTTTTGTTTTAAAACTTCAATTTAAATCTTGCTTCTGTCCTCAAGAGTGTAATGAAGTGTTTTGAAAACTTTGTTCGAAAAGGAGTGTAAGTGTGAAAAAAGTTTTGTTTTTGAAAGAGCAAGTATCTAAGAACTATCTACCTACTCGAAAAAGGAATCGTTCTATGCTAATTTCCTTTAGATAATGCTATCCTACTATTGATAAGTAGGTAGCAC
Organism: Vicia faba; assembly: GCA_948472305.1. Taxonomy (NCBI): domain Eukaryota; kingdom Viridiplantae; phylum Streptophyta; class Magnoliopsida; order Fabales; family Fabaceae; genus Vicia; species Vicia faba. The sequence continues at coordinate 719,913,471 of OX451741.1, read as the reverse complement.
CGTCGTTGGAGTTTGAAGGGTCAATTTGAAAGGGACGTACGGTCACTAAAGCAATGTTAGGATGCCTTAGCAGTAATCCTAATGTCTTAGATCATTTATTTGACGCAATAATATCTGAGGCAACCATTTCGAGGCGACTATGATCTTTTAGACAAGAGGACGACCTCTAAAACGACCTATACTTAACGATCGTGTACGAAGGCAACCAAGTGGGGTGTACCCTAGGAGTGCGCATGTGCGAGTGATTCAATTTCAAGATTATTTATCTTTGCACATTTTAGGGCGACCTAACTATTTTGAAGTTTACATACATTCTTATCATGCATCCTTATATCATACATCTAACAGTTAATATTGTGGAGAATTTAAAGTGTGGAAATTAAACTACGCTATTACAAGGCTTCGGGTATTTACATAGCCAAAAACAAAACCTTTGAAAATAAAGCGATAAATGAAATAAACGTCCTAATTAAACTATTACAAACTGTAGGCAGTTACATCAATATGAATAAAAATAATAATAAAGCGCGCGATGAAAATTAGTTAGAGTGCGAACTAGGGTTTTGACCCTTCTATCCTAATTAAAAGAGAAAAAATGTTTTTGTTGTTTTTAATAAAAGAATTAAGTTTTCTAAATTAAATATGCAATTAATTAGTTAATTAAATAAATTAATAAAAATAATTACATGGCTTATTTTGGTTTTTTTGATTATTTTTTAAGAAAAAAGAAAAATATAATTAAATTAGAAATAAAAACCTAATTATTCTAATTAGTTTTAATTATTTATAAAGCAAATTAAAGTTGTTCTAGAATTAAACCTAATTAATTTAGTTAGTGTTTATTAATAAAAATAAAAGTTCTAAAATTTTATTGGATAAAAAAGTATTTTTATGATTTTTTGATAAAAAAAAGAAAATTAATTCATTGGTTAGAAATTAATTAAATAAGATAAATAAATAAACTAAAATAAATAAAAATGTGAGAGAAAGAGAGAATGTGCCCTTTTTTTGGAGGTGCTGAAAGCATTTTTGTAGGCCCATTAGAAGCTGACCCAATTGACTTTTTCTGATCCAGTACATGCGTGTTGACCTGGCTCATGGTGTACCTTTGAAACTTGACCACCAGATCTGGCCATCTGGCCATCTGGCGCTTTGATGGTGAGGGAGTATGGTAGACATCAAGCCTAAGCGTGCACATAATTTCCTGAAAAATAACAAGAAAACACAAATTGCTGGAGGCAGGGATCGAACCCCTGACCTCCAGCCTTGGAATGCCTTGAACGCTGAGGTGTCTACCACTGCACCATGTTGTTTTATTTGTTATGATAACACAAAGAAATAATAATATAATAAAACAAAATCCAATGGTCAGAAAATAAAAAATGCGCAAATATTTTGAATGGTCCAATGGGAACGTGACACGCATCGTCCCTGACCTCCAACCGTGGCTAAAAAATACAACCACCTATACCAACGGACAGAGGTCCGTCGCTACAACCTTGCTCATCTCCAAAATCTTGCACAGGCCACATAAATGGACTCTAAGACCATGGTTGGATTCGTGACAAACTCCTGATCACAACCATGTCCTTCATGTGGACCAATTACACCTGAAACGAAAACCCCTAAAACCAAACGTAAAACCCTAGCATTGGCGTTTCATGATACATAGCATATAAATAAAATTGGTTATTACAAACAGTTTGCAAATGATGTGAGGATTACAAATATGCAGTTATTTCATTCAATGGATGCAAGAATCTGGAAATACGAAATCAAGAACATAGCTATGTTACAAAGGACTTACAGTGCACTAGGAGGTCTAGAAACTCTTGGTTTGGATTGGGTTAGCTTCTAGAGATGGCCAACAATCGATTGAGATAACTCTCAAGCCCTGATTCTCGTGCCTTTTTCTTGCTTATGTAATGTGCATTATATTAGGGTAACAAACTTTGTCCAAATCTTGCCCTATCAATGCTCTTGAATTTGATTTGATTCTTCCATTAAAACTTTTCAAACTTGACCTAAATCAAATCTCCTTGTGCCTAATGACCTTGATACTAATTTGATTGTAATGCTAGCTGTATTTGGAGCCTAAAACAACCATAAAATCATTTGTTATCAATGCCTTATATTTTATGTGATTTTATTTGATTTAAAATGAATTAATTCAAATAAAAGTCAAATTAAATAATAAAAATGAGATATGGACACATGGACAAGGCTAGAGCACGTGGGAAACAATCCAAACTCAAATCAAGTGAAAATGAATGGGCCCATTTGGCAAATTTGAAGTTTTGGGGATAGTTGACTTTTGACAATTTTGCAAAAAAGTCCAACTTCAACAATGCATAACTTCTTCAATTTCGAACTTTTGGAGGTGTTCTTGGACTTTTTAGAAAGCTTGATATGTCCTATAACCAACCCTTGTGGTCTCATATCATTTTGATATTCCATTCTCAAGTTATAAGCTTTGACAAAAAAGGTGTTTTTGTTGACTTTCAAAAATGACCTATAATGTCAAAATTCATAACTTCTTGTGAGTGCATTTTTTGATCTTGGGATATGAATATTGATTGTATGGAATTGAATACTATTCAAAATGAGCTTTGGATGGGCCATTTATCATAAAGTATGAGAAAGTTATGCTTGGTCAAAGTTTAGTTGACTTTTCTTGCAAAACCCTAATTTAGCAACTTTTGAATCTTGATGAATTTTGAGCAATCCTTGATGAATCATGATCAACACTTGATAAAATGATGAAATATACTTCAAAATGAGAATGTTGACAAAAAATCTTGAAGTTTGACTGTATTTGGGTCACAGTTGACTTTTGCCCTAGCACAGTCGATTTTTGGACCTTTTGAGCCATTGAGTGAGAAAAATTCCTCCGCAAGGCTTGAAACTTGACATGGATGATCTTGAGAACATATTAGGACATTGGTGAGAACTTGGGGTCACTTGGACTCAAGGATCTTGATGCAACACCAAACCCTAATTTGGGGTAGACTGCCTTAGGAGAGAGCTTGTCTGACCAACCCTTGAGCAACCTTGAGTAACTTGGAGATTTTTCTTGCAATGTTTTGAGAAAAATGGGAGGGCAAATTTTGGGGTACAACGTTATCCCACCAAAGTTCAAGGCACCAGTGTTTGCTAAGTACGACGGCGTTTCGTGTCCCAAGATGCATCTTCGATCTTATTTGAGAAAGATACAGCCTCACACTGCTGACAGAGATTTGTGGTCCCACTTCTTTCAGGATAGTCTATCTGGGACTCAGCTAGATTGGTTCTATCAATTAGAGAGGGACAATATCCACAATTAGGAAGACATGGCTGCTAATTTTTATAAACAGTATCAGTACAACGCAGACCTTGCTCCCACCCGTACTCAACTCCAAAGTCTGGCTATGGGTTCGAGCGAGGGTTTCAAAGACTACGCTCAGAAGTGGAGGTACTTAGCAAGAAGAGTCCAGCCTCCCCTGTCTGACAGGTAGCTAGTAGACATGTTTCTGGGTACCCTGTCTGGTCCTTTCCTTAATCATCTAATTGGAAGCTCCTCAGCCGGATTCACTGAATTAATCTTAACCGGGGAAAGAGTGGGAGCTGGTATTAAGAGTGGGAAGATCCAAAAGGACGCATCCTCCAGTGCCGTGAGAAAACCATTAATTGGGAAGAAATAAGTTGGTGCTACATACCATCAAAGGAATCAGGATATAATTGAACGTAGTCTAACGGTAGGGGCCGTCATGATCCCTAAGCCTACACCTACTCAACAAATGAGTAACCAGCCTAGAACAGAAATATCGGTAAGACAATTTACCTGGATAAATATGACAATGTCTCAAGTCTTGCCACATTTTTTGAGATCTAATCTGGTAACCTTGCGGGAAGCTCCAAAGAATACGAACACTGCCTCTCCTTTTTACAACCCAAACGCCCGTTGTGCTTACCATTCAGAAAGTCCAGGTCATGATACAAACGACTGTTGGGTTTTAAAACACAATGTGCAAGACCTTCTCGAGGAAAAAGAAATTGAATTTGATGCTCCTGAGATCCCAAATGTTATCACCGCTCCTATGCCCAAGCACGACCATGATGTTAACACTGTTGAAGATGATATGTTTGTTACTGTTGTTGATGAGCTTATGACTCCTCTCCTGACCATCAAGAGGAACCTGTTGAAGGCTAGTTTATTTCCGGGCTGTTGCGAAGGCTGCCACCTCTGTTTATCCATACCAACTGGTTTCTATTTATTGAAAGAAGGTGTCCAGCGCCTGATGGATGACAAAGAGATTATTTTTTAAAAGACACCCATTCCAACCATTTCTTATAAGGATGTTTCAATAGTAACCATTTCCGCCAATCCTTCTAGGGTCTCCACCAAAAGACCCGTTAGGATTACATCTGTTCTGAAGGTGACTCCACTGATAATTAGTATGCTCGGGCCAATCCCTTACTCTTCAGATAAAAGTGTCCCCTGGAACTATGGGGTTGACGTCTACTATCACGGCGTCAAGCAAGATTGGCTGGCTGATGAAGACTCGGTTTTTGAGAAGGCTGACCCGGACATCGACAACATTGTGGGAACTAGAAAAATAACCAGAAGCGGAAGAGTATTCTCCCCTGAGATTGCTCCTCCGAAAACTGTTGTCGGTCTTGTGATCATCCCTGCTCTTGTTCCTACTACTATAGTTCCTATGGTAATCCCTACTGACACCCCTATCACCGAGTCGATCGAGACTCGGGGAAAAGGCATTTTGGTTGAACCTGTCCGGATGAAGGCGCAATCAGTATCTATCCCAGAGACCTCCAAGAAGGATATGGAAGAAATTTTGAAAATTATAAAGAGAAGCGACTATAATGTAGTCGAACAACTAGGGCAGACCCCTTCAAAGATCTATATGCTAACTTTACTATTATGCTCCGAGGCTCATGCGAAGGCCTTGATGAAATTTATTAAAACTTCCCATGTGCCACAGGAAACCTCTGCTGACCAGTTCAAAGATTGTGTGGCCAGTTTGACTGCTGATAACGGTTTAGGCTTTTCTGATACTGACCTGACACCTAGAGGAAGGAAACACAACGAGGCGTTGCATGTCTCTGTCGAATGCAGGGGCACTACTTTGGCCCATGTCCTTGTTGATATTGGTTCATCTTTGAATGTGCTGCCTAAGAAGGCTCTGGATAGACTAGATTGTGAAGGTTTGACCTTAAAACCTAGCAACATAGTGGTAAGGGCCTTCGACGGTTCAAAGATAATGGTGCACGGGGAGATGGACATCCCCATTAAAGTTGGAACTCAAACCTTTAATTCAACTTTCTATGTAATGGATATTCACCCTTCCTATTCCTGTTTATTGGGCCGACCTTGGATTCATAACGCTAGTGCCATCACTTCTATATTACATCAAATGTTAAAGTACCCAACCAAGGGAAAAATCATCACTGTCCATGGAGAGGAGGAATATATGGTCAGTCACCTGAACTCCTTCAGATACGTGGAAATGGATGGTGAATTCATCGAAACTTTGTGTCAGCATTTCGAGGAAGTCCCACAAACAGTGGCAGCAACCAAGACTGTTTCCCAAGTCCCGAATATTACCAGACCTCCGCTAAAGATGACTTCTCTGAAATATGCCAAGGCATTAGTCGAAGAAGGTGGGTGTACTATTTGGGGCCAACTCCCGGATATCCCCTACAAGTTTGACAAATTTGGTTTGGGTTTTACATCAGGAGCCTAGAAAGCTGTTCGCCATACTCGTGTCGGGGGACCACCTTTGCGGATCAGCAACCATGGAGTCAACACAGTGGAGGATAATGATGACGGCTGTGACCTGGAAGAATGGATTTTCCCAACTATCAGCAGAGGACTCAACAACTGGGAAGCCAAAGATTTTTTCCCAATTACTTTTATCCAACAATAATTGTTTTTAAATTTTTGTCGGACTTATAATAATTAAATAATTGAGACTTTTAAAACCTTGTGTCTTACCCGAGGCACAACGGTCCATTTGTAAGGGTTGTTACTTCATTTTCATATGTCATCAATGAATCATGGACGTTTTTGCATGCAAACTTTACTCTCTTTGTTTTTCTTTTTCGACATATTTATTTTTTCAATGATAGTTATGCTCTTACACACACTCACATATCAAAGTGCAGATCCACATCCACTCAGGATCCCATGGGTAACGATTCTTCTATGGCCTATTGTGACTTTGAAAATCCAATCTACCAAGCTGAAGACGAAGGTGAGGAAGATTGTGAAGTGCCAGGGGAACTAGCCAGGTTACTACAATAGGAAGAAAGGACCATACAACCCCAGGAAGAACCGGTTGACACATTTAACTTAGGTACCGAAGAGGACAAGAAAGAAGTCAAGGTAGGTGCCAATCTGGAACCTAGTGTCAAGAAGCGCTTAATTCAGTTACTACATGACTATGTTGAGGTCTTTTCCTGGTCATACAAAGACATGCACGTACTTGACGTTGATATCGTGGTCCATCGTCTACCGACAAAAGAAGACCGCCCTCCGGTAAAACAGAAAGTCTGGCGCATGCGGCCAGACATGTCAGAGAAGATCAAGACTGAAGTCATGAAACAATTCAACGCTGGATTCTTAGACGTCACCTCCTATCCACAATGGGTCGCCAATGTTGTTCCAGTGCCTAAAAAGGATGGTAAGGTATGTATGTGTTTGGACTACAGAGACTTGAATAGGGTAAGCCCCAAGGATAACTTCCCGCTTCCCCACATCGATATTCTGGTTGACAACACCGCACAACATAAAGTATTTTGCTTCATGGATGGTTTCTCAGGCTATAATCAAATAAAAATAGCATTGGAGGACATGGAGAAAACAACCTTCATCACGCAGTGGGGCACATTCTATTATAAGGTTATGCCATTCGGGTTGAATAACACCGGGGAAACTTATCAGCGTGCCATGGTAGCTCTATTTCACTATATGATCCATCACGAAATAGAGGTATATGTGGATGACATGATAGCCAGATCTCAAACTGAAGAGGAACATCTTGACCATTTGCAGAAACTGTTTGAAAGGCTAAAGAAATACAAGCTAAGGTTGAACCCGAATAAATGCACATTTGGAGTGAGGTCCGGTAAACTCCTAGGCTTCATCGTCAGCGGTAAAGGTATCGAAGTGAACCCTGCAAAGGTAAAAGAAACAAAATAAATTCCTGCTCCTTGCACCAAGAAGGAAGTCAGAGGATTCTTAGGACGACTAAACTACATCTCCAGATTCATTTCTCACTTAACCGCTACTCGTGAACCAATCTTTAAATTACTGAAGAAAGATCAAGTAGTCAGATGGAATAATGAGTGTCAAGCTGCCTTCGATAAGATCAAAGAATACCTTCAAGAGCCTCCTGTTTTGATTCTGCCATTCGAAGGAAGACCTTTGATCATGTATCTAACTGTCTTGGAAAATTCAATGGGGTGTGTGATGAGGCCGCATGACGAGTCTGGCCGAAAAGAACATGCTATTTATTACCTGAGCAAAAAGTTTACCGAATGTGAAACCAGATATTCACTGCTCAAGAATACCTGTTGCGCTCTGGCATGGGTTGCTTGCCGGCTAAGGCAGTATATGTTGACTCATACTACCTTATTGATATCCAAGATGGATCCAATTAAATACATATTCGAGAAGCCTATCCTCTCTGGGAGAATAGAAAGATGGCAGATGATATTGACTGAGTACGACATTCAGTATACTACCTAAAAAGAAATAAAGGGCAGTGTGTTAGCCGATCACCTTGCTCATCAGGCTGTGGATGACTATCAGTCCATGAAATTCGAGTTCCCAGATGAAGACATCATGATGGTAAACAATTGTGAAGAATCCAGACCATATGACGTACCTGAACAAGGATCCCGATGGACCTTGGTTTTTGACGGAGCTTCCAACACACTCGGCAATGGCATATATGCTATAATCATATCCCATGAAGGATGCCATACTCCCTTCACTGCAAGACTTTGTTTCAAATGTACCAATAATATGGCAGAATACGAAGCGTGTATTTTTGGTCTCAAAGCTTCCATAGACTTGGGAATCAAGGCCTTAAGTGTATTTAGAGCCTTAGTCATCAGTCAGATCAAAGGAGAATGGGACACGAAGCATCCTAATCTCATCCCCTACAAAGAACATGTGTTGTAATTAATCCCACATTTTGAGGAATTACCTTTGAGCATTTTCCATGAGAGGAAAATCAACCAAAGAACGCGCTAGCCACTATGTCATCCATGTTTAAACACAAGTGGGGTAACGAGGCTCCCAGATCACCATTGAGCGGATGGATAAACCAGCTTACTGTCACGAGATCGACACTGAAGAAGTAGTGGACAAGCCTTGGTTCCATGAAGTTAAGAGGTATCTCAAGGCCCAAGAATATCCGGAGGGAGCTTTAGTCAATGATAAGAAGTTCTTGAGGAGATTCTCTGCTATGTTTTTCCTCAATGATGGCATTTTTTACAAGTGCAACCACGACTTTACTTTGCTTCGTTGCATAGACAAGGTTGAGGCAGACAAAATCATGGCTGGTCTACATGAAGGCACTTTTGGCACTCATTCCAGTGGGCACATGATGGCTAAAAACATCCTACGGGTGGGGTATTACTGGTCTACCATGGAAGCAAATTGCCATCAGCATTCACGAACCTGTCACAAGTGTCAGATCTATGCTGAAAAAGTAAATATGCCTCTAATTCCTTTAAACGTCCTGACTTCTCCATAGCCATTCGTGATGTGGGGCATCGATATGATTGGATAAGTCAAACCTACAGCTTCTAATGGACACCGCTTCATCTTGGTGGCCATTGACTACTTCACGAAGTGGGTTGAGGCGGCTTCTTTCGCTTTTATCACCAAGAATGTTGTGGCCTGATTCATCAAACAGAATATCATCTGTCGGTACGGTATCCCAGAGAGAATCAACACAGACAATGGTACGAATCTCAACAATATTATGATCATTGCACTATGCGTGCAATTCAAGATCCAGCACCATAATTCTTCGCCTTACCGGCCAAAGATGAATGGTGTTGTCGAAGCCGTAAATAAAAACATCAAGAAGATCATACAAAAAATGAAAGTGACCTACAAGGACTGGCATGAGATGTTACCATTCTCTTTCCACGGTTACCGTACCACGGCGTGCACATCAACAGGGGCAACTCCTTTCTCCTTGGTATACGACATGGAAGTTGTTCTACCAATTGAAGTCCAAATACCTTCTATGAGAATCATAAAGGATGCATGTCTGAATGAAGATGAATGGATACAAACTCGGCTTGACCACTTGAACTTGATTGATGAGAAGAGGCTTACGGTTGTCTGTCATGGTCAGATGTACCAAAAACGTATGATCAAGGCTTTTAACAAGAAGGTCAGGCGTCAGGTATATCGGGTTGGTGACTTGGTAATCAAGCATATCATATTTCCACAAGGTGATCCCAGGGGAAAATGGACTCCTACATACGAGGGACCATTTGTGATCAAAAGCATATTCTCTGGTGGAGCAATGATATTAACCACTATGGATGGCGAAGACCTTCCGCACCCTGTAAACACTGACATAGTTAAAAGATACTACGCATGAATAAGGACCCGCTAGGTCGATTGTCCTAGGTAAAAATTAGGGCATCCTGGTGAACCACAAAGGTTCAGGCAAAAATTAGGGAGAAAATACAAAAAAAATCTGTACATCCGGCAAGCTGAAAACCCGAAAGAGCAGCTTGGGAAAAAAAGGGTATCCTGGTGGACTGAAAACCCAAAAGGGCGGTCCAGGAAAAATTTAGGGAATTAAAGTATGATTATGTCCCGTTGGATCACCTTATAGACAACCTTTAGCATCAACTAACAAACTCAAATGGGTCTAATCAATCCAATCAACTTCGGACAAGGTAGCGAGTGGATGAGACGCTCAGAGACATGAAGGCTATAGCAGAATGGGAACCCCATGGGATTATTTAAAATAGCTATCTTTTCTTTGTATCAATTTTCATTTTTTACAGCGACATTCTCTTACTAGAATGTTCGTCTCGTTGTACAAAAATACTTATTCAAGTTAATACAAAGATATCCCTTTGAAAGTGCAAAACTATCTGTTTTTATTTTATTTCTGTGTTTTGTTTGCGAAAACGTCCAATGATTATTGTTGAACATATGAAATTGAACATGATTACTGTTTACAGATGAACAAAAAAAGAGGAACAGAAAATAGAAAGACAATCACTAATGGATTTAAGAAATAGGATAATATCTTTAGACCATTCAACAGAATTCCCTGCAGGTACTTTTCTAAAAACAGCGAAAATTAGGACATCCCACTACAGGATCGCTAATGTATCTCCAAGTGCGCATCCTAATGGTATCAAGTGCTCTCACATCCCCGATGGAACAAAACTACCGGTTACAGCTCCAAAGATTCCCCAGTTAAAGTCGCCCAGTTTCTCAGGATTCCCCAGCAGGATTTCATGAGGTCCACAAGCAATACACGGTGTTTCCGTTTCACAACAGAGTTTATTTCTCTAATAAATGGAAACTCATCCATCGACACTTCAAGATATTGGAGACTTACACTCCTCATTCTCAGCAGTGCTCGGGGATTTATTTTCCCTAACTCCAGCAACACTACGGCATAATAACTAACATGTCCATACATTACATTCATACGTCATAACATTGACAACACAAATGCATACAGTGCAATCTCATTTATTTTAAGAAACAGTAGTATACCATGCATTTCATACATCATGGCATTGCATGCAACTAACCTTTCACCTTTTCAGGAAAGATCAATCAACAGAAAATTATCGTCAAATTTTCAACAAGACAACTACAGATCAATTCCCAAGAAAGTACTAGTCAACTATATACATAACAGATATTTCTTTCAGGCCCCTGCCGGTTCAGTTTAAATCTCTCAACGGTTTGTCCTGATTCTTTCCTGCAGACGTTTTCTCTGGTTCATATAAATCTCTCAATGATTTTTTCTGGTTCTTCTCCAGATCCCTACCGGTTCAGCTTAGATCTCTCAACTATTTATTATGATTCTTTCCCGCAGACGTTTTCTCTGGTTTAGATAAATCTCTCAATGATTTGTTTTGGTTCTTCTCCAAATCCCTGTCGGTTCAGCTTAGATTTCTCAACGGTTTATTCTGATTCTCTCCCGTAGACGCTTTCTCTGGTTCAGATAAATCTCTCAATGATTTGTTCTGATTCTTCTCCAGATCCCTTCCGATTTAGTTTAAATCTCTCAACGGTTTATTCTGATTCTTTCCCGCGGACGTCTTCTCTGGTTGAGATAAATATCTCAATGATTTGTTCTAATTTTTCTCTAGATCCCCGCCGGTTCAGTATAAATCTCTCAACAATTTATTCTGATTCTTTCCTACAGACATTTTTGTTTCAGATAAATCTCTCAACAATTTATTCTGATCTTCTCCAACTACCTGCTGGTTCAGATAAATCTCTCAACGATTTATTCCGATTCTTTCCTAGTAGACATTTTCTTTGGTTCAGATAAATCTCTCAACCATTTATTCTGATTCTTCTCCAAATCCCTGCTGGTTCAGATAAATCTCTTAATGATTTATTCTAATTCTTTTCTAGTAAGCACTTTATCTGGTTCAGATAAATCGCTCAAAGATTTACTCTGATTCTCTCCAGTTAAAGAATATTCAAAACCTCTTTTGGTTCAGTTTAAACCTCTCAACGGTTTATCCTGATACTTTCCAAGTGAATATTTCTGGTTCAGATAAATCACTCCAAGATTTACTCTGATTCTTCCCAGTCAAACAACATACAAGACTTCTTCTAGTTTCAGATAAATCGCTCCAAGATTTATTCCGATTCTTCCCAGTCAAACAACATACAAGATTTTTGCTAGTTTTAGTAACCTTCGGATGGCATATACAAGCCCATCTCCGATAAATCTCCATCATTCCTCCAAATGGCATCTATAAGCCCATTCCCAATTCATCTTCGAGTGCAAATTTTTGCGCACTCTAGTGTTCAATCATCTTCCACCTTCAAGTCACGAATGACAGATCCACCAATCTAACTCTTCAGGTTTAAGAATATTGAACATGGGCAGATGTTGTACCCCGAAATTTTCCCTCTCATTTATCATGTATTTTCTCACAAGATCTCCTTTGGTTCAAGACTGCACTAGGGTTGATCAGCTCAAGACACCTCCTCAAGTACTGATGACTGAAATTAGGGTTTAAGATTTCACAAGGATAATTGAACTTTTAATTCCTTATATGACTTCCATGGATCATTATGGACCCTCAAGATTGCTCATGTTAAGTTTCAAGTCTTGAATCACATTTTTGCTCAGTCAATTAATCAATTGACCTAAAAACCAGTTTTATAGGAGAAAAAGTCAACTATGCCTAATTTATAGTCAAACTTCATAATTTTTATCCATATCAACATTGTGAACTCATATATATCATTTGATCAAGTTTGGACCATAATTCCTCAAGAAATTTGATCAGATCATCAAAAGGGCAAAATGGTCAAAATTAGGGTTTTGACTGAGAAAAGGAAATTTCTGATTTTTGACCTAACAAATGGTTGATTGGTTAGAAACATGATCTCAAGGATTCAATTGCATCATTTTTACCTAATGGCATGACTCAAAACATCCCTCAAGATCAATTGATTGATAGTTAATTTTCAGTCAACTGATCAAAAGTCAATTGTACACTGAAAAATCAAACTTTGACTTTTTGGCCAAAATCAAGTGTCAAAGATTACAATTCATCAAAGCATGTCAAAATATGAAAATTGTTCATCAAGAAATAATAAATTCAAGATTTCATTTTGAAAAGTCAAAATTTCCAAACGTAGAAAATTTTCTAAGTGTTGAAAACTTCATGTTTTTTCATAACTTTGAGCCATTTTTTCACCATGATGCAAGATGATTCAAAGGAAACTTTTAACATGAAAGTTGTAGATCTCAATGAGATCTAAAATATTTCTTTACAAAACTTCTCCTATAAATGCATGGATTTCAAGTTATGATTTTGTGAATACATGTTCATGAAACTTAGAAACTTAGTGAAATTTTGCCCTAGTTTAGGCAGGATTTTGACCTAACTTCATGGTAATTTTTCACATAGTTACAAGGGGAATTTTCAAAAGTGATTCAAATAGAGGTTGTATAGAACATTATAAGATTTCTAAAATGTCCAAGAACTCCTTGAGATCATGTTTGAGCAAGGAGAATCGAAGGCATGAAGTTGGCATTTCATTCTTGAATTATAGGTCAATTTCATGATGAACAAGAATTCAAATCCATGCTAGGCTGCACAATCTTTGCTTTGTAGGACTCAAACTTTCTTGGCACTCCATAATTAATGTTTTTCCCAGCTTTTAGAGGCTTCAACTCAAGCATTCAATGCATTGCCCATGCTTATTTTCATTTTGGAGAGAAAGTGCACATTGCCATTTTGGAAAAGTAGCTTTATGCACAAAATCAGTTCTTGCGCTTTGCACTTGTTTTCTTATGATCATACACAATCTATAACCCAAAAGAAACTTTTCTAAAGCCTCTAAACAACTCAACTCATGCTTGTACTTTACCTTAAAACCATGTTTTCACTTTTCTTCAAAATCAAGTAACATAGCCAAAATCAACTCAACCCAGCTTTGCACTTGTTTTCATTTTTTGCTAACCTTCCCCCTGCATTATTCCAGCACCCCTTGGCCCATTTTCATTATTATTTTCATTTTTCTTATTTTATTTTATTCTTTTTTCCTTTTATTATTATTATTGTTATTATTATTTTTTTTTATTTTTTTTTATTAATAAAAATCCAAAAAAATATTTTATTTATTATTTTTACACTTATTTAGTTTATTTATTTATAAAACTAAAAGAACAAAAACATTTTTTTAATAAATTAATTTTATTTCTTAATAATTAATATTTAGGTTTAGGTTTAACTATTATATTATTTTCTTGTAATTAAAATTAATTTAGAATTTAGGTTTATTTTAATAAATTAGTTTTCCATATTTATTTTTATTAATTTAAAACCTTTTCATAAATAAAACCCTAAAAATCTTTTTTAGTTTATTTCTTTTCTTATTTAGTTTAAGTTAATTTTATTTAATTTTAAATTAATCTTTTTCTAATTAGGGTTAAGTTAAAATCCCTTCATAAAAATCAAATAAAAATCATGTTTCTTTACTCATTTGCATTCTTGTATTTGTATCTTAAATCTTGTACGTTATTCAATATGGTTGTAATAATTATTTAGATTTAATTTTCTTGCAATTTCCCCATTTGTAAATTTGTATACCCCCTCCTCTAATGATGTAATAGCTTAGTATTTTTATTTCCCGCAATTTAATGCTTTATATACAAATGCTAGTAAATTAGGGTTTGTATGGAAAGATAAAATCAATGCTTAGAAAACCCTAATTCAAAGACAAAATAAGCATGGAATACAATACACTTGCACACTTTGAATCTCCAGGGTTTACTCCACTTTGTTGTCTTACAAAAATGGCCATATTATACATGTGAGGTATCTTAGATAAAGCAGTACAAAAATACAAGATCATAGTGCCTCGATGACGCTATCAAAGTTGCCTTTCAAAAATGATCTTAGTCCCTAAAGAAAATGCTAAGATATCTTATAACATTGATATTCATGACTATACGATGACCCTTGCCCGTCCCTTTTACATCCAAAGATAGGGTTTCTTACCAAATCAATGGTAAGATAACAATGTCAAAGGAAAGAGGAAATAAACATGAAATACTTTTGAGTAGGTAGAATGTTCCTAGTTGCTTGCTCATTTTCAAACCAAAAACATCTTGCTATTTTCAAAAAAAACAAAAACACTTTCAAAAAACATCATTCAAACTTGAAAACATTTTCAAAAGATAAATACTTTGTACGCGTTCTTATAGAAACGAGAACCATTACAAAGACATTTTCAAAATACTTCAAAAACCACACCACAAACACATTTTCAAACAAAAGAAAGTGATTTAGCAAGCAACTAAGAGCCCGTAGATAACTACGGATGAAAAGGGTTCTAATACCTTCCCTTTTCATAACTACCCCCCGAACTCAAGAAAACATCTCAAAGGTCTTTCCTGTTCTTTTCAACCTTTCCTTTTGGATAAAAGAAAAGCCAGTGCCAACTCTTGCTAACTGCAACATTTATGATCAAACGCAAAACAACCAAGTCAATTCTGCCACCGTGTTACACCATCTATTATCTCAGTAAGAAATTTATCGACTGTGAGTTACGGTATTCTATGTTGGAAAAGACATGTTAAAATCTGGCCTGGGCGGAAAAGCGGTTGCGGCAATATATATTGAATCATACTACTTGGTTGATTTCCAAAATGGATCCAATGAAGTATATTTTTGAGAAGCCTTCTCTTACTGAGAGAATTTCCCGTTGGCAGATGCTGTTGCCTAAATATGATATTGAATACCGCACTCAGAAGGCTATAAAAAGCAGTGTGTTTGCGGATTATCTAGCTCACCAACCAGTTGATGATTATCAGTCTATTAAATATGATTTCCCTGATGAGGATGGTATGTTTCTAAAAGCGAAATATTATGATGAACCATTTCCTTGGGAAGGTCCTGATCCTGAATCTCGTTGGGCATGGTTTTTGATGGAGCTGTGAATGCTTATGGAAAAGGGATTGGTGTCGTGATTATCACTCCTCATGGATCACATATCCCTTTTACTGCAAGGCTAACATTTTATTGTACCAATAATACGGCAGAGTATGAGGCTTGTATCATGGAGCTCGAGGAAGCCATTAATCTCAGAATAAAAGTTCTAGATGTTTATGGTGATTCAGCTTTGGTAGTGAATCAGATTAAAGCAGAATGGGGTACTTGTCACCCTGGCTTTATCCCTTACAAATATTAAGCTAGAAGACTATTACCCTTCTTTAACAAATTTGAATTCCATCATATTCCCAGAGATGAAAATCAGATGGCGGATACTTTGACAACTCTGGCTTCTATGTATCAAGTGAATAGTTGGAATGATGTGCCCTGTATCACAGTGCGGCGTTTGGATAGACCGGATCATGTGTTTGCGGCGGAGGAAATAACAGATGAAAAGCCTTGGTATTATGATATCAAGCACTTCCTCTAGACTCAGGAATACCCTGCTGGCGCATCAAATAAATATAGAAAGACATTGAGAAGGTTGGCAAGCAGATTTTTCCTCAGTGAAGATGTGATGTATAAAAGAAATTATGACGTGGTCTTGCTCAAATGCATGGATAGACATGAAGTAGACATGTTGATGCATGAAGTCCATGAAGGTTTCTTTTATACTCATGCCAATGGACATTCGATGGAGAGGAGTTCCCACATCTTGTGAATACTGATGTAGTCAAGAAATACTTCGCATAGGAAGATAAAAGAACAACTCGCTAAGTTGAAAACCTGAAAGGGTGGCTTAGGCAAAAAAGGAGCGTCTCGTTAGGCTGAAAACCTGCAAGGGCGGTCTAGGAAAAAATTAGAGACATAAACAGAATAAATTCTTCCCGCTAGGTTGAAAACCCGCAAGGAAAACCTAGGAAAAAGTTAGGGATTTCTTGGCAAGAAACTACATCAGATAAGACTTGATCATTTAAGAAACAATCTTCTTGGATCCTCATCAATCTCCAGCTGAAGTCGCTACTCAGGAATTCAAAGTTGTTACGGATAATAGTGGTCATTATATTTCAATATATCTTTTTTATTATATTACCATTTTTCAAACTTTGTAATCATCTATGGAGTCTAGCCATTTGCAGACTACCATTCTATTAATAAAATTTGAGATTTTATCCAAATATTTGCAATTCTTATTTTATTCTTCTTACAAAGACTTCATTTATTACTGATAGTAATTTTCAAAGCAAACAAATTAAACAACAAAATTGTTTTGAAAAGAATTTACAAACTACTTCTTGCTTTAGATTTTGTGACTCAAGGAGAACAAACAATAGTGACTCCAAGAATGGAGAAACTCTGAAATTTTGGAAGTATGAATTCCCCAGGAAGGCTCTCACAGGTCACTTCTGCTGGAATGAGTATGATCTTCATGTGTTTCCCATTTAGTTGAAGACGAAACCAATTGGTGTATGTTACGATGTTGGGTTTGTGATCCCATCTTCATCAGTCAAGTCTTGGTACATTGTGATCTCGAGTTTGCCTGATATGAAGTCTTTATCTTTGATTTCCCAGTAAGGTCTTCACTCATGTAATCAAAGTCTCTTCTCTCCGTGCATTCTGAGTTGGAATCACTTGCAAAACATCGCCCTTTTGTAGTGCTAGCATTTTTTGTTGTTTTCCTGATAATCAGGCAAGGGCAATGCCTTTATTAAGAAGTGCCGAAACAATTGTCGACCTTTTGGATTTTCTCCTGCCATGTGCTGGGTTTGATTTAAAATCCCCATAAGTTTAATTTCATGCTGTAATGTTCGACCTCTTGAGTCCCCAAGTAAAGCTGAGACAATATCTTTCCCTGGAATTTGTTTTTCCCTTAAGGTTTTATATTCTCTCCCCAGAGGTTGGTTCAGTCATCAGTCTCAATTTTGAAGGATGTATTCTGGTTTCCTCTCGACGAGGTGGTTTTTCTCTCCCCAATGAAGTCAATATGTCATCCCCAGGAAAATTACAGACCTTGAAACTTTTGTTTTCCCCGATCTTTTTTATCTCTCATCTATACCTATTTCTTTGGTCTAGTGCTAAGAAATCATCGATATCATACCCCATGTGGATGTATGTCGGCGTCTCAATTCACAATGCAAATTTTTTAGTTCATTTTTGTATTCAATCTCCTTCCACCTTATCCCTCAAAAGGCTGTCGTTGCCAATCTCGCTTTAGGTTTAAGAAGTTTGAATAGGGGCACACGTTGGATAGGAGTAGAAATATTTCAAGATCTTATTGCCCATTAGAGTTCTGAAAAATTTAAGAAAATATTTGAAAAGGCAAAGAAAAATAGAGCATCTGAAGTTGGTGGCTGCAACTACGCAGCGGGTAGTATTAGTGTTGCTGAAGTTGCACGAAGGATGGTACGTACATTTAATTTTTTAATTAATTTATCATTTAGATTTTAGATTACATATAAATAATTATTTTTTACTTATTTAATTAGCGTGAAGAGTTGGGTAGAACTCCACTTCTTAATGAGCCCCATCTAGAAATCCGTCTAAAGAGAAATGGAGAGTTTGTTGACGAATGCGCAAGAAACACTCAAGTAAGTTTTTCTTATATTAAAAACATTTTATTTATTTCTTTTATATGGACCTAGCTTAGTTGAATTATTATAAAAATAAAAATTTTTGTAGGAGGAGTTTGATAGACAACTTGCCCTACAGTTGTCAGAGCATCCTAAACTTGTACCACCACCGGGATATCCTGTTCATCTTGTTGTGGATTCTCGGACATGGTATGATGTTTCAGGTGGAAAGAAGAAAAATGGGAGAGTGTATGGTGTTGGACGGTACGCCAAAACTATCAAGCGGTGTGATAGAAGTTTTAAAATGAGACTTGCTAATGGAGAAGGAACATCAACTCCACCTATATTAACTGTCAAAATGCTTGAAACTGTGAGAAACTTGGCGAATATTGAGGCAACAATCCAAGTAGCAACAAGAAATGTAGAAATTGAAGAGATGAAGAAAAACAATTAGAGATGCAACAAGAAATGCAGAGAAGAGAAACTGAGTTGCGGGAAGAAATGAGGAGACAAATATAAGAGTATCAAGAAGCAATGCGGATTGCAAATGAGCAGGTTTACAGATTTGATCAATTTCTTGCTTCACAAAATTTCGGTGGTGGATTTGGAGGAACTAATGGATACGGAGGAATTGTTGAAGAAGAAGAAGAGTAAGGAGAAGAACAAGATGAACAAGACTAGAATGTTTAAATTTGAAAATTTGATGTTTATTTTAATTTATATGAAATAATTTATGTTAACTATTTTGAACTTAAGAACTTTATTGTAATTTGCATAAAGTTTTATTTAAATTTTTATTATGTTTGATTGAATTTTAGTTATTATATTTATTATATTAATTTTATTATAATAACATAATTAATAGAATTATCATTATTGATTTTTATTCTATTAATATTAATATTAATTTTTTTATAAATATTTTGACAATTTGTCAGAGGATAAATTTCAAAGAAAATATCACCGTTTGCATTTTGTCAGGGTTTATCCCCTCGCAAATGATAAAGCATTTACATTTTACGAGGGGTTTAACCCCAACCAAAAATTCTGACGCGCTCAGCTGCCATAGTCTGCGCCTACGTCTGCGTGCTACAGACTATAAAAATCAAATTGTATTTTGCGAGGGGATTAATCTCTCATAAAATGCTGACGTGTAAAGCTCCTCGCAAATAAATTTGCGATCCCTTATTTTGTTAGGGGACCAATTCCCTCGTAAATTTCTTATTTGTGAGAGATTTTTGTCATTTATGAAGGGTTAAACTCCTAACAAATAACGTGTTTTTTTTTAGTGATTTTTGAGTCAAAACATGTCTTCTTACACAAAAAAATCAGACTGCATGCCCATTTGTGTAATGTTTAAAGTGATTTTGACTGCGAGTATTCAAAAATATGCTTGCAATGATCTAGTTTTATAGTTCTAAGCATATGCTTTGTTCAGTTTTATAAGCCATAATCTATGAGGCAAGACTGATAAAGGCTTCGTGTTGTCTTTATCTAAGATCATTCGGTGCCATGAAAGACTTGTGATACAAATAAAATTTCAAGAATGGAGGCTCTCTCGGGATGATATCGAAAAATATGCGGTATACTCCAAAATTGTACAAAAGTCATATTTAGCAAGAAGCAGAAGTATAGAAGGCCATAACCATGTAGAAGCACGTCTGTTATATGTCACTTCGTGAAACTTCTCCTCTGGTATTTGCACTCCATTTTTTGGTTCATTAATACAAACAACTATTCTCTAATTTCTGTATGGCATTCTGTCATAAAAGAAAACTAATTAAACTAATGAGTTATACTGCCAGTAGCTAGAACTCTTGCATGTGTTAATGGTATTGACAGCAAGAATGAAATAAATACTAGAATGTTGTACCATCATTGGAGGTTCATTGCTGCCCTCTTGAGCTATGCTAAGTTAACCAATAGGTTATGCTTAAGAGGTGCGACTTGTATCAAGTTTATGAGACTTAGTGTCAAGTCTTTTTATATGACTTAATGGGAGTCCTGCCTGAAAGATTAAATGTCCTTCCTAAGGGACTAACTCACTGTCTCGCCAGTCAGGCTATGTGATATATCGTTTGGGGAATTTAGAATCCTCATAACTGATTAAAGTCTTGCCTGAGAGACTTTGTATCTCCTTAGGCGGAACCAAACTCAATCACGTTTAAGAGGTGCAATCTATATCGAGCCGCGGAGACTTGGTGTCAAGTCTTGCTAGAGGACTCGATGGGAGTCCCGCCAGAAAGGTTAAACGCCTCGCCTGAGGGGCTCAGTGTATCGTCAGTTAGGCTACGCGATACATTGAGGATCTTAGATTTCTCATAACTGATTAAACTCTCGCATGAGGGACTTTATATCTCCTCGGGCGGGACCAAACTCAAGAATCACGCCTAAGAAGCGCGACCAATATACAACCCTGAAGACTTGGTCACCAGTCTTGACTAAGGGCTCGATAAAAGTCTCGCCCAAGAGGTTAACTCTTCACATGAGAGGCTTCGAGTCTCATTAGTCGAGCATAATATATAAATTCTCGCCTAAGAGACTCAACATAAATTCCCACCTAAGAGACTCAACATAAAGTTTCGTATGAGACACTCGACATAAAGTCTCACCTAAGAGACTCAACATAAAATCTCGTATAAGGGACTCAACATAAAATCTCGCCTAAAAGACTCAGCATAAAGTCCCGCTTGAGGGATACACTCAAACCCACATTAAGAAAAAGCCCACCTGAGATAGATACATTCAAAGGAACCTTAAGAATATGGACACTCTTGACAAACTACTTCGACCTTTTTAAGCCCTCGTGCTTGAGGACTTGTGTAATGGTATATTTTATCGGGCCCTAATAACGAGGGTTAGAAGCCAAGATCTTGGTCGCCACTGGCTAGACCTAATAGTCCACTGGACTAGAACCTAGTTGTCCACTGGGCTACACCTAGTCATCCACTGGGCTAGACCAGGTCGTCCTCGGGCTAGACCATGTCGCCCACTGGGCTAGAACCTAGTTATCCACAAGGCTAGACCTTGTCTCTCATGTAGGACTTCATATTTCTCACACAAGTGGGGTGAATTGTGTAGTTTGAAAAAAATATGGTTTTGAAAACTTTTGGAAATTTAAATCAGAATTTAAAAACAATTTTAAAAGCTTAAGCAGCGAAAATTAAATAGCAGAAATTAAACATTCAAGGAAAGAAGAAGAACACACATAATTATAGGGGTTCAGTCAAATCAAAAGGACTTACTCCTCTCTCCAAGACTTGGTCTTGAGAGTTCCAATAATACTTGAGAGTTTTTAGTAGGAAAGGTTCATGAGCCCCCTCATATAAAGAAATGGTGATTTTCCTTCAACAAAAATATTACAAGACAATAGATATGGGCGTTTGCGTCTTTTCTTCAATATAATGCTGAGAGTGAAGTGGTCAAGCTTCCTTCAGAATTGTGGATTGAAGCGGTTAATCTTCTTTCCATGAACACGGACCTTGTTACGATTAGTCTTCAAGTTCCAAATATCCGAGCTCAATAAATTTGTCTTTAATAGGATAAACCATAACCTCTGAGATTTTAACTGAGCTAATCTCAAATATAGAAAGATTTTACTATCGGCTAATCTTCAACCAATATTCGTTTTACAGGCTAACAAAGAACAAGAGAGAGATTTTTATAACGACTAATCTTCGACCAAAGTAGGAACTGGTCACACAATTTCCAACCAAAGCTTTTATTGTGTTTAGGTTCTAACCACAAATTTATCCCTAATTGGACAATATTCAACCAAGGTATACATAAAACATTTCCTTGATAAATTTTACAATTCTACCTTTCCAGAATAAACAATTCTCACTCGCAAAGAGACTTTCCTCACAAAAGCATCTAGCTATATCATCTAGTGAGAGAAAGTAAAAATAAAAACTTAGAGAGAGAGAGAGAGAGAGAGAGAGAGAGAGAGAGAGAGAGAGAGAGAGAGAGGAGAGAGAGAGAGGAGAGAGAGAGAGAGAGAGAGAGAGAGAGGAGAGAGAGAGAGAGAGAGAGAGAGAGAGAGGGAGAGAGAGAGAGAGAGAGAGAGAGAGAGAGAGGATGGTGTCAAAACATGTTCTGGATTATTTGAAATGATAAATGAGGCCTCTGTTATAGGCAAGAGGTGTGCCAAAAATGGAATTTGCATTCTATGAATTTTATAGTTACCTAGTAAATTTGATGGAAATGTTAATTGATTAGATTTCAGAATTTAATCGATTATAAGTTTCCAAAAAGGAACTTTAAGATATATTATCGTTGTACATCATTAAGGTGCTATCTAAAAGACTTGGGGCTTAAGTTTTGATTTGATCTAATCGATTAGACAAAGTTCTAATCGATTAGATGACTCAAATATTTCCCTTAAGCAATTTCCACAGTTCTGAAGTTATATGACACAACTCCAAGACATTTCTAAAAAATGTTTTCTCTTGATAAAATATATAAAAACATATTTTAGTGTGTGTATGCTTATAACCATATACTTTTACGAAAAAACCCTTTTCTCACATAAGTTCGGTTACTTACTAAATTAAGAGATTAACTCATATCCTACAATCCCTTTGTCATATATTATCTCCTGTGGTTGACGCTGCTCACTTGAATTTGCATCTTGAACCATTTAAGCACTATGTTTGGCTTATCATTAGTTGTTCTTATGGTTGACTTTATGGTTGCCCTTTATAATTGTCATTTACGATTGTCATCATCAAAAGAAGATGTCTTGATTAAAAGTATGTTGCCTACAAAACAAAGTTTCACATCCCACTGAGTTAGACCAAATCGTCCACTGGGAGGCTAGGTCGTCCATTGAGCTAGACCTTCTAACTCAACGAGGACAAAAAGTCTCATACTAAAATTAGGTTAAGATACCTAATTTAAAGAGTCAGTTAAAGGATGACCACTTCTCTATAATTCTAGGAAGAACAAACCTTAGTTTATGGAGACTTCAATCACTTGTTATTTTGTCATTTAACACAAACTATGTCAAACTAATGTCTTACTCGGTAAATTTGTTGAATGTAAAACTATTTCTCGATCAAATTAAATTGATGATTAATTTATGGTTCATTTTTTCTATTTAATGGTAGATTAACTGGTTCAATTTAAGTAATTTATAATTTTAGAAAATTTGAAATGCAAAAATGGCAAGGAATCGTAAATGCAGTGCGTAAAAGTAACAAAAGTAAATGTATTATAAATTGTAAAGAGAAGTTACATACATCATTCAAATATGTATAGATGCAAGGAAGGGAAGGATGGGGCACAATAATTTTGTTTGTAGTGGAGGATGGGACACAAGAATTTTGTTTTGAGATCTTTTATGTATGTATAATATTTTGATTGTTTGATCCCATTAAAAAAAAAATAAAGTTTTTTCTTTATGAGCTTTCAATCATATGTATCCTTCTCATTCTAAATTTTTTCTAATTCATTCCTTATATCTCATTTTTTTCTAATTCATTCCCTATATCTCTCTATGAGTTTCTCTTGTCTCTTCTATTATAAAAAATTAACAGGTGAAAATTATTGAATTTTTTAATTATAGAAGTATTTTTTTAATATTTGCAAGTAGATTAAAATAGAAGTATTCTAATAAATTGGTAAAGTTAAGTATAAAAACAAATAATTTTCAATATGTGATATTTATTCTAAAATATTGCTTTATGGATTTTTTTTTTCCAAATGTGTTACATGCTAGATAATTTGATTAAGAATTACATAAAAAATTTATATTTAAGCATAAGAATTAAATAATTAATTTATTTTATAATTTTTAAAAATACAATATTTTTAATTCGATAGTCAATTCTTACCACCACAACCATCTTTATTCTCATTTTCTTTTGGTGATTGCTCATCGAAGATCACACCATCCATCTTCAACTGATCATATCATTACATTTGTACCACCACCTCCAAAAAGCTCTGATATCTCATTGCTAATGTAAATGTTAAAATGCTTTGGAATAAAAATTGCAACTGACTTACTACTGTAAACATTGAGATGAGGTAAGTTCTATTTTAATTTTAGATTATTTAATTAAAAACGATTTTGTGATGTTAAATCAAATAGAATATAATATTAAATAAAATAAAACAATGAATTAGAGAAAAAGTATTCCTATGACAATTTTATAGAAAAAATTATGATATATTTCTCTTGTAAATAATTATTATTATTTTTGACATTTTGGTACTTATTGTTTTTCTTGAATATGAACTATTTATATAAATTGAAGTAAAAATTATTTGAATTAAAAGTTATTATAGGACAGAAGACACAGTTGTTTATATATATATATATATATATATATATATATATATATATATATATATATATATATATATATATATATATATATATATATATATATATATATATATATATATATATATATATATATATATATATATATATATATATATATATATATATATATATATATATATATATATATATATATATATATATATATATATATATATATATATATATATATATATATATAACCATTATTGTCATTTAAGAATGGCCATTGATATATATTTTTAAAATTTATTTATTAATATAGCCATCTAATAATATCTAATAATGTACATGGTATTTTTGAATTTATTCATTTTGCTAGAATAAATTAACAAAAATTAATTTGTAAATATTTATAAATATTCAAGTGTATGTTTTCATAAAAAATAAATTAATAAAAATTTTAACTTCGAAATCTTAAATTTACATAAGAAATTAGAAATAAAATGAAGTAGCTAATCAACATATATTTATTATTCAGAAATTTATTAATAAGATTAAGATTTAAGACAAAAAAAATATTTAATAAGTAATTAATAAAATTAATAAAATAACTTGATTGAGAATATTCATGTTTTTTATATTTCTTTCTGTTATATTTTATGCCAATATTAATTCTACATAACTTTTTATTTTTTTCTAACACACTCTTTTTCATATCTTTCTCTCTTCTCAAATTCATTTCTTAATTAAACACACTCGTAAAGATATAATTTTTTTAAGGGAATTTTGTAACACTAATACATATTAAATAAACAATTAATATTTCGTAAAAGTACATATAAAAAATTAAGATTGATAAACTTAACTAAAAGAAAGGTAAATTTAATGTGAATTAGTGATTCAATGAGAATCTCTGTTCTCAATGTCCTGTCTTTTTAACCTAGGTTGTAATACCCCATATATGTGTGTATAGAATAATACGCATAAGACGTTAAATGACACTTAGTACATACAAAAACTAAAAATGACATACTAAAAGCATATACAGTTCAGCTCTACAGCTAATAATATATACAACACGTATATCTATAAGCAATGCACCACAGAAAGATAAGATCTGATAAGGTCTTCATTTCATCTGCTTATCTAAGTCTTTAATCCAGGCCTTATAGCGATACCCTCACTTCATATTGTACCTGAAAAAATAAGAATAGGATTGGGGTGAGATTTCTAAATCTCACTGAGTCCTCCTATTCTATGGGTCCACTCGGCTCTATAGGGTAAACTGGCCTTATCCAAATATCTATTACACACTCACACTCATCTAAGGTAAAACCAACAAAGCATATATAGCCTCCTACCACTCATGAGTATACGATATATTATCTTCTATGTCGATAGACAGAGGGAACTATGGGTAGTGCACATTTGTGTCATATCACTACGCATATATCAAACCTGTTGTCTAATGAAGGAGAACTAATGGAATACCTTCAAAGTGATTCCATAACCTTCTCAGGACTAATTTTAATGTATGGAGAACTATCGTACGAGTAGTATACCTATTCCTTCACGATTTCATCCACTAACGGGACACCTAACCATGATTAAAACATAATTATTTAACCTATGTTTCAATATCATATTAACCAATTCACATAATAATTACACACGCGTTCATTACTGATTATACAAGTGAATCTTGAATGGTATATGCCTACCCAACTATGCTACACAAATACACCAATCGATAACACAAGTGAGTTAACTGCAAGTGGGTATACGCCTCGTCATACCCCCACAAGCACATCGCTCGATAGCTTAGGTGAGTAAACCAAGTGCATTACTAAAAGGGTAGTATCACTGAGGGAAATTTGAGATTAAGATATTGATAAACTTAACTCAGAAAAAAGCAAGAGTCGCCATCGAACTTTATTGTTTCTAAAGGAATGGGAAAATATCGATAAAACCCGCAAGTTTTTTTTAAAACAAAAGCTTATAAAAGAGAGCTCTAGATACGGGGATTGGTTATGCAAAGGGAATGTATTATCACCCTTTACATCTATGGAATTCCATAGAAACCTCTTGAAAATTTGTGTTATAGAAAAGTGTTGTTTGCCAAAATATTGGTAGGATGGGAAAATAAGTTATTTTTAGGACTTTTGTTTGACAGGACTTCAAGAGCCTCGTGCCTATGTATCCTCCATGTGAAATGAAGAATCAAAACCTCGTAGTTCATGGTAAAAATAACAAAATTTTGTTTGTTTTGGTTGATTTTAAATGAAAAGGCATGTTGTCGTATTCGAGTGGAAAACTCACTTACTACCCACAATTATGAGGAAGGAGCATTTGCATCATCTTGATATGGAGCATTTTCTTGGATTTAATCAACAAGGAAATTATCAACATTCAAGTGGAAAATATCAATCACTGCACAACATATTGTAGAAGTATAGTAGTTTTATTCACTACAAGAATCAACTAATGTCCAATATTTGAGAAAAAAGGTTTTAAAAGGAAAAATGCACAAAGGGCACAAAATATTTGAATGATTTTGGGTTTTTTTTAGTATTTTGAAATGATTTTGATATGCTTAAGATGTCTTAGAATTTATTATGGAAAAAGTTTGAAAATCACTTGACAAAGTCAAGGTTTATTGAGAAAGGGGTTTCAAGTTTGAAGACAAGAATATTTTGAAATAGGGAGAAGATTTTGAAAATTAAAGAAGGAAGGAGATGAAGATACTATCCTAAAGCATAAGAGTAAATTGCAAGAAATAAATGGTTTCATTGTAAGGTAGCTCAAGAGGAAGCCTTAGTGTGTGCATGTGAACTAACCATAAGAAGAACAAGCATTTGACATTGGTCAAGATGACACATCCCTTTCCCTTTGGATTTAAGCCACAAGACAAGCAAGTAAGATAAATAAGAATCAGATGAAATCCAAGGCATCAAATGAAATCTCAAACATCAGATGAAAATAAAGGTCGCGGATGACAATCCTTGCATCAGATGAAAATACAAAAAATAGATAAAACCAAATGTCTCAGAGGAATTCCCAAGGTCTCAAATACATGGTTCAGATGAATCTTAAGGTATCAGATGAAAACCCAAGCTAGGGATCTATCATAAGTCCAAAATTCCAATCTCCTCAAGCAAGGGATGGAAACCAATAGTCCAAATCATCAGAGCCAAGTTTTTTAGGGTTTTTCCTTTATTAATGTCTTTTGATGAAAAGAAAAAGAAAATCCCAAGGGGCAAAAGGAAAAAAAGTATAAAATAAATGACATGAAATGTAAATGCTTGAAACATAAATGGCATAAAAGTAAAGTGATGGAATTCAAATGACTTTAATGTAAAGGGAAAGAAATGAAATGACATTGATGTAAAAGTGCAGAAATATAAAGTTAGCACAATTAATATGATTAATGTTAGTAGTTAGTATTCTGATTCAGGAAAATTTAGCGATATATTAAGCAATCGTAAGTGGACTTACATAGAAGTTGCACCTATTTGAGGTCGGGAAATAGTAATGTAGGTGAAGTGCATGTTAGAGAAATGATACAAAGTCATTCTCTGAAAACAATGTAACATCATGGTTTAAAACCAAAAGCAAAGTGATCAAGCACAAAGGTAAGGATATGAGATAATTACTTCAATTAGTTTCTTCATAGTACCTTGATACAAACTTATCATCAATCCAAAGTACCTAAAATGATCAAATGATCATTTAGAGGTAGATTTGAAATGATGAAAGTTAATCAAGCACCAATCTAAACAAATTGAACTAGACAAATCCATCAACATCCAATTGATAAAAAATAAAAGAACAAAGAGATAAAGAGAGAGAAACCAAATTGAATCATCACATTAGATCAATCTATCATTAATTTCAATCACCTCTCTTGGTGTATCAATGTGATAAACCTATCATCAAACCAAAGTACCAAAAATGATCCAAATGACCATTTAATGATATGTTTTAATTGATGAAGATTCATGCACACAATGTATCGCCCAAATACCATTGATATTGATGAAGATTTTGATTAATCAAGTCATGGTCCAAGTTAACAGAAGTTAAACTAATATTAAATGAAAAAAAATAAATACAATAAATTCATTAAAAAGATTTTTAAGATGATTTTAAATGGAAAATAAAGTGAAATTTCAAATGAAGCATGAAAACATCAAATGAATTAATACAAACATTATAGAAAAATCAGAAATATTGTAAGGAAATAGACCTCAAAAGTTGGGATCTAAAATGTTTTAAAATGATTAAAATAAAATTGATGAAATTTAATTTTAAAAAAAAATGAGAAAATGATAAAAAATACTAAAATGATTTTAAAAATCTGAAGAAAAAAACATGAGGTGGAAAATAATTTTAGGAAATTATAGAAAAAATGAAGTGAAAAATCAATTTGGAACTATTTTTAATGAATTTTACAAGAAAATGAAATAAAACAAAAAAGAAAAGAAAATAACTCAATGGCTAGCACGTGTGTCCAAAGGTGATTGGTTGAGATTCAAACATTTCGCTCCATGGCGTTTGAACTCAGTCATCGTCAACCTCTGAACCATAGCTTTAGCAGGTCCATGATTTGTAAATTTAAGTCTAACCATACACATGGTTAGCTATGTTTTACTTCATCGTTCATGTCTTCATGCTCAATATTAATTTATTTGATATGAGCAAGGAGAATTTGGAGAAATACGATAAAATATAACAATCTTAAAAGTAAAACTAAATTCCAAACATCAAAGATAAATTCCAGTTAGGTTAGGGGAAACACTCATGGAACAAGACGAAGAGGATGGTAACTTGTTTGAGTGAAAAAGAAACTCATATGTACCTTTCCCGAGTGAGCTTCAAATCTTGAAAATGATGGAATCAGGTTGAGTGTTTCAGGTCACGACAAGCTTCTGTAATGATTGGGTTATCTTCAGAGGAGACCGGTGATGAGTTTTGTGCAAAGAATTTGAGTTGAAACAAAAGGAAAACAAGGTTTCGATCTTCTGGATTTTGGTGGTTTCGAGCTTCAAAGTAGCATAGGTTTTTAGTGTAAAATCACTCTCTATTTATAGGAGAAGAGAATGAGGTCATGGGTTTTGTGAAAATCAGATCCCAAGTGTGTGATTGGATTGATAAATTTCTAAATCTAAGTGTGTGAGAATTTGGCTCGAAAAGTGTGACATGTTGAGCATATTCAGGTCACTTTGCACCCAGTGGACTGCGTTTTTCCATTACAAACAAGTGTGCACATGATTTGGTAGCCCAAATTTAATTTTTCACATGCTTTCTAAAATTATAGGTCATAGTTCAGACAAATTTCAGGTCATCATGTTCACTCTTAGGCCAAATGAAATTCCCTCGTGCATTTTATGATTTTTCTTGAGCCAAATGTTCCTTTCATGGAAAAGAAGACAATGAAAAAAGAACTAACTAAATTGCATAATTGATCAGAAAATGACAAGTTTGGAAATTTGAAGAAAAACCACTGAAAACTAGGTCTGACATTAGGTTAAACATGTTATGAACTCACTTTGTGCAGAAATGACCTTCAAGATTTAAGGTCCTTAGAAGCATAATTGATGTTTGACCTTTAAATTAAAGTTATAGAGGACATAAAAAAATATATTTGGAAAAAATAACCACCTATAAAAGTGTAAAATTGAAGGAATTATGGTCTTTGGAACATAGGTATTTCATACTTGACTTTTAGGTCAAATTTTTCTAAGTCCACAAAATGACCTATAATTGATCAAAAACTTTGATAACTTTAGGAGCATAATTGGTATTTGACTTGTGAAAAGGAGTTGTATGGGGACATTAATATAATTTTTTTCCCAAAGAACCACTAAAAAATGTAGAAGTATGAAGAAGTTATGATAATTTGAACATACGCATGATAAACTTGATTTTTAGGACAAAACACCTTAAACCAACTTGCAACTTTTGACTTTTCCTTGCAATCCAAAGAAAATTGTTGAACATATGGACTTAAAATGAATAAATATTGATTTTTATTTGATAATTATTGACAAAATCTTGAGAAAACTTGATGAAAAAGTATGGAAATAAACACATGAACCTACTTGAAAAGACTTGAAAAGCAAGCAATCAAACTTGAACTTTCTTTGGTCAAATTGTGTAAAATGAAGCTTTAGGAGTGGTTGACCTAATATTATAGGTCATTCCTTTATGAATAAGCCTTTTGGAATCAATAGTTGACCATCTTTGAACTTGAGGACTCAAAACCCTAATTGGATAACCACACTTGATCTTCTTGATTCAAAACCCTACTTTACAAAATAAACAAAGGGAACAAAGCATATTTTTGTATTTTGGTTAAGGTTAGCAAAGAATAAAAATGATTAATCATAAATCAAAAGGAAACAACAAAGGTGCTTGGTGATCTCCCACACTTGATCTGAACTCGTTTCTCTCTTAGATGCAGGTACTTTGAGTGTAATGCTCTAAATGTGAAGAAATGAAACCTTTAACACAAATAAAAATCATTTGCTTAAATAGAAAATCTAAAAGTGTAACTGTCGATGATTACTAGTCCCACATTGGGGCTTTATGGATAACTTCCCTAAACTACTTTGAACATTCCCAAGTTCTTATTGGCTTCCATGTTGATAATCGTTCCCGCCACCATATATCCTTGCTCGTCGATCTCTATGCCTGTCGATGGATGCCTCCAAATCCCATGTCCTTGTCTACTAGCTCTTCTGGTTGATATCCTTTTGATCGACACATCCTGTTGTTTCCTACGAACTCATGCCTTTTTAGCAAAAAAAATCTTACAGCTTAAAGGCTTATTTCCCTAGTCGAAAATTTCTTATCAACAAATTTCCCCCCAAAATGCTATGTTTGACGAAGCCTCTGTCGATGGGATAACTTTGGAATTTTCTCTTCCAAGTTTTCGACCATATGTTAACAATGACATCATGTGTAATCATGACTCCTTTCTGTGCAACAATTTCCCATATCAATCAACCACTTCTCAAAATGCCGCTCATACAAACACAATTTGGAGGGCCTTTATAACACCCACTGTTCTTTCATGTCGCGTTAATGATGGCTCAACATGATATGGTTTCATGGGTTACCAAACCAACTTAGTGTCTCTACATCTATGGCTTAGTCAAGTTCCGCTTTCGCCTTTATTCTACCACCATGCCGAAATTGTCTGGGTTGGAAGACAACTCATTGCTGAGGAGTATCGGGCTTACCTCAAATTCCATCGGGCAGCTCAAACTCTTGAACTTCCAATATTTAACTCTGAAAACTCCTTTTTTACTTCAGATTTGTTCGACCAGTGGTGGCCTCAATACCAATAGAAATACTTCTCTATACCTAACTTTCTTAAAAGGCTTATCGACTCCTTTAATGCTCTAGAGACTTGACAACCCATTGCATCATCGATCTCTCAGGAACAAGATTTCCCTTTTACATTTAAAATTCCCCAAGGTTCTTCTCCCAAAATGGTACAGAGAACAATGCCCACCTTCTTTGTCGAATTCGTCTTACCGGAGCACAATGTTGTGCAACTAAACTTAGAGGTATTTTTCTTCCTCTTTTTTCTTTTTCCGCCTCTAGTCTTGTTCTTTATGATAACTGTAAAATTCTTCCCATGGGCTTCCTTTCTTATGCAATGTAGAACTGAATTCGACCGAAACTACGCCTATTAGTGATAACACTGCAAGATCCAGTCATCCAACTTTTTCCAAGACTACATGTCACGTCTTGAACAATGCTCTGTCCTTCGACTCTGTCACCCAAAACAAAATCGAAGTTTTGAGGAAACAAGATCCAATGGAAGATTTTAGGAAGATTCACCTTCTCTGTCATACACCAATGGCTTCACCAAACCCTGGCTCAACATCTCTATCCATCGCTGACTTGGACGCTGAAGTAATCCATGTGTTTCGCTAACTAAGGTTTGTTTTTTTGAGAGTGAGCTTTTAGCTGTCATCGAGGAGGAAGCTTTAATGGTAGCCGAGATTTTTAAACTTCTCGACAATATTTTCTAATATCCTATTTTTGATTCCCTGGCTCAACAATTTATGGACTTTGAGTCTTTCTTCAACCAACTTGCAAAAGATCTCTTATTCTGCCGACACACTGGCCTCCAACTTAAAACCAAACAAATGATATGAGAGTTGAGTGTGACTTGAGTGAAATTTGTGCGCAAATGGCTAATGATCTTGATGCTAAGAGAAAGACCCGCCTTGAACAACATTATGCTTTTGATCAAATCTTAAGATACCAAAATCAGATTGAATTGCTCAACCAAAAAATTATTAACGTCGAACGTCAGAAAGCCTTATTGAATTTGTCTGACGACCCTTCACTAGACGAAGTCCAATAATCCACTCTTGAGGGAATACTTCATGATAAAAAATCCCTTTAACTCAGGGGTAAGATTAGTCACTTGGAAGCTAAGAAGACCCGACTAGACCATAAAGTTACCTATGACAAAACCCATTTGGAAGATCTTAAATCCTGATTTCCTTTATAATTTCGTCGTTGCTCATATTCTAGCTCATACTCACTTTTAAATATGTAATCTCCTTGGAAAGTTTTGATAGCCATCTTGGCATTTATCCATTTTAGCCAACACTAATTAAGCGTTGCACTTATTGTTATTCTTCGTCAGTGTGATCGACTGGATTTTTATGATTAGCTTTCACCAATTTGTGTTTGACAAAATAGTCAATGGTCAAAACTTTCTGGAGTTTTCAGTAAATTTAAATTAATTCAAATTTCTACCTTTAGATTTTGCCTTTCGGATGCATAACTGCCCCCCAGTTATTGAGATTGACCATTTTGGCGAAACCATAAACATTAAGATAAACACAAACATTAACTGGTTTAAAATACCTCTTAGGCTTAATACATGAGAAATAAAAATCTAGGCATACTTTCTCTATCATGCTACAACTAGTTTCTACATCTATTAGAAAGTATCTTTTAAGCCTCCAAAGGCTTGTATCTTGCCTTTGGCTTTATGAAGCTGTGTTTAAGCCCTGTTGGCCTCTTTTTTTATTTAGCTTTGACTACCATCTTTCAGCTTCTAAAGCCGAATATTTATGATACGTTCAACCATAGGCCGAATCTTGAGCCAAAATTTCTGACTGGATGGTCATCATTGTTAACCATAGGCCACCCCGTAAGTGGAATTGACTCCCTAAATGCCGTTGTTTCTTCAGAATCCCACCTAAAACCACGATCATGATCCAAGCTTAGAAAATTGTTTGAGTTTTCATTATGAGTGCAATTATCATCTTCACACGGTGCCACATTCTCTAAATGTTGGTCGAAGGATTTCTTTCTACCTTTAATCTCATCGACCTTATAATAGCTCTAATCAACCTCTATATTTTCCACTACGCCATATTTCCTCCAAATGGAAATCCTCTGGTGTAAAGTTGAAGGGACTACACCTGTTCCATGTATCCATTCACGACCAAGTAATAAATTAAAGTTTGCCTTGGAATATATTACCATGAACAAAGTCGACCTGATTGTTGTTCCGACAGCCAATTCGACCTGAATGACCCCAAGTATACTATTGGTTTTCCCTTCATAGTTTGACAAAACCATGCTGTGAGAACAAAGATCTGACCCATACTTCCCCATTTTCATGAACAAAGCATGTGGCATTAAGTTTACAGATGCCCAACCATCGACAAACACTTTGTTCACTAGCATGCCATCTATATTTGCCCTTACAAATAAAGGCTTAAGATGATATAGGATCCTTGGGCTTGGTTTCTTAAACACAACCTTCTATTCTTCGACCATGCCACTATTCATCACATAGTAGCATAAAGGCTTTTCATCATTTTCCTCGTCGGAGGTGAAGTCTTCTTAATTTTATGATACCTCTGACACTCTATCATATTCTGCAGGCAGAATCGACACAATTCCACAATTAATGATGAAGTCTTCACCATAATCATCATCCACCATATCGTCTTCTGGCGAAGGTTCATAATTAGGCTCTTCCTCTCCTTCACCCTTAGATGTAGGAGTATACTCAGGTGTGGGAGTATATCCAACATTATGTGTCTCTACCAGCTCTTTGTTACCTAAAGGAGCTACCCTCATAGCCAATCATTAATTAGAAATGATATTTTGCTTTTCATTCAATATTGACCTTGGATAATATCCTTTTTGAACTAGAGCTTTGCCAAGTTTTTCAACCCCTGTTGGTTGCATGCTTTCGATATGCCTAGTATTTTTGACAGGTTTCGGCTGGTAAGTCAAAGCCTCATTTGCAGATTTTTTATTCCTCTAATAACGCCTCCATTATGTCCTTGTCATTGGATTTCCGCCTTATAATTAGGAGAAACTTGATAACCCTTCGACTCAACATGCTTTTCTTGGCCTCAGTTTCATGTACAATCACCTTCCACTTTGTCCTTTTGCTCCCCTTTTGGCTTACTGGTTCGGCTCATTTTTCTTGTGGGGTGTCCGACAAAGGGCGAAAGGTTTTTGGATGAGGTTGCTGGAAAAATCCTCTATACTCTTTGTTATGTCGAGGTATTCCTTATTTTTCGAAAACAAACCTTAGAACTAGAGGCTTCTCTTGCTTAAGAGCCTCTTTTTTAACATCTTCATATTTCTCAGTTGCTCCTTCATCATACACGACATTGCATCTTGGGAACAATTTTGCCTTCGACTCTTTCACTTTGCATTTTTCCTAAATGTCAGCCAAACTCTCTTCAGATTAAGGGTACACTGTCTGCAATCCCTCTTCCATCTTCATGTCAAAACCATCGTTAGCTCCAACCATCATAACTTCTATGTCACCAATCATTATGACTTCTCTGTCGAGGCCCTTAGTAGCTTTAGCCATCATGAAATCTCGAGGCTCTGAATATAAATCCTCTTCTACCTTCAAAGGATCAGTGTCAACATGAATTTTTGACTTTTTTCCAAATTAAAGTCTGCCTTCTTTCAAAGCTTTCTACACCAAATCCTTGAAAAGAACACATTGAGAAGTTTTATGACCAAGAAAGTTATGAAATTTACAGAATCCCCTTTTCTTATTTTGTTCAAGTGGGGGATTCTTCAAGCCTTGAGGGAACAAAATTTGACCATCAGCTACTAACAAATCAAATATTTCATCATATTTTGTTATGTCGAAAGTATAGGTATTGGTGATGGCTTTGCCATTATTTTCAGTTTTGACGGGGTTTTTCCCGTCCGAAGGTTTTAAAAGTTTACACGCATAAGGAGGTCCAGACTGGAGTTCAGTCACATTACCCTATGTTTCTTACCTTAACTCGTCTTCGTCAAATGAACACTCATCAGTTTCTATGTAAGCAACCTTTCCTTTTTTATGGTACTTGTTTGGCTTGGTTTTTTCAGCTTTCAAACGCTAGATCAGTCGAACTTGGATAGCTAACTGAGTCATATCTTTCAAGGACTAAGTATCCAATAATTTCTTTCTAATAGAATACTCTAACACATTTGCAGCCATTTCGACCAACTCGTGCTCAGGGACTTATGTAAAGCACCGCGCTTTCAGAAGTCTAAACCTGTTAAGGTATTGGTCTATTGACTCATTTCTCTTTCACTTAACACTGGAAAATTCTGTTAGGATTATTTTGGACTGCCCCATGCGAAATTGTTCATGGAACAATTTCTCTAATTGAATCCATGTTTGGCCGACTGTGGGGAAAGTATTGTAAACTAAGTAAATGCATTCCTTGTGAGGGAATTTGGAAAATACTTCATCCTCAAATCCTCATTCACTACTAAATCACGAAGCTCTGTTTGGTGTTTGGAAACATGTTTGACAGTGGATTCTTCGACATCTCTTACAAACTTAGTGATTTGGGAGTTTCCAACCTCTTGGTAACTTTGTTTGTAACACGAAATCTGGAAATGGCGAGACATATGTAGTCCTCTGACAACCAATATTCATTCCATTCCTAACCATTATTCGTTTGACAATGGCTTCTAGGTTTTGTTCCCCAGCCACTGATTCTCATCGAACCTGCCTGACCATTTGGTCAACATTCTGGTTTCGGTTTGTTATTACTATTGGGGGTTGATGTACTACTCTAAGTATAGGATCGACACGCTGGGGAGTAGGTGTTTCTTGTTCAACTGTTTCATTGACCACCTCCTTGTACTACACCAGTTCCTCTCGTGGGGATGGCATAACTTGTTAAACTGGCGCTCTTGGAGCACCAAAGAAATCTCTGATGCGAGTCACTTGAGTTGCTAAAGTATGATAACTTTGCACCAAATTCTTAATCAAAGGTCTTAATATGATACTCATCTGTTGAGTAAGCATACTGGCCATTTCATGGTTACTCTCTGTAATACGGTGGGAGAACTGACTTGGGGTTTTGCGTTTTATCGCAAATGTTGCGGATAGTAAGAGTCGCTACCGACTTTTCTTTTATCCAACAAAGTAAAGGGTAAAAAGAACAGGAAATACCTTTTGAGAATTTTTTCTTGAGTTCGGGGGGTAGGTTATGAAAAGGGAAGGTGTTAGCACCCTTTTCATCTGTAGTTATCTACAGGCTCTTAATTGCTAACTCACTTTTAAATTCTTTGTGTTTGTATATGTTTGAAGATGTTTTGAAAATGGTAATTTTATAATGATTCTCGTATCATTGAGAATGTATAAAAAATGTTTGTTTTGGAAATATTTTGAAAACGCCTTAGTGCGGAAAACTTTGTAATGATCCTCGTATCGTTGAGAACGCATACAAAGTGTTTGTTTTCAAAATATTTGTTTGAAAAGAGAGTGTTTGGAAAGATATTTTGAAAATTCCAATGTAAGGCAATTTTGTAATGATTCTCGTATCATTGAGAATGTATATAAAATGTTTGTTTTGAAAAGTGTTTTAAAAGTGTGAGGTGTAAAGATTGTTTAGTTTGTGAGCATGCAATTACGAGCAATCAATCTGCTCAAAAAGTATTTGTTCTTTTACTCCTCCTTTAGATAGTTCTATTTTACAATTGGTTGGTAAGGAGCCATATCATTGGATGTGAGGGACGGACACGGGTCATCGTACAGTCATAGAAGGAAACTTGTAAGATAATTTAGCAATTTGTCGTAAGAGACTAAGATTGTTTACCGAAGGCAACATCGAAGGATCATCGATAGACTACAATATTTTAATCGAGGGTCTTTACTATAGCATCCCACATTCGAGGGACGTAACTGTTTATATCTGAGGTAACAAGTGTGGGTTACCTTAGAGGTGCATGTGTGCAAAGTGTATTTGATTCAATTATTTTATCTTGAATTAGGGTTTGGCTATGGTTAGTTTTACTCTTGTCATGCAAACCCTAATTACTAAAAATAATAAGGAAAGCGGTAAATTGCGGAATTTAAATGTCTTACGCTATTACAATGCTTTGGGAATGGGGGGTACAAATTTGTGAATGGGAGGAGGAAAGCAATAAAGCCCTAATTATCAATTACAAACCATTTACATAATAATGTGAAATAATAAAATGCGCAAGAATGTAGAGAGAAGAGAAATTGTTTTTTTTGTGGTTTTTTTGAGGGAAAAGGTTTTATAATTAACCTAATCAAACTAATTAAATTTAATTACAAGAGAAATTAATTAATTATTTGAAACAAAATATAAAATCTAAGTTAATTGAAATTAAGAAGAAAATAAAACCTAAGTTTAACAATTTTGTTTATAAAGTAATTTCAATATTAATGTCAATTTGGAAAAATATTTTAAAGTGTGAAAAATAAATAAAATCTAGTTCTAAATATTTTAATTAACAAAAATAAAATAAGTGTTTAAATTAAATTAAATAAAATCTAAAATTATTTTTTCGTGAGTTTATGACTTTAAATATAATTTTGACAAAATAAAAATGAATTAGAAAAGAAAAAGTTTATTAAAATAAAAAGAAATAAAATGTTGGGCTTGTGGTGTTGTAAAAGTAAAATGGGGGTAAAAAGTAGTGAAGACATCTTGGACTAAGATGCATTTTGGGTTGAATCAGAAAATCAATAAAAATATATATATGGGCCTATGCGTTATAAAGCAAATAGGGGGTGTTGGGAAGCATGAGGAATTGGGTCCAAGGCCAGGAGGCCAAATGTTGGGGCGATGGAAATTACAAAGAACTGAATAAAAATATGAAAAATGCAAAAGGGTACCACTGGGGCTCGAACCCAGGTCCCTAGTAACAAGTGACTTAACGCGCACATGTTCTACCACTAGGGTGGATGTTTCAACCGGTCATTATACAACTTACACTAAATTTAAAATAAACTCATTCCTAATTATACTTCATCTTCTTCCTTGCGCTAGAACATCAACACCATTGTTTTTGAAATTCCGAATTTGCTCATTTCTCAATCATTTTCAAAAATGTAAACATGAAAGTTGCTTGTTTTTTCACCACGAATTCAACCATGTAAATAACTTAAGCTATAAATCAAAGATTAGCATGAATTTCTGTTGGTACCAAATCAAGAACTAATTTTTATGAAACGTCAACCTTAAAATTCTCCACGTAAACTTAACATAAATGAAAACTAAAGGCATGGTTAGCTTCAGGGTAATGATGTCTACATTTCTTATTCACAAAGTAACCATTTATGATGGTTGTATAAGGAGTTCAAATTTGAGAAAACTTACCTCAAAAATGGAAATCGTGTTTGAAGTTGGAGCACTCCTGGAGATGTTTTGATGATCTGGATAGCTTCACTGAACTCCTAGGAAGCTATTGCAATGTTTACTTTGAGCTAAAAGTGTCTGAATCTTTCTAGAAAAGTCAAGTTGCAGGTTGTTGTTTTTGGAAATGAAGGATGATGAAGATGATGTTATAGTGGTTTAGAAAGTGTTTTGATAGCCTCTATATAAGTTATAGAAACTTTGTGGATGATTTAGAATGAAAACGCACGAGTGGATTTGGTATTTGGAATTCAAAGTCAGAATGTGCAACAATGGAGGTTTTGGATGCCAATTCTGATTTCAGGGAGTTTTAGGGGGTTAGAGGGTTATTGAGTTTGTGCTTTGGCTTGAAAATAACTTATCTATTTATAGAGGAAAGGTTTTTAAGGCTGAGAGGGCTAGGTTTATAAAGTCACATGTTATGACTATGTTACTTGATTTTGAAGCAACATTGAAGAACATGGTTCCAATGCTTGTACCATGCCCTCTAGAGTGGTTGAATACTTTAAAAATTTTCCTTATGATCTTGTAGGTCAAGTGTGTGCAGAATAAACAATTGAGAGGCTCAAGGAGTTGACATTGTGATTAAAGTTTGCTTTTCAAGAATGGCAATGTTAACTTTGTGCCAAAAATGGAATGATCACTTGGACAATGGCTCGAGCACTTGGATAATGGATCAATCAGTTGTGTAAACATTAAATTAAGGACTGATTTGCAAGTTAGAAGCCTGCAAAGCAAGATTATGCATCATAGGTTTGATATTTGATCATGTGTTTTTCATGAAAATGGCATATAGTTCAAGAATGGATGTCCAACTTCATCTCTTTGAATCTCTTAGCTCAAGCATGATCTCTTCAAGTTCTTGGACATTCTGGAGAGCTTAAAACATTTTCCAAAACCTTCATATTTACCAATTTGGATAAATCAACTTGGAACTTGGTGAAAAATTTCCAAGAAGTTGGGACAAAAATCTAACCAAACTTGTTAAAAATTTCGCTGTTTCGTTAAAAGTGTCATAACTTCATGGACTTATATCTCCTAATCCAAGAATTTTGTGGACATCAACCCTCAAGGACAAATTTGTAGAATTAATCATGCTCTACAAATTTCATGTTGAAAGTTTTCTTTGAATCATCTTGCATCTTGGTGAAAAATGGTCATGAAGTAGTGAATTTAATAAGGATAAAAACACAGAATTTTTCTAAGTCTTGGAAATCTTGACTTTTTGTTGACTTTTCTTAACTTTCTTTAGACTTGATGATCAAGTTTGATATTTTTGAATGTCTTGATGAATCTTGATCTTTGAAATTCAATGTTGAGAAAAAAGTCAAAGTTTCACTTTTGTTTATCATTTAACTTTTCATCAGTTGATCCAAATTTCAAGTATCAATCACTTGATCTTTGAGGATTTTTTGAACCATGCAATTAGGTCAACATATTGTGTTTGAGTCATTAAGATCATTCTTCAAGTCATTAGGCCATGTATTAGGTCAAAAGTCAATGATCATTCATTCTCATTTAAAACCCTAATTTGGTCAATTTTGCCCCTCTGATGATTTGAATGCTTTCCTTGAGGAATTATGATCATACCCTGATCAAATAATAAATATGAGTTCAAAATATTTATTTTGGCCAAAAATCTTGAAGTTTGACTGTATATTGATCACATTTTACTTTTTACCCAATACAGTTGATTTTCAGTCATCTGAGCAATTGACTGCGCAAATTTGTGATTTAAGACTTGAAACTTGGCATGAGCATTCTTAGAGTTCTATGATGAATCATGAAAGTTATTTGAGGCATTAGAAGTCCAATTTTCCTTATGAAAACCAAAACCCTAATTGGTGGTCTCAATGCTTATGAGGTGAGCTTATCTGATCAACTCTTTGAGAATCCTTGAGCATTTGAGATCTTTTGTGAGAAATGTCTTGAAGAAAAGGGAGGGAAAATTTTGGGGTACAACAGCTACCCCTATTAAATCTTCTTAAACCTGAAGAGTTATATTTGCATGTTCACCATTCGCGATTTGAAGGTGGGAGATGATTTAACACTTAAGTGCCCAGAAATTTGCACTCTCCTGTGCATGAAGTAAAAATGTTTGTTGATTATATCGAGAATAGGCTTAGAGATGCCATTTGGAGAGGTGACATAGATGGGATTATAGATGCCATCCAAAGGTAATTGTTGATATAAGTATTAGAATGAGTCTACGCTAGACTATATCTGAAGAGTGCTTTCCAGAATGAACCTTTGGGAAAGGTGTTTGAGTAGCTGCTTATCATATAGATAGTCTCTTTGTCTTGTTTCAAGAATTGATCTATAATTAGTTTGTTGGTAAACCTGTCCTGTTTCGGGAGTTCATACCATTGGTGATAAAGATAGTCACCTCACATTGTTTCGGGAATTGATCTTTATCTGGCCATAAAGAAAGATAGTTTCCCTGTCCTATTTAGGGAGTTAATCTTAAATCTGTTTATGTAGATGGTCGTCCCGTCCTGTTTCGAGAATTGATCTACAATCAGTTTATGCTGAAATTCTGGTATCAGATATGAGATGTCGAAGGAGATGTCACGACATAAATATCTGAGGACAATGTAAAAGGCAACAAAAGTAAAAACAGTAAAAACACAAGGGATTGTTAACCCAGTTCAGTGTACAGCAACACCTACTCTGGGGGCTACCAAGCCAGGGACAACTCCAGTAAATAGTATCAATTCATAGACCCTCAGTAAACAACCAATTTACGATCTAATAACTTAATCACTACTCGTGCTATACTTCTATCTAAGACACACCTAGGTATGAGGCCCTCCTTAAACCCCTTTAATCACTTACTGTGAAGAACAACTGAAATAACAAGTTTTAAAGACTTCAATCATTCAATGCTTAAAATCTTATGAATGATCCATAATTAACAACTCAAATAACAACTCAAGTATTAAATCAATACTAGAGTGTATGAAAATTAAAATAATTAGACTTCTAAAACAGAAAGAAAGTATTCTTCTTCAAAAGTTGCAGTAGAATGAATAAGGAAGCAAGTC
Organism: Vicia faba; assembly: GCA_948472305.1. NCBI lineage: Eukaryota > Viridiplantae > Streptophyta > Magnoliopsida > Fabales > Fabaceae > Vicia > Vicia faba. The sequence continues at coordinate 719,871,209 of OX451741.1, read as the reverse complement.
CTTATAAAGGCGCAGCAGTGGGCTTGGGCTGAAAAACAAATATTCCAATCTTTTGAATATTTCCATGAAAACAGGCCATGATATAATCCATAAGGATAATTCAAATAGAAAAATATTCCTCCATATTTTTCGCAGCATATGAGTCACAAATCCTGAATTATGGCGCGCATGAAAACAGGAAATATAAAACTTAAACAGATGTGAGTTGCGTTCAACTCAGGAGGCAGATGTCAAGACATCTACTTTGACATCATTCAAAACAGTTTGCTTCAAATGTCAATACATTTAGCAAAACATTACCAAAGCATTGTTTTACCAAACTTGATGCCAAAAAACACTTACAAACTCCCCCTTTGGCAAATTTTGGATAAAACATTATTTGAGCACATTATCAGAGCAGTAGCATAAGCAAGGAAAGCAACAAAAAACTCAGTTAGCAGTTAGCTGTTAGCAAAGGAAGATGTCATAACATCTTCTGAGACATGAGGCTCCCCTCAAGTATTAAGTTGTCCCTCAGTTAGCAGTTAGCTGTTAGCAAAGGAAGATGTCATAACATCTTCTGAGATATGTGGCTCCCCCTCAAGTATTAAGCTCCCCCTCAGTCAGTGGTTAGTCAGGCAGAGTTCAGTCAGTTTCTCTCCCCCTTCTTAGTCATAATATGCCAAACAGAAGGATGCATTCAAGAGTGTATGAGTAATATAGGTACATACCATAGAATTCAAAAGTCAAGCACATACAAGTGCCAAAAAGAAACAAAGGGGTCAAATAAATAAACATCAAATAGTCTAACTATCTTCAGAACCAGTAGACTTGGCAGAGCCTAAACTTCCTTCCTCTCTAGAATCTCCTTCTTCAAAGCCCACTCTATCATCAAAGTTGTTTTCCTTCTGCAGCTCCTTGATCATCTTTTCAAAAGTTATCTTTCTTGCCGAGCTAACTCTGATCACATCATCTAATTCTTTGCAGGCTTCCCTTAATTCAATGATCATGTCATCCTTGGTGGAGGTCTTGTTTTCAGCAGTTGCAGATGTCAAAAACAATGTTTAGGACATGTTTTCCTGAAAAAAGCTTGAAGTGAAGAGTCATAGCAGACTCCCTCTTGCATACTACATCATTACCACTTAGAAATCCAGGATGATGATTAAGAATAATTCCACAAATAAGGGAAGGAAAGGAAATAGGCATCTTAATGGCACATGTTCCTGCATGCTTAATAGTCTGATTAAAAATGTAAAAACCATAATCAAACCGTTTATTGTTTCCAACAGCATAAATAAACTTTCCTAAGCCAATAGTGATGGTTGAAGTAAGATTAGTAGGAACCAAGTTAGCAGCTCCAATTCTATGCAAGATAGCATATTTCACACTTAGCTTGCTAACAGGAACTTTATTCTTCATGGGCCACTCACTCACTTGGTTAATAGTGATGGCTTTGCATACTTGATTAACAGTTACTTCCAGTTCACAATAGTCATCTTCAGACCTATCCAGAAATCTATTTATGATAGCATGGGAAAAATCTACACACGTACCTCTAACAAATAAATTTCTATACTCCTTACTTTTATGATCAGCACAATCAATAGGAATATTAACAATAAATTCCTTAACAAGAGTCTCATAGCATTTGGAAAACTTGGTAACAGTTTTCATCAATCCAGCATAAGATATCATCTCTGTCATTTCTTTTCACTCTAGTGCACCAACTCCCAATTCTCTTTCATGGACAATTCTTCTTTGAAATACATACTTCCACTTTTCAGCATTCCCAACAGAATGGAAGGAAATGTTGTCAAGAGGGGCATCAGGTACCCTAATAGAAAGCTTCTTGCTTGCAGACTTTTTCACAAGAGAGATGTCCTGGACATCTTCCTCGACATCATAATTTGAGTCAACTTCTTCAACTAATACAACTTTCTTCTTACTTTTAGATCTCTTTACAACATCATCATCATCATCATCATCTGTGGGGCTATCAGGTCTAGTTTTTCTTTTGCTAGAGGGAGGAACCACTTTACTTCCGGGATTTGAGGGACCATACATGTTTTTATTCTTGATTATCTTGGAAGGGGTGTGATATTCACATCCTTCACTTTCCTGGATTTAAGCCTTTTAGCAATTCCAGGAACCACATTAGAGATGAGCTCATTGTCAGATAGCTCATCAACATTAACCACATTCAAAGCATTTTGATTTTCTGTAGCGTTGGAGCCAGCAACATCTTCCTTGGTAGGAGAGTTCTTCTCAACATCTGGTTCAACATCATCTTCCACTTCCTTTAGAGTAGAAGTAGAAAGGTTATCAAGTTTGCTTTCAGCAGCATCTTTCTTGGAGATGGATGATTCAGCAGCACTTTTAGGGTCATTTCTTTTGTTAGTTGGAGCAGGTATACGAGCAAGAGGGGTAGAAATCCCAGGAACAACAAAACCTTCATTTAACACTCTATCTACTAGCCTTCTAATGCTTCTATCAACATTGACAATCTCTTCTTTTGTCCTATCATCAGTAGAAGTATTACCTTCATCGTCTTTAGATTTCTTTACAGGTGATGATCTGGGTTTCTTGACCTTCTTCTCAAGAGGTGGGATAGTTGTTAGAGGAGTAACATCAAGTACTCTATCAAGAGAGAGTTTCTCAGGGAGGTTGACAAATTTTGAGGAAGACGATGTATGATGTTGAGACATCTTTGAAGATTTTTGAGCAAAGAGATGAAGAATGACAAGGTTCTTTTTCTGTAGATGAGAATGAAGAGTTTGTGAAAGTAGAAAGATGTGATTTTGTAGCGTGTGGGAAACACTTTGAGACAGTCTTGTAATGATTGCTTTCGAAATTTCATTTGTTGGAAACATAAATAATATAATATCACTTTAATGATATTCCCACACGCCCTTAATTGCTACAAACCCTCATATACGGAAATCCCTAATTTTCCTCTTAAGTTATCAAACTGATTAGCATCCAAAGCCTTAGTGAAAATGTCATCCAGTTGCAATTTAGTGGCTACGTGTTCTAAGGCAACAATCTTTTCTTCAACAAGCTCTCTTATGAAGTGATGACGAATATCAATGTGTTTGGTCTTGTTGTATTGAATATGATTTATTTATATGTTTATGGCACTTAGATTGTCACAGAATAATGTCATGAAATCTTGTTTGACATTATATTTTGTTAACATTTGTTTCATCCAAACCAATTGAGAACAAGTGATTCTTGCAGCAATATACTCAGCCTCAGTAGTGGCCAGAGACACACAATTTTGCTTCTTACTAAACCAAGATATAAGATTATTTCCCAGAAACAAGCACCCTCCTGATGTACTTTTCCTATCATCATCACTTCCTACCCAATCAGCATCACAATAACCAATTAAGGAAGAACTAGATCCATGAGAGTATAACATACCATAGTCACTTGTCCCATTCACATATTTAAGAATTCTCTTCACATGGTTGGCATGGCTAACTTTATGATCATCTTGATATCTAGCACACACCTCTACATCAAAGGCAATGTCAGGTCTGCTAGCTGTGAGATATAGAAGACTGCCTATCATACTTGTGTAAAGACTTTGATCCACACTTACTCCTTTTTCATCTTTAGAAAACTTTAGATGTGTGGGAGAAGGGGTCCTTTTTTGATTGGAATTTTCCATCCCAAATTTATTTACTTTATTCTTAGCATACTTGCTCTGAGATAAAAATATGTAATCTTCCATTTGTTTAACTTGCAGACCAAGAAAATAGGTTAATTCACCAACAAGGCTCATCTCAAATTCTGACTGTAGTTGCTTGACAAAATGTTGAGCCATCTCATTTGAGATCTCGCCAAACACAATATCATCAATATAAATATTTGAAATCATGATCTTCCCTTCTTCTTGACAAAAAGGGTTTTATCTATGCCACCTTTCATATATCCATTCTCACCAAGAAATTCTGTCAATCTCCCAGACCAAGCTCTTGGAGCCTGCTTTAATCCATATAGAGCTTTCTTTAGTTTGTACACATGTTTAGGAAAACTTGGATCAACAAATCCCTTAGGTTGTTCCGCATATACTTCCTCATTCAGATAGCCATTTAAGAATGGACTCTTTACATCCATTTGAAACAATTCAAATTTCAGTATACGTGCAATTCCCAAGAGTAGTATGATTTATTCAAGTCTGGCCACATGAGAAAAGGTTTCATCAAAGTCAATTCCTTCAATTTGAGTGTATCCTTGTGCAACTAACCTTGCCTTATTTCTAGTGACCACCCATTTTTCATCAGATTTACCCATTTAGTTCCAATCACATTTGTCCCTTCAGGTCTTGGAACTAGATCCCAAACTTCATTTCCACTGAATTGTTCTAGCTCTTCCTGTATAGAATTAATCCAAAACTCATCAAATAGGGACTCTTTGACATTCCTAGGCTCAATTTTTGACATAAAACAAGAGTTTGATATCCCTTATCTTGACCTAGTAGTAACTCCTTTATTTAGATCTCCTATGATAAGCTCCTTAGGATGAACTCTTTGGGTTCTAATTGAAGGCCCTTTATTGAGATGACTAGGCTCAGGATCTTCTTGAGGTGGATTAGAATTAATACTTCTGTCATTTGATTCTGTTGGAATATTAGACAAAGATGTTCCAACATCTTCTTCATCATTCCATCCTCTATCATCAATGATAACATTTATGGATTCCATCATAACCTTGGTTTTGGAGTTAAAGACTATATAAGCTCTGCTATTTGTAGAGTAACCCAGGAATATTCCTTCATCACTCTTGGGATCCATCTTCCTCCTTTGTTCATGATCAGCTAAGATGTAACATTTACTTCCAAAAACATGAAAGTAATTGACAGTTGGTTTTCTTCCCCTCCATATTTCATACAAGGTGGCTGAAGTGCCTTTCCTTAGAGTGACTATGTTATGGATATAGCACGTAGTATTCATAGCTTCAACCCAAAAGTGATAGGTTAACTTCTTAGCATGAAACATAACTCTGGAAGATTCTTGAAGGGTTCTGTTTTACATTCCATAATCCCATTTTGTTGAGGAGTAATGGGAGAGGAGAATTCATGATTGATTCCTTCAGAAGAGAAAAATTCAGCAAATTTATTATTCTCAAATTCCTTTCCATGATCACTTCTGATTCTAATGACATGACTATCTTTTTCCCCTTTAATTTTTTGACAGAGATCTTTAAACACTTCAAAAGTTTCTAACTTTCCTCTAATAAAGCTTATCTGTTTGTACCTAGAGAAGTCATCTATAACAACATAGGCATACTTCTTTCCACCAAAACTTTTTATGTAGTAAGATGTTGGATCTTTTAATGTGACATCTTAGTTTGCTTTCTAATCTGGCAGTCACCACATACTCTTCTTTCTTCTATATTGAGCTTAGGAATCCATCTCATAGCTTCTTCAGATATAATTCTTTTCATTCCTTTCAGATGCAAGTGTCCCAATTTTTATGCCATAGTTTAACTTCATTTTCTTTGGCTAAAACACATGTTGAGGAGAAGTTTAACTCTTGGGGAACCCATAAATATCAGTTGTCTTTAGATCTAATTCCTTTCATAATAACTTTATTCTTTTCATTACAGACAAGACATTCTTCCTTGGTGAAGTTAACTTTGAATCATTGATCATACAATTGGCTTATACTTATCAAGTTAGCTATTAACCCTTTAACAAGTAACACATCATCAAGCTTAAGGACTCCTGAACATTGCAGCTTGCCAACTCCTTTGATTTCATCTTTGGCTCCATTACCAAAAGTCACATAACTGGTGGAATGAGTTTTGATATCTATCAATAGATTCTTGATACCTGTCATGTGTCTAGAACAACCACTGTCAAACTACCAGTCGTCTTTGGTTGATACTCAGAGAGAGGTATGGGCTATAAAACTAGCAACATTTGACTTGGGAACCCACTATTTCTTCTTTTTTCTATTTTGGGGAATCTGATCAATTTTTGAAAGAGGAGTAGTTTTAGGATACCCATACAACTTGAAACAGGAAGGCCTTATATGACCAAGCCTTCCATAGTGATGACATCTCCAGGGCTGGGAATTCTCTCTAGTGTGATTAGACTTTTTCTTGCCATGATTTCCTTTCTTTCCATGATGTTTAAACATTTGATTTGACATCCTTGGTTTAGACTTGGCATGAGTGGAATCTAATGAAAGTTCTTTTGAATCAGGTTTCTTTTTCTCATTAAACCCTAGACCACTCTTGTCTCCTATCACTCTCCCCACTTGAAGAATTTCATCTAATGTGTCAGATCCATTATTCAACGTCTTGAGAGATTTGACCACTCTATCAAGATTTGAAATCAGAGAAATCACTTCACTTTCCAGTTTAGAAATAGTTTTCAAATGCTCTTTCCTTTCTGCCTTCAGTTGAGTTATGATTGCTTTCTGTTTCTCCCCTTCTAGGCACACTTCTGCCCTTCTGAGACATAATTCTTTGTATGAAGCAGCTAACTCATCAAAAGTTAGTTCCCCGTCACTAGACTCTTCATCAGATTCATATTTTCCTGTCAATGCTTCAACATACTTGGAAGATTCTTCAAGATCACTTTTTGAGTCCTCTTCAGACTAAGTAAGAGATATATTCTTCTTCTGTTTCTTAAGATATGTAGGACATTCATATCTAATGTAACCAAAGCCTTCACATTTATGACATTGTATTCCCTTCCGTTGAGTGGATTTTTCTTCAGCGCTTTTTCTTCCAAACTCATTTGACTTATGGATGTCATATGAGATGTTCTTGACATTTGATCTTTGGTTCCTATCAATTCTTTTTATCACTTTGTTAAACTTTCTTCCAAGCATAGCTAAGGAATTTGATATTACTCCATATGTATCTATATCACAGTCCTCCTATTCATATTCAATATTTGATACAAAGGCTATGCTTTTGTTCTTCTTTTCAGATCTTTCATTGATGCTTAACTCAAATGTAAGAAGGGATCCAACAAGTTCATCCACTTTCATTTTGTCAATGTCTTGAGCTTCTTCTATAGCAGTTACTTTCATATCAAATCTCTTGGGAAGAGACCTGAGCATCTTTCTCACCAATTTGTCTTCATATATTTTCTCTCCTAAAGCACTTGATGCATTAGTAATTTCAAGAATGTCCATATGGAAGTCATTAATACTTTCACCATCCTTCATTCTCAAATTCTCAAATTTTGTGATGAACAACTGAAGTCTTGACATCTTAACTTTGGATGTGCCTTCATGGGTAGATTGAAGAATTCGTCATGCATATTTATCTACTTCACATGTGTTCACTAATCTGAAAATATTCTTGTGAATTCCATTGAATATAGCATTCAAGGCTTTAGAATTTCCAAGAGCAATTTCATCTTTTTCTTTAGACCAATCTTCTTCTGGTTTTAACTCAGAAGTAGGTTGTCCATTTTCTCCCAATTTAATAGGGTGTTTCCATCCTTTCAAAATAGCTTTCCAAGCTCTGGTGTCCAGAGACTTTAATAAGGCCACCATACGTGGTTTCAAATAGTCATAATTACTTCCATCCAGAATGGGTGGTCTCCACAAATCCTCCTTCCTTGTCCATAGTACAAAAAAGTATCTTCTCTAGATCTCACCCAGATATAGAGCAAGATGCCTGCTCTGATACCAATTGAAATTATGGTATCAGATATGAGATGTCAAAGGAGATGTCACGACACAAATATCTGAGGATAATGTAAAATGAAACAAAAGTAAAAACAGTAAAAACACAAGAGATTGTTAACCCAATTTAGTGTACAACAACACCTACTCCGGGGGCTACCAAGGCAGGGACAAGTCCACTAAATAGTATCAATTCATAGACCCTCAGTAAACAACCCATTTACGGAATTAATCTAGAACCTGCTTTTTTGTTGGCTGTTGAGATAGTTTCCCTGTCTTGTTTCAGGAATTAATCACTGACCTGATCACATAGATAGTTGCTCCGTCTTGTTTCAAGAATTAATCTTGGACCTATTTTAAAATTGTTGGTGATATTCGTCTGTTGATTGATCTTTCCTGAAAATGTAAAGAGTTAGCTGTATACAATGTCATGATGTATGAAATGCATTGCGTTATTGATGTTCTCAAAATAAATGAGATTGTGCTATATGCGTTTCGTATGCATATGCTATGATGTATGAATGTGAAATGTTGTTGAAGTGTATTTGTAAACCCGTGCAATATCTTTGTCTAGGAAAATAAATCCTTGACTATTGCTTGGGATGAAGAGTATGTGTATCTTCAATCTTGTCTAGAATGCTTCGGCTGGGGATTCCTGCTTACTTGTTTGAGGGAACTCTCTTGGGGATGTTGATTTCTACTTTAGGGAGAAGAGTTTGGGAACATCGGTTGTTCATTGTTCTATTGCGGAATTTAATTCTTATATATCCTAACTAGGGATAAAAGAGATGGGTAATCTTCCGAATCGTCTGGGGAGGATAGTTTTTGTACACCCTGACTGGGGATAAAAGAGATGGATAATCTTCTGACTCATCTGGGGAGGATAAAGTTAATGTATATCTGGTCTGATTCCAGGTTTTACAACAATTTTTTGGGGATAGTGGTGCCTTCCCTTGGGAAGAGGAATTTTGTCAGTGATTTGTAGTAGTATGAGGAATAGACTTGAGCTGGGGAATTTGTAGGTTGTTAGGGGAATAAACCCTGTTAGAATATTCTTCAGAGGAAACAAACTCTCTTAGGGGAATTGAATTTTGCTAGAGAGAAGCAATCTGCAGGGGTTTTACAATTTTCAAACTCAGCTGGGGAAGAGAATTTTCATGAAGTGTACTGATTGAAACTCTATAAGGAAATTGTTGGGAATGTATCCTTATTAGGGATGAATTTTGTGAAGATTATTTTGTGGGGATAATCTCATAGAAGTGACTCTGTGGGGATTTATGGACAACTTGAATGTCATCCCAGCTCCTAGAATCTTGAGTAAATGCTTATTCCTGTTCTTATGCGTATATTTGTTAACAATTAATCATGTTCATATGCATATGTTCATATGCATATGTTCATTCAATTTAGTTATTGGGCGTTTTTGCAAACAAAACAGAAAAAACCAAGAATTTGAACTTTAAGATGTATTTGTATTGATAATTTTCCTATAAACAGGCGATTTTGTACAGAGAGAAGAAAATCCTAGTAAAAGGAAGTATTCGTGAAATGAAAAGAGTACAAAGTGAAAACAAAATGTACAACCATATGGAAGTGATCTCATTGGTTTCCAAACTCTGTTATTTCCCCTATGTCTTTGAACATCTCATCACTTGCCATCGGAAAAAGTTGATTGAACCATTTGAACTTTCGACTTTGGTAATAAAGCTTGCAGGTAAATGACCCAACAGGACATACTCGTACGCTTTTAATCCCTAATTTTTTTCCTGGACTGCCCTTTCAGGTTTTCAGTCCATCAGGATAACCTTTTTTGCCCAAGCCGCCTTTTTAGGTTTTTGACTTTCCAGGTGTACAATCTTTTTGTATATATCTCTAATTTTTTCCCGAACCCTTTTGGTTCGCAGGGATGCCCTTATTTATGCCTAGGTATGTCAACCTAGAGGGTCATTCTTATACTTAGTATTTTTTAACTATGTCTGCATTCACAAGGTGCGGGAAATCTTTGCCATCCATAGTGGTTAGCATCATAGCACCTCCCGAGAATACTTTCTTGACAATAAATGGCCCTTCGTAGGTGGGAGTCCATTTGCGCTTGGGATTGCCTTGTGGTAGAATGATGCACTTTATTACCAAGTCACCAACCTAATATAACTGATGCTTGATCTTTTTGTTGAATTCCTTGATCATACATTTTTGATACATCTAACCATGACAGACAGCCACCAGCCTCTTTTCGTCAATCAAATTCAACTGATCCAACTTATTCTGAATCCAGTCGTCTTTGTCTAAGTATACTTATTTCATAATCCTTAGAGAAGGGATTTGAACATTGACAGGCAGGACAACTTCCATACCATAGACTAGAGAGAATGGGGTTGCCCCAGTTGATGTTCATGCCGAAGTACGATAACCATGAAAAGCAAATGGTAACATCTCATGTCAGTATTTGTAGGTCACCACCATCTTTTGCACAATCTTCTTTATATTCTTGTTGGAAGCTTCCACTGTGCCATTCATCTTAGGTTTATATGGAGAGGAGTCGTGATGCTTGATCTTGAACTGCATGCAAAGTTCTGTGATTATGGTGTTGTTGAGGTTGGTACCATTGTTAGTGATGATTCTCTCATGGATACCATACCGACAGATAGGGTTATGTTTGATGAACAGGGCCACAACATTCTTGGTAACTGAGGCAAATGAAGCCACTTCGACACATTTTGTAAAGTAGTCAATGGCGACGAGAATGAAGCGATGTCCCTTAGAAGTAGTAGGCTTGATTTCTCCGATCATATCAATGCCCTACATTACAAATGGCCAAGGAGAAGTTATGACGTTCAAAGGAATTGGAGGCACATGAACTTTATCAGCATAAATCTGGAACTTATGGCAAGTCCTCAAGTGGTGGTGACAATCGGTTTCCATAGTTGACCAAAAATAACTAGCTCTTAGAATCTTCTTGGCCATAGTATATCCACTGGAGTGAGTACCAAATATACCTTCGTGCATATCTTCCATAATTTTATTTGCTTCTATCTTGTTCACATAATGAAGCAGGGTTGAATCACGATTGCGCTTGTACAAAATCCCATTGCTCAGGAAGAACTTGACAGAGAACCTCCGTAGGAATTTCTTGTCATTGATTGAAGCTCCCTCAGGATATTCTTGCGCTTCAAGGTACCTTTTTACTTCATGAAACCAAGGCTTCTCCTCTACTCCATCAGTGTCAATCTCATAGCAGTGTGCTAGTTTGTCAAATCTTTCGACAATAATCCTGGGAGCTTCATTGTCCCAATTGTCCTTGAACATGGATGACATGGTTGCTAGGGCATATGCAAATTGATTTTCTTCCCTCGGAATTTGCTCAAATGTAATCTCTTTTAAGTATGGGATCAAGTTTAGCACAAGTTCTTGGTAAGGGATAAGATTTGGATGTTTTGTATCCCACTCTCCTTTAACTTGACTGATTACCAAAGCTGAATCTCCATATATGCTTAGGAATTTGATTCTTAGGTCAACAGAAGCCTTAAGTCCCATGATGCATGCTTCATATTCGGCCATATTGTTGGTGTAGTCAAAGCAAAGTCTGGCAGTGAAAGGTATATGGCAACCTTTAGAGGAAATGATTACAGCACCAATTCCGTTACCAAGTGCATTAGAAGCTCCATCAAAAACATTGTCCATCGGGATTCTTGCTCAGGTCCTTCATATGGTCCAGGTTCTTCTCCATCTGCTATCAGCATGATATTCTCATCCAGGAATTCGAAGTTCATAGATTGGTTGTCATCTACAGCTTGATGCACAAAATGATCTTCTAGTACACTTCCTTTGATTGCTTTTTGTATGGTGTACTGAATATGGTATTCTGTCAAGATCATTTGTCGTCGGGCTATTCTCCCGGAGAGAGTTGGCTTCTCAAATATGTACTTGATGGGATCCATCTTGGAGATCAATAGATTATTATAAGTCAACATACATTGTCTTAGTCGTCGAGCATCCCATGCCAAAGCGCAAAAAGTTTTCTCTAGAAGTGAATATCTTGTTTCACAGTCGGTAAACTTTTTGCTAAGGTAGTAAATTGCATTCTATTTTCGACCAGATTTGTCATGTTTCCCCAGCACACACCCCCATTGAATTCTCTAACACGGTTAAGTACATGATCAAAGGTCTTCCTTCAACTGGTGGCATCAGAATTGGAGGTTCTTGTAAGTACTCCTTGATTTTATTAAAAGCCATTTGACAGTCGTCATTCCACCTTACCACTTGATCTTTCTTTAGAAGCTTGAAGATTAACTTACAAGTAGCTGTCAAATGAGAGATGACTCGGGAAATGTAGTTGAGTCGTCCTAAATAACCTCTGACCTCCTTCTCAGTACGGGGAGCTGGCATTTCTTGGATAGCTTTGACCTTTGCAGGACTAACCTCAATACCTTTGCCACTAACGACAAAGCCTATGAGCTTTCCAGATCTTACCCCAAAGGTGCATTTGTTGGGATTCAACCTCAACTTGTATTTCTTCAGCCTTTCAAATAGCTTGTGCAGATGATCAAGGTGTTCTTCCTCAATTTGTGATCTTGCTATCATGTCATCAACATATACTTCTATCTCATGATGAATCATATCATGAAATAAAGCCACCATAGCCCGTTGATAAGTTGCGCTTGCATTCTTCAGCCCAAAAGGCATGACCTTATAACAGAAGGTTCCCCAATGTGTGACAAAAGTAGTTTTCTCCATGTCTTCAGGTGCCATTTTGATTTGGTTGTACCCTGAGAAGCCATCGATGAAGGAGAATACCTTGTGTTGAGCGGTGTTGTCAACCAAGGAATCAATATGTGGGAGGGGGAAATCATCTTTGGGGCTTGACCTATTTAAATCCTTGTAGTCTACACACATACGGACTTTACCGTCTTTCTTTGGAACTGGAACGACATTTTCAACCCATTAGGGATATGACATCACTGCCAAGAAACTTGCATTGAATTGTTTCATTACGTCAGCCTTGATTTTCTATGACATATTAGGACGCATGTGACGAACCTTTAGTTAGATTGGAGAACATCCCTCTTTCATTGACAGATGATGAACCACGATATCAGTATCGAGCCTTGGCATGTCTTCATATGACCAAGTGAATACGTCAACATAGTCTTGCAACATTTGAACCAATCTGCTCTTGACACTGTCTCCCAGGTTGGCGCCAATCTTGACTTCTTTTTTATCTGCCTCAGTACCCAAGTTTATCACTTCGACCGGTTCTTCATGCGGTTGGATAGCCTTTTCCTCTTGTATCAGGAGTATGGAAAGTTCTCCAGGTATCTCGCAATCTTCTTCACCTTTGTCTTCCGCTTGATAGATTGGATTTTCTAAGTTATAAATGGAAATAGCAGAATTGTTGTCAATGAGATCCGGAGTGGATGTTGATCTGAAAATGTGTGTGTCTGCGTGTAAGGTCACATGGCTATTTAAAAATGCAGTAAAGTAAAAGAAAGACAAGGAGCGCAAAATATGAATGCAAAACCTTCCAATGTTTTCATTAAATGAGCATATGATATATGAAATGACAACCCTTAACAAATGGACCATTGTACCCCGGGCAAGGCACAAGGTCTAAAGTTATTGTTTTAAAAGAGATTACAGACAAATTTCTTAAAGCAATAAAAATAGGAAATAACAATTACTCCCGGCTGAAGGAGATTGATACAAAGTCTTTGGCTTCCAGTTGCTGAGTCCACTTCCAGTAGTTGGGAATATTCAGTCGTCCAAATCACCCTCACTGTCAGTGTCTTCCAAAGAATTAACTTCATTGTTGCTAATACAAGGAGGTGGTCCTCCAGCGCGAACACGACGAACTTCTTTCTGAGCCTTTGAAGTGAAACCCAACCCAAATTGGTAGGATTTGTAGGGGATATTAGGAAGTTGTCCCCAGATAGTGCAACCTCCATCTTCTACAATAGACCGAGCATCCTTTAGAGAGGCTATTCTTGGCGTGTCCTTGGCAATCTTAGGAATAGCAGGAATAGCTTTAGCAATAACAATTGTTAGAGGGATTACTTCAAATGCTTGGCAGCGGGGTTCAATCAATTCTCCATCCATTTCTACATATTTGAAATAATTCAAGTGGCTGACCATATATTCTTCCTCTCCACAGGCTGTGACAATCTTCCCTTTCACTTGGTATTTCAGCTTTTGATGCAATGCAGAAGTAAACGCACCTGCCCTATGGATCCATGCGAAGAAGGGAAAAACGCAAGAAGGGGGGTTGAATTGGGATATCAAATATCAATGGAATGAACACGTTTATTTTTATCCTGGTTCGTTTGAACTCAAACTACTCCATTCCATCCTCCAAGGTGATTTCGCTTCTTTCCAACGAGGTCTTAATCCACTAATCAATCTTGATTACAAATCTACTTTGACAACTGCCAAAGTCTTCTTGAGTCCAGAACCAAAACCCGGTTTTCCCAAGGAAATGCACTAAACAATAATTGAATAAATGTGTACAATAGTGTTTCTAATAAATCAGTATCACTAACAGTGATGTTTTACACAGTTTGAATATGAACGTTTGAGGATGAAAGATGATTGTTGCGTTACTGTACTTTCACTTGAATTCTTCTTTTTGCACGCAGTAGTTCATCACTTGATTTCTTCTATGCGTTTGCTTTATATAGGCCATGCAACAATGACATAAGAAGATGCTTTAGGAATGTTCATAACACGAATTAATGAAATTTCCAAACCTGGATATTCTTGTCTCTTTATAGCCGTTACTTTTGATATGCATTGATAAGCTGTAACACTTCAGAACTTCTCACATCAGAGGATGAATATCACTGTTGGGAGTCCCTTACTGCTTGTTCATAACTTTACAGATAAGAGTATCAGAAATCCTGTTTACACAATGTTGGTGCATTCAGAAGTTGTAACATAGAACTTCTTCATCCAACATGTTACACATATTTACTTATGTAGTGTCTGGATAGATCTTCTTATATCAGAACTTCTAGATGATCTAGCAGATCTTTTTCACATCAGAAATTCCCTACATATAAGGATACTTTATTAACGAGCATTGTTGTTCTTTATATAAGTATATCACGTGTTTGTTATCATCAAAACTCTAACTGGGATGTAGAACTAAATTATGTTCTAACAATCTCCCCCTTTTTTATTATGACAAAAACTAGTATATTTTGAAGGAATATAAAGAACACAAATTAACAAACTCCCCCTAAGTAAAATACTCAGCTAGCAAGAAAAAGATACTTCCCTGAAGATCTTCCGATCTAGCTTCTGATAGGAGTCAAAATATTCTTCATTCTCCCAATTTTTGTCAAGAATAAAAAAATGGTAAAGACTCTATTTGGCTTGCACTGATAGAAGTTGCTTGAAAAGGTGTGACATTCTCTTCTGGATACAACTGATATTCTTTAGAGAGCATTTGATGTTGTATTCTCATTACCATTCCCAATAGTTCCAGAGCTAATAACTTTTTCTTTCTGTTTGCCTCTGAAACTTGCGAATCCACCAGTTTTAACTTCTAGGCTTTGGAACATATGATTTGTTCCCGTCATGTGTAGAGAGCATCCAAAATCCAGGTGTTAATATTTTTGTTTCAACCTTGTTGTTAAAAATATCTGCAACATAGATGATTTTGTCTTTTGGTACCCATATCTTTTTGGGTCCATGACTGTTAGAGTTTCCAACATTCTGTTTGAATTTTGGTTTAGTAGAAAACGCTTTACTGGTATATTTTATATCATGTGTTTGCCCAGAAGTGAAGTGAGAATAGAGAGTAGTGTGTTTAATAACCAGATTCTTAGTTTTCTTAGGTTGGGATACTTTACCTTTGTATCCTAGACCTTTTCTTCCATTTCTGCTAACTCAATAGATCACTGAAGCCATTTTGCTTCTATCTATGTTTTTAGCGAGGAACTTCTGAAAGCTGTGATCATATTCCTTTATGATCTTATCAGGGTTACTAGGAACTTCTGAGATAATTTCTTTCTGAGCATTTTGTTAATAATTTTCATGTTTTGAAATTTTTTTTTCAACTCAGAGTTTTCCAGTCTTAAATTTTTAGTTTTTTCAGAGTCAAAAACTAGATCCTTTTTCAGATTCTTGTTTATGACTCGAAGCTTCTGATACCTTTCTAGAATTTCTGACAGACACTGTTCTAATTGGGATCTAGAAAAGTTAGAAAATAAATCTTATGGCTCTGAGTCTGATTCTGATTCTAATTCTGATTCTTATTTAGAGGATTCAGAGACATCTGATAAGTTTTCCGTTTGAGCTATATTGGCTCATAAATATTCTGATTATGTTCCATCTTCAGAAGATTCAGAGTCATCCCATGTTGCCACAAGACTTTTATCATTTTACTTTAATAGCTTCCTTTTAGGTTTCTCTCCTTGAAGATTTGGACAGTTGCTCTTATAGTACCCTTGTTCATTGCATTCGTAGTGCCTTTATTTAAGTTTCTTCTATCCGGAGATACGAAGGTTAAAAATCTTCGTGTCGACCCGATCGAAGATACTTAAATATAAAACAAATCTTATTTTTTTCCCTAAGATTCCATGCAACTTTTATGGGTATGAATGCATATGAACAACTTCAAAGGGACACAAAACACCACTGGGGATGTAGCAAAGGAAATAAGGATCAAAAGAGAAACCCAACCAGGAAAATAAATCACTGGTGAATAAAAAAAACGACTCATAGAGGATGGTAAAAAGTAAAAGGATACACCAATTTTTACCAAAGGCAAAACTACCAAGGTTCACTGAAGGTAGAAAGAGAAAATAAGTAACAACACCGACGTTCACTAATGGTGAGCTACCAACGTTTACTGAACGTAGAGAGAAAAAATCATCGACGTTCACTGACGATGAACTACCAACTTTCACTGATGGTAGAAAGGAAAATATCATAGCACCGCCGTTCACTAACGATGAACTACCAACGTTCATTAAGGGTAGCAAAAAGATAACAATCACCAACTTTCACTAATGGTGATCTACCAACTTTTACTAAAGGTAGAAGGAAAATATCATAGCACCGTCGTTCACTGACAATGAACTACCAACATTCACTAAGGGTAGCAAAAAGATAACAATTGTTGTACCCCAAAATTTGCCCTCCCATTTTACTCAACATATGTTCATGGAGATCCTCAACTTGCTCAAGGATGCCCAAGAGTTAACCAGACAAACCCTCTCCTAAGACAAGGAACCTCCAATTAGGGTTTCCATTTTCATCAAAATGGGTAAACACCTAAGGCCTCAACTCTTTTCCATGGTCCTATTATGTTATAAAGAACATCCATGTCAATTTCATGCCTTTCACAAGAAGTTTGCTCAGTCAACTGCTCAGATGCTTGAAAATCAACTGTATTAGGTCAAAGGTCAACTATGGCCCACATACAGTCAAACTTCAAGATTTTTGGTCAACATCAACATTTCGAAGTGATATTCATCATTTGATCAAGGGTTGATCATGATTCCTCAAGGAATACTCCTAATTTATCAAAACTCAAAAGTGGCTAAATTAGGGTTTCTTAGGAAAAGTCAACCAAACTTTGACCAAGCATAACTTTTTCATACTTTATCAGAAATTTCTCATCCAAGCTCATTTTGAAGGGAATCCAATATCCTACAACTAATCTTCATCCCTCAAGTTCAAAAAATGCACTCATAAAAATATGTGAATTTCTATATTATAGGTCCTTTTGAAAAGTCAACAAAAACACCTTTTGCGTCAAAGCTTCTTACATGAACATGGAAGACCCAATTGAGATGAGACCAAAAGGGTTGTTTAGGGGATATCCTAATATTTCTAAAAATTCCAAGAGTACCCCTCTAGGGTTATAATTGGAAGAGATATGCATTGTCAAAGTTGACCATTTATGAAAAATTGCCAAAAGTCAAATGTGCTCAAAAGTGCATTTTTTGTCAAATGGGCCTAGCATTTCAGGATTATGTCTTGTTAAGGACATGGTCCACGACCCAAATCAGCAGCCATATATTATTTTCTCTATTTATTTATTTTATTTTGATTTTTATTTATTAAAAATCACATTAAATCAAATAAATGACAAAAATATAAAAGATTGATTTGTTGATCTGATTTTGGTGAGAATCAAATCTAATTAAGTTGGCCTAATCAAATCAAATCGAATCAAGGCATATTGAGGAAAAAATAGCATGATTTGGATGGTTTTGGAAAGATATCATATGGCAAGAAAATCACATTCAATATCCATAATTCCAAAAGATTCAGGTCGTTTTTGTTACCCTAATTCATCATACTACATATAATGAACAAAGACAATGCAAAGGAACAGGGGTTGCAGCCGTGATAACAGAGAAAAAAAACTCAAAATTTGGCAAAAAAGTGGTGGATCGTTTTCTCATATAGAGGGTGATTCAAGACATTCCAAGGTTTCCAATCGCTTCCTGGACATCTCCTGAAGCTAACATAGTTCATTGCAAGCATTCCCAAGCCTAGAATCGTCCCCTAGGCTTCACACAGTTTTCCTCTTTTCTCAAAATCGATTACGACAATTCTGGCATTCTAAGCATGTTTTAATGATATATTTGTGATTATTAACATATTTGCAACATGTTTGAATGACTTAATTGATGTTTTGACGCATATATTGATGATTGCCATGGTTAGGGTTTAAGAAGCCATTTTAGGGCTTCTCTGTACAGGTGAAATTTGAACAAGAAAGTAATTCCATGATACTCGTGAGATCAAGATGAGTTGATTGATACAGTTAGAATTAATTTATCATGCGTCATATGAATTTTTGAAGCTTGCAGGTTTATAGCTATGGAGTTTTGTCCGTAGGTACAAGTTGGGTACCTAAGACGACGAACAAGGAAGAAGATGATGACTTGTCACCATCCCACTGGGACATTTGAATTACGCGCATTTTCTTCAGTTACTTATCCTATTTTGCATATTATGATTTAATACTATTATTATTACAACTAAGCAGCGTAGCACAGATGGCCAGGGCAAGCGTGGAAAGAGTGGGAGGACCTGGGTTCGATCCTAGGTGCCAGCATTTTCTTTATTTTCTTAACATATAATTGCAGATTCCATGTGTTCCAAAGCCAAATGTCTATCATGCGCCCCACTGATCCAGCCACTGGATCGTTGCCAGTATAGATCCAACGTTCATGTCAAGGAGGGACCATGATGCACTCTCCAGGCACAGCAACACAAAATCATGCGCAGGATTGGGCTCAGCCATAATGGGCCTGGATAAAAATCAAAAACACACCCCCCTGGGTTGCTTATGCAGGCCCAATCTCACTCTTTTTTATTTTTAATTCTTTTCTTATTATATTTTAATTATGTCTTTTTTGCAAATAACATAAAAAAACATATTTTTTTATTTAATAAAAAAATCATAAAAAACATCAAAAACCATTTTTCATAAAAAATATCTTATTAATTAATTAGTTTAATTAACTTTAGGCAATTTAATTCTCTATTTATTATAATTTAAAATAATTAGAATTAGGATTTAATTTTGTACATAACCTAGTTTTTTTTCTTAAAAATAACATTAATATTTTCTCAAATTAGATTTTAAGGTTTTCCAATTATTTCTCGCATTTAATTCTCCGCGCACGTTTTTAGTTTTCCTTTTTATTATTATTGTAACTTCTCCGAGTTTGTAATAGATTTAAGTAGGTTTTTAATTCCGCATTTTATTTTCAGTCAAAAATAATTATGTATCTCCCCAAAGCCTTGTAATAACCAGGACTCTAACTTCTCGCAATTTAATTTCCGCAAACTATAAAATGCTTAGATGTATGTATAGGATGGTATAGAAAGACGGATTGAAATTAAAACAGTAGAAAAACCTAATTATGCAAAGATAATAAACTGAAAAAATACACTCGCACATGCTCACTCCTAGGGTTTACTCCACTCCGGTTGCCTTCGGTAAACGGTCACGAAGTATAGGGAATGTTAGTGGTCATCTTCTAGTCCCAGAAGATCTAAAATTACCCTTTCGGATGTTGCCTCGAAAAAAGATCTTTAAGGCTTTAGGATGATTACTAAAATTTCCTAACATTGCTTTTGTGATCGTACTTGTCCCTTCGAACGTCCCTTTAAAAATCCAACGATGGTGCTACCTATTCCTTGATAATAGGATAGCGCTGTCTAAAGGAAAACGAACAGACTTTTTTTTTGCGTAGGTAGATTAGTTCCTAAGTATTTGCTCAAACAAATAAAACTCTTCACACAAACACTTTTCAAAATAATTTTCTAAATAACTTCGCCACACTCTTGAGGACTGATACAAGGGTTATCATGAAGTAAAACTTTTTCAAAACAAGCACACACAAGAAATTTTAAAAAATGAGCAAAGTACCTAAGAGCCCGTGGAAAACCACAGATAGAAAGGGTGCTAACACCTTCCCTTTCTATAATCTATCCCCCGTACTCAGAAACATTCTAGAAAAAGGTTTTTTCTGTTCTTTTTCCTTTCCTTTGTTGGATGAAATAAAAGTCGGTGGTGACTCTTGCTTACTGTGACATTTGCGAATACAAAATGCAAACCAGTATAATAGTCTGTTCTGCCACCATATTACAGAACTGGCGACTCTGCTGGGGACTTAAATAAGTGGGGTATACCTTAGGATCTAAGTCATTTTTAACTTGCTTGCTTGTGTTTTTTCTTTGCCTGCTTTATATTCAAGGGTTTTTTTGGGGTTATATAGATCCTATGCCCAGATCTGGGGAACACCTTTTAGGTAAGTAGAAATAAACTGTGAGGGAACTGTGCAGGGTATACCGACACGGTTGAAGCAGTAGCTACGTTGATGTGGAACTTTGGTTGGTACCGGTAACTCTTGAGTCAATCAGGGAGAGCACGGGGCCGCCGCGTGGTGTGTGAACCATCAACTGACCTTAGAACCTTTAATTGCACAACTTGGCCAAAAGGACGTAGCGAGGTGGCCGGCCTTGGTGTATTCCCAAGGTCGACAGATACTCGATGCTACACTCATTGAGGTTTGACTCTTGAGCTTTGTTTGGTTGTGAGTCAATCGCCTTTTGAATAAAGCATGGAGAAAGATCGGTGATATTGAGATCCCTTATAACCCGGTTACTATTTATAGGACATGTTGAACCAATCCAACTTCAAGAGGGTATGACCTTAAAACTCATGCATGCCTTAAACCTAAGGACATGGTGTGACTTGCTTGTTGTTTGCTATACCTGTGATTTTCTAACATAATCATGACATCATAAGCATGGCATATCATGACTAACCATTTCAAGGATTTCCTAGGGATCATTTTTGCTTTGTTTTGTAGGACATGGCATCCGCCCGTAGGAACACTATACATATTAACCTTGTGAAAGTGCCTCTCCAACTTAAGGACCTGGCATTGAGGGTTCTTGAAAGTTCTCATTTCACTAAAAATCATGGTCAGTTGCTTAATTTGGTCACTGCAAAACCTGATGAAGAATTATTAAGAGTGTTGTTTTAGTTATTCGTTATTATGCACGATTGTTTCACCTTCCCAAATTACCAACTAGTACCTACTATGCAGGAATTTTCTCAGTTGTTGGGGGTACCTATTCTTGATCAGTTACCTTTCAACGGTACAGAAGAACATCCAAAGCCTGAAGAGACTTCTAGAGCTCTATCCTTACAACGGCCTGACATAGTGACAAATTGGGAGACTAGAGGGAATGTCCAAGGAATTCCAGTTAAGTTTCTATTTGAGAAGGCTTACCATTTTTGGGATACCTTAGATTTACGAGCTTTCAAAAAGGTGCTTGCACTTCTCATTTACGGGACGGTACTTTTCCCTAAGGAGGATCAACTCGTAGATGTGAACACTATTAAGGTTTTTGTGTCTCATAATCCAGTGCCTACATTACTCGGGGATATTCTACACTCTCTGCATGCTCGCACTCTAAAGAGAAGGGGGACCCTCCTGTGTTGCACTTCTCTATTGGCTAGGTGGTTTATTTCGCACCTATCCAGGTCTGTTTTGAAGAATGAGCAGAGTTTGAAATGGTCTCGTAGGCTGATGTCCCTTAAGCATTCAGACATTCATTGGTGTTCGTGATTCTCGGAAGATGTTACCATCATTGATCGCTGTGGTGAATTACCTAATGTCCCTCTCTTAGGCATTAGGGGAGGAATCACTTACAACCCTTGTTTGGCCTTGCATCAGTTTGTTTATGCGAGAAGAGATGGCCTGCATGATACGCTTATCCAAGGAATTGCCTTCAACTATGAGAATGATGATCAGGGATACTACAAGAGGTTCATAAAATCTTGGGCCATGGTGCATAAAATTAATAGCAAGACGCTAGGGCACAAGAATTATATTCCTCTTGAGCCTTATCTCCGATGGGTACGAGCTCGCGCCCAAAGTCTTATGATGCCTTACCCAGCTGTCCTGCCAAAAACTGTGGAGCCAGCTATTGAAGGAGATACTACTTCACTTGGTCATCATCTTGACATGCCAACTGATCATGAAGAGTTACAGAAGTCCTGGGTTAAACTCAAAGAGGAGCGGGACACGTTTAAAGCTCAGTTATAAGCCAGCGAGAAGAAGGTCCTAGAGCTCACTAGGCTACTTCATGAAGAAAGGAACATAAACGCCTACATCGCACCAAAGAGGATGCGCTCTTGGGAGACCCAGTTTCTTTTTTGCTTTAAGTTATGTTTTGTTGTAAGCCTAAAAGGCATTCTTTGTAACAATCCGAACTTATTAATGAAATTAACGTGTGTTTCTTTTGGTTAAACAAATCTAGCCTTTAAGAATCCTTGAAATCATTGCATACACATCCCATCCATAGAATTGCATAAACAGGTACCATTATAGGTTTCTCATCTTCTTCGCTGTTTATTTCAACAGAAATGTCTTCCGAACAAAGCATCAAGAATCTTCAGGCACAAAATGCCCAATCCCAACAAATGTTCATAAATCCGGCGAAAGGGAAGGAAGATCTGAAATCCCTCATCCTGAAGGAGAAAAAGAAAAAGAAGAAGGCCGCTGATATTCTAAATATTGGCAGAAGGTTCAGGGGGATGTTAAAGTAGCAAGTCGATCTGACCTCTTCATCTAAAGGAGGGGAGAATCAAGAAGAAGAGACAAGGGAAAAGGACCCCAGTCCTGAAGTTTTTGACAATGACGCAGATTACAATGATGAGCAGTATCCTCCTACTGAGGATAGATACAAGCAATTGGAAGATCGTTTGAGTGCTATAGAAGTCCAACAGATACCTGGGTTGAATTTCGAAGAATTGGGATTGGTGTTAGAAGTGGTCATCCCGCAGAAGTTCAAGCTTCCAATTTTTGCAAAGTATGATGGGGTGTCTTGCCCAAAACTCCATCTCTGCTCCTACGTCAGAAAGATCCAGCCCCACACCGCTGATAGAAATCTGTGGGTTCACTTCTTTCAAGACAGTATGTCAGGGACTCAGCTTGAATGGTTCTACCAACTGGAGAGAGCCAATGTCCGAAATTGGGAAGATCTGGCTGCTGCTTTTTATAAGCAAAATCAATATAACACTGACCTTGCTCCTACTCGTACTCAACTCCAGAGTATGTCCATGGGTGTAAGTGAAGGCTTTAAGGACTATGCACAGAAGTGGAGAGACTTGGATGGAAGAGTCCAACCCGCGTTGTCTGATAGGGAGTTGGTAGATATGTTTCTGGGGATGCTATCGGGTCCATTCTTTAATCATTTAATCGGTAGCTCGTCAGCTGGTTTCACCGAGATGATTCTAACTAGAGAGAGAGAAGAAGCTGGGATTTGGAGAGGTAAGATACATAAGGATGCCTCTTTGAGTTCGATAAAGAAGCCTTTTACTAGTAAGAAGGAAGCCAGTTCCATCTATAGCCCGAGAGGCCAAAGCAGAGCTGAACACCGTCAGATAGTAAGTGCTGTAATGATACCTAGGCCTGCAGTTGCTCCACAATGCAACAATCAACAATGGGAGGAAAGACCACAACGACAGTTTACCCGGATCAACATGACGTTGGCTGAAGTTCTACCCCATCTAATGAGATCCAAATTGGCAATATTGAAAGAGGCTCCCTAGAATCCGAACACCACATCTCCCCGATATAACCCAAATGCTCGGTGTTCCTACCATTCGGAGAGTCCTGGCCACGATACCAATGACTTATGGGCTCTGAGAAATAAGGTACAGGATCTAATCGAAGCCAAGGAGATTGAGTTCGATGCTTCGGAAAAGCCCAATGTCATAACTGCTCCCATGCCTAAGCATAATCGTGGAGTTAATGTTGTTGATACCGGTCTGTTTGTAACCTTAGGGGATGAAGTTTCTACTCCTCTTATGACAATTAAGAAGAATTTATTGTCAGCCGGCTTATTTCCGGGTTGTGGTGAAGGTTTCCACATGTGTTCATCTCTGCCCTCTGGTTGCCATTTTCTGAAGTCAGGTGTTCAGCGCCTGATGGACAGCAAAGAAATTTTGTTCGAGAAAACATTGATTCCCATTGTTCCATTTGAAGATGTTGCTATTATAACCATTTCTGCCAATCCTTCCAAGGTCTCCTCAAGAATACTTGTTAGGATTACATTTGCTCCAAGAGTCGCTCCGCTAATAATCACCTTTCCTGGTCCTGTCCCGTATGCCTCGGACAAAGTTGTCCCTTGGCATTATGGTGTCGATGTGTACTATCATGGCATCAAACAAGATCTGAAGAATAAAGAGGTTGATCCTGATGTCAGTAACATTGTCGGGACCAGCAAGGTTACCAGAAGTGGAAGGGTTTGCTCTCCCGAGATTTCCCCAAAGACTGTCAATATGCCTATTGTTATTCCGGTTGCTACTCCTGCTAGTACATCAACTACTGCTCCTGTGCGTACTCCTATCATCACTCCCGCCGTCGAGTCATCTGGGACCCGAGGCAAAGAAGTTATAGGTGAGTCTGCCCATACGGAGGTACCTAGAAAAATTATCGTGGAAGCCTCTAAGTAAGAGATAGAGGAAATACTGAAAATAATCAAAAAGAGTGACTACAATGTGGTCGAGCAGTTGGGGCAGACCCCCTCAAAGATATCCATGTTATCCCTGCTGTTATGCTCTGAGGCCCATGCGAAGGCTTTGATTGCATTCCTCAAGACTGCGCATGTTCCGCAAGAAACCTCAGCTGATCAATTCAAAGATTGTGTGGCCACCCTGACTGCTGACAATGGGCTGGGTTTTTCAGATGCAAACTTGACACCAAAGGGAAGGAAGCATAATAATGCTCTGCATGTCTTGATTGAATGCAGGGGAACCACTATGGCTCATGTGCTGGTAGATACTTGGTCTTCGTTGAATGTTCTGCCTAAGGCATTGGTTCGGTTGGACTGTGAAGGCTTGACCTTAAAGCCTAGTAACATTGTGGTGATGGATTTTGATGGGTCGAAGTGAATGGTGCACGGGGAAGTGGACATCCCCGTAAAAGTAGGTTCCCATACTTTTGAGTCAACTTTCTATGTAATGGACATCCGACCGTCATACTCTTGTTTGTTGGGCCGTCCTTGGATCCATGAAGCTGGGGCAGTTACTTCTACACTGCACCAAATGCTAAAGTATCCAATAAAAGGGAAGATTGTCACTGTGCATGGTGAAGAGGAGTATATGGTAAGCCACCTCAACTCCTTCAGATACATATAGATGGACGGGGAATTCATAGAGACGCCTTGCCAAAACTTCGAAGAGGTTTCCCAGATCTTGGCATTGGCTGAAACTACTACCAACAAACCTCCTCTAAAGATGGCTTCCCTCAAAGACGCCAGAGCAATGGTTGAAGAAGGTGGGTATACCAATTGGGGACAACTCCCTGATTTTACTCACAAAACTAACAAGTTTGGTTTGGGCTTTACTTGAGGAACTCAAAGGGCTGTTTGACGCGCTCAGGATGGAGGACCTGCCTTACGCAGCAGTAATTGGGGAATTAATTCCATTGAAGACAGCGAGGAAGACTCAGACATTGACAGCTGGATCTACCCAACTACCA
Source organism: Vicia faba (assembly GCA_948472305.1). Taxonomy (NCBI): domain Eukaryota; kingdom Viridiplantae; phylum Streptophyta; class Magnoliopsida; order Fabales; family Fabaceae; genus Vicia; species Vicia faba. Next base: position 719,845,549 of record OX451741.1, on the reverse strand, counting down.
ATGGTGGACCGAGTAACTAGACGGCTAGGGACTTTATACCAGTTTCTTTTATTCCGCAGTAATTGTCTTACTTGTTTTGAGATTTGTAATAAACAATTTAAACTCTACAACCTTGTGTCTTACCCGAGGCACATTGGCTTTGTTAGTGAGGGCTATTATTTGTCATTTCATATATCATCAATAAAACATTGAACATTCCTTGCATCCAAATTTTGCGCTCTTTGTTTTTCTTTTCTGTTTTCACTTTATCAAAATAGCTATGCTATTACACACACTCACGTATCATACTGCAGATCCATATCCACTCTGGATCCCATTGATAACAGCTTTTCTACTGCCATTTGTGACTTCGAAAATCCGATCAACCAAGCCGAAGACGAAGGCGAGGATGATTGTGAGGTGCCTGGAGAACTTGCTAGACTATTATAGTAGGAAGAAAGGGCTATACAACCTCATGAGGAGCCAGTTGAGATGATAAACCTGGGCACAGAGATAGACAGAAAAGAAGTCAAGATCGGCACAAATCTGGAAGTTAAGATCAAACAAAGATTGATACAAATGTTGCACGACTATGTTGAGATCTTCGCCTGGTCATATGAAGACATGCCTGGTTTAGACACTGATATTGTGGTTCATCGTCTGCCAATCAAAGAACACTGTCCTCCAAGAAGTTCGATGCATGGTTCTTAGTTATCACCTCCTATCCATAGTGGGTTTCTAACATTGTTCCGATACCCAAGAAGGACGGTAAGGTACAGATGTGTGTAGATTACAGAGATCTGAACAGGGAAAGACCCAAGGATGACTTCCCACTTCCTCACATTAACATTCTGGTTGATAACACCGCGCAACACAAAATCTTCTCTTTCATGGATGGTTTCTTTGGCTACAACAGATCAAGATGGCTCCTGGAGACATGGAGAAGACAACCTTCATCACACAGTGGGGCACCTTCTGTTACAAGGTGATTCCTTTTGGGTTGAAGAATGCTGGGGCAACTTATCAGCGCGCCATGGTCGCTTTGTTCCATGATATGATTCATCACGAGGTTGAAGTTTATGTTGACGACATGATATCCAGGTCTCAAACTGAGGAAGAGCACCTTGATCATCTACAAAAGTTGTTCGACAGGTTGAAGATATACAAGCTGAGGTTGAATCCAAACAAGTGCACCTCCGGGGTAAGGTCTGGTAAACTCTTGGGTTTCACTGTCAGCGACAAAGGAATCCAAGTAGATCATGCAAAGGTAAATGCCATACAAGAAATTCCAGCTCCCCGTACAAATTAGGAAGTTAGAGGTTTTTTGGGACGCTTGAATTATATCTCCAGGTTCATTTCACATCTAACTGCTACTTGTGAGCCCGTCTTCAAGCTTATGAAGAAATATCAAGTGGTAAAGTGGAATGACGAATTCCATACGACTTTCGAAAGAATCAAGGAATACCTTCAAGAACCCCAATTCTAATGCCTTCGGTTGAAGGAAGAACTTTGATATTGTACTTAACAGTGCTAGACAATTCAATGGGGTGTGTGCTGGGGCAGCATGACGAGTCTGGTCGAAAAGAGCATGCAATATACTACCTTAGCAAAACGTTTACCGACTGTGAGACACAATACTCACTGCTCGAGAAAACTTGTTGCGCTTTGGTATGGGCTGCTGACCGACTAAGATAGTATATGCTGGACCACACTACTTTGTTGATATCTAAGATGGATCCAATCATATACATCTTTGAGAAACCCGATCTCTTCGGAAGGATAGCAAGATGGCAGATGATCTTAACAGAATACGACATACAATATACAACCCAAAAATCAATCAAAGGGAGTGTATTGGCTAATCATTTGGATCATCAGGTCGTGGATGACTACCAGTCCATGAATTTTGAATTCCCAGATGAGAATATTATGCTGGTGACTGACTATGAAGAACCTGGACCGGATGAAGGACCCGAAGAGGGATCACGATGGACTATGGTTTTTGACGGAGCTTTAAATGAACTTGGTAATGGCATCAGCGCTGTCATCATATCTCTTGAGGGTTGTCATACTCCTTTCACCGCCCGACTATGTTTCAACTGCACTAACAACATGGCGGAGTATGAAGCCTGCATCATGGGTCTCAAGGCCGCTATTGACCTCAGGATCATGTTCCTGAATATTTTTGGGGATTCAGCCTTGGTAATAAGTCAGATCAAAGGCGAATGGGATATGAATCATCCGAATCTCATCCCATACAAAGAGTACGTGTCAAAATTGCTCCCACACTTTAAGGAGGTAACTTTTGAACATTTCCTGCGAGAGGAGATTCAGTTAGCGGACGCGCTAGCTACCATGTATTCTATATTCAAAGTCAGGTGGGATAACGAAGCTCCCCAAATCACCATTGAGAGATTGGATGAACTAGCACACTGTTGTGAAATTGATACTGAAGAGGTGGCAGACAAACCCTGGTTTCACGAAGTCAAAAGGTATCTCGAGGCTCAAGAGTATCCTGAAGGGGCATCTGTCAGTGATAAGAAGTTTCTGAGAAGGTTCGCTACGAAGTTCTTCCTCAGTAATGGAATCCTCTACAAGCGCAATCATGACTCTACATTACTACCGTGTGTAGACAAGAGCGAAGCAGAGAGGATCATGACAGATCTACATGAAGGTACCTTCGGAACCCATTCCAGTGGACATACCATGGCTAAGAAGATCCTACGGGATGGATATTAATGGTCCACTATGGAAGCCGATTGTTATCAGCACTCTCGAACTTGTCATAAGTGCCAAATCTATGTTGATAAAGTGCATGTGCCTCCGGTTCCCTTAAACGTCTTGACAGCTCCGTGGCCCTTTAAAATGTGGGGCATCAACATGATCGGAGAAATCAGGCCCACTGCTTCCAATGGACATCGCTTCATTCTAGTAGCCATTGATTACTTCACTAAGTGGGTTGAGGCAGCCTCTTTTGTTACCGTGACCAAGAACGTTTTGGCGCGATTTATCCGACATAATCTAATATATCGGTATGATGTGCCAGAGAGAATTATTACTGATACGAATCTCAACAACACAATGATCACTGAGCTCTGTAAACAGTTCAAGATACAACATCATAACTCTTCTCCCTATCGGCTGAAGATGAATGTCGCTGTTTAAGCGGCTAACAAAAACATCAATAAAATTGTACAGAAGATGACGGTGACGTACAAAGACTGGCATGGGATGTTACCATTTGCTCTTCATGGATACCGTACCTCAGCACAAATGTCGACAGGGGAAACACCCTACTCTCTGGTATATGGCATGGAGGCAGTCCTACCAATCAAAGTCCAGATACCTTCTCTCAAGATTATGAAGGATGCGGGTTTGGATGAATACGACTGGATCCAAACTCGACTTGATCAGCTAAATCTAATCAATGAGGAGAGACTTACTACTATATGTCACGGTCAGATGTATCAAAAGCGAATGATCAAGGCTTTTAACAAGAAAGTCAGACGTCAAGAATATCAAGTCGGGGATCTAGTGATCAAGCGCATAATACCGCCGCAAGGTGATCCTAGGGGAAAATGGACCCCCACATACGAAGGATCATTTGTGGTTAAAACATTTTCTCGGGTGGAGCTATGATTCTAACCACCATGGATGGTGACGACCTTCCTCACCCTATCAAAGCAGACATAGTGAAAAGATACTACGCCTAATTAAAAGACCCGCTAGGTTGACTGACCTAGGCAAAAATAAGGGCTTCTCGATGAACCAAAAGGGTTCTAGCAAAAATAAGGGATGAAAATGAAAAAATTTGTACACCTGGCAAGCTGAAAACCTGAAAGGGCTGCTTGGGAAAAAAAGGGCAGCCCAGTGGACTGAAAACCCGAAAGGGCAGTTGTTGTACCCAAAAATTTTCCCTCTCACTTTTTCAAGAATCTCCTCACAAGATTTCTACTGGGCCAAAACTGCACAAGGTTTGATCAGCTCAAGTCGCCATGGATCATATTGGATTTTCAAGCATTAGGTCAAGGAGGAAGCTATTGAAAGAGCAAAGCAGATAAATTTGACTGCTTTTGACAAAATCAAAGAAAATAAGTTTGCTTCAACTGGTGCTTAACTTCAACAGAAGTTGCTCCTCCATTTTAGCTTCGACTGAGTTTGGTTTCCCTTTGGAACATTCTCCTTCGACTCAAAGAGAAAGAGTCTCTGGTAGCCTCCTTCGACTCAAAGAGGAAGGGCCTCTTGTATCCTTTTTCGACTCCAAGAGGAAGAGTCTCTTGTAGCCTTTTTCGACTCAAAGAGAGAAAAGCCCCCTGTTGATGCCTTCGAATCAGAACTTGGTGGATTCCTACTGGACTCCTGAAGCTTCCCTTTGACACATGCATAGCCTCTATACCATGACATGTCTGGATGTTCAAATCGAAGGTTATACCTTGGTGGCTCATCTGAAGAATTGCAAGATGCATATGTGGTCCATCAGAAGGACATTTTGAAAGAAACATTGTTATCTGAAAAGAAGTCTAGTCGAAAGCTAGAGCCAGTTGGTCAAAACAAAGGAGAAGTATTCCAGATGCTAGTAGTATCAGGTACAAATCTGTTGCGTTGGCCGCAACGTTCCAAAACTGCTACAAACCAGTCCTGCCACGCTGCCCCCATATTTGCACCAAATTGGTATATAAAAACTGTACCTCGAAGGCTACAAGAATAACATACCCAATTTGTTAAAATTTATTTTGTTTTCCCTCCCAAACCTAAGCCAAAATCATCTATAAATAAGAGCCTCCATCACACGTTTTAGGGGCCCCGGATAGTTGGAAAAAAACTCTATTTGTGAGGATATTACCAAATTCTCAAAAAACTCTCAAACACTATTAAAAATTCTCAAACATTCCCAAACACTCCAACTTTAAACAACTCAGATCCCTTCATACATAAGCAAACCTTTCGACTCAATCCTCAAATGTCAGATAGTTAACCACAACTGACTGCCCAAACAAAACAACAACGAAACTAGCTTCAGGAAGGTTCCAGCGAAGCTCCATCCATCATCGAAGAAGCCACTTACAAGTCCTACGACTAAGCACTTCAAGAGTTACGTTTTCCTCTAAACTAAAAACTTTGCTCACTTAAATATCATTTGTGAATGTAAATAAAAGGAAAATGTAGATATCCTATCTAGGAAGTTGATCATGCTTTCGACCCTCAGTGCTTGTATACTGAGAATCTCAACCCTGACTAGTTAGACTTTGGATCCTAGTTTCCAATAATATTGTGTTAACCCCTGATTTGTAGTTGTCGAAAGTTACACTTGTTGGTTTCATTTTCAAGTTTAGACAAGTTTCCTGTATCTTTTGACTGGCTAAACATTGGAGCCTTCTCGAAATCTAAACTTGGGAGCTTTACATTCCTGCAATCAAAGGGGACATCAAAGAGTTTGAAACGAAAGGTTTGCATTCCATGCTGACTCCTAAAGCCTGTCACAAGAAATAGCAAGAAGGGTGAGTCGAAGGTTACCGGCTAACACTCCTGCAGTCGAAGGAAACAAAAAAGGCAAATTCGAAAGGGGCCATGAAGATTTGAGTCGAAGGGTGCTACTGCCTGGGTCGAAGAGCTCATTTTCCTTTCTTTTATTTTGTTTTTGCCTTTACATTTTCTTGCCTTTCAATATGGTTGTAATAGTGTAGGATATTTATTTCCTGCATTTTTATTTCTTTATACAAATGTTGGTAACTAGGATGTATGGTAAGATAAAACCAACAAATAGGCCACCCTAATCAAAGACTAAATGCATGAAAATCAAACACATTATTCACACATGCACCTCTAGGGTAATCTCACTTGTTATCTCAAAAACAGTCATGTCCCTCGAATATGGGGCGCTTTAGCAATGACCCTTCAATAAAAGATCGTAGTTCCTCGATGACCCTCGACGTGGCCTTTAATAAAATGATCTCGTCCCTTATGAAAATTGCTAAAGCGTCTCATAAGTTGCTTTCGATGACTGTAAAATTGACCCGTGCCTGTCCCTTCACATCCAATTATGGGGCTTCTTACCAAATCAATGGTAAGATAGCAACGTCTAAAGGAGAAAGAAAAGAACATTTAAGACCTTTCGAGTGGGTAGATTCGCTCCTAGTTACTCGCTTGCTCACGACAAAAACATTCTTGCACCTACACTTTCATCTCAAAACCCTTTCAAAAGACAAAATGTTCTGTATACGTTCTTATAGAGACGAGAACCATTGCTAAACATCTTTTCAAAACATTTTCCGAAACACAATCCACAAACACATCTTTGAACCACTTTTCGAAATAAAAACTTTGTACGCCTTCTTATAGAAACGAGAACCATTACAAAGAGATTTTCCAAAATACTTTCAAAGCCTACACCACAAGCACATCGTCAAATAAAATCAAGTGATCTAAACGAGTAACTAAGAGCCCATGGAAAACCATGGATGAAAAGGGTGCTAATACCTTCCCTTTTCATAATCTACCCCCCGAACCCGAGAAATAATCTTGAAAGGTCTTTTCTGTGCTTTTTTACCTTTCCTTTTGGATAAAAGAAAAGTCGGTGGTGACTCTTGCTATCCGCACAAATGCGATCGAAACGCAAAACACCAAGTCAGTTCTCCCACCGTATCACAGAACTGGAGACTCTGCTGGGGAAGAAATAAAAAAAGTGGGGTTACCTTAGGGTTAGATCACCTTTACTCGCTTTCATTGTTTGATTTGTGTGCTTTATATTTAGTTCTTCGTATTGGGCTTGCTTTAATCCTCCACCCGGATCTGGGACACCTGTTTGGGTAAATAGAAATAGATTGTGGAAACTGTACGGCGTAGACTGATATGGTTGAAACAATGGCTATGTTAGTGTGACACATTTGTGGGTACCGGTATCCCTCATGGTGAATCGAGGAGAATACGGGGCCGCTGAGTGGCGTCATGAAGCACTAATTGACCTTAGAACCCTAATTGAACAAACTTGGCCATTAGGACGTAGTGAGGTAGCAGGTTTTGGTGTAAAGCTAAAAATTGGTTGATACTCGATACTACACTTATTGAGGCTATACTTTTGGGATATCTCGGCCGCAAGAAAATATTGTTGTGCTGAGACAATGCCTAAAAGAAAGGTCGGTGATATTGAGATCCTTTAGAACCCGATCATTATTTCTAGGACAGGTTGAGCCAACTAGACTTCAAGAGGGTACTTACCTACAAGACTCATGCAAGCCTAAAACATAGGGTTTTGTTTGTTGTGTGTGTATTTGCTTGTACATAAACATCATTAACATCATCAACATCATATGCATGCTCACTAACCATTTCAAGGATTTAGAAATTTATTTTTGTTTTTGTTTTGTAGGACATGAACTCTCTCTGAAGAAACACCATCTGAATCAGCTTTGTAAAAGCACATCCTCAACTTCCAGAGCTAGCCTCAAGAGTGCTCGGGGATTCTCCTTTTACCAAGAAATATGGTCGACTCCTCAGTTTGGCTACATCCAACTTCCAAGAAGAGATGATGTATGTACTATTATAATTCTTTGATCCCGTACATCATTGTTTCACTTTCCCAGACTATCAGTTGGTACCTACACTAGAAGAGTTATCTCTACTCTTAGGGGTTCCCGTGCTTAATCAGATACCATTCATCGGTCTAGAAGGGATTCTAAAACCTGAAGTCATCGCCGAAGCTTTACATGTGAAGAGGGCCAACGTCATAGCCAATTGGGAGACAAGAAGTGGGGTTAAAGGTTTTCTAGCTAAGTTTCTATTGGAAAAAGCTCGTTTATTCTGGGATGACCTGGATTTCCAAGCTTTCGAAGATTTACTAGCTCTCCTCATTTATGGTTTGGTTTTGTTTCCCAATTCGGACCAATTCATAGACGTTAATGCCATCAAAATCTTTCTCTCTCGCAATCCTATACCTACCTTACTAGGAGACATCTTGCATTTCCTTCATACCCACACCATGAAGAAAAGAGGTACCCTTTTGTGTTGTATTCCCCTACTTGCTAAGTAGTTCACTTCACACCTACCTCAATCAGCATTGAAGAACGAGCAAAGACTGACTTGGTCTCAAAGATTGATGTCTCTCACCCACTCTGATATCCGTTGGTGCTCGAGATCTTTGGAAGATATCTATATCATTGACCACTGTGGGGAGTTCCCTAATGCACCTCTGCTTGGTATTAGGGGAGGTATCACCTACAACCCATGCTTAGCTCTTCGGAAGTTTGGGTATGCCCGAAGAGACGGCCCTCATGAGATGCTCATCCAAGGTCTTGTGTTCGACTACGACAAAGAAGACCAAGGTTACCGCCAGAGGTTTACACGTGCTTGGGGAATGGTGAACAAGGTGGACAGTAGGACTTTGGGACATAAAAACTCTATCCCTCTCGAGCCTTACCTTAGGTGGGTACGGGCTCGTGCCCAGAGTCTCTTGATGCCTTACCCTTCCATCCTTCCTGTCATCATTGAGCCTGTTATTGAAGGAGACGTCCCATATACCATTCTTCATCCTGACATGCCTACCTCTCTCGAAGACCTGCAGAAAGCTTGGGTTTAGTTAAAGGAAGAGCGAGACACCTTTGAAGCCCAGTATTATACCAGTGAGAAGAAGGTCCTGGAGCTCACCAAACTGCTTCATGAAGAGAAAAACCTGAATGCCTACATTGCTCAAAAGAGGATGCGTTCGGTCTTTTTGTCTTAGGAGTTTTGTTGTATTTTGTTTCTTTCTTTGTAATCCCAAGGAGGCATGATGTATTAAAACTTGGTTTCATTTAATATGACGTGTGCTCCTTTTTTGGTTTGAACGAGTTTAAATCTCTAAATTTCCTTGAAATCATTTGCATATTGCATCTTCATTCATCATAACATCATACAGGTTTCTCATAACAGGTCGCCTTATCCTTCTACTGTTTATTTCAGTGAGATGGATGTTGAACAGACTGTGAAAGATCTTCAGGCGTAGAATGCCCAGTTTCAACAAATGCTCATGGCTCTGACAAAAGGACAAGAGGAGTTGAAGACTCTGCTGGCCAAAGAGAAGAAGAAGAAAATGAAGAAACCAACCGGTGTTGTAATCATGGGAAGAAGGTTTAAAGGACAAACCAGGCGAACTTTAGACTTTGCAACATCGTCAGGCGAAGGAGATAATCAAACCCAAGAAGTGAACAACGACCCAGCATCCGAAGGAGAGGAAGAACCTGATTACTCTGAGGAACAATATCCTCCTGCTGATGATAAATACAAACAGCTAGAGGATCGTTTGAATGCTATGGAGATTCAGAGGGTACCCGGTTTGGACTTTGAAGAATTAGGACTCATCTCGGGGGTTGTCATCCCACAAAAATTCAAGGTCCCAACTTTCGCCAAGTACGATGGTGTCTCTTGCCCGGAGCTACATCTAAGGTCATATGTCAGAAAGATTCAACCCCACACGACTGACAAGAATCTGTGGGTGCATTTCTTCCAGGAGAGTTTATCTGGGACGCAGTTGGATTGGTTCTACCAATTGGAAGGGACCAATGTTCGCAACTGGGAAGAGTTGGCCGCCACTTTCTACAAACAATATCAGTATAATGCTGATTTGGCTCCAACTAGGACGCAGTTACAAAGCATGTCTATGGGAACGGGTTAAGGTTTCAAAACCTATGCTCAAAAATGGAGGGATCTCGCAGGAAGAGTCCATCCTCCTTTATCCAACAAAGAATTAGTGGATATGTTCCTAGGCACCTTGTCAGGACCATTTTTCAATCACCTGATTGGGAGTTCCTCAGCTGGGTTTACTGAATTAATTATGACTAGTGAGCGGGTTGAGGCCGGTATAAAAAGCGGTAAAGTTCAAAGAGATGCATCCTCGAGTATGGTGAAGAAGCCCTTTGTTGGAAAGAAGGAGGTCAGTGCTGCATATGATTATAAAAGTCAAAACAAAACCGACTGTCGTTCGGCAGTAGGGGCTGTCATGATTTCTAACCCTGCGCCAAATCAGCAGCGAAATTATCAACGCAAACTAAAAGCGCCCATGAGACGATTTACCCGGATTAACATGACCACGTCTCAAGTTTTGCCACACCTTCTCAAGACCAATCTGGCAACTTTAAAGGAAGATCCCAAGAATCCCAATACTGCTTCTCCTCACTACAACCCGAACACCCGATGTGCCTATCATTCTGAAAGCCCGGGGCACGATACAAATGACTGTTGGGCCTTAAAGAATAAGGTGCAAGACCTTATCGATGCGAAAGAGATTGAGTTTGATCTACCAGAAACGCCTAATGTAATAACGGCGCCAATGCCCAGACACGGCCAAGGTATCAACGTCATTGATGATGATCGTTTCGTCTCCTCTGTGAATGACTTAATCACCCCTTTGTTAACCATTAAACATAATCTATTGCAGGCCGGTCTGTTTCCGGGTTGTGACGAAAATTGCCGTTTGTGCAGGTCTCTACCGAACAATTGTTTGTTACTAAAGATAGGCGTCCAGCGCCTAATGACCAACAAAGAAATCCTATATGAAAAGCTAACTCTTATCAAAAGTTCTTATCAGGATGTTTCGATAATCACCATTTCTGACAATCCTCCCAGGGTCTCCACCAAAAGACCCGTCAGGATTACATCTGTTCCCAGATCTGCACCCTTAATCCTCATTATGCCAAGACCAATATCATACTCCTCAAATAAAGCTGTTCCCTGGAGTTATGAGGCTGCCGTTTATTACTACGGCGTCAAGCAAGATTAGCTGGCTGTCAAGGATAAAGTTGCGAGAGATATTGATCCCGATATTGGTAACATCACTAGAACCAGCAAAATAACAAGTGGAAGAGTCTTCTCACCCGATATTTCTCCAAAGACCGTTGCTACTCCTGTGATCATTCCTACTGCCACACCTATCGAAACTCCCAATGATACTCCTACTGATATTCCGGCTGCCAATACAAGGGGAAAAGAGGCTCTGAATGAGTTTGTCCAAGCAAGAGAGTGTCCTGAGATCATCCTTGAAGCTTCTAGAAAAGAAATAGAAGAAATCTTGAAGATAATCAAGAAAAGTGACTACAACATTGTAGAACAATTGGGGTAGACCCCCTCGAAGATATAATTGTTGACCTTACTTTCTTGTTCTGAAACTCACGCCAAAGCCTTGGTAAAGTTTCTTAAGACCGCTCACGTGCCCCAAGAGACCTCCATCGACCAATTTGAAAACTTCGTGGCTAGTCTAATTGCTGATAACAAATTGGGATTTTTCGATGCTGATTTAACCTCTAAAGGAAGGAAGCACAACAATGCCTTACATATTTCCATTGAATGCAGGGGTACCAAACTTGCCCACGTTCTGGTGGAAACTGGCTCACCATTGAATGTCTTGCCCAAAATTGCTCTCGGTCGGCTGGATTGCGAGGGGCTAATCTTGAAACCTAGCAACATCATAGTAAGGGCCTTTGATGGCTCCAAGAGGACAGTACATGGAAAAGTTCATATCCCCATAAAAATCAGGACTCATACTTTTGACTTAATTTTCTATGTGATGGACATCCACCCTTCGTACTCTTGTCTGTTGGGTCGAACCTGGATCCATGGTGCTGGTGTCGTCACTTCTACCCTACACCAAATGCTAAAATACCCGATTAGAGGAAAAATTGTCACAGTTCACGGAGAGGAGGAGTACATGGTTAGCCATCTGAACTCTTTCAGGTATGTTGAAATGGATGGTGAATTCATAGACACTCCCTGTCAGAACTTTGAGGAGGTTCCAACAACGGTCGCTACAACCAATTTTACTCCAAAGGTCCCGAAGATTACCCGACCTCCACTAAAGATGGCCTCGTTGAAAGACGCTCGAGCAGTAGTTGAAGAGGGAGGAGGTACTATCTGGGGTCAGCTTCTGGATATTCCCTACAAGTCTGACAAATTTGGGTTGGGGTTCACTTTAGAGGACCAGAAAGCTGTTTGACATTCTCACGCTGGGGGACCACCTCTGTGTATCAGCAATTAAGGAGTCAATGCAATAGAAGACAGTGATGGCAGCCGTGACATGGACGATTGGATTTTTCCAACCATAGGCGGAGGGCTCAACAATTGGGAGGCCAAAGATTTCATTCCTATTACTTTTATTCAAGAGTAATTGTCTTTTAATATTTTCAGGCTTGTAATATTTAAACAATTCAGACTTTTTAAAACCTTGTGTCTTACCCGAGGCACAACGGTCCATTTGTGAGGGTTGTCACTTCATTCTCATATGTCATTAATGAATCATGGACGTTTTTGCATCAAATTTTGTTTTCTTTGTCTTTTCTTTCTTACATTTTATTTCTTTCAAAGATAGTTATGCTCTTACACACACTCACATATTAAAATTGCAGATCTACATCCACTCAGGATCCCATGGGTAACAATTCTGCTATGGCTAATTGTGACTTTGAAAATCCGATCTACCAAGCTAACGACGAAGGTGAGGAAGATTATGAAGTGCCAGGGGAGTTGGCTAGGTTGTTGCAACAGGAAGAAAAGACCATTCAGCTACACGAAGATCTGTTCGAAATAGTTAACTTGGGAACTGAGGAATACAAGAAGGAGGTCAAGGTAGGTTCCAATTTGGAATCCAGTGTCAAGGAGCGCCTGATTCAGTTATTACACGACTATGTGGAAATCTTTGTTTGGTCGTACGAAGACATGCCGGGACTTGATGCAGACATTGTGGTACATCGCCTGCCTACAAAGGAAGATTGTACCCCAGTAAAGCAAAAGGTTCGTCGCATGAGGCCCGATATGTCAGAAAAGATCAAAGCAGAAGTCATGAAGAAATTCAATACCGGATTTTTGGCTGTCACCTCTTATCCCCAATGGGTGGCCAATGTTGTTCCCGTACCCAAGAAAGACGGTAAAGTCCGAATGTGTGTGTATTATAGAGATTTGAATACGGCAAGCCCCAAAGATGATTTCCCACTCCCCCATGTCGACATCCTAGTCGATAATACGGCACAACACAAAGTGTTTTCCTTCATGGACGGTTTCTCGGGCTACAACCAAATCAAAATGGCACCTGAGGATATGGAGAAAACGACCTTTGTTACACGGTGGGGCACTTTCTGCTATAAGGTCATGCCATTCGGACTGAAGAATGTTGGGGCAACTTATCAGCGCGCCATAGTAGCTTTATTTCATGACATGATACATCATGAGATAGAGGTCTACGTAGACGATATGATAGCCAGATCGCAGACGGAAGAAGAGCACCTTGATCACTTACAAAAGCTGTTTGAGAGCCTGAAGAAGTACAAGTTGAGATTGAATCTAAACAAGTGCACGTTCGGAGTACGGTCTGGTAAACTTCTAGGTTTTGTCGTCAGCAACAAGGGTATCGAGATTGATCCTGCCAAGGTTAAAGCGATACAAGAAATTCCGTCTCCTCGTACTGAGAAAGAAGTCAGAGGATTCTTGGGACGTCTGAATTACATAGCCAGGTTTATTTCTCACCTGACAGCTACTTGTGAGCCAATCTTCAAACTCTTGAAGAAAGATCAAGTAGTCAAATGGAATGACGAATGCCAAGTTACTTTTGAAAAAATCAAAGAATACCTACAAGAGCCTCCTGTGTTGTTGCCACCTGTCGAGGGAAGGCCATTGATCTTATATTTGACTGTTTTAGAAAACTCAATGGGGTGTGTGTTGGGGCAGCATGACGAGTCTGGCCGAAAAGGGCATGCTATTTATTACCTGAGCAAAAAGGTTACCGACTGTGAAACAAGATATTCACTGCTCGAGAAAACTTTCTGCGCTCTGGCATGGGCTTCTCGGCGGCTGAGACAGTATATGCTGACCCATACTACTCTGTTGATATCTAAAATGGATCCGATAAAATACATCTTTGAGAAGCCCACTCTTTCTGGGAGAATAGCGAGATGGCAGATGATCCTGACAGAATATTACATACAATATACTACCCAGAAAGCTATAAAGGGTAGTGTAGTGGCTGATCACCTCGCTCACCAAGCTATGGAAGACCATCAATCCATGAGGTTCGAATTCCCGGATGAAGACATCATGACGTTAGACAACTGTGAAGAAGTCAGGCCAATGACGAACCTAAACAAGGATCCTGATGTACCCTGTTCTTTGATGGGGCATCCAACGCACTTGGCAATAGTATCAGTGTTGTACTCATTTCTCCAGAAGGATGTCATACTCCCTTCACTGCCAGACTTTGCTTCAACTGTACCAACAACATGGTAGAATACGAAGCATGCATCTTCGGTCTCAAAGCTGCTATAGACTTGGGGATCAAATACTTGGATGTATTTGTAGATACAACTTTGGTCATCAGTCAAATCAAAGGGGAATGGGACACCAAACACCCCAACCTTATCCCTTATAAAGAACATGTGTTGACATTGTTGTTGCATTTCGAGAAGATTACCTTCGAGCATTTCCCGCGAGAAGAAAATCAACTAGCAGACGCATTAGCTACAATGTCATCTATGTTTAAACTTAATTGGGATAATGAGGCTCCTCAAATCACCATTGAGCGGATGGATGAACCAGCCTATTGTCACAAGATCGGTACCGAAGAAGTAGTGGTTCGACCTTGGTTCCACGAAGTTAAAAGGTATCTTGAGTCTCAGGAATATCCAGAAGGAGCTTCGGTGAATGACAAGAAGTTCCTAAGAAGATTCTCAGCTAAGTTCTTCCTTAGTAACGGCATTTTGTACTAACGCAGTCATGACTCTGTTCTACTTTGGTGCATAGACAAGGTTGAATCTGAAAGGATCATGGTTGAAATACACGAAGGCACTTTTGGTACCCATTCCAGTGGGCATACAATGGCAAAGAAAATCCTACGGGCAGGCTATTATTGGTCTACCATGGAGGCAGATTTCTATCAACACTCTCGGACTTGCCATCAGTGTCAGATTTATGCGGATAAAGTGCACGTACCTCCGGTTCCTCTGAACGTCTTGACGGCTTCTTGGCCCTTTGCTATGTGGGGAATCGATATGATTGGGGAAATCAAGCCAACGGACTCCAATGGACACCGCTTCATCTTAGTGGCCATTGACTATTTTACAAAGTGGGTTGAGGCAACTTCATTTGCTTTCGTTACTAAGAATGTGGTCGCCCGGTTCATCAAACAGAATCTCATCTGTCGGTACATCCCAGAGAGAATCCTCACTGATAATGGTACAAATCTAAACAACACTATTATCACCGCTTTGTGCGAGCGATTCAAGATTCAACATCATAATTCTTCCCCTTACCAGCCAAAGATGAATGGTGTTGTAGAAGCTGTTAACAAAAATATTAAGAAGATCATACAGAAAATGACAATCACATACAAATACTGGCATGAGATGCTACCATTCGCTCTCCACGGGTATCGTACCACAGCTCGCACATCAACTGGGGCAACACCCTATTCTCTAGTATACGACATGGATGCTGTCTTGCCTATTGAGGTCTAGATCCCCTCTCTAAGAATCATGAAGGATGATGGTTTGAATGAAGAAGATTGGATCCATACTCGGTTTGACCAACTAAACTTGATTGATGAGAAGAGGCTTACAGCTATCTGTCATGGTCAGATGTACCAAAAATGCATGATCAAAGCTTTTAATAAAAAGGTCAAACGTCAGGTATATCGGGTCGGTGACTTGGTAATCAAGCGTATCATTTTGCCACAAGGTGATCCCAGGGGCAAATGGACCCCTACATAAGAAGGGTCGTTTGTAATCAAAAGCATATTCTCTGGTGGAGCAATGATCTTGACCACTATGGATGGTGACAACCTCCCGCACCCTATAAATATGGACATAGTTAAAAGATACTATGCATGATCAAAGACCCGCTAGGTTGACTGGCCTAGGCAAAAATGAGGGCTTCCCGGCAAACCAAAAGGGTTCGGGAAAAAATAAGGGATGGAAATTAAAAAAATATTTATACCCGGCAAGTCGAAAACCCGAAAGGGAAGCTTGGGCAAAAAAGGGTATCCCGGTGGGATGAAAACCTGAGAGGGCGGTCCAGGAAAAAGTTAGGGATTAAAGTGTATGACTATGTCCCGTTGGATCATCTGACAGACAATCTTCAGCATCGACCAATCAACTCAAATGGCTCTAAATCAATCCAATCGACTTCTCTGAGGCGCCAAGTGGACAAGACATTCAGAGACATGAAGACTATAGCAGAATGGGAACCCCATGGGATTATTTCACATAGCTATCCTTCCTTTGTATTAATTTTCATTTTTTACGACGACATTTTCTCGCTAGAATGCTCGTCTCATTATACAAAAATACTTATTCAAGTTAATACAAAGATGCCCCCTTTGGAAAATGCAAAACCATTTGTTTTCTTTTTCTTTGTTTTTGTGTCTTATTTACGAAAACGTCCAATGATTTATTTTTGAACATATGCATTTGAATGTGATTACTGTTACAAATAAACAAAAAAAAACGGAAAGACAATTACTGATGACTCTAAGAAATATGATAATATCTATAAGCCATTCCATAAAACCCCCGCAGGTACTTTCTCCAGCCAGAGCAAAAGCAAATACATCCTACTACAGAATCGCTAACATATCCCCAGTATGCAGCCTGTCGGTATCAAGCATTCTCATATTCCTGACAAAGCAGAACTTCCAACTACCGCTCCAGAGGTTCCCCGGTAAGTTTCCCAGCTTCTCAGATTTCCCCAGCAGAATTTCACGAAGTCTACAAGCGGTGTCTGGCTTTTCCCTTCTACAACAGAGTTTATATTTGGAAACTCATCCATCAGTGCTTCAGAAGGGGTTTATTTTCCCCGCTTCCAGCAATGCTACGACACAAACAATCTTTAATTCCATACATTTTCATCCATACGTCATAACATTGAAAACTCAAGTACATAACATGCAATCTCATTCATTTTGAGAGGCAAATATCACCCCATGCATCGTATACATCATAGCATTGCATAAAATTAACTCTTCACCTTTTGCAGGAAAGAGTCATTTGACAGGAAATCATCATCAACAAATTTCAAACAGACCAAGATTTTCAACAAGAGAAGACTGGTCGACCATCTACATAACAAAATATTTCTTCCAGACTCTTATTGGTTCAGATAAATCTCTCAACGGTTTATTTTGATTCATCTCCAGATTATTTCCGTGGTTCAGATAAATCTCTCAACGGTTTATTCTGATTCGTCTCTAGATTATTTCACTGGTTCAGATAAATCTCTCAACGGTTTATTCTGACTCATCTTCAAATTATTTCGCTGGTTCAGATAAATCTCTCAACGGTTTGTTCTAATTCGTCTCCAGATTATTTCACTGGTTCAGATAAATCTCTCAACGGTTTATTCTGATTCATCTCGAAATTTTCACTGGTTCAGATAAATCTCTCAACGGTTTATTCTGATTCGTCTCCAGATTTTCACTGGTTCAAATAAAACTCTCAATAGTTTATTCTGATTCATCTCCAGATTATTTTTCTGGTTCAGATAAATCTCTCAATGGTTTATTCTGATTCGTCTCCAGATTATTTCACTGGTTCAGATAAATCTCTCAACGGTTTATTCTGATTCGTCTCCAGATTTTCATTGGTTCAGATAAATCTCTCAACGGTTTATTCTGATTCGTCTCCAGATTATTTCACTAGTTCAGATAAATCTCTCAATGATTTATTCTGATTCATCTCCACATTATTTCGCTGGTTCAGATAAATCTCTCAATGATTTATTCTGATTCATATCCAGATTATTTCGCTGGTTCAGATAAATCTCTCAACGGTTTATTCTGATTCGTCTCCAGATTATTTCACTGGTTCAGATAAATCTCTCAATGGTTTATTCTGATTCATCTCCAGATTATTTCGCTGGTTCAGATAAATCTCTCAACGGTTTGTTCTGATTTGTCTCCAAATTATTTCACTGGTTCAGAGAAATCTCTCAACGGTTTATTATGATTCATCTCCAGATTATTTCACTGGTTCAGATAAATCTCTCAATGGTTTATTCTGATTCGTCTCCAGATTATTTCACTGGTTCAGATAAATCTCTCAACGGTTTATTCTGATTCATCTCCAGATTATTTCGCTGGTTCAGATAAATCTCTCAACTGTTTGTTTTGATTTGTCTCCAGATTATTTCACTGGTTCAGATAAATCTCTCAACGGTTTATTCTGATTTGTCTCAAGATTTTCACTGGTTCAGATAAATCTCTCAACGGTTTATTCTGATTCGTCTCCAGATTTTCACTGGTTCAGATAAATCTCTCAACGGTTTATTCTGATTCATCTCCAAATTATTTCGCTGGTTCAGATAAATCTCTCAACGGTTTATTCTGATTCGTCTCCAGATTATTTCACTGGTTCAGATAAATCTCTCAATGGTTTATTCTGATTCATCTCCAGATTATTTCGCTGGTTCAGATAAATCTCTCAACGGTTTGTTCTGATTTGTCTCCAAATTATTTCACTGGTTCAGAGAAATCTCTCAACGGTTTATTATGATTCATCTCCAGATTATTTCACTGGTTCAGATAAATCTCTCAATGGTTTATTCTGATTCGTCTCTATATTTTCACTGGTTCAGATAAATCACTCAACGGTTTATTCTGATTCATCTCCAAATTTTCAGTGGTTCAGATAAATCTCTCAACGGTTTATTCTGATTCGTCTCCATATTTTCACTGGTTCAGATAAATCTCTCAACGGTTTATTCTGATTCATTTTCTGTAAAAAAAAAGAGAGATCGAGTTCAAACTTTCCGTCAATAATCGTCTTTGGATGGAATCTATAAGCCCATCTCCGAAAATTCTCCTTTGCTTCTCCAAATGGCATCTTTAAGCCCATTTCCTCATGCAATCGACCAGTGCATCATCAAGCGCAAATTTTTGGGCACTCTAGTGTTCAATCATCTTCTACTTTCAAGCTGCGAACGACAAACGCGTCAATCTCGCTTTTCAAGTTTAAGAAGATTAAACAGGGGCAACTGTTGTACCCCAAAATTTTCCCTCTCACTTTTTCAAGAATCTCCTCACAAGATTTCTACTGGGCCAAAACTGCACAAGGTTTGATCAGCTCAAGTCGCCATGGATCATATTGGATTTTCAAGCATTAGGTCAAGGAGGAAGCTATTGAAAGAGCAAAGCAGATAAATTTGACTGCTTTTGACAAAATCAAAGAAAATAAGTTTGCTTCGACTGGTGCTTAACTTCAACAAGAGTTGCTCCTCCATTTTAGCTTCGACTGGGTTTGGTTTCCCTTTGGAACATTCTCCTTCGACTCAAAGAGAAAGAGTCTCTGGTAGCCTCCTTCGACTCAAAGAGGAAGGGCCTCTTGTATCCTTTTTCGACTCTAAGAGGAAGAGTCTCTTGTTGCCTTTTTCGACTCAAAGAGAGAAAATCCCCCTGTTGATGTCCTTCGACTCAGAACTTGGTGGATTCCTACTGGCCTAATGTAACTTCCCTTTGACACATGCATAGCCTCTATACCATGACATGTCTGGATGTTCCAATCGAAGGTTATACCTTGGTGGCCCATCTGAATAATTGCAAGATACATATGTGGTCCAATTGAAGGACATTTTGAAAGAAACATTGTTATTTGAAAAGAAGTCTAGTCGAAAGCTAGAGCCAGTTGGTCAAAACAAAGGAGAAGTAGTCCAGATGCTAGTAGTATCAGGTACAAATCTGGTGCACTCGCCACAACGTTCCAAAACTGCTACAAACCAGTCCTGCCACGCTGCCCCCATATTTGCACCAAATTGGTATATAAAAATTGTACCTCGAAGGCTACAAGAACAACATACTCAATTTGTTCAAATTTCTTTTTTTTCCCTCCCAAACCTCAGCCAAACTCATCTATAAATAAGAGCCTCCATCACACATTTTCGGGGCCCCGGATAGTTGAAAAAAAACTCTGTTTGTGAGGAAATTACCAAATTCTCAAAAAACTCTCAAACACTATTAAAAATTCTCAAACATTCCCAAACACTCAAACTTTAAACAACTCAGATCCCTTCATACATAAGCAAACCTTTCGACTTAATCCTCAACTTCCAGATAGTTAACCACAATTGACTGCTCAAACAAAACAACAACGAAACTAGCTTCGGGAAGGTTCCAACGAAGCTCCATCCATCATCGAAGAAGCCACTTACAAGTCCTACGACTAAGCACTTCAAGAGGTAAGTTTTCCTCTAAGCTAAAAACTTTGCTCACTTAAATATCATTTGCGAATGTAAATAAAAAGAAAATGTAGATATCCTATCTAGGAAGTTAATCATGCTTACCCTCACTGCTTGTATACTGAGAATCTCAACCCTGACTAGTTAGACTTTGGATCCTGGTTCCCAATAATCTTGTGTTAACCCCTAATTTGTAGCTGTCGAAAGTTACATTTGTTGGTTTCATTTTCAAGTTTAGACAGGTTTCCTGTATCTTTTGACTGGCTAAACATTGGATCCTTCTCGAAATCTAAACTTGGGAGCTTTGCATTCCTGTAATCAAAGGGGACATCAAAGAGTTTGAAACGAAAGGTGCGCATTCCATGCTGACTCCTAAAGCCTGTCAAAAGAAATAGCAAAAAGGGTTAGTCGAAGGTTACCGGCTAACACTCCTGCAGTCGAAAGAAACAAAAAAAGCAGATTCGAAAGGGGCCATGAAGATTTGAGTCGAAGGGTGCTACTGCCTGGGTCGAAGAGCTCATTTTCCTTTCTTTTATTTTGTTTTTGCCTTTACATTTTCTTGCCTTTCAATATGGTTTTAATAGTGTAGGATATTTATTTCCTGTATTTTTATTTCTTTATATAAATGTTGGTAACTAGGATGTATGGTAAGATAAAACCAACAAATAGGCCACTCTAATCAAAGACTAAATGCATGCAAATCAAACACATTATTCACACATGCACCTCTAGGATAATCTCACTTGTTGTCTCGAAAACAGTCATGTCCCTCGAATATGGGGTACTTTAGCAATGACCCTTCAATAAAAGATCGTAGTCTCTCGATGACCCTCAACGTGGCCTTTAATAAAACGATCTCGTCCCTTACAAAAATTGCTAAAGCGTCTCATAAGTTTCTTTCGATGACTGTAAAATTGACCCGCACCTGTCCCTTCACATCCAACTATGGGGCTTCTTACCAAATCAATGGTAAGATAGCAACGTCTAAAGGAGAAAGAAAAGAACATTTAAGACCTCTCGATTGGGTAGATTCAATCCTAGTTACTCGCTTGCTCACGACAAAAACATTCTTGCACCTACACTTTCATCTCAAAACACTTTCAAAGTACACAATGTTATGTATGCGTTCTTATAGAGACGAGAACCATTGCAAAACATCTTTTCAAAACATTTTCCGAAACACAATCCACAAACACATCTTTGAACCACTTTTCGAAATAAAAACTTTGTACGCGTTCTTATAGAAACGAGAACCATTACAAACATATTTTCTAAAATACTTTCAAAGCCCACACCACAAGCACATTGTCAAATAAAAGCAAGTGATCTAAACGAGTAACTAAGAGCCCATGGAAAACCATGGATGAAAAGGGTGCTAATACCTTCCCTTTTCATAATCTACCCCCCAAACCCGAGAAATAATCTCGAAAGGTCTTTTCTGTGCTTTTTTACCTTTCATTTTGGATAAAAGAAAAGTCGATGGCGACTCTTGCTATCCGCACAAATGCGATCGAAATGCAAAACACCAAGTCAGTTATCCCACCGTATCACAGTAGTCCAGGCAAAAGTTAGGGATGAAAAGCTTATCACTATGTCCCATTGGATCATCTTGCAAACATACTTTGGTATCGACTATCAAGCTCGAACGACACTGATCAATCTAATCAACCTTCGGCCAAGTAGCAAAGTGATGAGACACTCGAAGAAATAAGGGAAATAGATGAGTTGGAACTCAATGGGATTGTTTCACATAGTTGTTTTCTTTTACACAAAATTGTATAGTTTCTATTTTTACAGCGGCGTCCTCTTACTTGAGCGTCAGCATCCTTGTACGAAAACGCATATTAAAGGCGAACTTAAAAAATCAATACAAAAGCATTTTCACAAGAAACTTTGAGTTTTTTTTCTTTTTCTGTTTGTTTTGCAAGAACATCCAATGATTTATTCTTGACATATGCATTTGAATATGATTGCTGCTCATAAATATTTACATAAGAAACAAAAAGACAATTAATCGTAATTCCAAAAACAGGGGAAAAAACAAGAAGTATCAAACCTGACAGTTACTCTGCCCAACAAGTAACGGGACAGAGACAGCTTTGGAGCATAATCCTCAGTACATACATTCCCCACAGAGTAAAAAACATTGATGTCGGCTTTCCCGAAACAAGAAGTAATCTCCCCAACCAGGGTCATTCGGAAACCTGTCAGCTATATCTCCCAGTCGAATTTCATAATCGCAAGCGGGTCAGTAAATTTCATCTCCCAAACAGAGTTTATTTCTCTGGATACAGAAGCTCAATCTCCGACAGAGTTTATCCCTTCAGCTATGAAAGTTCATCCTCCAACAGAGTTATTTCCCCGCTGAATTATTCTCAAATAGAGTCTCTTCCTGATAGAATATTCATGAATAACAAAGAGTCAATCTCCAGCATAGTCATTTCTGTTCAACATCCCCGGCGGAAGTAGAATAACCATAATTCTCTACAACAGTCAGGAATGCTATATTCTCCAACAGCAGTCAGGGATTTATTCTCCCAGACTCAGACCTACCCCAATAGCATTTCATGTACATACATAATGACATGCGCATACATATCACATACAGCATAATCTCATTTATTTTGAGAACATCATCCCACCAGGAATTTCATGCATCGCATATAATTAGCCTTGTTATCTTTTCAGGAAAGACGATTATCTTCAACAATCCCAGCAATTATACAGGTCACGTCTGCAGATGGATAATGGAAACTCAATTCCCGATACCAAACGGGTCAACTAATCTACACCATCACTTCAAAGTAACCCTACTATCCAGGATCTTATTCAGAAGTAACCCTACAACCCAGGTTCCTTCTCATAGCCCTACTATCAAGGCTCTTATTTCGAAGTAACCCTACTATCCAGGTTCCTTCCCATGGCCCTACTATCCATGCTCTTATTCCGAAGTAACCCTATGACCCAGGTTCCTTCTCATAGCCCTACTATCCAGGCTCTCATTTCGAAGTAACCTTACTATCCAGGTTCCTTTTAATAGCCCTACTATCGAGGCTCTCATTTCGAAGTAACCCTACTATCCAGGTTCCTTCTTATAGCCCTGCTATCCAGGCTCTCATTTCGAAGTAACCCAACTATCCAGGTTCCTTCTCATAGCCCTACTATCCAGGCTTTCATCCCGAAGTAACCCTACTATCCAAGTTCCTTCTCATAGCCCTACTATCCATGCTTTCATACCAAAGTAACCCTACTATCCAGGTTACTTCTCATAGCCCTACTATCCAGGATTTCATCCCGAAGTAATCCTACGAACCAGGCTCCTTCTCATAGCCTTACTATCCAGGCTCTCATTTCGAAGTAACCCTACGACCCAGGTTCCTTCTCTTAGCCCTACTATCCAAGCTCTCATTTCAAAGCGACCCTACTATCCAGGTTCCTTCTCTCTTGTCTTCAGATAACAGTTTACAACACGGTAAGACCTGGACCCGACCAGTTACGACCGAGTTCACCTTTCCCCAGTAAGTTACTGTATAGCCTGGACCCTGACCAGATCTGCAGTTCACTTCCACCTTCTTAATCAAGAATTAATTCCCCAGTAGAGTAACGGACCACCGAAACTCCTATACTCTATCTCCCAAAACACAAATCAACTTTCATTGGTGAATTCCTCTTCAACGACAGGTACAAGAATTCTCGCAAAGGAATCTCTTATTAAACCAATATCTTCTCTAGACCCTAAACTGTAAGCCGATTCTCCTTCAAAATGGCATCTGTAAGCCCATTCCCGATATTATTGACCGATCACCATGCACTTCATGCGAGTGCAAATTTCTGGGCACTCTTGTGTCCAATCTTCCACCCTCAGATCACGGAAGGCAGACAAGCCAATCTACATCCTCAGGTGTAAGAAGATTGAACAGGGGCAGCTGTTGTACCCCAAAATTTTCCCTCCCATTTTACTCAACATATGTTCATGGAGATCCTTAACTTGCTCAAGGATGCCCAAGAGTTGACCAGACAAACCCTCTCTTAAGACAAGAAACCTCCAGTTAGGGTTTCCATTTTCATCAAAATGGGTGAACTCCAAAGGCCTAAAATCTTTTCCATGGTCCTAATATGTTCTCAAGAACATCCATGTCAAGTTTAATGCCTTGCACAAGAAGTTTGCTTAGTCAACTGCTCAGATGCTTGAAAATCAACTGTATTAGGTCAAAGGTCAACTGTGGCTCACATACAGTCAAACTTCAAGATTTTTGGTCAACATCAACATTTTGAAGTGATATTCATCATTTGATCAAGGGTTGATAATGATTCCTCAAGGAATGCTCCTAATTCATCAAAACTTAAAAGTTGCTAAATTAGAGTTTCTTAGGAAAAGTCAACCAAACTTTGCCCAAGCATAACTTTCTCATACTTTATCAGAAATTTCTCATCCAAGGATCGTTTTGAAGGGAATACAATTTCATACAACTCATCTTCAGCCCTCAAGTTCAAAAAATGCACTCATATAAAGATGTGAATTTCTACATTATAGGTCCTTTTAAAAAGTCACCAAAAACACCTTTTGGGTCAAAGCTTCTTACATGAACATGGAAGACCCAATTGAGATGAGACCAAAAGGGTTGTTTAGGGGACATCCTAAGATTTCCAAAAAGTCCAATAATACATCTCTAGGGTTAAAATTGGAAGAGATATGCATTGTCAAAGTTTACCATTTTTGGAAAATTGCCAAAAGTAAAAAATATGCTCAAAAGTGCATTTTTTGTCAAATGGTCCTAGCATTTCAGGATTATATCTTGTTAAGGACATGGTCCACGACCCAAATCAGCAGCCATATATTATTTTCTCTATTTATTTATTTTATTTTGATTTTTATTTATTAAAAATCACATTAAATCAAATAAATGACAAAAAATATAAAAGATTGATTTATTGATCTGATTTTGGTGAGAATCAAATCTAATTAAGTTGGCCTAATTAGATCAAATCGAATCAAGGCATATTGAGGCAAAAATAGCATGATTTTGATGGTTTTGGAAAGATATCATATGGCAAGAAAATCACATTCAATCTCCATAATTCCAAAAGATTCAGGTCATTTTTGTTACCCTAATTCATCATACTACATATAATGAACAAAGACAATGCAAAAGAACAGTAAAAAGCGAACCCGCTAAGCACGAAAATCCGTGCTAAGCGCACTTTGTGATTTCTGTAAAACAAATTATGCGAAGACAACATCATACCAGTCTGAGTTTTAACTCAAAAACCCATTTTATCACCCAAGTCTCTATGATTTATGGTATTAAGATACATACCTAACATGTAGTTTCTATTTAGAACCTCCAAACATGATTCAAACATCAATTTCATAGATTCCACTCAAAACCCTAACATGTTAAAATCTAGGAATTGAAGAACAAAATCGCTAAATCATGTAACTACCCATTACATACATCAAATACTCTCATAATCAAATGAAAACCCACTATTACCTTGGATGTAGATCCTTTCTAGGGTTCTTCCTTCTCTTCTTCTCTTATTTTGACAACTTCCCTTTCTAACTCTATTCTTTCTTTGTTTTACAAAATACGTACCAACTATTGTTTTTCTTTAACGGACTTATTTCACCCACTCACACTAATGTAACACATAAGGCCCAATTAATTGTTTTGCTATTCTCACACCCAATAACACAATACATATATAACACATATATTCACCAAATCACACAATTAATTAATTACTATATTATATAATAATTAATAAAATAAATAACTAGTAAAATAACTAATAAATAAAAATTGGGATGTTACACAATTCAATAAAATACTTACTTTTCAACACCTAGTGGGCCGCGGTAAGCGAGCTTCTAGGTGTTGAGCGCCAAACACACTGACTTAACCATATTAAGCGTGAAACCTCGCGCTAAGCGCACTCTGAAATTTCGATAGAAAATCCTGTGATGACAACACAGTCTCAATGCAATTTTTATCATCCAAAACATGTTTTCACATCCGATTTGTCACCATTTAAGATACTAAAATAGACATACAACCTATAGTTTCAAATAAAAATATCATAACACAATCACAAACCAATTCCATGGATTCCCAATCAAAACCTAAGAAATTTGAAATATGAAAAAACAAGAGAAATCAATTTTAATATATGCCACTACTCATCATGCATTATCAACAATCCCAATAACCAAATGAAAACCCACCCTTACCTTTTTCTATGTAGATTCTCCTAACTTTTGCGTTCTTGCCCATTTCCTCTTTCTCAGTCTTCTTTTCTTTTCTCGTGAAAACCTTTTCTCTTTTATTTTGGTATTTCTCTTACTAACTATATTTATTTTATTTTCATTAAACCCTTACAAATTACAACCTCTAGTAATCACTATTGGGTTTACTAACAACCCCCCCCCCCCCCCCCATATTACTCTTCCCTTTTTCACCCAATAGGCCCAATTACCTTATTTCTGTATAATTATCACTAATAAAATAATTATTTACTAATCGACACCAAAACTAACTATAATTCTACGATCCTCCATTTTAACCCGACTAACCCGTCACATCGCACACATCAATTAATTCAAATAAAAATCAATTAATATATATATATATATATATATATATATATATATATATATATATATATATATATATATATATATATATATATATATATATATATATATATATATATATATATATATATATATATATCTGTGTGTGTGTGTGTGTGTGTGTATAGTTACTAAAATTGGAGTATTATAACTCTATCACATTTAAAAGATTTTCTCCCTCAAAAATTACCTCAAACAAACAGATTAGGATATGACTCCCTCATCTGACTCTAGAGCTTCCAAGTCACGCTCCCACCCGCCGATCCTCATCGGGCCTCTATCTGCATAGGTGATGTCTCCACAATCAGGTTATCTCTCACCTACACATCATCTACTTAGAACATATGAGACAAATCCACAATGTATTCCTTAGTTTAGATACATGGGACACATCATGGAGATTAGTAAGCGACAGTGGCAAAGTAATCTGATAGGCCACATCTTATATCTTCTCTAAAATATAGTATGGACCAATAAAATGCAGTGTTCACTTACAAAACTTCAATGGTCGACCAACACTATTTACCAGAGTAACTCAAAGAAACACATGATCATCCTTTTAGAACTCAAGTGCTTCCCTCCTCTTGTCATGATAACTCTTCTGACGACTCTGAGAAGTCTTCATCTTCTCCTGAATCATCTTAATCTTATCAATAGTCTGTTGGAATATCTCAGGTCCAACCACAATACTCTCTCGACTCATACCAACACAATGGCGTCTTACACCTTCTACCATATAATGCTTTAAACGGTACCATTCTAATACTCAAATGAAAACTGTTGTTGTAAGTAAATTTAATTAAAGTTAAGTAATTATCCAAAGCACTTCCTTTCTCCAACACACAAGCTCTCAAAAGATCCTCAAGTGAATGAATCATCCTCTCAGTCTGATCATCTTTCTACGGATGATAAGCAAAACTCAAACACAACTTCCTACCCAAAGCACTTTGCAAAATTTCCCAAAATCTCGAAGTAAATCTCAGATCCCTATCTAACATAATATTAGATGGAATACCGTGCAAACTGACAATCCTCTCAATGTACAACTTTACTAACTTCTCTAATGGATAATACATTCTCATGGGAATAAAGTGAGAAAATTTCGTCAATCTATCCATAATAACCCAAATAGCCTCAAAATTCTTCGGTGTTCGGGGTAAAATGGACACAAAATCCATCAATATAATATCCCATTTTCTACTTAGGAATAGATAATGGTTATATCAAACCCGACGGTTTATGATGTTCGATCTTCGACTTCTCCCAAGTCAAACAAGAATACAAAAACTCTGCAATATCCTTCTTCATACTGGGCCACCAAAATATTTTTCTCAAATTTTGATACATCTTCGTAGCACCCGGATGAATACTCAATCCACTATGATGCCCTTCCTCAAGGATACTTTTTTTAGCTCATCTATACCCGGAACACAAACTCTATCATGACATCTCATGATACCATTTTCATCAATTCAGAAATCACCAGCTCAACCTTGGCTGATCAAGGTCAACCATTTCACCAAACTTAAATCAAAGTTCTGACCTTCCCGAATCTCATAAAAATACCACTAGTAAGCTTCATCATAACAAGCTTAACCCCATAAGAGGTCTCCTCACAAACCAAACTCATCTCTCAAAATTGTTCAATCATTTCTAGCTCTCTTACCATCATCATCGACATATGCAAAGATTTCCTACTCAATGCATCAGCTAACATATTTGGTTTACCCGGATAGTAATTCAAACCAAAATCATAATCCTTCAGTAATTCCAATCATCTCCTTTGTCTCGTATTCAATTCTTTTTTATTAAATAGATGTTTTAAACTCTTATGATCCCTAAACACTATGAATCTCGATCCAAATGAATAATGCCTCCAAAGCTTTAATACGAACACCACAGCAGCTAACTCCAAGTCATGCTTCGGATAATTCCTCTCGTGCACTTTAAGTTACCTTGAAGCATAAGCTAAGACTTACTGATTTTGCATCAACACACCTCTCAATACCATCAATGAAGCATCACAATACATAACAAACAATTTTGCTGGATTAGGCAAAATCAAAATAGGAGTTGTCGTCAATCTTATCTTAAGTTCTTGAAAACATTCCTCACATTCTACATCCCAAATAAAATCTTAACCCTTTCTAGTCAACTGCATCAACATCAAAGCTAACTTGCCAAATCCTTCAATGAATTTCCAATAATAACCTTCTAGCCCAAGAAAACTTCTAATCTCAGAGACATATTTTGGAGCTTCTCATTGAGACACAACTTCAATCTTCAACGAATCAACCACAATCCGTTCACTAAAAATCACATGGCCAAGGAAGCTCACTTCCTTCAACCAAAACTCACACTTAGGAAGTTTAGCATACAATTATTTCTCCTTCAACACTATTAACACAACCTTCAGATGCTCAACATGATCTTCTTCACTCTTCGAATAGATCAATATATCATCAATGAATACAACCACAAACTTGTCCAAATATGGGTGGAAAATTTAGTTCATGTACTCCATGAATACACCAGGTACATTGGTCACACCAACGGAATCACAGAATACTCATGGTGACCATACCTTGTTCTAAAAGCAGTCTTCTGAATATCTTCAGCCTTCACACAAAACTGATGATACCTAGATCTCAAATCTATTTTACTAAACACACTTGCACCAACCAACTGATCCATCAAGTCATCAATCCTAAGAAGTGGATACTTAATCTTGATAGTCACCTTGTTCAGTTGTCTATAGTCCATACAAAGTCTCTTAGAACCTTCTTTCTTCTTAACCAATAAGACTGGTGCACCCCACAGTGACACACTCGAACGAATGAACCTCTTCTCAAGCAGATATTTAAGTTGACTCTTCAACTCTTTCAATTTCAATGCTGACATTCGATATGGAGTCATCGATACCGGACTAGTACCTGGAACTAAGTCAATCGTAAACTCCACTTCACGCTTTGGTGGTAAATCATTTATCTCTTTAGGAAATACCTCTGGAAAATCACAAACAATCGGAAAATCACCAACTACTATGTAACGCCCGTAAGTTAATTTAATTAATTATTTAATTAAATTATTTTGGATTATTTATGAAGTTATGAGATGTTAAGAATTATTGGTATAAGTTGTTGGATTATTATTAATTAATTAATTAGTTGATTAATAATAATTATATTATTGGAATTAAGGGAATATATATATATATATATATATATATATATATATATATATATATATATATATATATATATATATATATATATATATATATATATATATATATATATATATAATGTTGGACTTATGTTATTGATTGGAAGTAGTAAAGTGGGGGTGTGTAAGTTAGGCCCAATAGGATTGATATATAAGGCTAAGCTGACACAAGGATTGTTTTAGTTGGAGAATAACAATCCCTGTACATTGACCGGAAGAGTTGCACGGAAGAGGAGAAAGCTTCTTGGTGTCGAGCAGAGCGAAGCAAGCTGTCGATTGGAAGCTTTGGTTGAGCAACCTTCAATCCAGGTAAGGGTGGGGTTCTGACCTTATAATGAGACTTATGGTGTGTATTACTTAGGAATTGGTCCTTTTATGATTTTTGTATGTTGATGGTTCTGAATTTCTAGTGAAGTTGCCCGTTCATTTATGTTGTGGTCGTTAGGAAGTACTATATGACCGTTTAATGAACATGTTATAGGAAGTTGCTTGGTTGTGTGTTGTGGACATTTTGAGTTATCTGTGTGACTTCCCGGTTTAATTGATGGATAGGTTAGGATAGTGAGCACTGGTTGTTGTGGTTGTTATGTTGATGTGGTCGTCATGATGTTGTAGTGTTCCAAGTAGTTGGCAGGAAACTAGGAATTATTGTTGTGGTCGTATTAAGAGGGTTATGCGTGATGGTCTTATACAATTAACAAATTTGTTGATAGGAAATATAGTTTCTTGTTATTGTGTTATCCCGAGCGGTTGGTCGGAAGTTAGAAATTATAGTGGTCTGGTCGTTAAGACGTTGTAGTGGGTCGGACGAACTTGTGGTCGAGGAGGATGCTGATGGTGTTAGGTACCGAGCGACATTTTAGGCAGCGAGGCGTGTCGGTGGTTATGGGTTAGATTTTCGAGCCATATTAGGTTGCAGGATAAGCCGGGGAGCATAAGTTGGTCATTATCCTGTTTTCTCTGTGTGTGTCGAGGAGTATGAATTAGTTGTTATGTTGTCCTAGTTGTTATGCATGTCGAGGGGCACGTAGTTCCCTATCCCTTTTTCCCATACATGCTGTGTTTAGTCGTTACCAGTGTTGTGTGAAACTATTTTTAAGTGGATGTTTGATTATGTTAATGATTGAATCATTGATTGATGTGATAGGCTTATGGCCAATGTTGATTTATGTTGGGTTGTTGTGATTGTTGTTGTAAATTCTCGTTGATAATGCAAAGTTGCAGGGAATTTACATGTTGATAAATTACCTCTATTTACTAGTAATAATGGTGATGTGGATTTATGCCTTGCGATGGATGATGATTGTTATGAGTATATGATATTGCATTCATATACATTTGCATACTCTGTGATGGCCTGGATTGGCAAACTGCGAAGAAGGCTTATGTCTTGTTGATGCCTCTATTTATTGACATATTTTTAAGATGGGAGTTCTGCTCCATTGGTACCATATACATTTTCATATAGATGAGTTGCATTCTGCGTTGCATTCTGAGCTGTGGTGTTGATAAATTAGTTGTTGTATTTTGTTGATATCCTGTTGTGATTGTTGTTATTTATAAGTCATGAAGTGGTGGTTTTGCATGAACTAATTCTAATATAATATTTATCATATGTTCTATTATAGTGTTCGATATCTCACCCTTCTATTTGAATGTTACCCTTATGTTAGTAACGTGCAGGTAATCCAGAGTGAGGGCGGTTTACCTTCAGTAGTTTGAGTCGATGTCATTACTCTGATATGTAACACTCGGGGGGATGAACGCTTGTTGCTTTTAGTTATTGTTATTTTAGTGGTTAAACTTTAAGTTGATTGTTGTTAAGTACTTGTTATTCAGAAGTTGCTTTCATGTTGGATAAAGATGTTATTATGATTTCGCTGTGTAATTGTTCTAGTTGTTGGTTTAAAAGATTAATAATTTTGTTGTTTTTTATCCGAAGTTTTAAAGTGTTATGTATCCATGTTGAATGCAATGGTTATTAAGTTGAATTTGTAGCATCTTGATTTGGCAGTGAATTGTGTAACTTTGATTATTATAATTATCGATTGGGGTAGAATTGGGGTGTTACAAAGTTGGTATCAGAGAAAGTGGGTCCGTCCGACCAAGTTGTCGAGTCATAGTTTTGTTTAACAATCGAGTATTGTTAATTTGATCTTTAACCGTTGTTTATGTTGTAGTGATAAGTTGAGATGATTGGAAGGAAAGATGACACACTTGCTGCTACTTTAGAAGCAATAACACATGCTATGGAGAATCAGCCGAATGCTGACGGGAATGTTGGATCTCGTAGTTTGGAAACTTTCCAGAGGGAGAATCTGCCTACCTTCAAGGGAAAGTATGATCCTGACGGAGCATTGGATTGGTTGAAAGAGATTGAGAGAATCTTTCGTGTGATGGACTGCACTCTAGTGCAGAAGGTTCTGTATGGTACTCATATGCTAGCAGTCGAAGCTGATGAGGGGTGGCTAGAGACGCGTCAGAGGTTGAAAGCTGCAGGTGAAAATGTCACTTGGGTTGTGTTTCGTAGGTAATTTTTGAGGAAGTATTTCCCTTAAGATGTTCGTGGTAAGAAGGAAATTGAGTTCCATGAGCTGAAGCAAGGGAGTATGTCAGTTGTTAAGTATGTTGAAAAGTTTGCTGAGTTGGATAAATTTTATCCGCACTATAGTGAGGCTAATGCTGAGTTTTCTAAGTGCATCAGGTTTGAGAACAGGTTGCACCCAGAGATCAAGAAGGAAGTTGGATACCAGAAGATCAGTGTCTTTGCTGATTTGATTGATAGTTGTAGAATTTATGAAGAGGATAATAATGCTCATTACAAGATTATCAGTGAGAAAAGGGGTAAGCACCAACAGAACCGTGGTAAGCCGTATGATGCCCCAACTGGTAAAGGTAAACAGAAAGTTTCTCAGGGTCAGAGGACTAGTGGGGGAGATGCTTCTGCTGGTGTGGTTTGTTTCAAATGTGGAAAACCTGAGCATAAGAGTAATGTGTGTACTGCTAAGGTGAAGAGGTGTTTCTGTTGTGGTAAGACTGGACATGTTGTATCTGTATGCAAGAATAAGGAGGTGATTTATTTCAATTATGGTGAAGAAGGACACATTGGTAGTTGTCATACCCTAATTTTTGACCTAAGATCCCTGCTTCATCTGCTTTATTATTATATATATATATATATATATATATATATATATATATATATATATATATATATATATATATATATATATATATATATATATATATATATATACACATCAAGGTCACAAAATATGGTAGGTTTCAAATGTTTCGCTTTTGAGCTTTGACTATGTAGAGATTATCGAGTGTTGTGAGCATTTTTATGAATGACTAACCACTAATCAAGCACGAAGTGTATTATTATTTTTTGAGCAACTTGTGCGTTATTATTTTTTGGAAAACGACAAGCGGCGGTCTCTTCATGAGCAACTTGTGCGTTATTATTTTTGGAAAACGACAAGCGGCGGTCTCTTCATGAGCAACTTGTGCGTTACTATTTTTTGGAAAACGAAAAGCGGCGGTCTCTTAATGAGCAACTTGTGCGTTATTATTTTTTGGAATACAATAAGTGGCAGATTATTTATTTGAGCAGCTTGTATGTTATAAACATCCTTGGAATACAGCAAGTGGCGACTTCTTTATTTGAGCAGCTTGTATGTTATAGACATTCTTGGACAACAGCAAGTGGCAGCTTCTTTATTTGAGCAGCTTGTATGTTATAAACATCCTTGGAATACAGCAATTGGCGGCTTCTTTATTTGAGCAGCTTGAATGTTACAATTTTCATTGAAGACAGCAAGTGGCGGCTTCTTTATTTGAGCAGCTTGTGTATCTACAACCATATATTATTTCAGCATTAATTGGTATCCCTCCGGAAAAATCTCGCAGAGAAGTTTGTTGTGAATCTTGACCTTTAGAGGTCGGTAGTCCGTTATCAGCAAAATTGATACATCTTTTTGTCTATCTTTGACCTTGAGTTGTGAACTCACCACCATTTTGGGTCAATAATTTGTTTTTTGTGTGGCCTATGCAAGACGTCTTCTTTGTTAGGGTCAGAGGTTGTATTCTCTCAAATTTTATTCTCCGTTAAGAGTCTATCATTCGAAGTCGATGGCTCATTTCCCCAGTAGTGTATAATCTCTGTTCCTGTCGGTTGTTTGTACTTGGTTCCTCCAGCATTATCTTGTCTCATACAGTATCATTCTCCATAAAGTTCAAATACTACATTCATATCATAAACATAATGGCGGTATCTTAGGGCAAAAATTGCGCATTATGTATTTAAGTACCTTCAATCTCGTCGAGACGAAGATTTTAATCTTCATATCTCCGAATAGAAGAAACTTAAATAGGGGCAGCTGTCATACCCCAATTTTTTACCTAAGATCCCTGCTTCATCTACATTATTTTTTTTTTATATTTTTTTTTTATATATACACATCAAGGTCATAGAATACGGTAGGTTTCGAACGTTTCACTTTCGAGCTTTGACTGTGTAGAGATTATCGAGTGTTGTGAGCATTTTTATGAATGACTAACCACTAATCAAGCACGAAGTGTATGTTTTGTTGTTTTGTTTTCATGTGCAGAAAATAGGTCTGAAAGAAGAGCATCATACGTTGTACGTCGATTAGGGTTTCGAGTCTCAGGACATAAATGTTGTCATTCATTAATTTCTAAAAGATTGGTTCATCAAAGAATTCCAGAGAATTGTGCGTTTATTTCCACACTCTGTCCAGCAAATGGTCTCCGTTTTCTCTGAATATTTTTCAGGAAGAACAGTCGAAATTCTACGGGCTTTGGTTCATGTGTGTTTCACATTGTTCTAAAGTACAAGGAAAAACAGGTTATACCGTCATTTTCAATTTCTTGAACCAAAAGTCATCTTCAAATTTTCTCACGACGCGGGTTGAATTTCTCCGAAATGGGATAATTAAATTCAAAACCGTTCTAGAAGAATTTATTCGGAATATTCAAAATATTTGGAATTTTCTTTATCTGAATCCAAGTGATAATTAAAGAGGAGCTATTCAAGAGATCTCATCCAAGAATATTCATTTATCGCATGAAATATTTATTCAAGATTATTCTTGTGATTATTTTGGTGGATCTACATCATGGTTATTTAACTACATGAAGCATTATTTCAAGAAAGTTAGTGAAGAATTCTATTTAATTACACGAGGAATTCTATTTGATTAAAAAATTAAACCATGTGATTTATTTGGTATTCTATTACAAAAGAGCAAGATTAAAGTCCAAGACTTGCATTATTATTTATTCATCATTCAACAATTCATCCAAGTATTATTCAATTATTTCCCAAATTTAAATGGAAGATCTTGAATTTTTATCAAGATATATCAAGATTCATGTTTATATGAAGATTCAAGATTATTTATAACTACCAAAAGAATTGAGAATATATTGAAGAATGCATGTTTATTCATGTTACAATTTATTGGAGTTTATTACAAAGTTGCAACGAAGTTACAAGTTTGTACAAATGTATTTTCAACACTAAAAAAAAATTCAACAAAGTTGCTAATGCAGTCCACTTTGCAACCCATCTTCAAGGCCAATTTTGTTGTATTTTTATTGGTCAACAATGCTCCAAACAGCCTGAAAAAAACAGCAAAGAAAGATGTTGTAAAATGCTACAAACAGTAAGAAAAACAGCAACATACAACAGCTCCAAGTGCTGCCAAAATCTGCTCCAACCTGCATCAGAGTAGCCACAGTTTGCATCAAAATGGTTAAAATAAATTGTATGAACAAAGCTTGGAAACAACTTGCCAAAACAGTTCAAATCTCTACTGTTCCCCCCCCCTAAAATCCCACACACTCCACTATAAATGGAGGCTTTTGTCAACAGAAAAAGGGAGAGAAGTAAAAAATTCAGCAAGTGAGAAAAACAGAAAAATAAAGGTTTTGTTCAAAAATTCAGCAGTGAGGAAAAACAGAAAAAATAGAGTCTTTGTTCTAAAAATCCAGCAAGGAAGAAAACATAGCAAATTCAAGAAAACTTTCTATTTTTTAGAAGCCCCATCGGAGAGGCTCCGATAGGTATTACTTTTTCCTCCTCTCTATCTACTGCTGCATATATTCATGTTTGAATCACTTGCTGTACCATTTTTTCTTTGCCATGCAATATTTGCCTTATCATTCTTTTCTTTGTTATACTGTATTTCAGTTGAGTTGCTGCATGATTGTTAGCATTTAAACATGTTTAGTATTCATAATATCGATAATAATAACAAGTGTAATAAAAAAAGCACACTTCTTCCGTCGTGTAACACCAGTTTAGAACTTGCTGTCCGGTTTATCACTCGTTGTCCAGTTTATCACTTGTTGTCCAAAAAAAACATGTTGTCCAATTTGCTGTTACAAAATCCAAAAAAACCATTTGCTGTTACAAAATCCAAAAAAACCATTTGCTGTTACAAAATCCAAAAAAACCATTTGCTGTTACAAAAATCCAAAAAAACCACTTGCTGTTACAAAATCAAAAAACCATTTGCTGTTACAAAAATCTAAAAAAACCACTTGTTGTCCAAACGCTAAAACCTGTACAACTTAACAACTGTTAGAACCAGAACCATACTCATTCAATACAGTTAAGGCCATTTTCATTCCACTCATAATTCTCCATTATTCCTACCCTTTCTAATACCACCTTTAAACCAAAATTAAATCCCATTTACCACATCTAAAAAAAACCTCTATTTTAAATAGTTTCATTTTTATCACTCATTTCACCACACTCCCATTTCTTCTCTCAATATTTTTCTCTCCATCACCACGTCAGTTTACAAAAAAAAACTTTCATTTCTTTCTACAAACCAACCATGCCTTCCGTTGCCATTGTTTCTGAGGATATCGCATTCCGAAAGCCGCAGAGGATTATTGATAGGGAAGATGATTACCGTTTACGGAGGTTGAACCAGATTCTTTCGCCGGATAGGCATGATGCTTTTTGTGGCTGGAGGGAAGACGCCGTATCCGTCGGTGAGGATTTATGCGAATATTATGAGAGATGAAGCATTGAAAAGAGAGAAAGGGGAGGGCTATGGAAAAAGAGGAAGGAAATGACATATGTTTTTGTTAATAGAGAGAAGAGAGTTAAATCCGTTTTCCAGAGAGAAGGGAGTTGAATCTGTAAGAGAGAGGAAGAAGGGTTTGAATCTGTAATAGAGAGAGCAGATAGCGTTGTTTTGTTACAAACTCACCTTACTGTTTTTTTTTGTTTTTATTGAAAACATTAATAATAATAATAATCTATTTTTTTCCTTTTCTCAATAACAAAAATGATATTTTAATTGTTCCTTTCCCAATGCCAGCTTGCAGCAGCGGCACCCTCTTTAGCATAGTTAGGGTTTTCAATTCTTTGTTCTTTTCTTTCATGACCCGGATGGCCCATTGGGCCTGTTTTGGGTCCAGTTTCAATATTATTTTTCCCTTTTGTTTTATTAAATCCTAGTAGTAAGTGAATAAAACATAGTTCAGATGGCTAAGCATATTACTAGCAACCTTAAAGACCTGAGTTCAATTCCTTGTTGGGTCATTTTTCTGTCTTTTATTCTTTTAGCCATATTTCCCTTTTATTTAAACATACTTGATTATATATATTAATTTACTTTGGTGTATAATTATTATTATTATAAAAACACATAAAAACATGCTTAATTAAAATTCATCTTTATTTAATTTCGTCAACATACTATTAGTATTTATTTTTATTTTGTGTTGTTGTTTATTTAATTATTCAAAAATATATGTTTCATGATTTAATTTTTGTTGTGTGTTTAATTATTAAAAATCTATGATTTCGTAATTTAATCTTCATGTACTTTTGATTATTTATTTAATCGTTAAAATGCATGTTAGTATGATTTAAATTTCATTAGTTAATTATTCAATTGTAATTTTAATTAATCGATCGTTAATCTTCATATCTTTCGTCCGTCTCAAATCCAAGGGAATCGTTAATTTTTGTCGACTTTATATCCTCAAACACATCGTGCGAATACCCTCATTCATTTTTCGTTTATTATTTTGTTAAAAACTTAAGATAATTTTCCCAAATGTTCAATTTTTTCAAAACTCATACCTTTTAAGCCAAAACTTCGACGTTAGGTCGTCGTATCTTCAAAAAAACTCGTCCATACCCATTTTTGGCCAAACAATTTATTTTTAATCAAACAAACACTTTTTTAATAAACAGATATTTCAAAAGGTTCCTATAGAATACTATAGATACATTGGGTGCTAATACCTTCCCATTGTATAACCAACCCCCGAACTCTACATCTCTTTTCAAAACGCCTTGTATTTTCATTACTTTTAAAGTATTATTTTACATTGCATACTTTAGGGTTTTATTTCGCTCTTTCCCCTTTTCCCTTGGAAATAATAAAGCGCGGTGGCGAATCTTGCTTTTGCGATACGAGTTAATTAATAGCTCGATCTCCGATTTACCCCGCTACATTTTTTATCGCTACAGTAGTCAGTGTCAGAAACCAAAGAAGGCGTAAACCAGTGGTAAAGTGTTCGCTTTGGTTGAGGATCAGGCAATTACTGAGGACAGACTCATTAGAGGTACATGTTTCATTAATAGTACTCCTTTAATTACTATTATTTATATTGGTGCTACTCATTGCTTTATTATTGCTAATTGTGTTGAAAGATTGGGTCTTATGTTATCTTCTTTTAATGGAGAGATGGTCGTCGATACTCCAGCCAAAGGGTCGGTGAGTACTTCTATGGTGTGTTTAAAGTGTCCTTTGTTGATTTTCGACAGAGACTTTGCTGTTGATTTGGTTTGTTTGCCTTTAAGAGGGTTGGATGTGATTTTAGGTATGAATTGGTTAGAGCATAACTATGTTCATATTAACTGTTATAACAAGTCTGTGAGGTTTTCTACTCCTGAAGAAGAGAAAGCTGGTCTATTGTCTGCTAGAAAGTTGAGGAAGTTGATTTAAGAAGAAGCTCATATGTTCTCATTGATGACGTTGATATCTGCCGAGAATCAAGCTATAATTGAGGAATTGCAAGTGGTGCATGAATTTCATGAAGTTTTTCCTGATGAGATTCCCAATGTACCACCAGAGAGAGAAGTTGAATTTGCTATTGATCTTGTACCTGGTACCAGACCTGTGTCTATGGCACCATACAGGATGTTTGCATCTGAATTGTCAGAATTAAAGAAGAAATTGGAAGAGTTACTTGATAAGAAGTTTGTAAGACCAAGTGTGTCACCGTGGGGAGCTCCAGTGTTGCTAGCAAAGAAGAAAGATGAGAGTATGAAGCTTTGTGTTGATTATAGACAATTGAATAAAGTGACAATTAAGAACAAGTATCCGCTTCCAAGAATAGATGACTTTATGGATCAATTGGTGGATGCTCGTGTGTTTAGTAAGATTGATTTGAGGCCGGGTTATCATCAAATTAAGGTAAAGCATGAAGATATCCAGAAGACGACTTTCAGAACAAGTTTTGGACATTATGAGTATTCAGTGATGCCTTTCGGTGTTACTAACGCACCGAGAGTATTCATGGAATACATGAATCGCATATTTCATACTTATCTAGATCGATTTGTATTGGTGTTCATTGATGACATTTTGATTTACTCTAAGTTGGAAGAAGAGAATGCATAACACTTAAGAATAGTGTTACAAGTTTTGAAAGAGAAAAAGTTGTATGAAGAGCTGTCTAAGTGTGAATTTTGGTTAAAGGAGGTTAGTTTTCTTGGTCATGTGATCTCAGGTAGTGGCATTGTTGTAGACCCATCAAAGGTAGATGTTGTGTTGCAATGGGAAACTCTGAAGTCGGCTACTGAGTGTGATACAGTGGTAGAACTGATTGTTATACTGGTTTTGCGTTTGTGTTTGCAAATTTTGTGGTAAGAAATAGTCGCCACCTACTTTTCTTTTATCCAACAAAGGAAAGGGTGAAAATAACAGAAAAAGATCTTTCGAGAGTTTTTTGAGTAAGGGGGGTAGATTATGGAAAGGGAAGGTGTTAGCACCCTTTTGATCCGTAGTTATCTATGGGCTATTATATATTTATCTCATTTTGAAATACCTTGTGCTTTGTGTGTTTGAAAAAATATTTGAAATGCCAATAGTCAGGCAAATTGCTTTATGATAAATCTTGTATCAGACCTCAAGAGTGTTGATAAAGCGTTTTGAAAATGTTTTTTTTGAAAGTATTTTGTGTATTTGTAAAAGTTTGTTTTGAGCATAGCATCTAGGAACTATCTACCTTTACTCGAAAGAGTCATTCTTTTCCTCTTTTCCTTTAGACAGTACTATCCTACTATTAGTGAGTAGGTAGCCCTAGTCGTTGGATGTTTTGAGGGACATTCAAAGGGATGTTTATAGTCACAAAGGCAACTGGGCAAGAAACCTTAGTAACTACCCTAGGGTTTTAAGATCATTTTACCGAGGCAACATCGAGAGGGTCATCAAGGGACTTATGATCTTTTAAACTGGAGGGTAGCCACTAAAGTCTCTCACGTTTCGAGATTTGTGACTGTTTTCCGAAGGTAACCAAAGTGGGGTACCCTAGAGGTGCGCATGTGAAATTGTATTGTTTTCCGTTATTTATCTTTTTGCATTTAGGATTGCTAGTGTTTTGTTTTATTCTTGCCATACAATCCTAGTTAGCATACATCTAAACAGTTAATAATTTGCAGTAATTAAAAGTGCGATAATGTAAATCTACCTATTACAAGGCTTCGGGGAGGGGATATTTACAAGTTCAAAATGGGGAATAAAGCAAAGAAAGTAAAAGTCCTAGTTATTCTATTACATCCAGTAGGCAGT
This sequence comes from Vicia faba, assembly GCA_948472305.1. Taxonomy (NCBI): domain Eukaryota; kingdom Viridiplantae; phylum Streptophyta; class Magnoliopsida; order Fabales; family Fabaceae; genus Vicia; species Vicia faba. The sequence goes on along the minus strand of OX451741.1, from coordinate 719,804,686 downwards.
TACAATAGTATGAAAAATAATAATGCTAAAATAAAATCGCGCGGGAATTAGAAAGGATGTCTAAATCCTAAAGAAAATGAAATATTTTTGTTGGTTTTTGTTTAATAAAAGAGAATAAAATCTAAGACTACTTAGTTTTAATTTTAAGAAAGTGTTTAGATAATTAATAATTAATTTAAAAAATTAAATTTAATAAAAAAAACTAAAACCTAATTTTTTTGTGATTTTATCTGATTTTATAATTAAATAAAAGGTAACTAAAAGAACAAAAAACAAACATGTAAAATGGGCCAGACAACAAAAGTAAACAAGGGGTGGTGTAAGTTTAAAAATGTGGGCTCAAAGTGAGAGGAGGTTGTCTTTCGATCCAACGAGGGAGGCTGTCTTTCGATCCAACGAGAGAGGCTGTCGAAAGTGAATGATGAACTTCACATTGAGGGTAGTGGATCTGGATTGGCCAGCATCTGGAAGTAGGGGAATGATGGTGTACATCGCACTCCTTCGATCTGGGAACACTGGATCTGCTCAGATGGGATCTACTAGTGTTGACCACGTGGTGCATGGTATGCATGTTAGACCTGCAAGCATGGGATCTGGAATACAATTGTTAGAAAAAAACAAAATTCATGACCTAGGTGTCGAACCCAGGTCCTTCACCTTAATTTGAGCCCCCACCTAATTCGAACCCCTGAGTCTAAATCTGAAGCTATTTTGGCTTGAAACTGCCTGTATCATGAGCTTCGAAGGCAAATTCAGATCGTGCCTTAACGATGGCACAGTCTTATTCCTGCAAGTTATCTTACATGTGATATTTTCATACAAACACAAACAACATTAGAAGTGTAAATATGCAAGCAAGATGTATTTAAATGGATTGGAAATATAGTTTTGATTTTGTAAATCCTTACCAATCAAAGATGCTTCAATTTGTAACCCTGGGTGTGAAACTGCTCGTGTCAAGGCCCGGGTGGGTTCCTAGAAGTCTCAAGAGAATGATTTGGGCGTTAGTTTGGATTGAGAAGGCTTGCGAAGCTGGTTTTGAATTTTGCCAACTTATGAGATTTTTGAGAGTTTCGCGTGGCTCTTTGAGGTGGTTTTCCTGTGTATAGAGATTTGATAGGAAATCTCCTATGTATAGGCAATGTGTGTGTGTTGATTGTAACGCCCGTAATTTAATTAAATTATTTAATTAAATTATTTTTAAAATATTTGAGAAGACGTATTGTGATTAATTGGATTTAATTATTTTATTAAGTGGTGAAATAATATTAGAAGTATGATATTATTTGATGTGGGCTTGTTTTTAAGGAATAAAAGTAATAAAGGGGGTGTATTAGTTTTGAGCCCAATAAGGAGTTAAGAGAATAATAGGTTATTTTATTGTGGTTAGGAAGAATAGAAAAGAGGAGGCTGTAGAAGAATAAGGATTAAGAAGAAGAACGTGAAGTTGCTGGAAAAAGAGGAAAAAAGGCAGAACGAGGTTTCAACCGGAAGTTATAGAGAGACCTTCAATCCAAGGTAAGGGTGGGGTTCTGACTCTATAATTGGGTTCATGATGATTGGTATGTGGGGTTAGAGGTGATTGCTGTGTTGTTCATGAATTGAATGTATGTGATGTTGTATGATGAAAAATTGATGAATTTTAGATGAATAATGATGTCCCGATGTTTTTTAATTGATGTAGGATTATAGGATAATTGTAAGTGATGTTTATCTATGATTAGATTAAGTTTTTAGGGCTTAAAATATGAAACCCATAGTGAAAACGCAGTGACAATCGCAGAATTTATGCAGGATGTAACAAGATGCGTCGACCTCAAACATGATGTATTGATACATGAAGGTTAAGAGACTCAGGATGAGTCGACACAAAGGGGTTTTGCATCGATACATGAGAACCTTTAGACTCAGGATGAGTTGATCCATAGGAGCATGTGTCGATACATGTTGTGTGTTAGACCCAGGAGGAGTCAATCCAAGAGAGGATGCATCGACTGATGTTGCAAATTGTAACGGTGAAAATCGGAGATCAAGCTATTAATTAACTTAACTCACAAAAGCAAGAGTCGCCACCGCGCTTTATTATTTCCAAGGGAAAAGGGAAAAGAGCGAAATAAAACCCTAAAAAACATGCAATGTAAAGTCATATTTAAAAGTAATGAAAATACAATGCGTTTTTGAAAAGACATCAAGAGTTCGGGGGTTGGTTATGCGATGGGAAGGTATTAGCACCCAATGCATCTACGGTACTCCACAGGAACCTTTTGAAATATCTGTTTTTTGGTTTAAAATTGTTTGTTATATACAAGGGTGTATTTATCTACAACTATGTTTGCTTAAGGGAAAAAATGAGTTTTTATTATTGCGTTCGTGAGGGTTTCGCGACCCTTTGCCTACGTATCCAATGAAGGAATCAAAACACCGTAGTTCCTCTAGAAAAAAGTTGATTTGTTTGTGTTTTTTAGTGGGCGACATTAACGCACGCATTCTAGCAATAGGCACGGCCGGTATCGCGGTAGAACGGAGATAACATGCCCTTAGGGGAGTTTTGATTTGTTGAGTGTTTTTGTATGTTTTAAAGTATATTCAAGTAATGATTAAAGAGTGTTTTTTTTGGATTTTTGGTTTGTTTATTTATTGGTTTTATCTTGCCTAATTACTAGCATTTGTACAAAGTAAAAAAATGCAGAAAGATAAAAACCTACGCTATTACAAACAAGGCATAAAAAATATGAAGGAAAAAAATAAGAGAAAAGTAAGAAAAGGAGTGTCTTTCGATTCTGGAAGGAGCAGACTTCGACTGGAATTTTCTGGCCTCCTTCGATTGGGCTTTGGCAGCAGTCAGGTTGTATCTTTCGATTGGAGCTTGGAAGAGGCGAAGTCTTGTCCTTCGATTGGGCAAAGGCAGAGCAAGTTGTATCCTTCGATTGGGGCTAGCACCAGTGAGTTGTATCCTTCGACTGGGCAAAGGTATCAGTGAGGTTCTGTCCTTCGATTGGCCTGACAGTCAGTGTGTGGCGAAGTCTTTTGATTCTGCCTGGTTTCCTTCTTCGACTGGAGGTTGAAAGCAGTGAGGGAATGTCTTTAGATTGGACATGGTTTGCCTCCTGGTTGTCTCTTTCGTTTGACCTGGAGAAAAGGGGAGAAGCCAGAAGCTTCGTTTCCTATTTCTTGTTTCCTGTTACTTTCATTTCAAACATTAAATGACAACACGGCCTGTGGCCATGCTAGTAAAACAGTTTAATAATTAAAGCTAGTTCAAGTAAATAGTAAGCAGAAACGAAAGAGGTAGTTCTGAAAAATATGTTAAAAGTGTAGAAACGAAATGAACAATGGTATGTACAAAGTTTCAAACAAAAAGGAATTGTATTTACATGTTATGAAACAAACAAAAGTATTATTTACATGTCATGCCATGAAACGAAAAGTTCAAGGGTAAGAGTGACTTACCTTGCTTCAGGCGGGAACGTGTGCTGGGCCTGGAGTGGTGGCCCTGGGTGCTGGATTCGAAAGAGGGGTCACAGGCTGTGCTTGGAGCGCTGGACTTGAAGGAAAAGAAAAAGCAAGCGGGATGTTTCTTTGATTCGAAGGAGACTGAAGTGGTTGTTCTTCAGAATCGAAGGAGACTGAAGTGTGTGGATTCTGGGTTTGTTCTCACAAGTATTGAAGGGACTTGAGAGATTTTTGTGTTTGAGAAAGTTTGGGTTTGTTCTCACAAGTGTTGAAGAACTTTGAGAATTTTTATGTTTGAGAATCTTTGCAGATTTCTACAGTGTTTGAGAAAATTTGGGAGAGGTTCGTCTGGCCCAAAAGTCCTCTTTGGATTTTTGTGATTTTCTATAGTGTTATGAATCTTTGAGAATTTTTCTGGGTTGGAGAAAATTGGGGAGAGATTCGTCTGGCCCAAAGTCCTCCTTTTTCATGTTGTGAAGCCTTGTATTTATAGGCGGATTTGCTGAAGGTTTGGGGGGAAAACAAAATGATTTGAACAGTTTGGGAATGTTGTTTCGATCCTTTCTTCTACGCAGCTCTTGTGCACTCCTTTTTGGGCAAGTACAGGACTGTTGTAGCAGGCTCAACAGTGTTTTGGAGCGTAGTGGTAGGTTGGTGCAGGACTGCTGCATAGCAGCACAGTAGTGTTTGTTGCATGGCAGTACAGTGGTCCAACTTGTGAATCGAAGGAGACTGTATTTCCAAATCGAAACTTGTGACTGAAGGGAGACTGTGTTGCCTAATCGAAGCTTGTGTTCGAAGGAGACTGTATTACCCAATCGAAACATGTTTGCAGGCAGTGAACTTGTCCAGATTCGAAAGAGGCATGCAGGCAGCAATTGTCCAATCGAAGCAGGCTGAATCGAAGTAGGCTTGCAGGCATCACTTGTCCAATCGAAGTAGGCTTGGAGGCAGCTACTTGTCCAAATCGAAATAGGCCTAAACTTGCATTCGAAGGAGGCTTTAAGTTCAAAATGAAGGACATGCTCAAGTTGCATTCGAAGGAGACCTGTCAGCACATGAAATTAAAGAAACAAAAACACACATTTCGTGCTTGATTAGAAGGTAGTGATACAGAAGCAAAAAATGTTCAAAACACTTGACAATTTCTGCATAATCAATGCTCAAAGGTGAGAGGTTAAAACCAACTGTATTTAGTGACCTTGCAAAAGTAAAAATGGGATCTTAGGTCAAAAATTGGGGTATGACAGCTGCCCCTATTTAAGTTTCTTCTATCTGGAGATATGAAGATTCAAATCTTCATTTCGATGAGATTGAAGGGACTTAAATATAGAATACACAATTTTTGGCCTTAAGATACCACAATTATGTTCATGATATGATATGAATGCAATGCTCTGAATTTTATGGGGAATGACGCCATATGAGACAGACTAATGCTGGAGAAACCAAGCACATTATACAGTAACCCCACAAGGAAAGAGATTATAGCTCCACTGGGGAAACAGAGTCAGGGACTTCAAATGAGAGACTCTTGAATGATTTACATCAGTGTTGAGACTGGAAAAGAAATGATTTACATCAGCACTGTGGCTGGAAAAGAAATGATTTACATCAGTACGGAGACTGGAGAAAGAAATGATTTACATCAGTACTGTGACTGGAAAACAAAATGATTGACATCAGTACTAAGACTGGAAAAAGAAATGATTGACATCAGCACTAAGGCTGGCAGATGATTGATTTGCATCAGTACAAAGACTGGAAAGAGAAATGATTTACATCAGTACGGAGACTGGAAAATAATTGTCATCAGTACTGAGACTGGAGATCTGACTTCTGAATTTTGCCAAGAATGGTAACACAATCCTTTTTTAACCAAGATATCGCTTGAAAAGGATAAAATGCAAACTTCCCCACGAGACTTTTCCGAAGGGATGCCATTTGCTGAGTAAACATTATTGTCGGGGATACACAAGCTGCTCAAATAAAGAGGCCGCCACTTGCTTCCTTCCAAAAATACTATGACATACAAGCTGCTCAAATAAAGAAGCTGCCACTTGCTGTCTTCAAAGAATATTAAAGCGCACAAGCTGCTCATAAAGAAGCTACCACTTGTTGTCTTAAAAGAATATTAAAGCCACAAGCTGCTCATGAAGAGACCGCCACTTGTTGCCAATAACCCACAAGCTGCTCATAAAGAAGCTGCCACTTGCTGTTTTTAAAGAATATTAAAGCACACAAGCTACTCATGAAGAGTCCGCCACTTGTTGCTAATAACCCACAAGCTGCTCATAAAGAAGTTGCCACTTTCCGTCTTCAAAGAATATCAGAGCACACAAGCTACTCATGAAGAGTCCGCCACTTTTTGCTAATAACCCACAAGCTGCTCATAAAGAAGCTGCCACTTGCCGTCTTCAAAGAATATTAAAGCACACAAGCTACTCATGAAGAGTCCGCCACTTGTTGCTAATAACCCACAAGCTGCTCATAAAGAAGCTGCCACTTGCCATCTTCAAAGAATATTAAAGCACACAAGCTACTCATGAAGAGTCCGCCACTTGTTGCTAATAACCCACAAGCTTCTCATAAAGAAGCTTCCACTTGCTGTCTTCAAAGAATATTAAAGCATACAAGCTGCTCATGAAGAAGCTGCCACTTGCTGCTTATAACCCACAAGCTGCTCATAAAGAGACCGCCACTTGCTGTCTTCGAAGAAAAATAACGTATAAGCTGCCCATGAAGAGACTGCCACTTGCCGTTTTCCGAAGAATATTAAAGCACACAAGCTGCTCATGAAGAGTCCGCCACTTGTTGCTTTCAAAGATATAAATAACACATCATGAAGATATTGCTGGAGGTGAGAACCAATAATTTCATCTGGGATGGACAAACTGCTCATGAAGAGACCGGCATTTATCATAAAGAAATTCAGAAATAATCAAACTGCTCAAATAAAGAGCCAGTCACTTGTTGTCCCGTCGATATTCCAGAAGAAGGTTATGATAACACTACTAGGGAATAAAATTCATATTCAATGAGGAACCATGAATAAATCCTTCTTGAGGAGACCAGGTATTTACATTGCAAAATAAATTCACTCTCCATCTAGGTTTCACAGCCTAGAGATATCCACAGGGTATCGTTCACAAGAGACAAAGCTCAATCCAGGAATAAACTGGAGAGAAAATAGTCAAACAAGACTCCACCCAATGAGGAAATAACTCAAATGGGGATTTATCCTATCCAGAGATGGAAAAGGAAAGCTAAAGCAAGATTCTTCCACGAGAGTTAACTCAGTGGGGAATTAGAAAGAAGGCACACTTTCTGCTTAAGTCGACACTCTATTTGGAAAGATCAAATATGTTATTGAATAGACACAACCAAGGTATACGAACTCAATAACATCAACAAATACAACTGTGCGTGCATGATGCAAGTATGAATGAATAAATGAATGTCCTGTATATGCTGACAAAACAGATAAAAGATGATAAGACATCCCAGTACAAACTGACACTCAGCTAATCTCAACAAGATGGGAACATTACTGGATATAGAACACAGGCCATCATTGGAGCAAAGTCCTTTTACAAGGCTTAAATCTCTTTGGAGAGGAAGATATTTTTAGGTAGAAAACCCAAAGTCCAGTCTTCTATTGCAAACAATCCATTGAAAGGATAACAACACAAATAATGTTTCAGCTGGAACAAGTCATGCTTAGCTGCAGATACTGGGAACACCACCCTATGATAGTGTGTGCAAAATATATCACATATCTTGACAAATCTGGATTGCCCATGGGATTAATTTTGGATTCCCCAAGTTTACTGCTGATAAGCTGCATGTTGCACGACGATTCTTGCGAATAACTTCACTTCTAGAATGCCCCAAGCTCTCTGGTTCATGAGGAGAAATCGTTTCAAGAGGATTTTACAAAAGACCTGGTGTGATCGTTGGATTCAGAACTGACTGTTTAACGCTGGTTCGCGAAATGTCGCGATAAGCAAGAGTCGCCACCGTCTTTTATTTTCTCCAACATGGACAGGACAAAAGCACAGCAAAATTCCTTATGAGATAGTTTCTCGGTTCGGGAGGTAGATTTATAGAAAGGGAAGGTGTTAGCACCCTTTCTATCCATGGTTATCCATGGGCTCTTAGGTACTTCCTCTTATGTTTTCAAAAATTTGTTTGCTTTTCAAATGTGTGTGGGTTTTGAAAAAAGTTTCGTTTGAAAAATTTCTAAGTAACTCTTGTATCTGTCCTCAAGAGTGTATGAAAAATTTGTTTGAAAACTTTTGAAAGTGTGAGGTGTGAAAAGTTGTTTTTGTTTGTTTTTGAGAAGAGCAAGTACCCATGAGAATCTACCTACTCTAAGGAATTAGGCTGTGTAAGAGTCCTTTAGATAGTGCTATCCCACCATTGAGGGGTAGGTAGCACCATCGTTGGAGGTGTTCGGGTCAATTCGATTATCGGGACAGTGTGGTCACCGAAGCAATGGTAGGACATCTTAGAAGTAACCCTAATGTCCTAGATCCTTTTATCCGAGGCAACCGTTTCGAGGCAACTGGATCTTTAGACAAAGGGTGACCTCTAAGACATCTTATACTTGATGACCACGTTTCGAGGCAACGAGTGAAGCGTACCCTAGGAGTGGCATGTGCTTTGTGTGTTGTTTTTCAGTTAATTGTCTTTGTACATGTTATTTGTGAGTGTGATCTACGCTGGTTTTTAATTTAGGCCATACATTCTTTCATGCAAAGTTTAGCAGTTTTAAGAGTGCGGAAATTTAAATGCGGAAAGTAAAATCCTACGCTATTACAAGGCGCGGGTCTATACATCGCCAAATTAACAAAGACCCGTTTTGAATAAAAATGCGAAAAGTAAAATAAATTCCTAATTACTATTACAAGGCTTGAGCAATTACATAATATTCACAATAAAATAAAATAACGTGTGAAATAGAAATTGAAATTGAACGTTCGAGGGCGTTGGACCCTTTTGAGAAATTAAATGAAATTAAATTGAATGAAAAGTTAATTAATTATCAAATTAAAGAAAAGAAACGTTTTTTAGGTTTTTTTGTATTTATGAAATAAAGAAATTAAAATTGAAGAGAAACCCTAATTCTAAGTTGTTTTTAATTATTAAAGAAAAGGTTAAAGTTTAAAACCTAATTTACACTAATTAATTATTTTACATATTTATTTACAAAAGTATTTAATAATTAATAATAATAATGATGAGAAAATTATTTATTAAAAAAAAGGTGAAAATGTCAAAACCTAATTCTACATATTTTTTACTTATTAAGAAAAAGATTAAAGTTTAAAAACCTAAATTAAACTAAGTTAATTGTTAGAGTTTATTTACAAAAAATAGGTTAGTGATGAAATTAATAATAATTAAAGATATTTGTATTTTTGATTTTTTTGTTTTTATTATAGAAAATTATTTTATGGTAAAACAAAACAATTAAAACAATTAAAAAAGAATTAGAAAAGAAAATAAAATTAAAAAGGATGCAAACCAAGGGGGGTTTCAGGCCCAAGGGGAGGTTTTTTTGAACGGTCTGCATTCTTTGGCCATTGGATTGGGTTTCATGGCCATTTGAGTTCTGGCTGTTGGCCATTTGTGTTCTGGCCTCAACGTTCCTTAATCTTCTCAGGATGTCTGTCTCGCCATGTATTGGTGTCATGCATAAGTTGTTCTTTTGGCCATTTGGCTTTTGGCTTTTGGCCATTTGGCTTTTGGCCTCAACGTTCCTTAATGAACCTACATGGGATCCTATCTAAATCTGCAGTGTTGAATCTCATGAACACATTAAATAAAATCATAAAATGCAAATAAAGCCAATATATGAAGAAATTTAATGTTTAGGCACAATATGGCATGTATGAATGATTATACCCTTTTGATCATGGAGATCAAATCAATCTTACCCTCACTGGAAAATTAATGACATGAATGCTTTTATGCCTTTTGGATCATGGAGATCAAGCCAGCCTTACCCTTACTGAAGAAGTAGTGAGGTGTTGGTTTGTAACTGTGATGACTTGTTTGTAGTGAGAGAGGGATTTGTAATAAGGATTTCAAGGTTTTAGGGTTCTTGAAAGAATTTGATATTCTAACAGTGTTGTGGCAAGGTTTTTTCTCTCTCTTTCTCCTCTTTGGTTTGTGTGAAAGAAGGTGATTATATAATGGAAATTAGGGTAAAGAAAATGGGCTTTGAATGTGCAATTGGGCCTCCAATGTTCACTTGAGTTCGTCACTTTCCAGACTAAATCACAGGGACTTAAGTGCAATTTTTGAAGTTGAAATGTGAAAACAAAATGTAGCCGACATCGATAACCAACTCCTGTCCGAAAATCGGCTCAATCGGATAAACGGTGAATTAGTTATGAATTTTTGAAGTTTCAGCTCAGACAAACTTATTTTGGGCTCCAGTGTCGACTCTGACAGGTTCTTCAATAAAAAATTGGTATTGATCAGAGCATAATCCGGTCTCGACTTTTGAAGAAAAGTTGTAGATCTACGAGTCAGGGACCTTGTGTAAAAATATGAGCCCAATCCGATAAAAATTGACCGAGTTATGAATTTTCGAAGTTTCGGCCCAGATGAAATAATATTCAGCATTCAGGATTTTCAGCGTGTCACACACTCTGAGCAAAAATCGAAGGCCTTTTGAATACCGTTTGAACTCAATACCTTCTGTGAAAATGTAGTCAACTCAATTTTTGAAATTTTGGCGCCGGAACCAGCTCGATACGATGAAAATCGACCAAGTTATGATTTTCTGAACATGATGCAAATAAACTTCTGTCACAAATTTTCTGTACGAAAATACATGATAAATCCACATTTTTGAAGACCTTCTGATCGAAATTGGCTTCCAGCCGTGAGAGATGAAAACGTAGATAATGTCATGACAGAATTTTGGCCGCCGGAACGGGTTCAAAAACGAGCCACGATCTTCAAGTTATGAATTTTTTAGCGCGTAAAAACTGCACTTTCAGCACACTTTTTTCACCATATTTCTTCGAGAAAACTCACACATTCGGATACCTTCTTTAAAGAATTGACTCTTGAGCCGAACCTGAATTTGAGAATACGTTATCAGAGATATTTAGGAGAAAGAACACCTGAATATGACGCGCCGGGTTGGACTTGTGAATTTTGCTTGAAATATTTTGAGAAATATGGGAGGGCAAATTTTGGGGTACAACAGTTGCCCCTGTTCAATCTTCTTAAACCTGAGGATGTAGATTGGCTTGCGTGCCTTTCGTGATCCGAAGGTGGAAGATGATTGAACACTAAAGTGCCTAGAAATTTGCACTCGCATGGTGTAGTATCAGCAATGCGATGTAGGGGGAATGGGCTTATAGATGCCATTTGGAGATACGATGGATAGGGGGATGGGCTTATAGATGCCATCTGGAGGTGTCGATTGCGTAAGAGATTCCTTAGCGAGAACTTGCGTACCTGAAAAAGAAAATAATTACCTGGCCTGTTACAGGAGTTGATCTTCAAACTCTTTATGCAGATGTGCCCTGGCTGGATACAGGTATCGAATCTTTAAACTCTTCAGACGTGCCCTGGCAAGATACAGGAATCGAGTCCGGAGAATATAGTCGTCAACAGATACACCCTGGTGAGATACAGGAATCGAATCTTCAAACTCTTCTGACGTGCCCTGGCAGGATACAGGAATCGAGTCTGGAATTAGTCGTCAACAGATACACCCTGGCAAGATACAGGAATCGGATCTCCAAACTCTTCAGACGTGCCCTGGCGAGATACAGGAATCGAGTCTGGTAATGTTAGTCGTCAACAGATACACCCTGGCAAGATACAGGAATCGGATCTTCGAACTCTTCAGACGTGCCCTGGCGAGATACAGGAATCGAGTCTGGAGCTTCAAAAGGTTTTTGTTGATAATGATGTGATGAATGAATCAGGGACGGTTACTACCTCAATGGGACGATGAGAGAACCTTGGACGATTACTATCTCAACGAGACGATGAGAGAACCTTGGACGATTACTACCTCAACGGGACGATGAGAGAACCTTGGATGATTACTACCTCAACGGGACGATGAGAGGACCTTGGATGATTACTACCTCAACGGGACGATGAGAGAACCTTTGGGCGATTACTACCTCAACGGGACGATGAGAGAACCTTTGGGCGATTACTACCTCAACGGGACGATGAGAGAACCTTTGGGCGATTACTACCTCAACGGGACGATGAGAGAACCTTTGGGCGATTACTACCTCAACGGGACGATGAGAGAACCTTTGGGAGATTACTACCTCAACGGGACGATGAGAGAACCTTGGACGATTACTACCTCAACGGGACGATGAGAGAACCTTTGGGCGATTACTACCTCAACGGGACAATGAGAGAACCTTGGACGATTACTAACTCAACGGGACGATGAAAGAACCTTTGGGCGATTACTATCTCAACGGGGCGATGAGAGAACCTTTGGGCGATTACTACCTCAACGGGACGATGAGAGAACCTTGGACGATTACTACCTCAACAGGACGATGAGAGAACCTTTGGGCGATTACTACCTCAACGGGACGATGAGAGAACCTTGGACGATCACTACCTCAACGGGACGATGAGAGAACCTTGGACGATTACTACCTCAACGAGACGATGAGAGAACCTTTGGGCGATTACTACCTCAACGGGACGATGAGAGAACCTTTGGGCAATTACTACGTCAACAGAATGATGAGAGAACCTTTGGGCGATTACTACCTCAACGGGACGATGAGAGAACCTTTGGGCGATTACTACCTCAACAGAATGATGAAGGAATCTTGGACGTCTTCTACTTCAAAAGGTAAAGACTTTTATCTGTTGATCGTTCTTTTCCTGAAAAAGTAACGAGTTAGTTGTATGCAATGTCATAATGTATGACATGCATGATGTCATGATATTCTCAAAAATAAATGAGATTGGGGTGATACGATGCGTGTATGCATGTATCATAATGTATGACAAGGTGATGTTTATGAATGTATTTTCGTCTAGGAAAATAAATCCTTGACGGGTGCCGGGAAGTTGAATCCTGGGCTGATATGGAAGAGTAGAGCTCTGTTTCCGCTGGGGGTGATGGTTGCAAGAATACCGGTAGAAGAAGATGACTCTGTTGGGGAACAAACTTGGCGAATAGATTACTCTGCGGGGAATGCTCTGTGGGGAGAGGAATACTTTGCTGAGGTTGATGATAACTCCGCTGGGGATTCCATTGGTAAGTCAAGTTGGGAGATCTGATGAACTCCGCTGGGGATAGGAAGACTTCACCGGGGATGATCTCTCCGCGGCAATTGGCTGAGGATAACCCAGTTATATCCTGGTGGGGAAATAAACTTTGAATAAATCCGGGGGAGCGTTCGTACTATGCGGATGACAAGCTTCCAGAATATACTGGGGATAAGCTTTAAGACCTGCTGGGGATATGGATTCCACTTTCCTGGGGAAACTTTTGGACTGGACTCTCCTGGGGAAATTTTTTTTGAGATGTACTGGGGAAGTGGCTCCACCGAATGTCTGGTATTCCGCCGGGGAACAATCTTAGATCAAGACTGCCGGGGATGCTTGTTAAGAATGTTTGTATACTCCGCTGGGGAATGTTGAGATCCGCGGGGGATAATCCAACTTCCTTGAGGTTGATAGTGGACTAACTCTGCTTGGGGAGAGTATCGCTGACTTGTTGGCTCACTCTCTGGGGAATTAAGATATCTTGGTCATGTTTTTCAACTGAACCTACCTTTGTACCTTGGTGGACAGAGCAATTAGATCGCTTAGACAACTCATTATTGCCCTTGTTTCTGATGTGGGAGAGGAAGATACCTGTGGAGGTGCTTGATGACTGCCGATTTGACAAATCTTCTTCTGGTAGGCAAGTGACGAGATGATAGGACATAGTCGTACGCTCTGATCCCTAATTTTTGCCTGGACCGCCATTTCAGGTTTTCAGTCCACCGGGATACCCATTTTTGCCCAAGCCGCCTTTTCAGGTTTTCGACTTGCCAGGTGTACAGATTTTTCATTTTCATCCCTTATTTTGCCCGAACCCTTTTGGTTCGCCGGGAAGCCCTTATTTTTGCCTAGGTGTGTCAACCTAGCGGGTCTTTGATTGTGCGTAGTATTTTTTCGACTATGTCCACACTCTCAGGATGTAGGGAGGTGCCCCTGTCAGTAGCATTGTGTAGCCATATTACCAGAAGATGTCTGATCGTGCAAGATTTGTTGCTGGAATTCCTGTCCAATGCCCCAAGTGACTTAGGCAGAGATTTGCCCCTGGTTATCTTGGCATTTTGAGAGATTCTCCGAATCTTGACTGAATTGCCCCAGATGATGGACAATAATCACGTCTTCCCCTTGATTGGAAGTGCTTTTGTTCACTAGGTATTCATCGTGCGAATTTTCCTGCTGTTCAAACAAATAGTTATATGCAAACAATGTTATATCAAAAATGCAAAGCTTATGTCTGTCTTGAAGATTTTGAAAATGCATTCTTTTTCCTAAAACAAGTGAATGTTTGTAAAACGTGATGTCAACTCCGTATTTACCGTAGGCCTTAAGGAGTCAGGATACCTTTGTAACAGTATGCTTTCGAACTAGCCCATGCTTCAACTAGGACTTTTAAGGGTTGTAACGTGGCCTGGTTCACGGTTTAAGAAACAAAGGATAAAGGCTCAAATTTTATTTGTACCCACCCGTTCTTCGTGATGTTCTTCAAACCTAAACTCAGCTAATCGTGCGTTAGACCTTGTTTGAGTCTTTATCCTGATATTCCGGTGATGGTTCGGATGTTGACAGTTTATTTTGAATAGGCAGTCATTTCTTTTTTTTTATTGAGGGTTTGTAGGACCTCTTTCTTTTTTATTTCGTTATCCCTATTTTTTTTGCCTGAACTGTTTCTTTTTGTATTTACAGTCAGCGGGATGCCCCAGTTTTGTAAGTCTCCTTCATAGGTTTTGACTTATTGGGCTTTAGTTTTTTTTTTGTTTTGGCTGCCTATCCTTATGATCATTCGGAACCATCACTGTCTTTTGCTTTGTAAGGACTTCTTTGATGTTGTTCGTCGTGCACCTGGATCAGCTGAGAGAACTACCCTGCCCCGGGTTATGATTAAGGGTTTTAATTTTCGAAAAGAAAAACTCCTACTTCTTTGGCCCAGAGGGGTTGACGAGGGATTATCTTCCTTATTACTCCAGTGTTTAGGAATTGAAATAATGCTTGTACCTCATCAGCGGGGTCCGTTCAAAAGCATACTGTAGATTATGGTATCGTTTTCGTCATCCTCCCTCGAGAGGCTTAGAATTATTAATTGAGAATTGACATAAAAAATGAAAGCAGTTTGAATATAGCGAATGCGAATAGGTTGATTCAAAACAGACATATGCGATGCATTAATGAAATAACAGCGTTTGACATGAATAAATGTTTGCACAATCAGAAGAAAATTACAACTTGAAAAATTCTAATGAACAAAAATCTTCTAGTTTGAGCTAGTCATGTCAAATGGAGAATTCTCAGCGGAAGATTTTCATCTCGCCATCCGGCATGAACTCTAGCACCCCTTCTTCAATCAAGTCTTGGATCTTGTTCTTCAAGGTCCAACAGTCGTCGGTGTCATGTCCGGGACTGTCAGAATGGTAGGCACATCTCGCACCCGGGTTGTATTTGGGAGAGGAAGTATCAGGATTTTGGGGAGGATCCTTTAGTGTGATCAGTTTCGCCTTCATCAATTGTTGTAGTGCCTGAGACAAAGGCATGCTGATGTCAGTATACTTCCTATCTTGATACTTTATCCTACGCCTATTGCTCTTTCTTTGTTGAACAGACGCGGGATCAGAGATCTGGATTGCCCCTACATCATGATGACCCTTTTTACCATGTATAGCATTGGACTCTTTCTTCCCACAGTGGGGCTTTTTCTGAGCATCAGCAGGTGCAGCTTCTTGAATATTTCCTGATTTTATACCAGCTTCAATTCTCTCCCCGGTCAAGATCAGATCTGTGAACCCAGCAGAAGAATTCCCAATCAGATGGTTGTAGAATGGACCAGACAGGGTCCCCAAGAACAGGTCCACAAGTTCACGATCAGTCAGAGGTGGTTGCACCCTTCCAGCAAGGTCTCTCCACTTTTGAGCGTACTCCTTAAAACCTTCTCCTGATCCTAGTGACATACCTTGGAGTTGGGTACGTGTAGGAGCGAGGTCGGCATTGTACTGGTACTGCTTGTAGAATGCAGTGGCCAAGTCCTCCCAGCTGCGGATGTTGGCTCCATTCAGTTGATAGAACCAGTCGAGTTGAGTTCCTGACAGACTATCCTGAAAGAAGTGAATCCACAAATTCTTGTCAGCCGTGTAGGGCTGGATCCTCCTTGTGTAAGACCTGAGATGCAGCTTAGGACAGGAAGCCCCGTCATATTTTTCAAAAGCAGGTGCCTTGAACTTGTGTGGGATTACTACCCCAGAAGACAGACCTAGATCTTCGAAGTCCAGGGCGGGCACTTTCTGTATTTCCATAGCACTTAACCGGTCTTCCAGCTGTTTGTACCTGTCCTCAGCTGGGGGGTACTGCTCATCATTGTAATCGGTCTCGTTGTCGGAGACCACTGGACTAGGAACCTCCCTTTCTTGGGGACTGTCTTTCCCAACAAACGGGGTAGTCAGCTCGGCTTCATTTTGTGATCCATTCTCAGATTTGCGTCTTGGGTTGAACAACACCGTTCTCTTCTTCTTCTTCTTCGAGAGCAGGGTCTTCAGATCTTGTTGCCCCTGGGCCAAACTCATGATCAACTCTTGGAACTGGGCATTCTGAGCCTGGAGAGCCTTGATGGATTGCTCAGTAGATGATTCAGGATTCATGACGATCGGCTGAAATAAACAGCGAAGAAGGTAAGCAGCCTATAAAAGGGACACCTGTAATGCAATGATATGTATGTATGCATGCAATGTTTTCAAGGATCTCGCGGGGTAAACAAGAAAATTGTTAGAGTTGGGATCCGATAGCTCGATTGAAGGAACTGCATGTTGTTGAGAGTCCTTCTTCAAGGGTCAAAGGCTCACCATATCCAGTGGGTCATAACCCCTGACAACCTTGGCTTAGAGGAAAATAAATTCCCTTTGCCCCTTGCTAGACAGTTTGGTTCATCGTGACCTGCACCACAGACCCTTGAGATCCTTGAAATGGATTAGTCCTTATGTAGGATGCATGCAATGGTATGATGTTATGATGTTATGCTATGCGTGGCGTAACATAGGTAAACCCTGTTATGGGTCCAGATTAAGGACTGTAAACAAAACCTGCAAGAAACTCAAGTTTCAGATAACAAGCATGCAAGTAGTCAAGTATGAAAGCACACAAGTCACACCACAGCCCTTAGAGTTTAGGCCAGCATGGGGTCTGGGTATTACCCTCTTGAAGTTGGTGGGCTCAAACCTGTCCTATCAAAGTAACCAGGTTCTAAGGGTCCCAATATCATTGGATTGCTTTCATTGTTCATCGTTTCGATTTAGCCACTGAACTGGCGACCGAAATATTCCAAGAAAACAACCCTCAATTGAGTGTAGTATCGAGTATCAACCAACCTCGGACTGCACCAAAGTCAGTTATCTCACTACCCTAAAGAAGCCAAGATGGTTCAATTAAGGTTCCTAAGGTCAGTTGATGCTTCACGACACCACGCGGTGGCCCCGTACTCTCCTTGACTGAACTCAAGGGTTACCGGTACACACCAAAGTGCCACATCAACGTAGCAGACTGCTTCAACCATGTCGGTATACCCTGCACAGTTCCCTCACAGTCTTGTTGCTACTTTCTAAGAAGGTATCCCCCAGATCCGAGTTAGGATCTATAGAACTCCTAAGACAGTACCCACAATAATAAAGTAAACAATTCAGACAATTGAAAACACAAATGATCTTAGTCCTAAGGTACACCTCACTTTAAGTATCCCCAGCAGAGTCGCCAGTTCTGTGATCGGTGGATTCAGAACTGACTGTTTAACGCTGGTTCGCGAAATGTCGCGATAAGCAAGAGTCGCCACCGTCTTTTATTTTCTCCAACATGGACAGGACAAAAGCACAACAAAATTCCTTATGAGATAGTTTCTCGGTTCGGGAGGTAGATTTATAGAAAGGGAAGGTGTTAGCAACCTTTCTATCCATGGTTATCCATGGGCTCTTAGGTACTTGCTCTTATGTTTTCAAAAATTTGTTTGCTTTTCAAATGTGTGTGGGTTTTGAAAAAAGTTTCGTTTGAAAAATTTCTAAGTAACTCTTGTATCTGTCCTCAAGAGTGTATGAAAAATTTGTTTGAAAACTTTTGAAAGTGTGAGGTGTGAAAAGTTGTTTTTGTTTGTTTTTTAGAAGAGCAAGTACCCATGAGAATCTACCTACTCTAAGGAATTAGGCTGTGTAAGAGTCCTTTATATAGTGCTATCCCACCATTGAGGGGTAGGTAGCACCATCGTTGGAGGTGTTCGGGTCAATTCGATTATCGGGACAGTGTGGTCACCGAAGCAATGGTAGGACATCTTAGAAGTAACCCTAATGTCCTAGATCCTTTTATCCGAGGTAACCGTTTCGAGGCAACTGGATCTTTAGACAAAGGGTGACCTCTAAGACATCCTATACTTGATGACCACGTTTCGAGGCAACGAGTGAAGCGTACCCTAGGAGTGGCATGTGCTTTGTGTGTTGTTTTTCAGTTAATTGTCTTTGTACATGTTATTTGTGAGTGTGATCTACGCTGGTTTTTAATTTAGGCCATACATTCTTTCATGCAAAGTTTAGCAATTTTAAGAGTGTGGAAATTTAAATGCGGAAAGTAAAATCCTACGCTATTACAAGGCGCGGGTCTATACATCGCCAAATTAACAAAGACCCGTTTTGAATAAAAATGTGGAAAGTAAAATAAATTCCTAATTACTATTACAAGGCTTGAGCAATTACATAATATTCACAATAAAATAAAATAACGTGCAAAATAGAAATTGAAATTGAACGTTCGAGGGCGTTGGACCCTTTTGAGAAATTAAATGAAATTAAATTGAATGAAAAGTTAATTAATTATCAAATTAAAGAAAAGAAACGTTTTTTAGGTTTTTTTGTATTTATGAAATAAAGAAATTAAAATTGAAGAGAAACCCTAATTCTAAGTTGTTTTTAATTATTAAAGAAAAGGTTAAAGTTTAAAACCTAATTTACACTAATTAATTATTTTACATATTTATTTACAAAAGTATTTAATAATTATTAATAATAATGATGAGAAAATTATTTATTAAAAAAAAGGTGAAAATGTCAAAACCTAATTCTACATATTTTTTACTTATTAAGAAAAAGATTAAAGTTTAAAAACCTAAATTAAACTAAGTTAATTGTTAGAGTTTATTTACAAAAAATAGGTTAGTGATGAAATTAATAATAATTAAAGATATTTGTATTTTTGATTTTTTTGTTTTTATTATAGAAAATTATTTTATGGTAAAAAAAACAATTAAAACAATTAAAAAAGAATTAGAAAAGAAAATAAAATTAAAAAGGATGCAAACCAAGGGGGGTTTCAGGCCCAAGGGGAGGTTTTTTTGAACGGTCTGCATTCTTTGGCCATTGGATTGGGTTTCATGGCCATTTGAGTTCTGGCTGTTGGCCATTTGTGTTCTGGCCTCAACGTTCCTTAATCTTCTCAGGATGTCTGTCTCGCCATGTATTGGTGTCATGCATAAGTTGTTCTTTTGGCCATTTGGCTTTTGGCTTTTGGCCATTTGGCTTTTGGCCATTTGGCTTTTGGCCTCAACGTTCCTTAATGAACCTACATGGGATCCTGTCTAAATCTGCAGTGTTGAATCTCATGAACACATTAAATAAAATCATAAAATGCAAATAAAGCCAATATATGAAGAAATTTAATGTTTAGGCACAATATGACATGTATGAATGATTATACCCTTTTGATCATGGAGATCAAATCAATCTTACCCTCACTGGAAAATTAATGACATGAATGCTTTTATGCCTTTTGGATCATGGAGATCAAGCCAGCCTTACCCTTACTGAAGAAGTAGTGAGGTGTTGGTTTGTAACTGTGATGACTTGTTTGTAGTGAGAGAGGGATTTGTAATAAGGATTTCAAGGTTTTAGGGTTCTTGAAAGAATTTGATATTCTAACAGTGTTGTGGCAATGTTTTTTCTCTCTCTTTCTCCACTTTGGTTTGTGTGAAAGAAGGTGATTATATAATGGAAATTAGGGTAAAGAAAATGGGCTTTGAATGTGCAATTGGGCCTCCAATGTTCACTTGAGTTCGTCACTTTCCAGACTAAATCACAGGGACTTAAGTGCAATTTTTGAAGTTGAAATGTGAAAACAAAATGTAGCCGACATCGATAACTAACTCCTGTCCGAAAATCGGCTCAATCGGATAAAAGGTGAATTAGTTATGAATTTTTGAAGTTTCAGCTCAGACAAACTTATTTTGGGCTCCAGTGTCGACTCTGACAGGTTCTTCAATAAAAAATTGGTATTGATCGGAGCATAATCCGGTCTCGACTTTTGAAGAAAAGTTGTAGATCTACGAGTCAGGGACCTTGTGTAAAAATATGAGCCCAATCCGATAAAAATTGACCGAGTTATGAATTTTCGAAGTTTTGGCCCAGATGAAATAATATTCAGCATTCAGGATTTTCAGCGTGTCACGCACTCTGAGCAAAAATCGAAGGCCTTTTGAATACCGTTTGAACTCAATACCTTCTGTGAAAATGTAGTCAACTCAATTTTTGAAATTTTGGCGCCGGAACCAGCTCGATACAATGAAAATCGACCAAGTTATGATTTTCTGAACATGATGCAAATAAACTTCAGTCACAAATTTTCTGTACGAAAATACATGATAAATCCACATTTTTGAAGACCTTCTGATCAAAATTGGCTTCCAACCGTGAGAGATGAAAACGTAGATAATGTCATGACAGAATTTTGGCCGCCGGAACGGGTTCAAAAACGAGCCACGATCTTCAAGTTATGAATTTTTTAGCGCGTAAAAACTGCACTTTCAGCACACTTTTTTCACCATATTTCTTCGAGAAAACTCACACATTCGGATACCTTCTTTAAAGAATTGACTCTTGAGCCGAACCTGAATTTGAGAATACGTTATCAGAGATATTTAGGCGAAAGAACACCTGAATATGACGCGCCGGGTTGGACTTGTGAATTTTGCTTGAAATATTTTGAGAAATATGGGAGGGCAAATTTTGGGGTACAACACCTGGCATTCACCATGCTCTAGTGTCTTCAAACTCTTAGAGAGATTCATCAAATCTCGATGTGATTGCCCCGGATTGACTGTAGTTGGCACAACAAAGTCTTCAATTTTTTCCCCAAAAGAGTAAACAAGTTGGGAAAGCATTAACTAGGAGAAGCAACATGTTCGTGCTTAAGGTCTTCAGGTGACATGCCTCCTGATATGATTTTTCTTGAAATGATTCGCCAATTACTCAACATAGTTTTAGGCCTTAAAAGAACAAACTCGTCACTAGTGCTTGTATGTGAGCTTCCTTGATATCAAACAAATGTTTTGCCGTTAGAAAAGTTTATTATGAGAATGAAAATTCTAATGCAACAATTATGTAAGTCTTGAAGATTTTGAAAAGATATCGCACAAATTTTGCGAGTTGGAGCACCATTTATTTTTGTGTAGGAAAAACATATGATACCAACATAACCATTTAGAACATTCATGGGAGTCAGGAACACTATCTCATTGAAGTATGCTTTCGAAATAACCTTGCTTCAATTAGGACTTTTGAAGGTTGTAACGTGGCTTAGTTCACGGTTTTTAGAAAAAAGATTTTAAGGCTCAAAATATTTGGTGCCCACCCCCTTCATGATGTTCTCCAACCCTATGTTCAGTTAGTTCAACATGAGCGTTCATCTCTCAAAAGGATTTTGTGACGGTTAAGGAAACGACGAGGCTTTCGGAGTAGAAACCACCCTTATGTCTTCGTGTTTGTAGTCACCAATTTGTTCTTTGCTGAGGACTTTTCTTTGTAGCCCTTTTCTTTGCAATTTTTATTTTCCCTAACTTTTGCCTGAACTAATTCTTTTGAATTGATAGTCCAGCGGGATGCCTTAATTTTGCCTAAGTCACACGTTTTCATGTTTTTTGAATTAGCAGGCTTTTTTATTTTTATTGATTTTTGATTTTTGAACAAAATAGGTGACATTAGCTTGTATTTGCTTGTTGAGAAGATTGTGACTGCCTCATTTCTTGATGAATGAGGGGTAATATTATGGTTCCACATCTTCTGGCTTCATCATACATGAAGGATAGCCCTCGTAGTTTCTCTTCAGAAATATCTTCCTTATGAATTTTGAACACTCAATCAGATTAACTGAAAACTACCCTGCCCCAGGTTAAAATTTGAGGGTTTTTTCGTAAAGAAAAGAAACTCCTACTTCAAGGCTCAAAAGGGGTTAGCAAGGGATTATCTTCCTCATATCTCAAGTGTTTAAGGATTTGAAACAATGCTTGTACATCATCAGCAAGATTTTATTCAAAAGCATACAACCAGAGATTTTGTGTTCTTTAGATCATCATCCTCCCTTCAATCTCTGCCTAGGCAAGAGAATGGGAAACAAGTTGGTATCATAATGCAAAAATCAATTTAGAATTTGAAAACAAATGTGAATTTCTTCAAGACAAACATACTCATTGTATTAAGATAATCATTCAGATGCAAACAAGTTCTTACATGCAAACAATGTTTTGATAAACAAGAAAAATTACAAAAAGCATGAATAAGTTAATAATCCGGGAAGGCTTTCCATCTGGATTTGTGCTGAAGGAAGCCTCTCCTTAACTTCAAGGCCAAAATCAACAGAGATTCACTTATGCTTTATCAAAAGGGGTTGACTTGGGCAGCAACCAAAATTTCAACCAAAATAGTTGAGTGATCCATACCAGCTTTCAAATTAGTCACCTCTCTGCGGAGTTCAGAAATCTCTTGCTTGATATTCTCCATTGTTCTCTTAGCGCGAGTGTTGTACTGGTGAGACCAAAGGGAAAATAAGACTTGGAAAAGACCTTTGAAAGTGAAACCAAAAATGTAGAATGATGCATGATATGCAAAAGAGAGTTTTTATTTGACTTTCAAGGAACTCAAGATATTAAGTTGTAAACATCAAAGTATGAAGATTGGATCAAAGCTTCGATCAAGTTATCATCAAGATCAATCATCCATTTTGGTGGATTAGGGTTTTCACCCTATCAACACCCAAGATCCATTGAGCTTGACGAAACTTGTGATGTTTACAAAGAAGGACCTCCAAATTCCTTGAAAATCAAGTGAAAAGGGTTTCATGGATGCATGAAGGCATGGATATGCAACAACCACAAGCAAGGTCACAAATAAAGTTGAAAGGTTCAACGTCACGAGCATGGAGTCAAAGGTAAAGAACATCCTCAAGGTATGTACTAAAGGTTTAATCACACCTGCAAGATAAGGTTCTAAGAGTTCCTGGAGTCTACATTCCTCCTTCGGATATTACCAACATCTTGATTACTCAATAATCAGCAATATTCTCAAGAGAAACTCATCCGAGCGTAGCATCGCGTAACAATTAATTCCGGATTACTCCGTTATAATCTCCACGCTACACCTAAAAGGCCAAGATGGGTTAGGGTTCTATGGTTCTCAGCTTCTCTGGCTCCCAGGTTGAAATCAATAATGTCTTCCCGATTACTCGGTAAACAAATACTACGTTCAAAGGGGCTTCCACTGAGTGGGGGATTTCATGCCTCCTTCTTCGGGATTACTCCCTCAAAGTTAACATGACTATACCGCCCGTCCTATTCCTAAGTGTAACTTAGTCGGGGTATAGGACTTGTCCTTTGTAAGTATTATCAACACCCAAATAATCACAATATATACATATAATCAAACAATCAAATAATGATAAAACACATAGAACAAATTAGGCTTAACCCACTTAGGGATGGACCAGCATGAGGTCAATCTTTCCCCAGCAAAGTCGCCAATTCTGTAGCGGTGAAAATTGGAGATCAAGCTATTAATTAACTTGACTCACAAAAGCAAGAGTCGCCACCGCGCTTTATTATTACCAAGGGAAAAGGGAAAAGAGCGAAATAAAACCCTAAAAAACATGCAATGTAAAGTCATATTTAAAAGTAATGAAAATACAATGCGTTTTTGAAAAGATATCAAGAGTTAGGGGGTTGGTTATGAGATGGGAAGGTATTAGCACCCAATGCATCTGCGGTACTCCGCAGGAACCTTTTGAAATATCTGTTTTTTGGTTTAAAATTGTTTGTTATATACAAGGGTGTATTTATCTACAACTATGTTTGCTTAAGGGGAAAGAATGAGTTTTTATTATTGCGTTCGTGAGGGTTTCGCGACCCTTTGCCTACGTATCCAATGAAGGAATCAAAACACCGTAGTTCCTCTAGAAAAAAAGTTGATTTGTTTGTGTTTTTTAGTGGGCGACATTAACGCATGCATTCTAGCAATAGGCACGGCCGGTATCGCGGTAGAACGGAGATAACATGCCCTTGGGGGAGTTTTGATTTGTTGAGTGTTTTTGTATGTTTTAAAGTATATTCAAGTAATGATTAAAGAGTCTTTTTTTGGATTTTTGGTTTGTTTATTTGTTGGTTTTATCTTGCCTAATTACTAGCATTTGTACAAAGTAAAAAAATGCAGAAAGATAAAAACCTACGCTATTACAAACAAGGCATAAAAAATATGAAGTAAAAAAATAAGAGAAAAGTAAGAAAAGGAGTGTCTTTCGATTCTGGCAGGAGCAGACTTCGACTGGCATTTTCTGGCCTCCTTCGATTGGGCTTTGGTAGCAGTCAGGTTGTATCTTTCGATTGGAGCTTGGCAGAGGCGAAGTCTTGTCCTTCGATTGGGCAAAGGCAGAGCAAGTTGTATCCTTCGATTGGGGCTGGCACCAGTGAGTTGTATCCTTCGACTGGGCAAAGGCAGTAGTGAGGTTCTGTCCTTCGATTGGCCTGGCAGTCAGTGTGTGGCGAAATCTTTTGATCCTGCCTGGTTGCCTTCTTCGACTAGAGGTTGAAAGCAGTGAGGGAATGTCTTTAGATTGGACATGGTTTACCTCCTGGTTGTCTCTTTCGTTTGACCTGGAGAAAAGGGGAGAAGCCAGAAGCTTTGTTTCCTATTTCTTGTTTCCTGTTACTTTCATTTCAAACATTAAATGACAACACGGCCTGTGGCCATGCTAGTAAAACAGTTTAATAATTAAAGCTAGTTCAAGTAAATAGTAAGCAGAAACGAAAGAGGTAGTTCTGAAAAATATGTTAAAAGCGTAGAGACGAAATGAACAATGGTATGTACAAAGTTTCAAACGAAAAGGAATTGTATTTACATGTTATGAAACGAACAAAAGTATTATTTACATATCATGCCATGAAACAAAAAGTTCAAGGGTAAGAGTGACTTACCTTGCTTCAGGCTGGAACGTGTGCTGGGCCTGGAGTGGTGGCCCTGGGTGCTGGATTCGAAAGAGGGGTCACAGGCTGTGCTTGGAGCGCTGGACTTGAAGGAAAAGAAAAAGCAAGTGTGATGTTTCTTTGATTCGAAGGAGACTGAAGTGGTTGTTCTTCAGAATCGAAGGAGACTGAAGTGTGTGGATTCTGGGTTTGTTCTCACAATTATTGAAGGGACTTGAGAGATTTTTGTGTTTGAGAAAGTTTGGGTTTGTTCTCACAAGTGTTGAAGAACTTTGAGAATTTTTATGTTTGAGAATCTTTGCAGATTTCTACAGTGTTTGAGAAAATTTGGGAGAGGTTCGTCTGGCCCAAAAGTCCTCTTTGGATTTTTGAGATTTTCTATAGGGTTATGAATCTTTGAGAATTTTTCTGGGTTAGAGAAAATTGGGGAGAGATTCGTCTGGCCCAAAGTCCTCATTTTTCATGTTGTGAAGCCTTGTATTTATAGGCGGATTTGCTGAAGTTTTGGGGGGAAAACAAAATGATTTGAACAGATTGGGAATGCTGTTTCGATCCTTTCTTCTACGCAGCTCTTGTGCACTCCTTTTTGGGCAAGTACAAGACTGTTGTAGCAGGCTCAGCAGTGTTTTAGAGCGTAGTGGTAGGTTGGTGCAGGACTGCTGCATAGCAGCGCAATAGTGTTTGTTGCATGGCAGTACAGTGGTCCAACTTGTGAATCGAAGGAGACTGTATTTCCAAATCGAAACTTGTGACTGATGGGAGATTGTGTTGCCTAATCGAAGCTTGTGTTCGAAGGAGACTGTATTGCCCAATCGAAACATGTTTGCAGGCAGTGAACTTGTCCAGATTCGAAAGAGGCATGCAGGCAGCACTTGTCCAATCGAAGCAGGCTGAATTGAAGTAGGCTTGCAGGCAGCACTTGTCCAATCGAAGTAGGCTTGCAGGCAGCTACTTGTCCAAATCGAAATAGGCCTAAACTTGCATTCGAAGGAGGCTTTAAGTTCAAAATGAAGGACATGCTCAAGTTGCATTCGAAGGATACCTGTCAGCACATGAAATCAAAGAAACAAAAACACACATTTCGTGCTTGATTAGAAGTTAGTGATACATAAGCAAAAAATGTTCAAAACACTTGACAATTTCTGCATAATCAATGCTCAAAGGTGAGAGGTTAAAACCAACTGTATTTAGTGACCTTGCAAAAGTAAAAATGGGATCTTAGGTCAAAAATTAGGGTATGACACAAATTCAGTGCAGTACGTGTCGATCCAAGAGGTTTTGCGTCGATCCATGTTGTCTGATTTTTGGCAGATTCAGTTTGTAGATGCTGTAACTTGAGTTTTCGGATGCCGTTTGAGATGCCATTTGAAGCGTTAAATAGCTAACGCGGTGAGCTTTATTACCGAGGATTAAAATTAAGAATAGGAAGTGTAATCCTAGTAGCCAATTTAGGATTTAGAGTTAGTTTCCGTGTTGATCGTTATGTTGGTTTTTATGCAGAATGATGAGGATGAAATGTTTATAGGTTGCTGTTTGATTTGTAATAGTAGGAGTAATGATAGTAATGATGTAAGATTACAGAATAGGAGTGTGAATTACTTTCATATTAATGTACAACTGAGTTGTTGATGAGACGTTATTAATGATGTTGTGTTGATAACTTATGATGAATATATGATGTTTGATGGATAAGTGATGAATTATTATGATGATATGAGATGTTTGATGAAGATATGTTGAGATGCTTTTGAGATATAGGTCTTTGGCCAACGATGATGTTGTATTGAGATGTTGTTAATTGTGACGTTGTTATTACATTCATGATTGTGTCGCATACATTGCATTTTGAGATGG
This sequence comes from Vicia faba, assembly GCA_948472305.1. Taxonomy (NCBI): domain Eukaryota; kingdom Viridiplantae; phylum Streptophyta; class Magnoliopsida; order Fabales; family Fabaceae; genus Vicia; species Vicia faba. The sequence continues at coordinate 719,777,841 of OX451741.1, read as the reverse complement.
AGCTTATGCTCGTTGAGATGGCCTTTATTGGAGAATATTGAGATGAAGGCTTATGCCTTGTTGATGCCTCTATTAATTGGCAAATTTTTTAGATGGGAGTTCTGCTCCAAATGGTACCACATGCATTTTCATAGTATTTAGTCGCATTATATGACTGCATAAAGAAGTGTGTATTGATATGGTGAATGTGTATTATTATTGTTGATTATGAGATGAGAAGTGGTGATGTTATGTGATCTAATTTAATATATTAATTATCACGCGCTTTATTATATTGTTAGATATCTCACCCCTTCTGTTTGAATGTTGCCCTTATGTTGGTATCGTGCAGGTAATCGTGAGTGAAGGTTGTATACCTTCAGTAGTTCGAGTCGGTGTCATTGCTCTGACATGTAACACTGGGGGGGGGGGGGGATGAATGCTTGTTACTTTTGATTGTTGATTATTCAGTTGTTAAACTTTAAGTTGATTATTATTAAGTATTTGTTGGTTTGAAGTTGTTGTAATGATGATTGAGATGTTATTAAGAATTATGTTGCATAGATGTTGAATTATTTAATTAAAGATGTCATGATGATGGTTCATCTGATGTTTTAAAAGTGTTATATATCCATGATGAATGCAATGAATTTTGATAGAAGAATTTGTGGCATCCTGATTCGTTTGCATGAATGATTTTGATAACTCTGATTTATTTATATAATTTGTCGGGGTAGAATTGAGGTGTTACAAAGTTGGTATCAAAACAAAAGGTTAGTCTGACCTTGTCGTTGAGTCGTAGTTGTCTAACAATCGAGTATTGTTAATTTGAGTTCTAACTGTTGTTTATGTTGTAGTGATAAGTTGAGATGGCTGGAAGAAATGATGTTGCACTTGCTGCTGCTTTAGAAGCAATGGCTCATGCAATGGAAAATCAGCGGAATGCAGACGAGAATGCTGGATCTCGTAGCTTGCGACTTTCCAGAGGGATAATCCACCTACGTTCAAGGGAAAGTATGATCCTAACGAAGCATTGGATTGGTTGAAAGAGATTGAGAGAATATTCTGTGTGATGGACTGCACTCCAGCGCAGAAGGTTCGTTATGGCACTCATATGCTAGCAGTCGAGGCTGATGACTGGTGGCTAGAGACTTGTCAGAAGTTGGAAGCTGCAGGTGAGAATGTCACTTGGGCTATGTTCCGAAGGGAGTTTATGAGGAAGTACTTTCCTGAAGATATCAGTGGTAAGAAGGAGATTGAGTTCCTTCAACTGAAGCAAGGAAATATGTCGGTTGTTGAGTATGCTTCCAAGTTTTCTGATATGGCTAAGTTGTATCCATATTACGCTGATGCAAATGCTGAGTTTTCGAAGTGTATCAAGTTTGAGAACGGGTTGCGCCCGGAGATCAAGAAGGCAGTTGGATACCAGAAGATCCATGTCTTTGCTGATTTGGTTGATGGTTGCAGGATTTTTGAGGAGGATAATAATGCTCATTACAAGATTATCAGTGAGAAGAGGGGTAAGCACCAACAGAATCGTGCTAAGCCTTATGATGCCCAGCTGGTAAAGGTAAACAGAAAGTTGCTCAAAGTCAGAGGACTAGTGGGGGAGATGCTCCTGCTGGTGTGGTTTGCTTTAAGTGTGGAAAATCTGGGCACAAGAGTAATGTGTGTACTACTGAAGTGAAGAGGTGTTTCCGTTGTGGTAAGAACAGACATGTTGTATCTGAGTGTGAACATAAGGATGTGATTTGTTTCAATTGTAGAGAAGAAGGGCACATTGGTAGTCAATGTCCGAAACCGAAGAGGGCTCAGACAAGTGGTAAAGTGTTTGCTCTGGTTGAGGATCAGGCGACTTCCGAGGACAGACTTATCAAAGGTACATGTTTCATTAATAGTACTCCTTTAATTACTATTATTGATATCGGTGCTAAGCATTATTTTATTGCTGCTGATTGTGTTAAAAGATTGGGTCTTGTGTTGTCTTCTTTGAATGGGGAAATGGTCGTCAATACTCCAGCCAAGGGGTCAGTGACTACTTCTTTTGTGTGTTTGAAGTGTCCCTTGTCGATCTTCGATAAAGACTTTGCTGTCGATTTGGTTTGTTTACCATTAAGAGGTTTATATGTGATTTTGGGTATGAACTGGTTAAAGCAAAACTGTGTTCATATTAACTGTTATGACAAGTCGGTGAAGTTTTCTATTCCTCAACCAGAAGAAGATGGTCTGTTGTCTGCTAGACAGTTGAGGAAGTTGATGCAAGAGAAAGCACATATGTTCTCGTTGATGGCGTCGCTATCTGTAGAGACTCAAGCTATAATTGAGGAATTGCAGGTGGTGTGTGAAATACCTGAAGTTTTCCCTGATGAGATTTCTTATGTACTGCCGGAGAGGGAAGTTGGATTTGCTATTGATCTTGTACCTGGTACCAGACCTGTGTCTATGGCACCATACAGGATGTCTGCATCTGAATTGTCAGAGTTAAGGAAGCAATTGGAGGAGTTACTTGAAAAGAAGTTTGTAAGACCAAGTGTATCTCCGTGGGGAGCTCCAATGTTGTTAGTAAAGAAGAAAGATGGAAGTATGAGGCTTTGTGTTGATTATAGACAGTTGAATAAAGTGATGATTAAGAACAAGTATACGCTTCCAAGAATAGATGACTTGATGGACCAATTGGTGGATGCCCGTGTGTTTAGTAAGATTGATTTGAGGTCGGGTTATCATCAGATTAAAGTGAAGGATGAAGGTATCCAGAAGACGACTTTCAGGATGCGTTATGGACATTATGAGTATTCGGTGATGCCTTTCGGTGTTACTAATGCGCCAGGAGTATTCATGGAATACATGAATCGTATCTTCATACTTATTTTGATCGGTTCGTAGTGGTGTTAATTAATGATATTTTGATTTACTCTAAGTCAGAAGAAGAGAATGCAGAACATTTAAGAGTAGTATTGCAAGTTTTGAAAGAGAAGAAGTTTTATGCAAAGCTGTCCAAGTGCGAATTTTGGTTAGAGGAGGTTAGTTTTCTTGGTCATGTGATTTCAGGTAGTGGCATTGTTGTAGATCCATCGAAGGTTGATGCCGTGTTGCAATGGGAGACTCCAAAGTCATCTATTGAGATTAGAAGCCTTTTGGGATTAACTGGTTATTATAGAATGTTTATCGAAGGTTTTTCCAAGTTGGCACTTCCGTTGACTAAGTTGACTTGTAAAGGTAGAGCTTTTGTATGGGATGTTCAGTGCAAAGAAAGTTTTATGGAATTGAAGAAGAGGTTGACGTCGGCTCCGATTTTGACGTTGCCTAATCCAGGAGAACCTTTTGTGGTGTATTGTGATGCTTCTAAGATGGGTTTAGGAGGTGTGCTTATGCAGAATGGTAAGGTAGTTGATTATGCGTCAAGAAAGTTAAGGACCCATGAGAAGAACTATCCTACGCATGATTTAGAGCTTGCTGCAGTTGTTTTTATGTTGAAGATTTGGAGGCATTATCTTTATGGTTCTAGATTTGAAGTGTTTAGTGACCATAAGATTTTAAGTATCTTTTCGATCAGAATGAGTTGAATATGAGGCAGCGAAGATGGTTGTAATTGTTAAAGGATTATGATTTCAGTTTAAATTATCATCCAGGAAAAGTGAACGTGGTAGCTGATGCGTTAAGTCGAAAGACTTTACATATGTCAGCAATTATGGTTAAAGAGTTGGAATTAATTGAGCAGTTCAGAGATATGAGCTTAGTTTGCGAGGTATGCCACAGAGTGTTATGTTGGGTATGTTGAAGATTAATAATGAATTTTTATATAGTATCAGAGAAGCTCAGAAGTTGGATGTGAAACTGGTAGATTTGATGGTTAGAATCAATCAGTTTGAGAATAGTGATTTTAAGTTAGATGAGCAAGGTGTGTTGAGGTTTCGTAATCGGATTTGTATTCCTGATGATGCTGAGATGAAGAAGGTGATACTGGAAGAGAGTCATAGAAGTAAGTTAAGTATTCATCCAGGAGCTACGAAGATGTATTAAGATTTGAAAGTTTTGTTTTGGTGGTCTGGAATGAAGAGTGATGTGGCTCGATTTGTGTATGCATGTTTGACTTGTCAGAAGTCGAAAGTTGAACATCAGAAGCCTCCAGGGTTGATGCAACCGTTAGAAGTTCCAGAATGGAAATGGGATAGCATTTCAATGGACTTTGTGACGGGGTTTCCTAATACTTTAAGAGGACATGATTCGATTTGGGTGATTATTGATAGGCTTACAAAGTCAACTCATTTTATTCCTATTAACATCATCTTTCCAGTGTCTAAGTTGGCTGAGATTTACACTAGTGTAATTGTGAAGCTACATGGTGTTCCTTTGTGCATTGTGTCAGATAGAGATCCAAGATTTACTTCTGATTTTTGGAAGAGTTTGCAAGAAGCGTTGGGTTCTAAGTTGAGATTGAGTTTAGCGTATCATCCTCAGACAGATGGTCAGACTGAACGGATGATTCAATCATCGGAAGATTTGCTGGGGGCATGTGTTCTTGAGCATGGAGGTTCGTGGGATACTTATATTCCATTGATAGAGTTCACTTATAATAACAGTTACCATTCCAGTATTGGGATGGCACCTTTTAAAGCGTTGTATGGTCGAAGATATAGAACTCTGTTATGTTGGCATGAATCTGGTGAAAGTCTAGTACTTGGGCCTGAACTTGTTCGTGAAACTACTGAGAAGGTGAAGTTGATTCGAGAAAAGATGAAAGCTTCCGAAAGTAGACAAAAGAGTTATCATGACAAGCGAAGGAAGGATTTAGAATTTCAAGCTGGTGAGCATGTGTTTTTGAGATTCACACCTGTGATTGGTGTTGGGCGAGCGTTGAAGTCTAAGAAGCTCACTTCTCGTTTTATTGGACCATATCATATTTCAGAGAGAGTGGGAAATGTTGCTTATAGAGTGGCTTTACCGCTTAATCTTTTGAATTTGCATGATGTGTTTCATGTGTTGCAACTCCAGAAGTATATTTCAGATCCATCTCATGTGATTCATATGGATGATGTGCAAGTACGGGATAACCTTACGGTGGAGACGATGCCTGTACGGATCACGAATCGTGAAACTAAGGCTCTGAGGGGAAAAGAGATTGCTTTGGCTAAAGTGGTTTGGCTAGGAGCTACTGGAGAAAGCATGACTTGGGAGTTGGAGAGCAAGATGCGAGACTCCTACCCTGAGTTGTTTGATTGAGGTAAATTTTCGAGGACGAAAATATTCTAAGTGGGGAAGAGTTGTAACGCCCGTAATTTAATTAATTATTTAATTAAATTATTTTTAGAATATTTGAGAAGATGTGTTATGATTAATTGGATTTAATTATTTTATTAAGTGGTGAAATAATATTAGAAGTATGATATTATTTGATGTGGGCTTGTTTTTAAGGAATAGAAGTAATAAAGAGGGTGTATTAGATTTGATCCCAATAAGGAGTTAAGAGAGTAATAGGTTATTTTATTATGGTTAGAAAGAATAGAAAAGAGGAGGCTGTAGAAGAATAAGGATTGAGAATAAGAACGTGAAGTTGCTGGAAAAAGAGGAAAAACGGTAGAACGAGGTTTCAACCGGAAGTTATAAAGCGACCTTCAATCCAAGGTAAGGGTGGGGTTCTGACTCTATAATTGGGTTCATGATGATTGGTATATGGGGTTAGAGGTGATTGATGTCTTGCTCATAAATTGAATGTATGTGATGTTGTATGATGAAAAATTGATGAATTTTAGATGAATAATGATGTCCCGATGTTGTTTAATTGATGTAGAATTATAGATTAATTGCAAGTGATGTTTATTTGTGATTAGATTAAGTTTTTAGGGCTTAAAATATGAAACCCATAGTGAAAATGTAGAGAAAATCATAGAATTTATGTAGGATGTAACAGGATGCGTCGACCTCAAACATGATGTGTCGATACATGAAGGTTGACAGACTCAGGATAAGTCGACACAAAGGGGTTTTGCATCGGTACATGAGAACCTTTAGACTCAGGATGAGTCGATCCATATGAGCACGTGTCGATACATGCTGTGTGTTAGAACCAAAATGAGTCGATCCAAGAGAGGATGCATCGACTCATGTTGCGAATTCAGTGCAGTACGCGTCGATCCAAGAGGTTTTGCATCGATCCATGTTGTCTGATTTTTGGCAGATTCAGTTTGTAGATGTTGTAACTTGAGTTTTCGAATGTCGTTTGCGATGTCGTTCGAAGCGTTAAATAGCTAACGTGGTGAGATTTATTCCCGAGGATTAAAATGAAGAATAGGAAGTGTAATCCTAGTAGCCAATTTAGGATTTAGAGTTAGTTTCCGTGTTGATCGTTATGTTGGTTTTTATGCAGAATGATGAGGATGAAATGTTTATAGGCTGCTGTTTGATTTGTAACAGTAGGAGTAATGATAATAATGATGTAAGATTACAGAATAGCGGTGTGAATTACTGTCATATTAATGTACAACTGAGTTGTTGATGAGATGTTATTAATGATGTTGTGTTGATAATTTATGATGAATAAATGATGTTTGATGGATAAGTGATGAATTATTATGACGATATGAGATGTTTGATGAAGAGATGTTGAGATGCTTTTGAGATGTAGGCCTTTGGCCAACGATGATGTTGTATTGAGATGTTTTTAATTGTGATTTTGTTATTACATTCATGATTGTGTCGCATACATTGCATTTTGAGATGGAGCTTATGCTCGTTGAGATGGCCTTTATTGGCGAATATTGAGATGAAGGCTTATGCCTTGTTGATGCCTCTATTAATTGGCAAATTTTTGAGATACGAGTTCTGCTCCAAATGGTACCATGTGCATTTTCATATTATTGAGTCGCATTATATGACTGCATAAAGAAGTGTGTATTGATGTGGTGAATGTGTATTATTATTGTTGATTATGAGATGAGAAATGGTGATGTTATGTAATCTAATTTAATATATAAATAAACATGCGCTTTATTATAATGTTAGATATCTCACCCCTTATGTTTGAATGTTGCTCTTATGTTGGTAACGTGTAGGTAATCAGGTTATATACCTTCAATAGTTCGAGTTGTTGTCATTGCTCTGATATGTAACACTCGGGGGGATGAACGCTTGTTGCTTTTGATTGTTGATTATCCAGTTGTTGAACTTTAAGTTAATTATTATTAAGTATTTGTTGGTTTGAAGTTGTTGTAATGATGATAGAGATGTTATTAAGAATTCTGCTGCGTAGATGTTGAATTATTTAATTAAAAATGTCATGATGATGGTTCATCCGATGTTTTAAATGTGTTATATATCCACAATGAATGCAATGAATTTTGATAGAAGAATTTGTGCATCCCGATTCATTTGCATGAATGATTTTTATAACTCTGATTTATTTATATAATTTGTCGGGGTAGAATTGGGGTGTTATATTGATGGGCAATATCTGTCTTATATTTATAGGGGTTTGGTTTGGTGGTGAACGAAAATGGGATGAATCAGCCATTAACCATGGCTTTGAAAGCAAAATTGAAAGATTTAAAAAGTTTCCATTTTTGATGATTTTCTACCATTTTGGGCTTTGAGTGAACCTGGACAGGTTTCATCCCATTAGGTGTTCGTTTCCACTTTTCACATCTTGACTCTTTCGAATGCTCCCAAGTTTTTTTCTTCGATGGATCTGAGTTCCAATTCAAATGGTTCAAGGCCTCATCATCATGGGTTCTTCGATTGAGTCATTATCTACCTTAGTTGCTTGACCTGAAAACTATCCAATCAGCCCAATCAAACTCAGCTCTTGTTCCTTTCGATCTTCTTTCCTTCAATCAGACCAATCGAAGCATCACCTCTTTATCTTGGCCTATCGAAGCTTCATTTTGTTCTTTCTTTCGAACACAGTTGTGCAGGTGGTTCTTTGATTCAAACTCCCATCCTTTTCTTTTGTCTACAATAATATCTTTCTTGCTCACTAGTTCATCTTTGATTGGTGAATACAGCTTGTATACACCAATCAAATGGAAACCTATGAGCATCAGGATTTCACTTCAATCATCCAACACTTGTTCAGGTACATGCCAAAAGCTTTAACGTGACTTACATTTAGATGATTCGTCCCTAACTGTCCTTTGATCATGCCATGTTTGAAGATTGCATGTCCTTTGAACCATTAGACTTCCATGTGCTTCTTTGGATAAGATAAAAGCTTTTGAATTCAAAATATTCTTCTATTCGAAGCTTTCATTCAAACAACATGTCATTCGAAGTGTTTCTTCCTTGTACTACTTCAAATAGCTTACATTTTCATGGTTCAAAAATGAACCCTTTGATGACACTCTTCCAATCGAACCCCCTATCTTAAAAGGATGGAAACACCCTATCAAATTGGGATAAGATGGAAAACCTACTTCTGAGTTAAATCTAGAAGAAGATTGGTCTAAAGAAGAGGATGCAATTGCACTTGGAAATTCTAAAGCCTTGAATTCTATATTCAATGGAGTTGACAAGAACATTTTCAGATTAGTAAACACATGCGTAGTAGCTAAGGATGCCTGGGGGATTATTCAATCTACCCATGAAGGCACATCCAAAGTTAAGATGTCAAGACTTCAGTTGCTCACCACCAGATTTGAAAATCTGAGAATGAAGGATGATGAAAGTATTAAAGACTTCCATATGAACATTCTTGAGATTGCTAATACATCCAGTGCTTTAGGAGAAAAAATACCCGAAGACAAATTGGTGAGAAAAATGCTTAGGTCTCTCCCCAAGAGATTTGATATGAAAGTGAATTCCATAGAAGAAGCAAAAAACATTGACAAGATGAGAGCGGATGAACTTGTCGGATCCCTTCATACATTTGAACTAAGAATCAAAGAAAGATTTGAAAAGAAGAACAAAAGCATAACTTTTGTAACCAATACTGAAGATGAAGAGGAGGATTGTGATTTGGATACAGATGAAGGAATATCTAATGCTTTATTTCTACTTGGAAGATAGTTTAACAAAGTGATAAAGAAGATGGATAGGAACCCAAGATCAAATGTCAAGAACATCCCATCTGACATCCATAAGTCAAATGAGTTTGGAAGAAAAAAGGCGGAAGAAAAATCCACTCAAGGGAAGGGAATACAGTGTCATGGATGTGAAGGTTTTGTCACATTAAAGCTAAATGTCCTACATATCTTAAGAAACAAGAAGAATATATTTGTTACTTGGTCTAAAGAGGACTCTGAGAGTGATCTGGAAGAGGAATTTTCCAAGTATGTTAAAGCATTGATGAGTTAATTTTTCAAGTATGTTAAAGCATGGATGAGTTAATTGTCCTACATATCATAAGTCAAATGATGTCTAAAGAAAATATGTTTCTGATGAATATTCTAGTGATCATGAACTAATCTTTGATGAGTTAGTTGCCTCGTACAGAAAATTGTGTCTTAGAAGTTCAAAGGTTTTCCAAGAAGGGAAGAAAAAAAAAGCTCTCATAACTCAACTGAAGGCAGAAAGGAAAGAGCATCTGAAAACTATCTCTAGTCTGGAAAGTGAAGTGACTTCTCTGAATTCGAATCTTGACAGAATGGTCAAATCATTCAAGATGCTGAATAATGGGTCTGACACATTAGATGAAATTCTTCAAGTGGGAAGAGTGTCAGGAGACAAGAGTGGTCTAGGGTTTAATGAGAAAAAGGAACCTTATTTAAAATAACCTTCATCAGATTCCACTCATGCCAAATCTAAGCCAAAGATGTCGAGTCAAATGTCTCAACATCATGGAAAAAAAATACATCATGGCAAGAAAAAATTTAATCACACCAGAGAGAAATTCCATCTCTGGAGGTGTCACCACTGTGGAAGGTTTGGTCACATAAGACCTTTCTGTTTCAAGTTATATGGGTACCCTAAAACTGCTCCTTTTCCCAAGACTAATCAGATCTCTCAACATAGCAAAAAGAAGAAAAAGTGGGTTCCCAAGACTATTGTTACTCGTCTCATAGCTCATACCTCTCTCAGAGTCTCAACCAAATATGACTGGTACTTTGGCAGTGGTTGCTCTAGACACATGACAAGTGTTAAGAATCTGTTGGTAGATATCAAATCTCACTCCACCAGTTATGTGACTTTTAGTGATGGAGCCAAAGGTGAAATCAAAGGAGTTGGAAAGCTAGAATGTTCAGGAGTCCCGAAACTTGATAATGTGTTACTTGTTAAAGGGTTAACAGATAACCTAATAAGTATAAGTCAACTGTGTGATCAAGGGTTAAAAGTAAACTTCACCAAGATAGAATGTCTCATTTGCAATGAAAATAATAAAGTTATTATGAAAGGAATCATATCTAAAGACAAATGATATTTATGGGTTCCCCAAGAGTTGAACTTCTCCTCAACATGTGCTTTAGCCAAAGAAAATGAAGTTAAACTGTGGCATCAAAAATTGGGACACTTGTATCTGAAAGGAATGAAAAGAATCATATCTATAAAAGTTGTGAGAGGGATTCCTATGCTCAAGATAGAAGAAGGGAGAGTATGTAGTGAATGCAAGATTGGAAACAAAACTAAGATGTCACATCAGAAGATCCAACATCTCACCACATCAAAAGTTTTGGAACTTCTTCACATGGACTTGATGGAACCTATGCAGGTTGAAAGTCTTGGTAGAAAGAAGTATGCATATGTTTTTGTAGATGACTTCTCTAGGTACATATGGATAAGTTTTATCAGAGAAAAATCAGAAACTTTTGAAGTCTTTAAATATCTCTGTCAAAAAATTCAAAGAGAAAAGGATAGTCATGTCATCAGAATCAGAAGTGATCATGGAAAGGAACTTGAGAATAATAAATTAGCTGCTTTTTGTTCTTCTAAAGGAACCAGTCATGAATTTTCCTCTCCCATTACTCCTCGGCAAAATGGGATTTTGGAATGCAAGAACAGAACTCTTCAGGAATCTGCCAAAGCTATGCTAAGAAATTACCCTACCACTTTTGGGCTGAAGCTATGAATACTGCATGTGTTGTACCCAAAAATTTTCCCTCTCATGTTTTCCAAGGTCTTCCCCTACATGATTGACCACAAATCGTTGCCTAAGAAAAAAAAGGAAAATTTTTAAGTGGTGTTTTTAATACCTTTCGATTGGCATTCTGAAAGACCCTTCGATTGGTATTTTGAAGGAGCCTTTCGATTGGCATGGACAATCTCTTCGATTAGCATTTTATCCAAGCCTTTCGATTGATATTCCAAATGCTTCAATTGGTATGGTGGCCAAGCCCTTCGATTGGCATGGATATAAGGCCTTTTGATTGGCCTCATGACAAGCCTTTCGATTGGCATTGTGTCAAGGCCTTCGATTGGCATTCTGAAAGACTCCTTCGTTTAACCCTGGGCCAAGCCTTTCGATTGGCATGGCAAGGTATCCTTTGATTTGGAATTGTGTCAAGGCAGCTTTGACAGGCATGGTAACAATGTCCTTTGAAGAAGCTTTCAAAGGGTCCATTCGAAGAAGCTTCCAAAAGGTCCATTCGAAGAAGCTTTCAAAGGGTCCATTCAAGGAGTATTCAAAGGGTCCATTCAAAGATCATTTAAAGGGTCCATTCGAAGAGCATTCAAAAGGTCAATTCGAAGAAGACATCAGTCCCTTCGAAAGGGAGCACTCGAAGGCCAATTACATATCATTCAAAATTCAAAAAAAGGGACAAGATCCCATGTGTTTGGCCAGCGTTACAAATTCTCATTCATGGATTTCAAACACAATCAAGGTTGTTTAAACCTTTGCCTTCTTGTCCCCTCTACCCCCTCTATATAAAGAGATCATAAGTGTTGCAAGAGGGGGAGAACGAAAAATCTTGGGGAGACGCTGCCCACAAAATCTATCAAAGGTTGTCAAACTTTCATAAGTAATCCAAGCCAAAGCAATCCTTCAACCAAAGGTATCCATGCCCAGAAGCCCCATATCGAAGGTGCTCACATCCAGCAAGTGCCTAAATCGAAGATTCAATCTGCTGGTAAGAAAGGGTAAATTGTCCAACTTTATATTTGCTTAACACATCCATACTTGTTGTTACCTTTGATTTGTCATCCTAGACAGGACATGTGTTTGGCACCCAGGTCATATTCTTCGTTTGCTAACACTTGCTGCAGATTTATCCTGAAAAGACCCAGCGCACGCATGATCGAAGGATTTGGGTTTCGATACCCAAGTCCTGTGTTTTATTTTGCTAACGTACTTTTGCAGGTATAGCATCCTAGATCTAAGGAGATACCTTCTCTGGATCGAAGCCATAGTCTCCTGGATCGAAGAAGGCATCTCCATGTTGGATCGAAGGGCATTCCCTTTCTCCAAGGTCGAAGGGTAATCCCCTTCCATGGATCGAAGGCTATTCATGCCCACTCACTAGCCCAATCGAAGGAAGGAATCTCTCCTGAATCGAAGACCATAACTTTCCTGGGATCGAAGCCCCCCCCCCCCCCCCCCCCCCCTTTCTCCCTAGATTGAAGGGTGTCCCTTGCATTTTATTTTTGTTTTCTTTGACTTATTTTTATTTTCACATTGAAATCAAAATCACAAAAATATTAGGCTAGTTGTTTTTCCAACTAAATTAATTTTGTAAATAAATTAATTATTTAATTTAACATCTTTTTTTTTCTTAAAATTAAAATTAAATAAACTTAGGCCTTATTTTCTTTTATACCAAAAACAAAAAAAAAGATTTCTTTTCTTTAAGATTTTTTAGACGTCTTTTCTATTTCATGCGTGTTAATTTAATTCCGTATTTTTTACTATTATTGTATCTGCCTACTGAATGGAATAGATAAAATTAGGATATTTACTGATTTATTCCCCATTATCCTTGTATAATGTAAATCCCCTCCCCGAAGCATTGTAATAGCGTAGGACCTCTATTTTCTGCATTTTCTTTTTACTGCTTTTCATATTAACTGCTAGTAACTAGACATGTATGACAAATACTGAAATCAAACGCTAGCAAACTTAATAGAAAGATAAAAATAACTGAAACACAACACACTTGCACACAAGCACCTCTAAGGTACGCCCACTTTGGTTTCCTTTAAAAAACAATCATGAGGTAGGAATGCTTTATCAAAGACCCATAAAATCAAAAGATCATAGTCTCTCGATGACCCTACAGTTGCCTTCTCCGTAAATGATCTAGTCCCTAAAATAGAATTGCTAAAGCATCTCTGTAATTGCCTTCGTGACTGTAACCTCCCTTCAATTTTCCCTAAAACATCCAACGATAGGGCTACCTACTCATTAGTAGTAGGATAGGTCTTTCTAAAGGATAGGAGGAAAAGAACGAACCTTTTCGAGTATAAAAGTAGATAGATGTTAGAAGTTTTCTCAAAAACACTTTTTTGCACTTACACAAAAACTACTTTTCAAAAGACATTTCAAAAACACTTTGTATATGTTATCTACTATCCCGAGAAACATTACAAAGTTCGTCGTACTAAGGCATTTTCAAAACATTTTGAAACACAAAGCACAAAAGCATATTGAAAAATGAGCAAACCTCTAAGAGCCCGTGGAAAATCACAGATGGAAAGGATGCTAACACCTTCCCTTTCCATAATCTACCCCTCTTACTCAGAAAATTCTCGAAAAGGTATTTTTCTTTTCTTTTCTCCCTTTCCTTAAATTGGATAAAAGAAAAGACGGTGGAGGCTCTTGCTTACCGTATATTTACGAACAAAAAACACAACCATTATATATAACAGTCGGTTCTGCCACCGTATCACAGAACTGGAGACTCTATTGGGGAATATAAAAAGTGGGGTGTACCTTAGAGTTAGTTCATTATTAAATTGCTTTATTATGTGCTTGCTTGATTTATCTTTAAGGGTTTTCTTGGGTTGTTACTAAAAGATCCTACACCCGGATTTGGGGCACCTTATTAGGTAAGTAGCAATAAACCATAGAGGCTGTACGGCGTAGACCGATATGGACGAAGTGGTGGCTATGTTAGCGCGATGCTTTGGATTGTACTAATGTTCCTTGAGTAAGTTAAGGATAACTTTAGGCTTTCTCATAGTGTCACGAAGCTCTAACTGACCTTTAGAACCTTTAATTGACTCATCCTAGCCATTAGGAAATAGTGAGATAACCAAATTTGGTTTTGACCGAAGATTGGTTGATACTCGATACTACACTCATTAAGGCTAGACTTTCAGGATTTTTCAGCCGCAATACTTTGGTGCAGAGCTGAATCAATTTCTGAAGGGAAGGTCAGTGATATCGAGGCTCCTTAGAACACGGTTACTATTAATAGGACAGATTGAGCCAACAAAACATTCAAGAGGGTACATACCTTAAAAACTCATGCAAGCCTTTGAATGTATAAGGTCTATTTTGTGATTTGCTTGTGTTTATCTGTGATTTTTAGCATAATCATGACATCATAAATATCATGACATTCACATATACTAATCATTTCAAGGACCTGTTGGATTTACCTCTTGGCTGTTTTGTAAGATATGAATTCAGGTCATAGAAAAACCATCCGGATTCACTTCACAGAAGTTCCTCCTAAGCTCAAGGAATTAGTCTTGAAAGTCCCCGAGGACTCATCATTCCACAAAAGACATGGTCAATTGCTCAATTTAGTTACCATCAGGTTTGACGAAGGTTTGATGAGTGTCTTATTCCAGTTCTTCGACCCTAAGCACCATTGTTTCACATTCCCCGATTATCAACTGGTGCCTACACTGGAGGAATTCTCTAAGTTACTTGGTTTACCTATGTTGGAGTGAGTACCTTTCACTGGTTTAGAACAAGACCCAGCTTCTGAAGATGTTTCCGTAGTTCTGCACTTGAAGCCATCTGACATTGAGTCCAATTGGGAAAAAATAAGTGAAGTTAAGGGTATCCTTTCAAATTTCTTGATGAAGAAATCTCAAATTTTCCTGGATGCTATGAGTTATCATTCCTTCGAAGATGTATTAGCCCTCTTTATCTATGGGTTGGTCCTGTTTCCTAATTCAGATTAACTTATAGATGTGAATGCCATCAACATCTTTCTTGCTCACAATCTGGTTCCTATCTTGCTCGGGGACATCCTACATTCTCTCCATACTCGTACTCAGAAGAAGCAAGGAACTCTCATGTATTGCACTGCTCTTCTATATAGGTGGTTTATTTCGCACCTTCCTCAGTCAATAATGCAAAATGATTTAGGATTTAGATGGAGTCAAAGACTAATGTCTCTCTCTCTCACTCCGACATCCATTGGTGTCCTCACTCTCAAGAAGACATTTCTTTTATTGATCGCTGCGAAGAATTTCCTAATGTGCCACTCCTGGGCATTAGGGGAGGTATCACCTATAATCCTTCTTTAACACTACGTCATTTTGGCTATGCCTGGAGAGATGGTCCACCGGATATGCTCATCCAGGGTATTATGTTCAACTACTCAGATGATTTGCAAAATTATCGTCAAAGGTTCATCCGCTCTTAGGGAATTGTTAAGAGGACTAATAGTAAGACTTTGGGGCGCAAGAACTACATCCCTTTGGAACCTTATCTCAAATGGGTGAGAGCTCGAACCCAAAGTCTTATGATGCCATACAATTCCATCTTACCAGTGATCTTAGAACCTATTGTCCAAGGGGACGAGTCCTGTATTATTCTCCATCCTGATATGCCAACCAACTTCGAAGAGTTGAAAAAGTCTTGGATTCATCTCAAGGGGGAACTGGATACTTTTGAGGCACAATTCTATGCAAGTGAGAAGAAGGTGCTCGAATTAACAAAACAACTTCATGAAGAGAGAAACCTCAACACCCACATTAACACCAAGAGGAAACGCCCATGGGAGACTTAGGAACTTCCTTTCATTGTTTATCCTTATGTAATCTTTTGTTTCTTTAAAAACTTGCTAATAAAAGGTTTTTCTTTTTGTTTTGTTTAGAAGAGATTAAATCCAATAAGGTCCTTGAAAACATTGCATAAACATATCATACATATCATTTCATGAACAGGTTTCATAGCAGGTTTCTCATCTTCTTAGCTGTTTATTTAAGCAATGGCTCTAGAACAAATAGTGAAGGATCTACAGACTCAGAATGCTCAGTTTCAACAGATGATCATGGCTCTGACCAAGGGGAAAGAAGAACTGAAAGCCCTGCTTGTTAAAGATAAGAAGAAGCCAAAGAAGCCGACTGGGTTAGTGAATCTGAGAAGAAGGATCATAGGACCAGTCCAGCAAGCTTCTGAACTGATAACTTCTTCAAAGGGAGGAAACAATCAAGAGGAGGAAACAAGAGAGGAAGACTCCAGTCCCAAAGAATATGATGATGAATCTGACTAAGATGAGGAGCAGTATCCTCCTGTTGATCAAAAATATAAACAGCTGGAGGATCGTTTAAATACAATGGAAGTCCGGAAAGTACCGAGTCTAGATTTTGAAGAGCTAGGTTTGGTCTCTGGGGTTGTCATCCCACAAAAGTTCAAGGTGCCGGTGTTCACCAAATATTATGGGGTCTCATGTCCCAAGATGCACCTCCGATCTTATGTGAGGAAGATCCAACTTCACACTGCTGAAAAGGACTTATGGGTCCACTTCTTTCAGCATAGTCTGTCTAAAACTCAACTAGAATGGTTCTACCAGCTGGAAGGAGCCAACATCCGTAATTGGGAGGACCTGACGTATGCTTTCTACAAGCAGTATCAGTATAATGTAGACCTTGCTCCCACTTGTACACAACTCTAAAATATGTCTATGGGTTCGAGTGAGGGCTTTAAGGACTATGCTCAGAAGTGGGGGGGACTTAGAAGGAAGAGTCCAGCCTCCCCTGTCTGATAGGGAACTAGTGAATATGTTTCTGGGGACCCTGTCCGGTCCATTTTTCAATCATCTAATTGGAAGTTCCTCAGTCGGCTTCACTGAATTGATTCTGACAGGAGAAAGGGTGGAAGCTGGAATCAGGAGTGGGAAGATTCAAAAGGATGCGTCCTCTAGTATAATAAGGAAGCCATTTGATGGGAAGAAAGAGATTGGTGTTGTGTACCATCAAAGGAATCAGGACAGAATTGAACACCGTCCAGTGGTAGGGGCTGTCATGATCTCTAAACCTGCACCCACCCAACAAAGGAATAATCAACCGAGAACAGAAGAGCTGGTAACGCAGTTTACCCGGATAAATATGACACTGTCTCAAGTCTTACCACATTTGTTGAAATCTAATTTGATAACCTTGTGGGAAGCTCTGAAGAATCCCAACACTACCTTTCCTCACTACAAACCTAATGCTCGTTGTGCCTATCATTCAGAAAGTCCAGGCCACGATACAAACAACTGTTGGGCTTTGAAAAATAAGGTGCAAGACCTTCTCGAAGCTAAGGAAATTGAATTTGACGCCCCTGAGATTCCAAATGTTATCACTGCTCCTATGCCCAAGCACGACCGTGGTGTCAACGCTGTTGAAGATGATATGTTTGTTACTGTTGTTGATGAACTTGTTACTCCTCTCCTGACCATCAAGAGGAGCCTGTTGAAGGCCGGTTTATTTCCGGGTTGTGGCGAAGGTTGCCACCTCTATTTATCTCTATCGACTGGTTGTCATTTATTGAAGGCAGGTTTCCAGCGCCTGATGGACGACAAAAAGATTTTGTTTGAAAAGACTCCCGTTCCAACCACTTCTTACAAGGATGTTTCAATAATAACCATTTCTGTCAATCCTCCCAGGGTCTCCACCAAAAGACCCGTCAGGATTACATATGTTCCGAAGGTGACTCCACTGATAATTACTATGCCAGGGCCAATCCCATACTCCTCAGACAAAATTGTTCCCTGGAACTAAGGGGGTGACGTCTACTACCATGGTGTCAAGCAAGATTGGCTGGCTGATGAAGACCAGGTTTCTGAGAAGGCTAACCCCGACATTGACAACATTGTGGGAACCAGCAAAATAACCAGAAGTGGAAGAGTGTTCTCCCTTGAGATTTATCCTCCAAAAGTTGTTACTGGTCCTGTGATTATTCCTGCTTTTGTTCCTGTTGATGCTACTACTACAGTTCATGTATTTACCCCTGCTGACACCCCTATAACCGAGTTAACCGAGACTCGGGGCAAAGACATATTGGTTGAGACTGTTCGGATGAAGGCGAAATCAGTATATATCCCAGAGGCTTCCAAGAAGGAAATGGAAGAAATTTTGAAGATTATCAAGAAGAGCGACTACAACATGGTCGAGCAGCTGGGGCAGACCCCTTCAAAGATTTCCATGCTAGCCTTACTGTTTTTCTCTGAAGCCCATGCAAAGGCTTTGGTGAAGTTCCTTAAGACAACCCATGTGCCACAGGAAACCTCTGCGGACTAATTTGAAGATTGTGTGGCTAGTTTGACGGCTGATAATGGTTTGGGTTTTTCTGATGCTGATCTGACACCCAGAGGGAGAAAACACGATGATGCACTACATGTTTCCGTCGAATGTCATGGCACTACTCTGACCCATGTCCTAGTAGATATTGGTTCATCACTGAATGTGCTGCCTAAGAAGGCTCTGGATAGGCCTGACTGTGAAGGTTTGATCTTAAAGCCCAGCAACATAGTGGTAAAGGCTTTCGATGGTTCGAAGAGAATGGTACACGGGGAGGTGGACATCCCTATAAAAATTGGTTCTCAGACCTTTGACTCTACCTTTTATGTGATAAATATTAGACCATCCTATTCTTGTTTATTGGGTCGCCCTTGGATTCAGGAGGAAGGAGCCGTGACATCCATCGTACATCAGATGATGAAGTACCCGACAAAAGGAAAGATTGTCACGTTGCACGATGAAGAAGAATACATGGTCAGTCATCTGAACTCCTTCAGGTACTTAGAAATGGATGGAGAGTTCATCGAGAATCCGTGTTAGAATTTCGAAGAGGTACCTCAGACTTTGGCTGCAACTGAAGTTGTCACCAATCTACAAAGGATCACCAGACCTCCCTTGAAGATGGATTCTCTCAATGATGCAAAAGTAGTTATTGAAGAAGGAGGGTCTACCATCAGGGGCCAACTCCCTGACATTCCATACAAATCTGATAAGTTCGGTTTGGGTTTCTCTTCAGGGGCTCAAGGGGCTGTTCGCCGTGCTCGTGCTGGAGGACCTCCCCTCCCTATCAACAATCATATGGTCAACCCCTTAGAAGACTGTGATGGTGACGATGGAATGGATAGCTAGATCTTCCCTACTACTAATGGTGGACTCAGTAACTGGATAGAAAGAGACTTTGTACCGATTACTTTTGTTCAGAAGTAATTGTCTTTTTTGTTTTAGATATGTAATAATTAAACAGTATAAACACTATGGCCTTGTGTCTTACCCGAGCAACAATGGTTTATTTGTGAGGTCTATCCTAATTCAATTTCATATGGCATTAATAAAGCATTGGACGTTTATGCATACAAATTTTGCGCTCTCTATTTTTATTTTCTTTTACTTTGTCTATACAACTATGCTCTTACACACAACCACATATCAAACTACAAATCCATATCCACTCCGGATCCCATTGATAACAGTTCTTCTATTGCCGGTTATGACTTTGAAAATCCGATCAACCAAGACGAGGACGAAGGTGAGGAAGATTGTGAGGTACCCGAAGGACTTTCCAAACTGTTACAGCAGGAAGAAAGGGCTATACAGCCTCATGAAGAGCTAGTTGAGACAGTGAATTTGGGCATAGAAGAGAACATAAAAGAGGTCAAGATAGGTGCAAATTTGGAGCTTCATGTCAAACAGTATTTGATTCAGATGTTACATGATTATGTTGAGATCTTTTCCTGGTCATATGAAGACATGCCAGGACTAGACACGGATAGTGTGGTTCATCGTCTGCCAACTAAAGAAGATTTCCCATCGGTAAAGCAGAAGGTACGCCATATGCGCCCTGAAATGTCAGAGAAGATCAAAGCAGAGGTTATGAAACAGTTCAACATCAGGTTCCTAGCTGTCACTTCTTATCCCCAATGGGTTGCTAACGTGGTACTGGTTCCTAAAAAGGACGACAAGGTAAGAATGTGTGTGGATTACCGAGATTTGAACAGGGAAAGCCCCAAGGATGACTTTTCGCTTCCCCATATTAATATTTTGGTTGACAACACCACACAACACAAGGTCTTTTCATTCACGGATGGTTTCTCTGGTTACAATCAAATCAAGATGGCACCTGAAGACATGGAGAAGACTAACTTCGTCACACAATAGGGAACTTTCTGCTACAAAGTGATGCCGTTTGGGTTGAAGAACGCCGGGGCAACCTATCAGCGAGCCATGGTAGCTTTGTTCCATGACATGATTCACCATGAAATAGAGGTCTATGTTGATGACATGATATCCAGGTCTCAAACCGAGGAAGAGCATCTTGATCATCTACAAAAGTTGTTTGATAGGTTGAAGACGTACAAGCTGAGGTTGAATCTGAATAAGTGCACCTTCGGGGTAAGGTCTGGAAAACTGCTAGGTTTCATTGTCAGTGACAAAGGTATTCAGGTAGACCCTACAAAAGTGAAGGCTATACAAGAGATGCCGACTCCTCGTACTGAGAAGGAGGTCAGAGGCTTCTTAGGACGCCTAAATTACATTACCAGGTTCATTTCCCATTTAACTACTACTTGTGAGCCAATCTTCAAACTCCTGAAGAAAGATCAAGTAGTAAAATGGAATGACGAATTCCAGACTGCCTTCGAAAGAATCAAAGAATACCTTCAAGAGCCTCCAATTCTGATGCCTCCAATTGAAGGAAGACCTTTGATAATGTACTTAACAGTGTTAGATAATTTAATGGGGTGTGTGCTGGGGTAGCATGACGAGTCCGGTCGAAAGGAGCATGCAATATACTACCTTAGGAAAAAGTTTACCGACTGTGAGACAAGATACTCCCTGCTCGAAAAAACTTACTGCACTTTGGCATGGGCTGCTCGCCGGCTGAGACAGTATATGTTGACCCACACCACTTTGTTGATATCTAAGACGGATCCGATCAAGTACATCTTTGAAAAGCCTGCTCTCTCCAGAAGAATAGCAAGATGGAAAATGATCTTGACCGAATATGATATCCAATACACAACCCAGAAAGCAATCAATGGAAGTGTACTAGCTGATCATTTGGCTCATCAAGCTGTGGATGACTACCAGTCCATGAATTTTGAGTTCCCAGACGAGAATATCATGTTGGTTACTGACTGTGAAGAACCTGGATCGGATGAAGGATCCCGATGGATTATGGTTTTTGATAGAGCCTCCAACGCAATCGGCAATGGCATCAATGTTGTAATCATATCTCCTGAGGGTTGTCATACTCCTTTCACGGCCAGATTATGCTTCAGTTGTACCGACAATATGGCAGAGTATGAAGCATGCATCATGGGTTTCAAAGATTCTATTGACTTAAGAATCAAGTTCTTGAGTGTTTTCGGGGATTCAGCCTTGGTAATCATCCAGATCAAAGGTGAGTGGGATACGAAGCACCCTAATGTTATCCCTTACAAAGAACATGTGCTGACATTGCTTCCACACTTTGAAGAGGTCACCTTTGAACATTTCCCACGAGAAGAGAATCAGTTTGCGGACGCGATAGCTACCATGTCATCTATGTTCAAGGTCAAGTGGGACAACAAAGATCCTCAGATCACCATTGAGAGGATGAATGAACCGGAATACTGCTACGAGACCGAGACTGAAGGAGCAGCAGACAAACCTTGGTTTCATGAAGTGAAAAGGTATCTCGAGGTTCAAGAATATCCCGAGGGGGAATCTGTCAATGATAAGAAGTTTCTGAGAAGTTTCGCCACAAAGTTCTTCCTCAGTAATGGAATCCTCTACAAGCGCAACCATGCCTCTACTCTACTTTGATGCAGAGACAAGGGAGAAGCAGAGATGATTATGACAGATTTACATGAAGGCGCCTTTGGAACCCATTCTAGTGGACATACTATGGCTAAAAAGATCCTACGGGCGGGATACTATTGGTCCACTATGGAAGCAGACTGCTATCAGCATTCCCGAACTTGTCACAAATGCCAGATCTATGCTGATAAGGTGCATGTACCTCCAGTTCCTTTGAACATATTGACAACTCCATGGGCCTTTGCAATATGGGGAATTGACATGATCAGAGAAATTAGACCCACCGCTTCAAATGGGCATCTCTTAATCCTAGTGGCCATTGATTACTTCACGAAGTGGGTTGAGACTAGCTTTTTTTCTTCTGTTACCAAGAATGTTTTGGCGCGGTTTATCAAGCATAACCTGGCACTTTGATCATCATATTTCTTCCCCTTTTTAGCCAAAACTTGGCAAAGGAAGCCTTCACAATACCAGACCCAGACACTGCTTACCCAAATCCGAATAAAACCCATTATGACGATGAACACTCATATGGTGAAAGAGGACAAGAGAACCCTCTATAAATAGCTGGTCATTTACTTTGGAAATAATGATCCTTGAATGTAGAAATATTCTTGGTCAAAGGAAACATTATTTGAGGAGAAACTGCCCCAAACAACAATGTGCATCATCCAAGAACAATTTTGAACGTCTTTAATAGCCCTGGACTTTTTCTGTTGAAAAGAGCCAGTCCTAATACACGCACATGCATAGTCAAACACACCTTCTGACACGTGTTTGATCAAGCTGTTCACAAAAAACCTTTGTTGATCACACATAAAACGCGTCCTGAATAATGTCCTGACATCCAGTTAGACTTTTTCTTCTATGCTTGCATATTGACCAATGCATCTTCAACCACACTGTCTTCCACTGGATTCTAAGTGTTCTTCTTTCACTTAGACTTAGTGACACACACCAAGACATCATAATATCACATTTTTGACATCTCTCAATACAATTGCAGCAACAATCAGACCAATACATGACTCCCCATGTCTTGAATAACCAATGCTCTAGATGAAGATGAAAACTTGAGCATTAGATAAAAACACATGAAAGACTTCATTCTCTCATGTTGAAGGACAACACTTCCTGCATATGCTGAACCCCGACTCTATCAATAGAGTCAAACCAGAGTCAGATACTCTCACTCCTTGAGAATACAACCAAGAACTCTAACTTCTTCATAACACAAGGACATATCTGATCACTGTCCTTTTATAACCACACTTTGTATCATGACCTTTTGAATAGGAAAGACATCATGCATACTAGGTGTGAAGTCACTCTCAAACTCTAAAAATTCTTAGTTTGCTTAAAAGCTTTACTAAGATCCAGGTTATCAACACTCATCTGAAGTGACTTGCAGCAGAAGAAAAACACCTCTTCAAAACACTCTGGTCATACCTCAATATCTGTTAGCAGTTTTCTACCCTTATATCAACTAGTAGTTGTTGATGCTAGTGGAGTCTTCAACAAAGTAGTCATGCATTCACCAAGCATACTACTGTAGACAAGATTAGATTCTCCACCATCTAATCCAAATAGCCAGAAATGGCACTTATGACAAAAATGCTTAAGCAACCAACTCTACACGCACATCTCAAGAAATAGCAACAAAACAACCATCAATGATCATGATGTTATAACACCATGTGGGACGTCATCTCCATAATACAGAACCCAGTGCAGCTTACTCAAATTTTTCCAAACACCTAAATGCTATAGAGAGAAAGAGATTCTCACAAACTCTCTGAAACATAATGTTCAGAATGCATAATTACATAACTCCTCAGACAAATAATTAGCCTCTTGTCAAAGTATTCATCATCATTCTCATGCACAACCTCCTTAGAGAATAAACAAATACTCAACTCCTGTTAAAATATTTATCAAATGTCATATAAGATTACCTTCTCAAACAAGGTAGGACATTTGGTCTGACAATCTTCTTTTGTACACATCTAGCACCAGCTGATTCATCTTCTTGACAAACAGTCGTGACATCCATTAACATCCCAAAACATTCCAGATTAGGTCAGTGGCTTGACCTTAAACTCCACTGTGGATACTTCCTTGGTTGAAGGAATAAAACACACTTTGAGACGATGTTCTAACATCAAATTTGACATCAGTCTCAAACACATGGATTTCACAATTAACTATGGCCTAGAGACACCATAGTAATTCATAACTCTTGTAAGGGATACAAGAGGATCAACCATCAGTAGTTGATCAATCTTCAACACTAGATCATCTATCTCAAGAATCTTCTTTTTAAACTTTTAAACTTTAGACTTCCTGTCTGACTTTAAGATGTTGGATGCCATTCTTCTGCACCTAAAGAGGAGATTCCTTCTAACAGGTATCTGGAGCATAAATCAACAAACATGGTAATGTATGATCTGCTACACAAGGATTCCCTTCAGTCCTTGCAAAACATCTGTTCCATTATGTGAGGACACCATATAAATGAACCCTAGCAGAGAGACGAACTTCCCATATAGATACCAGGGAACCATAATCCTTTGGTCCCAAAAAAACCCATCCTTGCTTTAAACAAACTGAAATACTCATCCTAGGTGAATTAGATGATATTTCAACAGTGTAGACACCGGTCAACCACAGAATTTCGGTTGACACAACTCCAATGCAGACAATCCTTTAAAGACCTTTCCATAAAAACAAAACAATAGTTCCATGCTCTCATAGACTTTATAAGAGTATCAAATAGAGTAAACAACATCCATCCTATTTATGAAAAGTACCACCATACATATTGAGAAAAATAATTTCTCAATACAAAGATGTCACAAAATTATGTCTGAAATTTCTTCAAGATCTTCTAGCTTCAGATTAAGGACTCGAATTTATTAACTGCTAAGAATTCCTTGAGAATCATATAGTAGCTGCACATCCTGTGGTTAATCCATTACCCCCCTCAAACAAAATATGTTATATGGCCATAGATAAGATTCTGTAAATCTGTCTCCTTTGATCAGAAGGATCTTTCAGATATCTAGAGAGAAAGTCCTTGACATTTGAGCTTGACCTCCACATATAAAGGATCTGGATGAGATACCTTTATCAAGCCTCCACAGGAAAACATATCATATCCTATGCACTCTAAATCATTTAGATTAGAAAGAAACTAATCTAATGAATACCCAATATGTTGATCGTATTCGGACCAACATACTTATCTAAGACATGTTTCTAGAAAAGAAACTTCTCATAGACAAAACATAGATGCCTCCTCTTCTAGATTAGGCGTAGGTTCCAAACATAAGCAATCAAAACACATTTGTTTAGAACCCAAGCATCTGTTATGCCCTACCTTTATCCAATAATATTTTGCACAATCTGCTGGTTTGATGTTCCAACATCTGGTAAGACATCAGTTCCCTTCACAAGGAATAAACCAAGAGATCCTCTATCAAAGCTTAGAGATTGGCCTTTAAGGGTTTGAAGCAAAAATAAATTGCCTCTATCGGATCTCTGTTCAACAAACTCATATAAGAGTGCCTTTATGAGTGGACTTGGGATAAACCTCAAGTATCTCTGGCAACTCTAACAAGCTTGTTGAACCTCTCCCCAAGTATCACCACACCATGGGATACACCTTTAGAGAAGAACAAAGTATTGCATACTCAAGACATAAAACCACCAGGTGTTTTCCATCAAATATATATATGCAGTGGGATACAAAACAGAAAGCTCCTCACCAACATTCAGGAAACAACACAAACCTTTCCAGAAGCACACCATACTCCAGGTGAAACAGGTTAACCTAAGTTTGAAAATAAATTAAACCCACAACACAGTAGCTTGCCATTAAAGCTACACGCCTAAAAACAACAGACATGTCCAACACAAACCTGTCATGAACAATTCATCCTCCATTTCTAGGGATCGTTCAAACACCAATATGAACTCTCCAAGTTCAAACATCTTTTCATAAATACCTTCTTCCTTTCCAAACCAGAAAGTATCATCCCAGGATCTCACCCAGAAACAGAACAAGATGTCTGCTCTGATACCAATTGAAATTCTGGTATAACAAAAAATTCAAATGTCCTATGGCGTGTTGAGACATCTGATCTGACATAAATATTACGACAAGGTATAAACATTACAAACAAGAACTAAAAAGCAATAAACAACACACCAGAATTGTTAGCCCAGTTTGGAGCAACTCTCATACTTTGGGGGCATACCAAGCCAGAGACAAATCCACTATGATAGTTACAATTCAAAGCTAAACTCCCACGTTTACAACTTCTCACTTAATTACTACCCGTTCTATATTTCTATCTAAGACTCGCCTAGATATGAGGCCCTCCTCAATCTCTCTTCAATCATAGACAACGATTGGACACAAAACAATTCTAAACAAACAGGAAGACACATTTCCATGACAATTCCTAGCCAAGACTCTTGACCAAGAACACAACATGGAGTTTCTTTAAAGCTTCCTCCAAGAACAATACTCAACTAATCACTTTACAGATTCAGAGAGAGAACATAGTGACCATATAACAACCCGAGTGGTTCACATAGACAAAGCCCTAGACTTTTACATCTTGGAACCATACCAAACTAGGTTACAAACCCTTCTATTTATGACCTATTCCCAACTGGATTTGAGCCTTTAAAACACAGCATATCAGCTGTTACAAACTAGCAGTAACTTCTTCTACAAACAAGGTCTTCAATCATTTGTTTCCTAAATTATTTCCATATTTAGAAACTACATAATCTTCAATATTCTAATTTGATTCTTCTAGACCTTTAAATCAGCGCCACATAGGATTGCATAATATTTCCAAAATATTTCGCATCTTCTTAAATCATAACTGAATCCACTAATCCAGCTCAGCCTAGGCGTGATGCCGTATGCTCCTTCATAGGACATCTTATCAGACATGTTGTTCTAGATGTTGAAACACTTCAACTCAACATGTCCTAACATAAGATAGGACTTCTTTCTCAACCTGTTCATGTTATCAAGTTAACACCTCCTATCTAACATATTATTGTCTTATTTGTTTTACAAAAATTAATGTCAATCCTAAAAATAGAGAACTTACAGTCAACACCAATGGGAAATGATTAGAGATACCTCTAGGCAGCACCCATTGAGTACAATTAGGCCAAATATTACACCACTCTTTAGTAACCAGAAACTTATCTAAACGACTCATGACCCGACCATCCCCATGATCCCAAGTAAAACATCTCCGACACAATAGAAAATCCACCAAAGCATTATCATCAATAAACCTATTGAATGACTAATCTTCCACATAACACTCAACAAACACAATACTACGCCTTTTAACCTGATGCCTAATAGCATTGAAATACCCTACCACACACCAAGGACCTCCACTGGAGTTATTCAAAATATCCCTTAGGTTGTCCCATAACATTTGTCTCCCCACACCATCACACGACGCATACACATTTTCTAGAGAAAACTCAACCCCACTCTTTATAAACCTTTGTTGAAATCATCAAGACATGCTCTATTAAACTTGTTACCCACACCTCCACCTCCATCAAGTCCCACAACGTGAACATGCCTCTAGATGCCTTAGCTGAAGGCCTAAACGAAAAACCAACGGCATTAATCTCCCACATAAGTCGAGTAACAAAATCATCCACCACCTCTATATTAGTTTCCTGAATACATAAGATCCACGGACGCTTCTCCAATATCACCTTCCTCACCTCTCTATGCTTCTCCCACCCCCAACCCATGAACATTAAAAGACAATATATTCATCATAACCCCCTTCCCCCTCGACACCCCCTAACCACCACCCTCCACCTAAGCACCCACTTCACCATCCCCTGATTCACCAAAACCTCCTCTTTATGCCTCCTACCTCCTCCTCTTAATAACACTAAGAATATTAGAATAATTAGCCACAAAATTTACTCTAGTCTCCTTTCCAACATCCTTTATATCCTCATTCACTTCCTTTTTTCCCCATGTAATGCCATTCAAAGCATCCACTCATCATTATTAACTGGAGAATTAGACTCAAAAGATATTGAATCACCCTGCAAGCTCTCCTTTGCAGGATGCTTAGAAAATTTAGACCCCCTTATCTTATTGGTCCTATTTAACACCTTCAACAATTCTTTCCTATCAGACACTGACAACCTAGCCACCCTTATCAAGTTAAGTAGGTTGGTGTACCTCATTTTTTGCCCCTTACTTTTTATTTATTTATTTATTTCATCTGATACATATTTCATTTTTGAAAAAATCGACCATCTTGCATACTTCTTTTATTCATATTTTCTTTTTGTTAAAAAAATCAAAATCTTTATTTAATTTCATTTAAATTTACATTTTTGCATCATTTTATCTTAAAAATAACTCTAAAAAAAATATCATTTGCATTTTGCATTTGCATTTTTAATTCGTTTAAAGTCAAAGTTTTTGGTCCATAATTTTATTTATTTTATTTTAATATTAATTTATGGTTTTAATTTTAATCTTAATTCAATTTGAAATGTCTTTTTTAAGTTATATTATTATTAAAAATTTAAGTCATTTTTATTTTTAAATCTTTCTATTTACTCTTTTAGTTTTAATCCTTTCTTTTTTTAATTGTTACTACCATTTATATTTATTATTATTATTATTATTATTATTTTTATTATTATTAGTATTACTATTATTATTGGCTTTTGTTTTATGTCCAAAATAGTAGAGAAGAAAATGCAAAGTTGGAGGAACCACATTCAAATGGGCATACACGTTTTCACTTACAACCAAAATCATATTTCACCAATTTTGATCAACTTTCATTTTCAACTTTTTTCACTGTTACACTGTCATACATACAAAAAAAGAAAAAAGAAAACAAGTTCATTCAATCCCATCCCTTCATTCAAATTTATCAGTTGCTAAAACTTGTCAAGAACTATTTGCCAATGATCTCGTTCTCCCTCCAAATTTCAATCTCAAATCTCCCTCCCAAAATTTCATCAAGCCTCCTCTATATAAATACTTCAGAACCAAAGAAAGTGTGTGTGTGTGGGGGGGGGGGGATTAGTAATAATATTCTACAAATTATCATAGTCTTCATCCATATCTTAAGTTGCAAAATTTCCTTGCCTATACCAAAATTACAGTAATCTTCCATCAACCTACAAAATCCCTCCAAACAAACTTCATCACAACTTCATCGCCCCAAATCTTGTGCAACCTAATCTGAATTATTCTATGCTCACCCCCCTGTTTTTCTATTTCTCAATCCCAATGAATTTGTTGTAATACTTTTTCTTATTTGTTTATTTTTATTTTTTAAATATTTTTTATGTTTTAATTAGTAAATTCAATTAAATAGTCATGTAGCTTTTTTTAGATAATGTTATATATTTTTTATTAATTAGAATTGATTTAGTAACTTTGTGAATTTTAATTTTGTTTTAGTTTAGTTAACATCTTTAATTATTTTGCTTAGTTATGTAAAATCAAGCTTCTCAAATGCACTTTTGTTTTGACGAAGACAAACCATGATTGGAAAAGAAGGAAAAAATTATTGATCAAGTTAAAAGCATTTATGGATAAATTCTTTGGTTCAAGCACTTATCAAAATTTCAAGGTATGATGATAATACTTACTTTGAACTTAAGACGTAGATGCTCAATGGTCAAAAGAAATATTTTATATTGTCCAAATCCCTACTCAAGTTTTTTTCTAAGCTACAAATCGTTTTTCACTTGAGTGCAATCGATTTGTATATTAGTGCAATCAATTGCATGCTTCAATTTTTCAAAACATTTGCTACTGTTTCTAAGTGCAATTGATTTGCATGTTTATGCAATCGATTGCACTCAATCAATTTTTACTACTAACTTCAAATGCAATCGATTTATACTCTTGTAAAATCGACTGCACACTCAAAATATTTGAATTTCTAGCTGTTGAAACCTCGTGCAATCGATTTACACAAAAGGTGCAATCGATTGCATATTGTACGATTTTGAAAAACAGCAGCTTTACACATGTCTGTTCATAACACCATTTCATGGAAACCTTTCACTCAATCTTGATAATTCATGATTCATTTACAGAACTTTATGATGTTTCAAAAGGGTTCTATGAACATATAAATACTCATTTTCAAAATCATTTCAACACCTCTTCCAAATATATTTTCTGAATTTTCAAAAATCAAACTCAAGTTGTTATACATTTTCATACACAATTTTTCTGCACACTTTCACATATTGTTAACCAGAAAACTTTGAGCATTATATATCTTGAGTCATTGTATACTATTATCATTGGAAGAGAAGATCAATTCATTAATTAAATCACTTAAAGTGATCATTGCTACTCAAACTCACTCAAATCAAATATTGTTATATACTTGCTTATTTTTCAGGATTGTTGGAAATAAGTTTAAGTGGTTTTATAAATCTTGTTTTTCCAGGATTGTTGGATATAAGTAAAGTTACTTTGAGAGGATTATTCTTATTGTTTACATAGTGAAAATCCAAGAGGATTCTTCTTGGTACAAGAGGATTTTTCTTGGTTTTGGGTAGTTCTTATTTAAGTTTTCCACAATAAGGAAATCTCTTTAATGTTGAAAGAGAACTGGAGTACTCTCAGACTGTAAGCGGAACCAGGATATATCGCTCGTGTCTCTTTATTTTTCTGCACTTTACTCTTTCATAAACTCACCATAAACCAGAGAAATAATATCCATCATCACTAAAACTAGAAATTTTTAAAGTACCTAATTCACCCCCTTCTTAGGCTCACTTCGTACTTACAATTGGTATTAGAGAAGGTTATAGGTAACATGTTCCTAAAAGATCCAGAATGGCTTCCGCAAATCAAAATCCCATTTTCAGAGATGATGGTAGTAACAACAAGCCTCCTCTATTTTGTGGTGAATATTTTGACTTCTAGAAAATACGCATGAAGGCACATCTAGAAGCACAAGGAGAAGAAATATGGGATGCCGTCGAGAATGGTCCTTTTATCCCTATAACAATAATCAATGGTGTTGGCTCATCAAATCCTAAAGCTGCATGGGACGAAGATGATAAGAAGAAGGTTCTCTATGATAAAAAGGAAATAAATCTTCTTCAAGGTGCACTTAGCATGGATGAATTCTTCCGTGTCTCGGCATGCAAAACAACGAAAGAAATATGGGATACCTTGGTACAAACTCATGAAGGAACTGTTGAAGTTAAAATATCAAGACTAAATACCCCGAGTCAAGAATACGAATTATTTTGAATGCAGCCCGGAGAAACCATCCTTGACCTACAAAAGAGATTCGTGCACTTGACAAATTGACTAAGAGCTCTTGGTAAAACTTTGACAAATGATGAACTAAATCTGAAAGTACTTAGGCCCTTAACTAGGGAATGACAACCAAAGGTAACAGCAATTTCAGAAAAGAAAAGTCTCTCCTCATTGACTTCTGCAACGTTGTTTGGGAAACTTCAAGAATATGAAACAGAACTTGGAAGACTTGAAAAACATG
Source organism: Vicia faba (assembly GCA_948472305.1). NCBI lineage: Eukaryota > Viridiplantae > Streptophyta > Magnoliopsida > Fabales > Fabaceae > Vicia > Vicia faba. Next base: position 719,746,453 of record OX451741.1, on the reverse strand, counting down.
AAAATCAAGAGAAGAAATCAAAGAATATTGCTTTAAAGATAGATTCCAAGGAAGTTGAAAAGGAAGACAATCCGGAAGAAGATGAAAATTTCATGCTTCTTGTTAAAAGGCTTGGTAAGTTCTTTGGTAGAAATGGAAAATCTTTTTCTCATTCAAAAGAAAATAAACAATTCAAGAAAAAGGAAGCTTCCACATCAACACAAGAAGTCACATGTTATTAATGTGGTAAGCAAGGTCATATCAAGCCAGATTGTCTGAAACTCTCCAAGAAAGGTGGCTACAAAAGCAAAAGGGGATTCAAGAACAAAAAGGCCTATGTTTCATGGGAGGATAATAGAATAAGTTCTTCATCCGATTCCGATAGTGATGAAAGTGCAAATCTAGCATTGATGGCCTTAGACCATTCCGATAATAAAGACAATGAGGTTAGTAATGAATTTTCTCTTTTGATAGTGATGCACAAGGTGCTATAGATGAGCTATTAAATGAATGCCAAATTCTGTATAAAACAATTTCATCTCAAAAGAAACAAATTTCATCTTTAGAAGAAAAATGTGAATCTATGGAAAAAGATTTCATAGAAGAAAAACAAAAATTAAGTGATGAACAAAAACAAAATTTTGTATGCAAAAATTGTGAATCACTCTCTTTCCAAATTTTCCAATTTAAAAGAGTTATTGAAAGATATGAAAAAGTTAAAATTGTATTTGAAGGTGTTCTTAGTCAACAAAGATACTCCAATGATAAAAGTTGACTTGGATACTCAAAGTTCTCTAAACCAAGTTCTAATAAAACTATCTTTGTTAAGACTAGTGATCAATCATCCAGTGAGAAAGTGAACAAACCTAAAATAGTTCATAACTATACTAAAAAGAAAACATTTCCTAAGAAGAAATCTTATCCTTCTAGATATAGAAGTAACTTTTAACCTACTTGTATTTATTGTGGTATTAAAGGTCGTACACCTAATGCTTGCTATGTTAGAAACTTTAGTGTGACAAGTGGGCATTAAGTGTGGGTAAAGAAAGGAACTAATTATGAAGGACCCAAAGCAACTTGGGTACCTAAAAAAGCTTAATTTATTTTGCAGGTATGCTTGAAGACCACGTGAAATCTTTGGTATCTTGATAGGGGTTGTTCAAAGCATATGACGGGAGACTTAAACCAATTTTCAAATCTAGTTCTAAAGGACAAGGGTCTTGTCACCTATGGAGACAACAATAAGGGAAGAATTATTGGCAAAGGAAAATTTGGTGCTCCACATTTCACATCCATTGAAGATGTTCTTTATGTTGAAGGACTAAAGCACAATCTTCTTAGTATTAGCCAACTTTGTGACAAAGGCTTCAAGATCAAGTTCACCAAGGATGAATGCTTAATAGAAGACGAAGTCACACATAAGGTTATACTTAAAGGTAAAAGAATCAATAATATATTCATGATTTCCCTTGATGATCCATCTTTGAAGGTAAAATGTCTCATGGCGAACAACGACGATTCATGGTTGTGGCACAAAATAATTGCTCATATTCACATGGAACACTTGAATAAACTAATCAAGCATGATCTTGTAATTGGGTTGCCTAAGATAAATTTAGTCAAAGATAGACTTTGTGATTCTTGTAAAAAAGGGAAACAAACAAAATCAACTTTCAAATCTAAGAATGTGGTGTCTACTACAAGGCCACTACAATTGTTACATATGGACTTATTTGGTCCATCAAGAACAAGAAGTTTCAGAGGTAATGTATATGCTTTGGTTATTGTTGAAGATTTCTCTATATATACTTGGACATTCTTTTTAGTATAGAAAAGTGATGCATTCAAGGCGTTCAAGAAGTATGCTAAACAAATTCAAAATGAGAAGTCTCTAACAATTGCCTCCATAATTAGTGATCATGGAGGAGAATTTCAAAATTCTCTATTTGAAGAATTTTGTGGAGAACATGGAATATCTCACATCTTCTCGACACCAAGGACTCCTCAAAAAAATGGAGTGGTGGAAAGAAAGAATAGGTCTCTTGTAGAACTTGCAAGAACGATGCTTAGCGATTCAAACCTTCCAAAATATTTCTGGGCGGATGCGGTGAGCACGACATGTTTTGTTAGCAATAGAGTTAACATAAGACCGATCTTGAAGAAAACTCCATATGAACTCTTCAAAGGGAGGAAACCAAACATTGCTTTCTTTCACTTTTTCGGTTGCAAATGCTTTGTCTTAAACAACGACAAAGATAACCTTGGTAAGTTTTATGAAAAATCCGATGAAGGTATTTTTCTTGGCTACTCTCTTTCTAGTAAGGCATATAGAATTTATAACAAAAGAACTTTAACAATTGAAGAATAAATGCATGTATCTTTTGATGAAAATAACCCTTCCAAGGAGGATAATATTGTTTGTAATGATGATGATGATGAAATACTAGAAGGTCCTCAAGAAAATACTTCTAAAGATCAACCAATTCAACAAGAAGAATCATCCCAACAAGAATCAAATTTCAATGATCTACCAAAAGAATGAAGAACTCATAGAGATCATCCTATCGATAAAGTAATTGGTGATATAAGTCATGGTGTGACAACAAGACTAAATCTCAAAGATGCTTGTCTAAACATGGCGTTTGTCTCTCAAATTGAACCTTCCAAAGTTGATGAAGCCTTAGGCGATGACCAATGGATTATTTCTATGCAATAAGAGTTAAATCAAATTGAAAGGAATCAAGTTTGGGAACTTGTCCCTAGGCCAAACAACAAACACATTATTGGAACAAGATGGGTGTTTAAAAACAAACTTGAAGAAAATGGAATAATTGTTCGGAACAAAGCAAGGTTGGTAGCACAAGGCTACAATCAAGAAGAAGGAATATATTTTGAAGAAACTTTCTCTCCGGTTGCAAGGTTAGAAGCTATTCATCTCTTACTTGCCTATGCTTGTTCATTAAATTTTCATCTTTTCCAAATGGATGTCAAAAGTGCATTCTTGAATGGATATATCAATGAAGAAGTCTATGTTAAGCAACCGCTGGGGTTCGAAGATTTCATGAATCCATATCATGTTTTTAAATTGAGAAAAGCTCTCTATGGTTTGAAACAAGCACCAATGGCATGGTATGATCGGCTAAGTAACTTCCTATGCGAAAAAGGTTTTAGAAAGGGTAAAGTTGACAAGACCTTGTTTATCAAGAAAATCAAAGGTGACACTTTTCTAGTTCAAGTCTATGTTGACGATATCATTTTCGGCTCTTCAAACAAAGAAATATGTGAAGAATTTTCAGCAATGATGCAAGGAGAATTTGAGATGTCCATGATGGGTAAAATGAATTATTTTCTTAGACTTCAAATTAAACAATTAAAAGATGGCATCTTCATCAACCAATCCAAGTATTGCAAGGAACTCTTGAAAATATTTGACATGGATAACTGTAAGGAAATGTCTACACCAATGGGTTCCGGTACATATGTTTATCAAGATGAATCAGGTGTTTCCATCGACATTATAAAGTATCGAGGTATGATTGGCTCCTTATTATATCTGACGGCAAGCCGTCCTGACATAATATTTAGTGTTTGTCTATGTGCTCTCTTTCAAGCAAATACAAAGGAATATCATCTCATGGCGGTGAAACAGATCATGAAGTATCTCAAAGTAACAACAAATGTTGGATTATGGTATCCTAAAGGTATTGTTTGTAACTTAGTTGGTTATTCTGACGCGGATTATACAGGTTGTAAAACTGATAAAAAAAGCATAAGTGGTAGATGTCACATCCTTGGAAATGCATTAGTATCATGGGTGTGCAAGAAACAAGCATGCGTTGCTCTTAGCATGGCCGAAGCAGAATATATTACAGCGGGTAGTAGTTGCGCTCAAATTTTGTGGCTCAAACAACAACTTCGTGACTATGGACTCGATCTAGGATGCATTCCTCTACGGTGCGACAATACAAGTGAAATAAACATTACGAAGAATCCGATCATGCATTCAAGAACCAAACACATAGATATACGACATCATTTCCTTCATGATCATGTACTTCCAGAAGATGTCGAGGTAACATTTGTAGATACTCATAATCAACTTGCCGATATCTTCACTAAACCTTTGGCAAGAGAACCGTTTTACAAGATTTGGAGAGAGCTTGGAATTCTTGATGAACACGACATATAAGGTGCTTTCTATCCTTGTTATGATTTTATATATTTGTCTTAACCTTGTTATATGTGAATATATATGTTAAGTGGTGTTTAAGTTTAAGATAAATATGTTTTTGGTCATTTTTGGTTGATGCAAATTGATTGCACAATAGTGTAAATCGATTGCTCACTGAGTGTTTTTATTTTTTGACCTTTCTGTTTCAGTGCAAATCGATTGCACTATAAGTGTAAATCGATTAAACTCTGTGTGATTCAGTTTTATTTTGCTTCTGTTTTATGTGCAAATCGATTGCATCTGTATGCAAATCGATTGCATCCACTATGCTTTTATGACAGAAATATTTGTTGGTCAGAATTCCTTTCTCTCTCATATTCCCAAGCTCATCTGTATTATTGAAAAGTCAATTAAACTTCATTACATATAATACAACCCACTCATTTCTATTTACTCATAAATCATATCTAAACTTCAGCTCATCAAACATCTTCCTCTCAAAACCTAAAACCTTCCAAGCCCTAAAAAAACACCTTATCCATGGCTTCAAGGAAAAAAATGAAAGGTGTCGGTGTTGTACCCCAAAATTTGCCCTCCCATTTCTCAATAATTTCTCATCACAAAGCCCTTGAAGCTCAAGATCCAGTTAGGGTTTCATCTGCTCAAGACTTCTCCTTGCATTGTTGACTCAAATTAGGGTTTGTGTTTGCACAAAGATGTTTTGACCAAAATTTCCTAAGATGACTTTCATGCTTCATTTTGGACTCCCAAGTTTATCCATACCAAGTTTCAAGTCTTGATTCCAAATTTTGCCCAGCCAATTAGACAGTTGACCTAGAAATCAGCTGTATTGGGGAAAAAGTCAACTGTGGCCAATTGACAGTCAAATCTCATGAAAATTGACCCACATCAACATTATAAACTCACATGAACCATTTGATCAAGTTTGGATCACAATTCCACAAGAAATTTGATCAGATCACCAAAAGGGCAAAATGGTCATTTTTAGGGTTTTGACTGCACAAAGGCAATTTTTGACTGTTTGAACTAGCCAATGGCAAACCAAGATCACATATGGACTCAAGGACCCCATGGAATTGTCTTGACATGCTCAACAAGTTCAAAAGATCCCAAATACACAAGATTGATAGTTGAATTTCCCAGTCAATTGATCAATTTTGACTGTATACTAAAAAGTCAAACTTTGACTTTTTGGTCAAAATCAAGTGTCAAGATTCATTTTTCACCAAAACATGCCAAATCATGAAACTTGTTCATCAAGAAATCAAGAATTGCAAATTAGGGTTTGAAATGAAGATTTTTCATAACTTAGAAATTTTCTAAGTTATGAAAAACCCTAATTTTTTCCTAACTTTGCCCCACTTTCTCACAAAGATTTATTTGGATTCAAGCAAAAGTCAAAACATGAAAGTTGTAGCCTATTGCAAAATCTACAACTTTGATTCACAAAGTTTTCCCAAAAGAAGCTTTTATCTCAAGTTACAAATTTTGGAACAAGGGTACCAAACCATTCTTAACTTAGAGAAAATTTGACCTATTTTAGGCAGGATTTTTGCCTAACTTCAAGACCATTTTTCACATACTTCCACTTGTAATTTAAATTTGCATTTCAAATATGGATTGTAGTACACATTCCAAGCTTTCCAAAATGTCTAAGAACTCATCAAACAACCTCATGGTTTGAGAGAATCGAATTTTGCAATATGGGAAAAACTCACTTTTGTTATGGCCAATTTCCATGTTCATACGCTTAGGCAATTTTCAAATCAGCATGCATTTCTTGATTACAGGCCCTAAATCTCTTTTACACTCATAAATTTAATGCAAACTCTTTGTGCCAAGACCATATTCTATGTGTTCAAGCATTGCATAAAGGTTTAATCCATTTTTAGATAAAGCATAATATCCATTTTAGAAAAGTTTCACTTTATGTCAAAATACAAATCCAAGCCAGTACAGTTAAGATATCTTTGGCACAAGTTTATGGACTAATTGCACTGATCAAGACTAAGTGGTTCAGCATAGAATGGGGGCCTGTACAGGCTAGAAACACCAACTTACCATCTCTTGCTTAAAGTGTAAGAAAGCTTGCATTTTAAAAAAGAACTTTCATCTCAGCACAAAGAAGCTTAAGCAAAAACTTTGTACACTTTCTAAACACCCTAACTGAGCTAGAACACGAGCCAACCAAGTCCCAAACACTCTCATTCACAAAATCACCATTGAACTGCACAAAAACAGGGCCTGCTGCAGATTGAATCCCACAACTCATTTCCATCGTGCATTCTTGCTAAAACCACTTCAAACACCTTCCCTACCATCAATGCAAACTATCCAAAGCATTAGAAGTGGACTATAACTCCTCTAATCAGTTTGGCCATTTTCATTTTCTTGTTTTGCAGGTGGAGTGCTACAACTCGATTCAGCTAGTTTCAAAGCAAAGTAAAACTTGGAATAGCATCCTTGGACATCAAGGAAGCTGTACCAATCATCACCTTGCTCTGAAAGTACCTCCATCATCAGATACAACTTCAACTGAACAGGTATATTCTTGAACTTCTAACTCTCAATGTAGGCATCATTAGCTCTAAGTTTGTGAATAAGAAGTGTTCTACTTATGCCCCTGAAACTGTACATACCTTTACTTTCCATTTATTTTGCATATGTTGTGAGAATTTAAGGTCTGAACATTGATAAAAAACTAGGTTAAGATTTGGGAATGGAGAAATTCTCTCTCATTTTTGAGAGTTAGATCAAGTTTTTGGTATGTATGGATTCGTTGTTTGATGCTGAATATTTTTGATGTTGTGAGTTTTCATTAAAAAGCCAAGAATCCAGGTGTTTGAATCATTGAACAAAGCGCGCGTTTTTGACATTGTTTCTGGCCAGAGGTTGAAGAAGGACTTGGTGGGCTGGGCTTGATTTGTCATTTCTGTTTACACACTATTTTTACTTTGACACCCCCTAGGCCCATTTGGCTTATTTTTATGATTTTTTGACTTTTGTTTTTTATTCCTGACTTATTTATTTTTCCTCATAATATTAAAAACATAAAAAACATTTTTTACACCATTTTTATATTTTTTAGGCATTTATTTGTTTATATTGATATTTGTATATAAATAAATATATAAACACTTTTTACTTAAAATATTAAAAAATAGTGCAAACCCATTTTATTTTCATTTTTATTTTGTTTTATCTTCTGAAAATATTTTATATAAAATATACCTTTTTTATAAAAATTAAATATTATTATTTTGTATATATAATACATATTTAGAAAATAATACAAATATACATATATTTATTAGAATATTTAGGACAAAAATACATACATTTTTATTTTTATTAATATTTGATAGTAAAAATACCTTTTTTGACAAATATACTTCATTTTTATTTTATTTTTATATAATTGATAAATATTTGTACATATTAAACAATTAATATATTTACTTAATAAATTAGGGTTTTGCCCTAAACACAAAAAACTCCAAAAAATAATACTTTTTATTTTGTTTACTTGACATATAAAAATATTCTTTTTCATACACATAAAAACATTTTTTTGGCATCTTGCATGTTTATTTTATTTCCATTTAATTTGTGCAATTAAATATCTTGTAAATAATTCAAAATTGATGTAATAGTTAGATTTAAATTTCTTGTCAAAATACCCCCCATTTGAATATTTGTACCCCCCTTCCCATATATTGTGTTGTAATAGTTTAGAACTTTATTTTTCGCATTTTAATGCTTTCTAATTATGCCATGTTAGAATTAGGGTTTGTATGCAAATAAAAACAACAAAATAGTTTGACCTAATTTCAAGATAATCAAGCATGAAAATGGACAACACTAATCACACTTGCACCCCTAGGGTATTCCACTTGTTGCCTTCAATAAATGGGCCATATTGCATGTTAGGTCTCTTTGGGCAAAACAAACACAATTCAAATGATCATAGTCCCTCGATGACGCTTTCGGAAAGTTGCCTAAAAATGATCAAGTCCCTTAAAGGAAAATTGCCCAAAGATACTTGGCACCGTTGCAATTATGGTCTAAACGATGACCCGCACCCGTCCCTTTCACATCCTAACACAAGATTGTCCACCAAATACAATGGTGGAACAAAATTGTTAAAAGGGTTAAAACATAACAAAAATCTTTGAGAACTTTAGGGTAGATAGCTCTTAAGTACTTGTCAACTTGCAAAACAAAAACACTTGCCTATTTTTCAAACCACACTTCACAAACACTTTCAAAACAAACTTCAAAAAAACCTTCAAACATCTTTTCAAAAAGACAAACACCTTTTGTAAAACATTCGAGTAAAGAATTGTTACAAGGGTAGCCTAAACAATGCATCTTTTTCAAAACCTTTTCAAAGCCACACACAAAGCACCATTTCAAACAATTGAAAACCAAGGCAAGTTGATCTAAGCAAGTACCTAAGAGCCCATGGATAACCATGGATAGAAAGGGTGCTAATACCTTCCCTTTCTATAATCTACTCCCCGAACCCAAGAAAACATCTCAAAGGTTTTTGCTGTGCTTTTTAAACCTTTCCTTAGGATAAAATAAAAAGTCGGTGGCGACTCTTGCTCAACCGAAACATTTGCTAATACAAACGCAAAACCCTAGTCAGTTCTCCTACCGTATCACAGTCGGCTTCAGAGAAAGGGAAGAAAAAGGTTGGTTCATCCTCTGAGAATCCATTAATCTCAACTCACACCGAAGAACAAGAAGCAAGATTTACAAAGGATTTTCAAAGAAAGATAGTGTCCAATCCTAAATATGGTATGCTATCATCTTTTCCCTAGGAATGTTTCTATTTTCAAAATGGTTTAACTGCTTATGGACTAGAACCATTAATTTCATCATTTGATCCATATTATCCGGATCTGGTAAGAGTATTTTTCAGCAATCTAACTCCTCACAAAGGCAATATGGTGACACATGTGTTAGGTACACAAATCTCTCTAACCCCTGAGATTGTTGGTGAGATTCTACATATTCCCTACACTGGAAGCTCTTTGTACGACCCTGAAAACGAGGCATGGGATGTGTTATACCCCAAAATTTGCCCTCGCATTTTTCCACAAGAAATCGTAGCTTCAGGCGTTTCCTGATTTTTTCAAACTAACTCAAGAATCAGTCAGACAGACTTTTCTCGTCAGTCAGGACGAAATTAGGGTTTTATTGATTTTTCAGGGGCCCTGGAATGTTTCACACAGTTGGCTTAGGGTTTTGATTGATTTTTGTCTCAATCTTGATCAGGCGAACGCTCTTTGGAATTTAATCAGGAATTAGGTTTTTTGGGGCATGTTCTCAAAAGGATTTAATTTCTACAGCATCTTGCAAGTTATTTCGAGGTTTGGGTTGGATTCGCATTTGTTTGACCTAATCAGTAAAAAGAGGCATTTGGTTTGGATTCACGTTTGTTTGATGGAACCAGTCAAAGGATATATGCAGTTTGGATTTACAGTGTTTGGTAAAAATCAGTGAAAAGGGAATGCGCCTGACCAGTTGTTTTGGTTAACTTTTGCTTTACTTTGGATATTGGAAAGGCTAGGTTTAACTGATCAATTGGTTAAAGCTTTGTTTATTTAAATTATTTATTATTCTAAAACTAAGTGATTGGAATTTATTTTTCAATTATTTTAACTTAAAGAACTATAAATAATAAATAAACAATTGGAGAAGAGAAGAATTAATTAAATAAAAGGACCTTTTATTTATCTTTAAATCATTTGTATATTTGTTTTTGTTTACAAAATGTTTACAAAAATAATGTTACATTTATTTAAAATTAAATAAATAAATAAAAAAAGAAAAGGCTATCCTAAATATTTTTCTAATCTTCAATTCTTCATCTGCTATTCCTCGCTCCAGTGTACATTTATTCATCTGCAAAGAAAAAAAAAAGGGGAAAAGTCAAAAAGCAGATAAATAAATAATGACTGATAAATAGAGTTCATCATTAAAAGCAAACGGCCGGGATCAGTTGACCCTCTCTGCAAATCACGGGATTTCTCCCGGTTCATAAAGAGGGGTGAAAAATATTTGCAAATTAAAGATGAATACACAAATATAAAAATTGCACAATTCAAAAAGATGGTCAAACTGCATAGCTTCAAACAATGGTGCAAATCAAACTATGAAGGCAAACAAATTGGTCTAACTAAAGACACAAATATCATCAATACTGTCAAGAAGCGTACAACATAGAAAGGAGAAGACAAAATATGCAGTATTCAACATGTATTGCAAGCAGGATATCAATGCATCATTTCCCTATGCCAATTTGCTTTTTCAGAATTTATGCATAATAAGCAATTTAATATGCTTAAATATTGGAAAGAGAGAGAAGAAAAGAGGAGAAGTGTGGGCTTACTGTTTGGCTTTAGGCATAAAGAAAATATAGAAAGCAAAACCGCAATAAGACAGTGAGGCAAAAGGCTAAAAGAAGCATATATCAGTGCTACCCAAATTAGACAGAGATATACAACAGAAGTAATCACAAAACAGGAAATGCCAAAACCTTGCAAGTCTGCCCAGTAGCTTGACCCAAGAAAAGATGCCAAAGCTTGAGATATTCAAAAAGATCCTAGGCGCCAAGGGACCAAGAGGCTGGAAGACAAAAACAAATATAAAAAATTGCAACAGCAAAGCCATACAAAGAGGAGAGATCAAAAACAAAAACAAAAAAGAAAAAGATATATAAAAACTGCCTAAGCCTTCCAACCAAAGAACCTACTGTCATAACCATAACCAAAGCCCTCCAACCTGTGAAGCTTCACAGGCAACAAAATCTGTAAGGCCATATCTAAAATAAAAAGCTCAGAACCCAGCATAACCTGCGAGCATATCAGTCCCAAACCTAAAAGCCAAAATCCTGCATATGCCATAAATCCAAAAGCCTGCTGAAACCTCAAAAACCAGGTAACCTGTTAAGAAGCCTAACATGAAGCCTGAAGCCTCAAGCCTCACCTCACCTGAAGCCTAACATAAACCAGAAAAACCCCAAACCTGATTGAGCCATCATACCAATATCACAAAAAAATCATTCGAAACCATAAACATATGCCCATTACCAGAAAACCTTACCAGTTGCAAAAGCCAACAACTCAAAACATATCTCATCAACACTAAAAAGATCCAACAGCACAAGCCTCAGAGAAACTCTCATCATAGGCGAACAAACCAAACATCATCATGGGCCATTAATTCAAGCATACAGTAGAAGAAGAAGAAGAGAGGCTAATCAAAGCAAAAGCTTCAACAATAGCATGTTACAGTTATAGCATTCAAGCCCTCAGAAAGATATCATCACAGGGCAATCAAAAAGCAAGCAACATAAGCATACGAGCAAAATAGGCGACAGAAGTCAAGGCAAGGTATCAAACAAATCAGCAATCTCAGCATGAAAAGGCATCACATTTCAACAGGCAAATCAACATAGACAACAAAAGCATTAAAGGCAACGTGTATACAGTAGGAGAGAAGAAGAAAGAAGTGAAGTTTCAAAAATGGATTTTCAGTCAGTTCATCATCAAAACCCTCAAATGGCAAGAACATAAAGAGTACAGAAATACCAAGTGTCATCCAAGCAAGCATCACGTGTCTCCGCCTCAACTTCCTTGTCCCGGCCTCCTACACACTCAAAACCTCCCTCCTCCTCCTCCAGGTAGCTTTTCCACCATCTTTTTCCTTTCATAAAATCTCAAAAATCACATAAACACAAACTCAGAATCAATGAACATGGAAATCATGAGCATGCAAAAATTGTAACAAAACCTAAAACGAATGGGAATTTGATCGTACCGTGAATCCATCGTCGTTTGCTCTGTTGGAGGGAAGAGGGAGATGTGGTGTACCGGTGGCCTTCGGGACGAAGGAGAACTCAGAGAAGCAGAATGCGAACGAAGAAGAACGTGAACGGAGAAGACAAGGCAGGAGCGTCGTTTCACAAACCCTAAGCGTTGTCAAAACTGAATACAAAACAATGAACCCTAAAAACAATTGTTGGCACTGTGGGCCTTGCCCGTTTCAATCCCACCTAAGCCCAAGACAATTCCTCATACACCCCCCCCCCCTGGTCTTCAGTTTTGGTTTGGATTTAATGCCCTTAAGGCCCATTTAGAGGCTTAAACCTTTTTTTCTTTTATAAAACAAGTATTTTATTAATAAATTAACACTAACTTTTCTCTTTTTATATACAACATCTTTAAACAAATATATTTTTTTCTCTAACTTAATATATTTTTACAATAATACTTTAATAATCAAAATACATTTTTATTGCACCATATAATAAATATTGAAAATACTTTTCATTTAATTTGTATATAATAAATAAAAATACATTTTTTTCTAATTTATTTCTTGATATTTATTTAAACATACTTTTTATAATAAATAAAGATACATTTTTATACATAATATGATTAAATTGAAAACATTTTCTTTTCATTAAAACTTTCTTTTTGTACATATTAAGAAAATACAAGATTATTAATTTAATTAAATAGACGTTTAATTTTTCTTTAGGTCAAAACAAATACTTAACAATACTTAATACACAGTTAATTTCACATTGTCGCACCTGTAAATAATTACATATACAAATACACATATGCACGTACACTTACACAATATACTTGCATTCTGATACATTATACATTTGCTTACGTTGACATTCGTTATATTTACATTTGATTGGTTCAATTTGGCTAACTTATTGGACACTATGTTCCTAAGTCTCATCCCCATTCATAAATTTGTACCCCCACTCCCGGATACTTATTTTGTAATAGCGTAGATTTTACATTTTTCGCAATTTACCGCTTTCAATTATACCATGATTAGACCTAGGGTTTGCATGTACATAAAATCAAACGCTAGATAACCTAATACAAGACAAATACATGAAATCAATACACAATCACACTTGCACCCTAGGGTAATCCCATATGTTGCCTTCCAAAATGGTCCATGCTTGCACGTCGAGTATCTTTGGCAAAACAAATTCAAAATGATCATAAGTCCCTCGATGACGCTTTCGAATGTTGCCTAAACGGAATGATCATAGTCCCTTCAAAGCAAATTGCCCAAGACACTTGGCACCATTTGCATTCATGGTCCATACGATGACCCGCGCCCGTCCCGAACAAACTTCCTAAACGCAAGATTGTCCACCAAATTCAATGGTGGAACAAAATTATTAAAAAGGGTTAAAACATAACAAAAACCTTTGAGTACAATAGGGTAGATAAAACTCTTAGTTACTTGAGATCCACTTGCAAAAACACTTGCCTTCTTTTCAAAAACCACATTCCACAAGCACTTTCAAAACAAACTCTCAAAACATTTTGAAACATCTTTTCGAAAAGATACACGCCTTTGTAAAATATTCGAGTAAAGAATTGTTACAAGGTTAGCCTAAGACAAGGCATCTTCTTCAAAAACATTTTCAAAACACACACACACACCATTTTCAAGCAATCGAAAATCAAGGCAAGTGATCTAAAAAAAAAACCAAGTAACTAAGAGCCCATGGATAACCATGGATGAAAAGGGTGCTAATACCTTCCCTTTTCATAATCTACCCCCCGGACCCACAAAATATCTCAAAAGGTTTTTGCTGTGCTTTTTTAACCTTTCCTTTAGGATAAAATAAAAAGTCGGTGGCGACTCTTGCTCAACCGAATAAGTGTGAATACAAAACGCAAAACTCACAGTCAGTTCTCCCACCGTATCACAGGATGACTACAGAAAAAAGGAATTTTACTACAACATTGGGAGATTAAGCGAAGCTGAATTCCGTGCCAAAAGGATTCATGGTCTAGGAGGAGTGATTTCCTCTAGAGACTCATGGAGTGCAGGTAACTTTTATATAGACGATCGACTATTTCATTATTTCATGGTCTATATTATGTTTCCACGGGCTGGAAACCACTGCACTGTGACTGACCTGGAAATGCAACTGATCTATGCAAGGAAGAAAGGTATAAGTGTTAATTAGGCAAGGCTCATAATGGTTCATATGCTGAGGGTTGATGCAAAATGGAAATTTCTACCATATGCTTACTTTGTTACATTAATTATGGAAGAATTTGGAGTTGATTTTGTCGGGTTTGAGAAAGTTAATATGGATCCAAATCAGCATAAGATTTCAATAAAAAATGTTGACTCAAGAATGGGTGTTCATTATAATTTGGAAACAAAAACTATAACTTACATTGGTGAAGATGTGGTCAGTGATGAAGGAAACGATCAAGAAGTTGAAGGTGGTGAAGTTGTACCTCCTCCACCTACTGCTCCCTCTGGTCCAAGCAATCAAGATCTTATGGATTTCATGTCTCAACAATTTGCTTCCATAAATACCAACATCAACAACCAATAGAATGCTATCAACGATTCTACAACAACCCGGATTAATTACTTCCGCACAGATGTGAATCAATAATTTTCTTACCTTTACTCTCATATTCACATTCCACCATATCACCCAAATAACCCAGCTGCAGCTCCACAACATTACACAGAACCTCCTCTACAACAACAATTTCCAAATGAAGGATCTTGGTTCTATAACAACCAGGACATGAATCAACCATAAAGTTCTGCCCAACTTTATTATGTCTACTGTTTTCTGTTATGTCATTGATTCAGTTATGCTACGTTTAGTTTGTTGTTAGATTTCTTTGTAATCGTTATGTTACTATGTCTATGATAATTTGTGATGCGTGATTAATTAAGTTTTTTTTAATATTGCTTTTATTATTGTCCATTTTTATTGCATCTTTCCCTTCTTTTTGATAATATCAAAGGGAGAGAAGGATGTGGCACTTTATGCTTGTATATTTCCTTGTCTTAAATTTTTTAATGTACTCTTCAACCAAGATGAAAAAATTCAAAGGATTCTAACCTTCTCATACAAAGGGGGAGTTATACATCTTAGGGGGAGAAGTTTCTTTCCGGAAATTACAACGCATCGAGCAAGATCGTTTGTCATCATCAAAAAGGGGGAGAATGTAAAATCAAGCTTCTCAAATGCACTTTTGTTTTGATGAAGACAAACCATGATTGACAAAGAAGGCAAAGATTATTGATCAAGCTAAAAGCATTTGTGGATAAAGTCTTTGATTCAAACACTTAGCAAAATTTCAAGGTATGATAATAATACTTACTGTGAACTAAAGACATAGATACTAAATGGTCAAAAGAAATATTTTATATTGTCAAAATCCCTACTCAAGTTTTTTCTAAGCTAAAAATCATTTTTCACTTGAGTACAATCAATTTGCATATTAGTGCAATCGATTGTATGCTTCAATTTTTCAAAATATTTGCTACTGTTTCTAAGTGCAATCAATTTGCATGTTTGTGCAATCGATTGCACTCAATAAATTTTTGCTACTGACTTCAAGTGCAATCGATTTCCACTCTTGTGAAATCGATTGCACACTCAAAATATTTGAATTTCTAGTTGTTGAAATCCCGTGCAAGCGATTTACACAAAGGGTGCAATCAATTGCATGCTGCACGATTTTGTAAAATAGCAGCTTTACACATGCCTGTTCATAACCCCATTTCATGGAAACCTTTCCCTCAATCTTGGCAATTGTTCATGATTCATTTATAGAACTTTATGCTATTTCAAAAGGGTGTTATGAACATATAAATACTCATTTTCAAAATCATTTCAACACCACTTCCAAATATATTTTCTGAATTTTCAAAAATCAAACTCAAGCTGTTATACATTTTCATACACAAGTTTTCTGCACACTCTCACATATTGTTAACCAGAAAACTTTGAGCATTATATATCTTGAGTCATTGTATACTATTATTATTGGAAGATAAGATCAATTCATTGATTAAATCACTCAAAGTGATCATTTCTACTCAAACTCACTCAAATCAAATATTGCTATATACTTGCTTATTTTTCAAGATTGTTGGAAATACGTTTAAGTGGTTTTATAAATATTGTTTTTCCAGGATTGTTGGATACAAGTAAAGTCACTTTGAGAAGAATGTTCTCATTGTTTACATAGTGAAAATCCAAGAGGATTGTTCTTGGTTTTGGGTAATTCTTGTTTAAGTTTGCCACAATAAGGAATTCTCTTTCATGTTGAAAGGGGACTGGAGTATTCTCGGACTGTGAGGGGAACCAGGATATATCGCTTGTGTCTCTTTATTTTTTTGCACTTTAATCTTTCATAAACTCGTCATAAACCAGAAAAATAATATCCATCATCACTAAAACCAAAAATATTTAAAGGACCTAATTCACCCCCCTCTTAGGTGCACTTCGTACTTATATGTTACATTTATTATGCATGATTTTCTTTATTCATTTAATTCACTCTTATTGTTTATTTTTCACCGACTTGACTTGATTTTGACCCATTGGCTCGAGTTCCTTGACATTTATTCGATACTTTGGTATTCATGTGATTATAATGCTTGCTTCCTCAAAATTCAAGGGAAAGGGATTGTGTATGTTGACTTCTTGTCAAGTACTTGTCTCTTGTATGTTTGTTGTTTCTTTTGATCATATTTTCTTTGTTTTCATATTTGGTCCTTAAACCCTAATTTTCAAACTTGAACAACTTTTATAAAAACTTGAATTAGGTCTTGCATTTTCAAAATTCTTTTCATTAGTAAATGCTAAGCAACCTAAATGTATCAAAACTCTTTCAAAAAGACTAAAAAACACAAACTTCATTTAAACCTTTTTATGCCCTTGTGCACTTTTCCCTTTAAAATTTTTTCTCAAAGTTTTGACCGGAGTCATTTAGATAGTCGAGATGTTATTCTCCTATCCTCATAAGTTATGATCGAAAAGATGTCGATTTTTCCACTTGAGTTCTAGAGGCACTTGTTGATCTTATCCAAGTGTGAGTCCTCCCTCATGTTGATGCATTGTCCCTCTTTCTCATACTTTATGGGCGATTAGTCGAGTTTTTTCCTAAAAATGACAACTTGTCTTTTCATTTAAAATAAATCAACGCACCAGTTTTATTATTTTTTAGAAGAAATGAATGGTTTTGATTTTACTATTGCACATTTGTGGTAAGTAGGCGCAAAACTCATTGAAGTTTTTCCGAATCAAAATGATAAAAAAAAAATTTCTTTCCTCATCTATCAAGTCATATTTCAAACAAACCATTTTAGCAAAAATACATATATTACAAGAGGTTCCTATAGAGTACTATAGATGCATAGGGTGATAATACCTTCCCTTTGAATAACCAACCCCCATACCCTTATCTCTTGCTTTTGTGAGTTAAGTTAATTAATAGCTTAATCTCCAATTTTTCACTGCTATAGAAGTGGCGACTCTCTTGGGGAATAATTTCTCAAGAGGGTTAAGCCTAACTTGTTTATTTGTGTTTGTGCTATTATTTTTTATTTGCATGATGTCTGGGTTTTTCAAGTTTTCAGGCTGGTTGGTGATCTTTGCAAGGACAAGTCCTATACCCGGACATAAGTTTTACCTTAAGATTAGGATGGTGGGATTAGTCATGATTGGCTTTGAATGAGTAGTCCTGAAAAAGCTGACTTGAGATGCTCCGCTCAATGGAGGCCATTTTAGGGTATTGATGTTGACCGAGTAATCAAGAAGACATTGTTATTTTTGACCTGGGAGTCAGAGAAGCTGAGGACCTTAGAACCCCATTTTCCCCTCTTAGCCTTTTTAGAATTTAGTGTTGTGGCTATGAAGGAGTATTCTTGAATTAGTTGACACACGATACTACACAAACGAGTTTCTCTTGAGAATATTATTGGTTCTCGGGTAGTCGGTGTTGTACCCCAAAATTTGCCAAGTCAAAGCTTCAAAATCTCTCCAAGGGTTGCACAGTTCAAAGGCCTCCTAACAGTCAAAAACTAGGGTTTTGATTCTGACCAAGAAATTGAAGTTTTCAAGGGTCCAATCAAGTCCCACATGCCTATAAACATGGTCAAGCATCCTCACACCAAGTTTCAAGACTTACAGCACCAAATTGCACAGTCAAAAACCCTAATTGCACTACAGTCAACTGTAGGGGCAAAATGGTCATTTGACAGTCAAAAGTTCAAATTTTTTATCAACATCTCATTTTGAAGCCACAAACATCATTTTATAAATTCTTGATCATGATTCTCAAAGTATGGCTCAAAAGGTCTCAAGATGCAAAAGTTTCCATATTTGGACAGTTGAAAAAGTCAACTGTAACTTGACCAAGGCATAACTTCCACATGGTTTATCATAAAAATTCCATCCAAAGCTCATTTTGAATAGAAAGACATTTCCTACAACTCCTCTTCACACTTCAAGTCCAAGAAATGCTCTCACAAAAAGTTATCAATTTCAACATTATAGGTCATTTTCAAAAGTCAACAAAAAGGGACTTTAAGTCAAAGACCATAACTTGAGATTGGTAAATCAAAATGACATGGGACCAAAGGCATTGGTTAGAGGACTTCAAGACATTTCCAAAATGTCCAAGAACATGATCAAAGCTTAAACATTGAGCAAGATATGCCTTGTGGAAGTTGGGAAATGTTTGGGTATTTTGAAAAGTCAACTTTGCTTCAAATGCCTTAAAATTGCTAATGGGCCACATTTTCTTCCAAGATTGATCATCCAAAGCATGTGCACGACCATTTGGCCCAAAGGGAAGTTATTCATCATTTTTATTTATTTATTTGAATTTTTAATTGCTAATAATTCATTTAATTAAAATAAATATGTGGAAAATACCAAAGCAAACTTTTTAAATCTTTTTATGCATGGAATAACCTCAAGATTTCGTGCATGATCAGATAGGGAAAGAATCAAGTTGATTGGACATGATTGGTATCAAATATGCATGGAAAAGATTGAAAAATATATGCCATGAAAATCAAATATTCTCTACATCAATGCTTTGATCCTTTGGCTCAGAATTGAACCCTAATACACTCCATACATAAGCCACAAGCTATACCTAAAGACCAGGACCCAAAAGCTGCGCCCAAAAGACATAAACAAGTTTGCATTTTTTGGCTAAAATTTCAAAACTGAAATCATGATTCTAAGGCTTTTCAAGATCAAATAATCATTCCATTGCCTTCCTGAGACTTCAAGGAATGTTTTCAGATCAAAACCATCCATTCTAACGCAAAGAAACGGTAGAACGATCGTGTCCTGTACAGGATTTTTTCCATATGCTTGCATCATGATTCATGCATTTTTTTGTAGTTTTTAATATTTAATTTGTGTTCATTGGATCATTCTAAAGCTAACCACAGGTTTTAATTGAGTTTTTAAGCATCGTATGCGATTTCGCCATTGAAGCATGCTAGGGTTCCTCAAGCTTCAAATTGGGCATTTTTGCATACTGTAAAATTAGAACATTCCAATGCCATGACCAGAATCAGGAAGCTTGGACGAATATAACTACCCTATCGCGCCTAATTTATGTAGCAAGATGAGCTATTCGCTATTTTTGAAAAGGGTGTATTTTGGGAGGGTTCAAAACCCCCGCTAATTCTTTTTATGTTTCAGGAAAAATGCAAACAAGGAAGAAGAAGACTAGGTGGCGAGCGATGGTTGGATGATTTGAATTCAACGCGCATTTTTTTATTTTCTATGTCACTAACCAAGTTTCCTCTTATATTATTTATTTGCCATTATATATTCAAAGCGCGTTCATAGCTCCATTGGCAAGGCGTTGGGTTGGTAATCTCTGGGACCTGGGTTCAAACCCCAGGTCCCCCTTCTTATTTCCATATTTTTCATCTAAACGCGTTTCTATGTAGCTCATTCCCTGAAGACCACCATGCAGCAACAATTCAAGCGTGCCCCATGGCCACCAAGATCAAACCAAAGGCCAGGATTCAGAGCCTATGATGTGCCTCAGTCAATGCACCCACATGCTTCATGAAAAGTCAAACAAAGGCCTTAAACGTTGGGCCTGATTACTAGCCAAAAAACCTCCAGTTTGGGGACAGAACCCCCCATGGTTTTCTTTTTTATTCTTTTTCATATTTTTCTATTTTATTTGTTTTGTTTAATTTTTATTTAAAACTTTGAATTACTATTTTCATAAAATATAAAAATAATATAAAAAATCAGAAAAGACAAAAATAAAAATATATTTCATTTAACTAATATTTTTTGTAAATAAGATCTTATTAATTAATTAGTTTTAATTTTAGGTCAAATTTTAACATTTTTCTTAATAAATTTAAAATTTGTAGAATTAGGGTTTTAATCAATTTTTATCTTTTTTTTCTTTTCTTTCACCATAACTAATTATTAATTATTATATTTTTGTAAATAAAATTGTATTAATTAATTAAGTTTAATTTTAGGTTAAATTTTAATGCTTTTCTTAATAAATTAAAAATAGCTAGAATTAGGTTTAAATTTCATTTAATTCTCTCATAAAAAATCATAAATACCAAAAACTCTAAATCTTTTCTTTTTTTGTTTTTAATTTAATTAATTTGTTAATATAATTTAGTTTCATTAAAAAGGGTCCAACGCCCTCGCATTCGCTAATAATTCCAATTCGCGCATTTATTTCCTTTGTTATAATTTTTATGTAATTCTCCCGAAGCCGTGTAAATTAAGCATTTATATTTCTCGCATCTTTATTTTATGTTAAATCGGGTCCTGGATTTATTTTGGCGATGTGGACCCGCGCCTTTGTAATAGTTTAGGAACTTTATATTTCTCGCAACTTTTTAACTGCTAATAATTGCATGCAAGAATGAATGTTAAAATAAAAACAAAAGCGTAGATCACCCCTGACATGAACAAGACAAAATATCTGAAAACGACACACAAATCACACACCACCCCTAGGGTACGCCTCACTGTTGCCTTGCCCCTCGAAAGGTGATCGTCGAGTAGAGGATGTCTTAGTAAGTCCTCATGATCCGGGAACCTGGCATGAGGGTAGCTTCTAAGGTGTCTTCCTATTGCTCTGGTGATCACCATGTCCCGAACCTCGAATTGACCCGAACACCTCCAATGGTGGTGCTACCTACCTCTCAATGGTGGAATGGCATTACTTTAAAGGACATTTACACAGACGAATTCCTTAGGGTAGGTAGACGACTCTAGATACTTGCTCTAAATTCAAAACAAATTCAAAAATACTTTTCACACCGACACCTTTTCAAAAGCTTTCGAAAGCAATTTTTCAAACACTCTTGAGGATCGATACAAGAGTCGAATTGGAATTTTCAAAGAAACTTTTTAAAACCCACAGTTGAAAAGCAAACAAACCATTTTTGAAAACACAAATGAGCAAGTATCTAAGAGCCCATGGATAACCATGGATAGAAAGGGTGCTAACACCTTCCCTTTCTATAATCTACCTCCCGAACCGAGAGCAATCTCTTTAAGGAATTTTTCTGTGCTTTTGTCCTTTCCATTTGGAGAAAATAAAAGACGGTGGCGACTCTTGCTTCTACGACATTTCGCAAACCAGCATTAAACAGTCAGTTCCAGATCCACCGATCACAGAACTGGCGAATCTGCTGGGGAATCTTATAAAGTGAGGTGTACCTTAGGACTAAGATCACTTGTGTTTTCAATTGTTGTGCTTGTTTGCTTTATATTGTGGGCTGCATCGGAGTTACATAGATCCTAACCCGGATCTGGGGATACCTTGTTAGGTAGCATAAGCTGTGAGGGACCTGTCCGGTGTAGACCGACATGGGTGAAGCAGTGGCTACGTTGGTGTGGAACCTTGGTTTGTATTGATATCCCTTGTGTCGCAACAAGGAGAATATGGGTCTTCTGAGGAGTCATTAAGCACCAACCGACCTTAGAACCTTAAATGACCCAACTTGGCCAATAGAACAGTAGCAGTATGCTACGCCCATTGAGGCTAAACTCTCGTGATGGTTCTGGCCGCAAGAAAAGATTGCGATGCTGGAGTTATGACCGATTGAGGGTAGTCAGTGATATTGGGATCCTCTAGAACCCGGTTACTTCTGATAGGACAGGTCTTAACCAACAAACTGAAAGAGGGTAATACCTAGACCCCATGCTGGCCTAAACTCTAAGGGCTCTTTGTGTGACTTGTGTGCCTTCGAACTTGACTATGTGCACGCTTGTTATCTGACACTTGAGTTTCTTGCAGGTTTTGTTTATAGTCCTTAATCTGGACTCATAACAGGGTTTACCTATATCACTCCATGCATAGCATAACATCATACCATTGCATGCATCCTGCGTAAGGACTAACCCATTTCAAGGATCTCAAGGGTCTGTGATGCAGGTCATGATGAACCAACGGTCTAGCAAGGGGCAAAGGGGATTTATTTTCCTCTAGACTAAAGTCAGGGGCTATGACCCACTGGATATGGTGAGCCTTTGACCCTTTGAAGAAGGACTCTCAACAACATGAAGTTCCTTCAATCAAGCTACCGGACCCAAATTCTAACAAATTTTCTTGTTTGTCCTGCGAGGTCCTTAAAAACATTACATGCATGTCATACACATCATTGCATAACAGGTATCCTTGTTGCAGGTCACTTACCCACCTGCGCTGTTTATTTCAGCAATGGCTTCCCAACAAGATAACCAGGACCTTCTGGCTCAAGAGACTCGGTTCGGGGAAATCCTCCTGAATCTATCCAAGGGGCAGAAGGAGCTAAGGACACTTCTCATGGAGAATTTGGTCAGGAACAGCGCTGAGGACGAACGAATGAAACATCTGCAAGCTGAAGTGGATGCATTGAAAACCCAGATGCTGGGGCAGGTGACTATCATTCAAGGCTTAGCTCAAAGACAGGAAGAGCTCGGAGTTCTCATCAACCAACTGCTTCAGGGTAACCAACTGGGGCAAACGTCTAAGGGTAAAGTGTCACCAATTCAGCATCAACTTCACCAGCGTCAGCCAGACAAGCCTAGGAGGCAATTCACCCAGCTCAACATGTCGCTGTTTCAAGCTTTACAACGCCTGTTGAGGTTGAACCTGATCACATTAAGGGCTCATCCCCGGAACCCCAACACAGCATCTCCTATCTATGATCCCAATAAAAGGTGTGCCTACCACTCTGCCAGTCCAGGACATGATACAAATGAGTGTTGGGCTCTGAAGAACAAGATCCAGGACCTAATTGATGAAGGAGCATTGGAGTTCACGCAAGATGGTCAGGCTGAGTTTTTCTACCATCCCTCCAAAGCTCACCATTTGAAGTGACAAGCCCTGAGACTAGAAAACTTTTGTTCATTCGAATGTTCAAGTCGTAATTTTCTTTTGTTCAAACATTTACTCATGTTAAACGTTGTTATTTCCTTAATGCATCGCATATGTCTGTTTTGAAGCAATATATTCGTATTCACTATATGCAAATTATTTTCATATTTTTCTGATGTCAACTCTCCATTAATAATTTTAAGCCTCTTGAGGGAGGATGACGAAAACGATACCACAATCTACAGTATGCTTTTGAACAGACCCCGCTGATGAGGTACAGGCATTGTTTCAAATCCTAAACACTGGAGTCATAAGGAAGATAATCCCTCGTCAACCCCTTTGAGCCAAGGAAGTCGGAGTTTTTTTTTCTTTAAAAAAATTAAAACCCTTAATCATAACCTGGGGCAGGGTAGTTCTCTCAGCTGATCTAGGTGCACAACGAATGACACCAAAGAAGTCCTTCCGAGATAAAAGACAGTGATGGTTCCGAATAATCGTCAAGACAGGCAGTCGTTACCTTTCGAAATAAAAGCCCAATAAGTCAAAACCTACGAAGGAGACTTACAAAACTGGGGCATCCCGCTGACTGTAATCACAAAAGAACAGCTCAGGCAAAAAAAATAGGGATAACAAAAATCAAAAAAAGAAAAGAGGTCACATAAACTCTCAATAATAAAAGGGAATGACTGCCCATTCAAAATAAGTTATCAACATCCGAACCATCGCGAGAATATCAGGACAAAAACTCAAATAAGGTCTAACGCACGATCAGCTGAGTTTAGGATTGAAGAACATCACGAAGAGCGGGTGGGTACAAATAAAATTTGAGCCTTTATCCTTTGTTTCTTAAACCGTGAACCAGGCCACGTTATAACCCTTAAAAAGTCCTAGCTGAAGCATGGGTTAGTTCGAAAGCATATTGTTACGAAAGGTATCCTGACTCCTTAAGGTCTACGGTAAATACGGAGTTGACATCACGTTTTACAAACATTCACTTGTTTTATGAAAAAGAATGCATTTTCAAAATCTTCAAGACAGACATAAGCTTTGCATTTTTGATATAACATTGTTTGCATATAACTATTTGTTTGAACAGCAGGGAAATTCGCACGATGAATACCTAGTGAACAAAGGCATTTCCAATCAAGGGGCAGACGTGATTATTGTCCATCATCTGGGGCAATTCAGTCAAGATTCGGAGAATCTCTCAAAATGCCAAGATAACCAGGGGCAAATCTCCGCCTGAGTCACTTGGGGCATTCCAACAACGAATCTTGCCTGATCAAACACCTTCTGGTGGCATGACAAAACACTTCTAACAGGGGCAACTCCCTACATTCTGAAAGTACGGACATAGTCGGAAAAAAATATGCATAATCAAAGACCCGCTAGGTTGACGTACCTAGGCAAAAATAAGGGCTTCCCGGCGAACCAAAAGGGTTCGGGCAAAAATAAGGGATGAAAATGAAAAAATTGTTACACCCGGCAAGTCGAAAACCTGAAAAGGCGGCTTGGGTAAAAATGGGTATCCCGGTGGACTGAAAACCCGAAAGGGCGGTCCAGGAAAAAATTAGGGATCAAAGCGTACGACTATGTCCTGGCATCTCGTCACCGGTCTACCAGAAGATTTGTCAATTACCCCCACAGGTGCCTTCTCCCTCAGAAACAGGGGCAATGATGAGTTGTCCAAACAATCTAATTGTTCTATCCACAAGGTACAAAGTATGATCAGCTGAAGAACATAACCAGTATATCTTAATTCCCCAGAGAGTGAGCCAACAAGTCAATGCACTCTCCTCAAACAAATTTACAGTCAACCTTAAGGAAGTTGGGTATCCTCCAGCAGATCTCAACATTCCCCAGCAATATACATGCAGTCTTAACAAGCATCCCCGGCAGTCTTGGCCTAAAGATTGTTCCCCGGCGGTATATCAAACATTCAATGGAATCAATTCCCCGATACAGTTCAAAAATTCCCCCAGGAGAGTCCAATCAAGATTTCCCCAGGAAAGTTTGAACCCATCTCCCCAGCAGTAAGCTTATCCCCAGTAGATTCTGGAAGCTTATCCTCGCAGAGCACGAACGCGTATCCCAGCTTTATTCAAAGAGTTATTTCCCTACCAGGATATAACTGGGTTATCCTCAGCCAAAAGCCACGGAAAGACCGTCCTCGGCAAAGTCTTCTTATCCTCAGCGAAGTCTATTAACATTTCCAACACAACAATGGTATCCCCAGCGAAGTTACCATCAACATTCCAACAAAAGTAACTCTCTCCCCATAGAGTATTGCTTCCCAGCAAGATCGCTAGAGTACTTTCCTCCCTGCAGAGTAATCCATTCGCCAAGCTTATTCCCCAACGGAGTTATCTTCTCCTGCTGGTATTCTTGCAACTATCATCCCCAGCGGAAGCAAAATCTATTCTTCAACATCAGCCCAGGAGTGATTTCCCGGCACCCGTCAAGGATTTATTTTCCTAAGACGAAAAGATACATTCATAAACATCATATTTTCATACATTATAGCATGCATCTACGCATCATATCTCACAAATCTCATTTATATTGAGAACATCATTGCTTGATCCATATCATGTATTGCATATGACTGACCTTTACCTTTCAGGAAAGATTCAGTTAAGTTCTCAACTATATTTCAAGACCTAGACCGGTTCAGTTAAATCGACCCTAAGATTTTACTGTTTCTTATCCAGTCAAAGGCTTTCTCTGGTTCAGTCAGATCGACCCTAAGATCTCCCTGTTTCTTATCCAATTGAAGATTTCAAGACCTAGACCGGTTCAGTTAAATCGACCCTAAGATTTTTCTGTTTCTTATCCAGTCAAAGGCCTTCTCTGGTTCAGTCAGATCGACCCTAAGATCTCCCTGTTTCTTATCCAGTTGAAGATTTTAAGACCTAGACCGGTTCAGTTAAATCGACCCTAAGATTTTTCTGTTTCTTATCCAGTCAAAGGCCTTCTCTGGTTCAGTCAGATCGACCCTAAGATCTCCCTATTTCTTATCCAGTTGAAGATTTCAAGACCTAGACCGGTTCAGTTAAATCGACCCTAAGATTTTTCTGTTTCTTATCCAGTCAAAGGCCTTCTCTAGTCCAGCTAAATCGACCCCTAAAAGATTTTTCTGATGAAGACTCAGTAGAAGATATCCAAGATTCTCTCAATGATACTGTTGAGGTTGAAGTCGCCTATGGTTCTCTCCCCGTTACTGCGGAGGTAGTAATCGTCCCCAGATTCTCTCAGCGTTACTGTTGAGATTGAAGTCGTCCAAGATTCTCTCAATGATACTGTTGAGGTTGAAGTCGCCTATGGTTCTCTCCCCGTTACTGCGGAGGTAGTAATCATCCCCAGATTCTCTCAGCGTTACTGTTGAGGTGGAAGTCGCCCAAGATTCTCTCAGCGTTACTGTTGAGGTTGAAGTCGCCCAAGATTCTCTCAGCGTTCCTGTTGAGGTAGTAGTCATCCAAGGTTCTCTCACCGTTCCTGTTGAGGTAGTAACTATCCCTGGCTCATTCATCACCTTTTGAAGATCCAGATCTAGCTCCTGTAACCAGTCAGGACACATCTATACAAAGAATCTGAAGACCAGCTCCGGTAACGGGTCAGGTAATCCTTTTCTTTTGCAGGTACGCAAGTTCTCGCTAAGGAATCTCTTACGCGATTAACACCCAAATGGAATCTATAAGCCCATCCACCTTCTATCATCTCTTAGCATGGCATCTATAAGCCCATCATCCTATTCATCAATCTCCAAATGGCATCTGTAAGCCCATTCCCCACATCACACTACTATGTGAGCGCAAATTTCTGGGCACTCTAGTGTTCAATCATCTTCCACCTTCGGATTACGAAAGGCACGTCAGCCAATCTGCATCCTCAGGTCTAAGAAGATTGAACAGGGGCAGCTGTTGTACCCCAAAATTTTCCCTCCCATATTCTTCAAAATTTGCCAAGTCAAAGCTTTAAAATCTCTCCAAGGGTTGCACAGTTCAAAGGCCTCCTAACAGTCAAAAACTAGGGTTTTGATTTTGACAAAGAAATTAAAGTTTTCAAGGGTCCAATCAAGTCCCACATGCCTATAAACATGGTCAAGCATCCTCACACCAAGTTTCAAGACTTACAGCGCCAAATTGCACAGTCAAAAACCCTAATTGCACTACAGTCAACTGTAGGGGCAAAATGGTCATTTGACAGTCAAAAGTTCAAATTTTTGATCAACATCTCATTTTGAAGCCACAAACATCATTTGATCAATTCTTGATCATGATTCTCAAAGTATGGCTCAAAAGGTCTCAAGATGCAAAAGTTTCCATATTTGGACAGTTGAAAAAGTCAACTGTAACTTGACCAAGGCATAACTTCCACATGGTTTATCAGAAAAATTCCATCCAAAGCTCATTTTGAAGAGAAATACATTTCCTACAACTCCTCTTCACACTTCAAGTCCAAGAAATGCTCTCACAAAAAGTTATCAATTTCAACATTATAGGTCATTTTCAAAAGTCAACAAAAAGGGACTTTAAGTCAAAGACCATAACTTGAGATTGGTAAATCAAAATGACATGGGACCAAAGGCATTGGTTAGAGGACTTCAAGACCTTTCCAAAATGTCCAAGAACAGGATCAAATCTTAAAAATTGAGCAAGATATGCCTTGTGGAAGTTGGGAAATTTTTGGGTATTTTGAAAAGTCAACTTTGCTTCAAATGCCTTAAAATTACTAATGGGCCACATTTTCTTCCAAGATTGATCATCCAAAGCATGTGCACGACCATTTGGCCCAAAGGGAAGTTATTCATCATTTTTATTTATTTATTTGAATTTTTAATTGCTAATAATTCATTTAATTAAAATAAATATGTGGAAAATACCAAAGCAAACTTTTTAAATCTTTTTATGCATGGAATAACCTCAAGATTTCGTGCATGATCAGATAGGGAAAGAATCAAGTTGATTGGACATGATTGGTATCAAATATGCATGGAAAAGATTGAAAAATATATGCCATGAAAATCAAATATTCTCTACATCAATGCTTTGATCCTTTGGCTCAGAATTGAACCCTAATACACTCCATACATAAGCCACAAGCTAGACCTAAAGACCAGGACCCAAAAGCTGCGCCCAAAAGCCATAAACAAGTTTGCATTTTTTGGCTAAAATTTCAAAACTGAAATCACGATTCTAAGGCTTTTCAAGATCAAATAATCATTCCATTGCCTTCCTGAGACTTCAAGGAAGGTTTTCAGATCAAAACCATCCATTCTAACGCAAAGAAACGGTAGAACGATCGTGTCCTGTACAGGATTTTTTCCATATGCTTGCATCATGATTCATGCGTTTTTTTGTAGTTTTTAATATTTGATTTGTGTTCATTGGATCATTCTAAAGCTAACCACAGGTTTTAATTGAGTTTTTAAGCATCATACGCGATTTCGCCATTGAAGTATGTTAGGGTTCCTCAAGCTTCAAATTGGGCATTTTTGCATACTGTAAAATTAGAACATTCCAATGCCATAACAAGAATCAGGAAGCTTGGACGAATATAACTACCCTATCGTGCCTAATTTATGTAGCAAGATGAGCTATTCGCTATTTTTGAAAAGGGTGTATTTTGGGGGGGTTCAAAACCCCCGCTAATTCTTTTTATGTTTCAGGAAAAATGCAAACAAGGAAGAAGAAGACTAGGTGGCGAGCGATGGTTGGATGATTTGAATTCAACGCGCGTTTTTTTATTTTCTATGTCACTAACCAAGTTTCCTCTTATATTATTTATTTGCCATTATATATTCAAAGCGCGTTCATAGCTCCATTGGCAAGGCGTTGGGTTGGTAATCTCTGGGACCTGGGTTCGAACCCCAGGTCCCCCTTCTTATTTCCATATTTTTCATCTAAACGCGTTTCTATGTAGCTCATTCCCTGAAGACCACCATGCAGCAACAATTCAAGCGTGCCCCATGGCCACCAAGATCAAACCAAAGGCCAGGATTCAGAGCCTATGATGTGCCTCAGTCAATGCACCCACATGCTTCATGAAAAGTCAAACAAAGGCCTTAAACATTGGGCCTGATTACTAGCCAAAAAACCTCCAGTTTGGGGACAGAACCCCCCATGGTTTGCTTTTTTATTCTTTTTCATATTTTTCTATTTTATTTGTTTTGTTTAATTTTTATTTAAAACTTTGAATTACTATTTTCATAAAATATAAAAATAATATAAAAAATCAGAAAAGACAAAAATAAAAATATATTTCATTTAACTAATATTTTTTGTAAATAAGATCTTATTAATTAATTAGTTTTAATTTTAGGTCAAATTTTAACATTTTTCTTAATAAATTTAAAATTTGTAGAATTAGGGTTTTAATCAATTTTTATCTTTTTTTTCTTTTCTTTCACCATAACTAATTATTAATTATTATATTTTTGTAAATAAAATTGTATTAATTAATTAAGTTTAATT
This sequence comes from Vicia faba, assembly GCA_948472305.1. Lineage (NCBI taxonomy): Eukaryota > Viridiplantae > Streptophyta > Magnoliopsida > Fabales > Fabaceae > Vicia > Vicia faba. The sequence continues at coordinate 719,716,604 of OX451741.1, read as the reverse complement.
TTAGGTTAAATTTTAATGTTTTTCTTAATAAATTAAAAATAGCTAGAATTAGGTTTAAATTTCATTTAATTCTCTCATAAAAAATCATAAATACCAAAAACTCTAAATCTTTTCTTTTTTTGTTTTTAATTTAATTAATTTGTTAATATAATTTAGTTTCATTAAAAAGGGTCCAACGCCCTCGCATTCGCTAATAATTCCAATTCGCGCATTTATTTCCTTTGTTATAATTTTTATGTAATTCTCCCGAAGCCGTGTAAATTAAGCATTTATATTTCTCGCATCTTTATTTTATGTTAAATCGGGTCCTGGATTTATTTTGGCGATGTGGACCCGCGCCTTTGTAATAGTTTAGGAACTTTATATTTCTCGCAACTTTTTAACTGCTAATAATTGCATGCAAGAATGAATGTTAAAATAAAAACAAAAGCGTAGATCACCCCTGACATGAACAAGACAAAATATCTGAAAACGACACACAAATCACACACCACCCCTAGGGTACGCCTCACTGTTGCCTTGCCCCTCGAAAGGTGATCGTCGAGTAGAGGATGTCTTAGTAAGTCCTCATGATCCGGGAACCTGGCATGAGGGTAGCTTCTAAGGTGTCTTCCTATTGCTCTGGTGATCACCATGTCCCGAACCTCGAATTGACCCGAACACCTCCAATGGTGGTGCTACCTACCTCTCAATGGTGGAATGGCATTACTTTAAAGGACATTTACACAGACGAATTCCTTAGGGTAGGTAGACGACTCTAGATACTTGCTCTAAATTCAAAACAAATTCAAAAATACTTTTCACACCGACACCTTTTCAAAAGCTTTCGAAAGCAATTTTTCAAACACTCTTGAGGACCGATACAAGAGTCGAACTGGAATTTTCAAAGAAACTTTTTAAAACCCACAGTTGAAAAGCAAACAAACCATTTTTGAAAACACAAATGAGCAAGTATCTAAGAGCCCATGGATAACTATGGATAGAAAGGGTGCTAACACCTTCCCTTTCTATAATCTACCTCCCGAACCGAGAGCAATCTCTTTAAGGAATTTTTCTGTGCTTTTGTCCTTTCCATTTGGAGAAAATAAAAGACGGTGGCGACTCTTGCTTCCGCGACATTTCGCGAACCAGCGTTAAACAGTCAGTTCCAGATCCACCGATCACAGTCGGTATACCGATAATATCTGAAAAAGGATCGACGACTCTGTGAACTTTTTAGAACCTTGTTTTACAACTGATTAAACCCTTAGTACATACATTGTGGGTTAGTTCTTAACCTTGACTCCATGCTTGTGACTCTGAACTTTTGATCCTTTTACAGTGTTCCACATTGCATATCATTTGCATCTTTTTCATAATTCATGCATACATCCAAGTTGCCCAGGATCTCATTTCCAACTATCTCTTTCTTTCAGTAATTTGTCAACGTCAAACTGTTTCCTCAACACAAGTACGACACAAGAGCCAATGTCAAACGAAGAATGGTAGACCAAGTACAACATGATACAGATGTTTGAATGAAAATTGATGATTTGAAATCAGGCATGACCAATCTCACTAAGATGATGCAAGTTCTGATTGCTAGAGGAGAACCACCTCAGAGGATTGTCATCTCTGAGATTGCAGTTGTTGCTATTAATCCTCTACTAGTGCAACAACCAGCTTCTACATGGCTAGAATTTGGGTTACCTCTGAATTACTCTCCACCTATTCAACTGCTTCAATGGTGGGCCAAACTTCCAGACCAGTGTTTCAGGCTCAAGTCTTCACTAAACCTCAGCCAATCATTCATACTACTTCTCATTAACCAGTTGTGTATCATGTTGCACAAGCTGATTATAAGAACCCTCATTTTGAATACTATTGTATCCAAAAAATTTCCCTCCCATTTTTCTTCAAGATATTCTCATGAGGTCCTCATTTGCTCAAGATGACTTAAGAATTGATAAGACAAATTCTCCTCCTAAGCAAGGGGTCCACAACTAGCGTTTCTCTTTTCAAAAAGAATTTTGGGTTTATAAGATTTTAAATGGAATTCATGGTTTATTATATGTCTTAAGGAATGCACATATCAGGTTTTAAGCCATGAATCACAAGTTTGCTCACTCAAGGGCTCAAATGACTGAAAATAACCTGTATTTGGTAAAAAAAAGTCAACTATGGTCAACATACAGTCAAACGTCAAGATTTTTGGTCAACATCAAGGTTTTGAAGTAATATTAATCATTTTATCAAGGGTTGATCATGATTCATCAATAAAAGCCCTCAAATCATCAAAAGTCAAAAGTTGCTAAACTAGGGGTTCCTTAGGAGAAGTCAACTGAACTTTGACCAAGCATAACTTCCACATGCTTCATCATATTTTATCCAACCAAATAACATTTTGAATGAAACTAAATTCTCTACAACTTTGTCTCTCTAAGCTCAAGTAGAAAAATGCTTCATTTGAGAGATATGAGCCAATACATTATAGGTCATTTCAAAAGCCAACAAAAAGACACTTTTTGTCAAGGAAACTTACATCAAGATAAAGTCTTCAAATTCAAAAATAAACATAGAGATTGTAGAGGATATCTTGAGCTTTCTAAAAAGTCAAAGATCACCTTCAAAAGATGAAAATTGAGAGAATTATGATTGGGGCAAGTTGAGAAATTTTTGAGAAATGCATGAAACCTCAATTGAGCAATTTTGAATTTTGGACTAGTGGACCTATCTTCTAAGGTCTAAACACGTTCATGACCTTATAGAGGACTCCTAAACTCATTCATAACTTACCATGATTTTTTTTATTTATATTTATTTTGATTTTTATTCAATTAAATACAAAATAAATTAAATAAAATAACAAATGATGTACCAAGGTATGTGGGCTTGATTTTGGATAAGATTTGAGGCCCAAGAACACATATACAACTTGCCAAAACCGTGTTTCCTTAAAATGGTAAGAGTTTCACTTGTTTTGGAAGTTTTTAAATTGCTTTTGGCAAAAATCTTCAAATTTGGAAGCTTGAAAACATGTTTTATCATGTTTGATTCACTCTTAACTCATGATTTCCATTCATTTTTGTTGACTTAATATGGTGCTTATAAATAGAGGAAATCAAACCAAGAGGAGGACCACGAAATTCTACCTCAAAAGCTAGTTCAAAAAATCACCAAAAAGTAAAGAATTAGGTCATATTTGAATTCCTTTTTTCAGCGGTTTTCAGTCCAAACCAAGGACTGAGCCATCATCCTGACATTCCAAAGAACACGCCCAGATCAAGAACTAAGCAGTTTCATGCCCAAGATCATCATACTCACACTCACCGCTTGGGTAGGGTTTTGAAAATTCAAATCTATTAATGTATGCATGCTTAACTGTTTTTGTGTGTCCAAACATATCCTACAGGATGATTAGAATAGGTTTGAGCCAAAATATGCAAGGTTGAGCGCATGAAACGTGACTTGCCATTGCTAGGGCATAGTCATGGCGAAGCTCTGAATTGCTACTCACAAGCACTTTTAGACTAAATGGAGGGCGTCATTCGATTCCTACCCATACAATTTCTTTTAACACAATTTTCTAACCTTTTTCCTTTCTTATATTTCCATTAGTTTATTTATTTATTTTTTACAATTAAAATAAAAAGACAAAAAAATAAATCAGAAAAAAAAACTTATAAAATAAAAAAAAATTAGGTTTAGTCTTTTGATCAATTAATTTAATTAATTTAGAATTAGGATTTTGTAATTAAATTAATTAATTTGTAATTAAAATTACATTAGTTTTTTTAATTATTATTAACATATAAAATCAAACCAAAAACACAAAAAAAAAATTGATTTCTAATATTTTAGATTTTAGGACTTTAAAATAATATTCTTACATTTTGATTATTTTTTTTGCGTTTAAATTCCTAGAAATAATTATATAGGTCGCACGAGTTTTTTGTAATAACTTAGTTAAAATTCCTGCATAATTTCTTTATCACATAACTTCCGCAAGACCCTGTAATAGCATAGGACTTTATTTTTCCGCACTTATACTTTATGTCATGTATATATAATTGTGTAGTAATAGGCTTGTATGGCAAGATAAAATTAACCGGTAGATAACCTTAAATAATTCCAAGATGACATAATTGTAATTGAATCACTCTGCATACTTCACCTCTAGGGTAACCTCTCTTCGTTGCCTTGCGACACTAACAGTCATGTCCCTCGAACGTGGGGATGCTTTAGCAAAGACCCTTGGTTAAAAAGATCGTAGTCCCTCGATTACCCTTCGATGCTTCCTCAGTAAACGATCTTAGTCCCTTACGATAAAATTGCTAAAGCGCCCCTACGAGTTGCCTTTATGACTGTACGATGACCCACGCATGTCCCTTCACGTCCAACGACAGGGCTTTCTACTAACTAATAGTAGGATAGCATCATCTAAAGGAAGAGGAAAATAGCATGAAAGACTTTGAGTAGGTATACAGCTGTCAATCGCTTGCTCACAACAAAATTTCAAAAAAACATCCTTTTTTTTCTTAAATCACACTTCTTCTGAAATATTTTTCAAAATAAAAAACTTTATGCGCATTCTCAACTGATACGAGAATTATTACAAAGTTGCCACACTTAGACATTTTCAAAATATTTTCAAACATACACAACACAAAGCATTTACAAAGTGAGCTAGCGATTAAGAGCCCGTAGATAATTATGGATGAAAAGGGTTCTAACACCTTCCCTTTTCATAACCTACCCCTTGAACTCAATAATCTCATGGTCTTTTCTCTTCTTTTCACCTTTTCCTTATTGAATAAAAGAAAAGTCGGTAGTGACTCTTGCTATCCGCAACATTTACGATAAAACATAAAACCAAAAGTCTATTCTCCCACCATATTACAAATACCATGATTCTAGTCCTCGAAGTGTGAGTCAAGGAGATTTTGTTTAGATTGAAATTGTCAAAGAATAATATCAGATTTTATAAAAGAGAATGAAGGCCATGAAAGGAAATGAGTTCTTCAGTGTTGATGGTGACAACATATGTTTAGTTTCTGACCTTATGACACCTTCCAGGTTCAAGACTCCCGAGTTAGAGAAATACAAGGGGTATACTTGTCCAAGAAGTCATTTGGTCATGTACTTCATGAAGATGGATGCCTACACCAACAATCAGAAGTTGCTCATCCATTGCTTTCAAGACAGTCTGAGTGGGGCTTCACTCAAGTGGTATATGGGACTCGAGAGGATCCATATCCAGTTCTTATAGGACCAAGCTGATGCCTTCATGAAGCAATAAAAATATAACCTTGACATGGCTCCTGACCGCTGCAAACTGTAGAGCATGTCTCCTAATGAGAGAGAATCTTTCAAGGAGTACGCTTAACGCTCCAGAGAACTAGCCTATCAAGTTGAACCACCTCAAGTTGGAAAGATCTGAAAAACATGTTTATGAATATCTTGTCTCTGTTATTTTGGGAGAAAATGATTATTAGTGTGTCATAAAGCTTTTTTGACTTGGTAACTATTGGTCAAAGGCTAGAAGAAGTAATTAAGTAGGGAAAATTGTTTACTGCTGGTGAATCTTCTAATGGTGCGAAGAAATCCTTTGGGAATTTCCAGAAGAAGAAAGAAGTTGAAGCTAATGTTATCTCTACTAAGAGAAGAAGACCTCATCGAGGGCCTCAGTATTATGATCAACCATTTGTAGTTTTTGTTACTCCAATTGTCAATGCTTAACCAACTCAAGCTCCTTAACGCAAGGTTGTTGGACAAAACCAGAACTATAATAGGACTCACTTTGATACTATTCCCGTGCCATATACAGAATTGTACCATACATTGGTCCAGAGAGGCTTGATTACAACCAGGTCTCTAACTCCTCCAAATCCTCTTCTATCCAGATTCAGTTCTGATCTCAATTATGATTTCCATCAAGGTGCCGCAAGCCATAACTTGGAAAGTTGTTATGATTGAAGGCTAGAGCGCAAGAATTGGAAAGGGAAAATATTCTGACTTCCAAAGATGTCGGTCTTAACATTACCAACAATCTTTTTCTAGGGCATGTCAAGTGAAGCTTTTATCTGACTGTGCATTCAAATACAAGAGAGTAATTCAAGATACCTTTCAATAAAGGTTGCAAGTACAAGCTTTCCTTCGCACACATTAAAGAAGTGTTGAAGGTGTATTCCAAATCAAAAGTGACAATCATGGGTCTCCTTAATCATTAAGCAAAGTAGTCACTATATTTCCAAAAATAATGAAATGAAAAATCAAAGAAAAGCCCGCTAAGTCAAAACCTATGAAGGTGACTTAGGCAAAATTCAGGCATCCCGCTGACTGTAAGCTTAAAAATAAAATAGTTCAGGAAAAAGTTAGGGATAATAGAGAAAAATTGAGTTGACCAAAGTCTTCATAGAAAACAAAATGTTGCGACTATAAAAAAGATAGAAGTTATTGTCATCTCGGAGAATCCCTTGGTTTCTGAGCCATCATCATTATTATCATCAATGTTGTAATTCCAAAATCTCTTGGTACCTGAATGTATAGTCTAAGTTAACTGAATATAGGACTAGAGATCATCATGAAGAATAGGTTGGATACAAATAAACTTTGAGCCTCTATCCTTTGTTTTATAAGCCATGAACCAGACCATATTACACCCCTCAAAAGACCTAATTGAAGCTAGGTTTCTTTTGAAATAATACAACAACAAAGTTGCGTAAACTGACTCCAAAAGGATTTTTGCAAATCATTTATTTTAGTATCATATATTTGTATTCCCCTTCACTTGTAATGTCTAAACCACTGTGTTTTAACCCGTGATTATTGCTATAAATCAATAATATCATTCCAATAATGATTTGATTTCAAAACTTTTGTATGTTTGAATGAACAATTTTGCTTGCAAAACATGTTTTTCTCATCAAGGAAGTTCAAAGAGTTGAAAAACTTGATCAATGATCCTATTAGGGGCAAGTTACTTCTAGATCCAGTTTTCACTCAGTTCAAGATTTGTTGCTCAGTGCAAGTTATTTTCAAAATTGGTTAACCAAAGATCTCTTTAAATACTCATATTTGGGCAAGTCTTCCCAATAGTCATTTCAAGAAACTGAAGCCATGATTAGTTTATCCCTATCAATAGTCAAACATAAGCCATGATCAGTTTATCCTCAACAGTCAGCTAATCTAGGGCAGTTTTCTCCTACAGAATTCCCAAGCAGCTCTTCGTGTTCTTTCTTAAAGGATCATCAATTTAATACAGTTCACAAGTGTGATAGAGATGTGTTCAACATTTTCCCCAAGCAGAGATGGAAATGTTCCCCATGTTGGGGAAACAGAGTTCCAACCTTACTTCACCAAAAGAGTCAAGCTCGTTTGTCGTGAACGTCTTCATTACATGCATATATCATCCATAGAAAAATTCAATATCATGTATACCTCAAAGAGTCAATCGCAGGTCTTATTGTTATCAACGTATATCCTTATGGTCAAAGTCCAAATTACTCGGTACCTACATAAACATATACCTGTCCACGTGATTCATTTTTTCTGTGTTATATCCAATTTTTTTCTGGATATGTCTGTGCTTCTGATTTTTTTCCAAAACCTTGCTTTTGTGTCTCTGGTATTTTTTTAGATATGAATGTCGTTCTCATGTTTTTCCAGAACCTTGCTTTAGTGTCTCCAATGTTTTTCTAGATATGCCCTTCGTTCTTATGTCTCTATCGTATTTCCGGGTTATAGGTATCCTTTATGTTCAATGCTTTTCTGAATGTCTTATGTGTCTCTGATGTTTCCTCAGAGTTTGGACCCCTTTCCATCCAAAGCTTTTCTGGATGTGTTCTAGAATTCATTTAATGATTTTCTAAATGTCTCTGATGATTGCTTCTTGTCCATCCAATGCTCTTATAAATGTGCATGTGTTTTCCAGAGTTCATTGAATGCTCTTTTAAATTCCTCTGATGTTTGGTTATGATGTTTCCAGAGCTTATTCAATGCTTTTCTGAGTACCTCTGATGTTCGTTTTCGTTTCCCTAGTAAAGTTTCTCTTACTTCCCTGGATGTTTCAGATATATTCCCCAGTAGAGTTCAATGTTTTCCTAATAGTTTACGAGGTATCTTCGGATTTGGTCTCATTCCGCATCTAATACTTTTCTAGACGTTTCTGATGTGATTTCCAGAGTGGGGTTACCTTTTCCATATAATGCTTTTCCTAATGTTTCTTGTCTTTCCAGAGTCATATATGTATTTTTCCAAGTATTAATGGATATTCTTTATCACCTTGGAGGAACTCCATAAATATCTTGTGTTTCTCTAATGTGTCTTGTCACGACATCTCATTCAATCTACCATAAAATTCTTGTTTCCAGTCTTATTCCCATAGAGTGTGTCTCTCATATCATCTCAAAAACGAAAAATATGTGTTAGAAAAGATCCCATTGTATTCATAAGTATAACATTCCATTGTATCAAGGGATAAAAATTGGTTACTTTGATATTTAACTATCTTCGACTACGATTATATGAAGATTTATCATCTTCATATCATCCGGTATAAGATAATTAAATAAGGGCAGATATTGTACCCTATTTTTTCCCCTTACTTCTTATTTATTTATTTCATCTGATGCATATTTAGTTTTTGAAAAAATCGATCATCTTGCATACTTCTTTTATTCATCTTTTGTTTTTGTTAAAAAAATCAACAAATCAAAATCTTTATTAAGTTCAATTTAAATTTACATTTTTGCATCATTTTATTTCCAAAAAAAAATCTCAAAAAATATATATCATTTGCATTTTGCATTTGCAATTTTAATTCATTTAAAGTCAAAGTTTTTGTTCCATAATTTTATTTCTTTTTTTCAATATTAATTTCTAGTTTTAATTTTAATCTTAATTCAATTTAAAATGTCTTTTTTAATTTGGATTATTATTAAAATTTAAGTCATTTTTATTTTAAAATCTTTTTATTTACTCTTTTAGTTTTAAGCCTTTATTTTTTAAATTGTTTCTAATATTTCCATTTATTATTGTTATTAGTATTACTATTATTATTGGATTTTGTTTTCTGTCCAAAATAGAGGAGAAGAAAATTCAGAGTTGGAGGGACCACATTCAAAAGGGCATACACGTTTTCCCTTACAGCCAAAACCATATTACATCAATTTTGATCAACTTTCATTTTCTACTTTTTGCACTGTTACATTGTTATACATACAAAAAAACAAAAAAAAAAACAAGTTCATTCAATCCCATCCCTTTCTTCAAATTTATTAGTGGCTAAAACTTGTCAAGAACCATTTGCCACGGATCTTTCTCTCCCTCCAAACTCCAAATTTTAATCTCAAATCTCCCTCTCAAAATTTCATCAAGCCTCCTCTATATAAACACTTCAAAACCAAATAAGGGGGGGGGGGGGGATCGGAAATAAAATCATCAAATTATCATAGTCTTCGCCCACATCTTAAGCTGCAAAATATCCTTGCCTATATCAAAATTACAACAATTTTCTGTTTCAATCTTCCATCAACCTACAGAATCCCTCCATACCAACCTCATCACAACCTACAATTTCTAGAAGAAGAACAAGAGGAGAAAATAGATTCATTAGGAGATTTTCACGTCGTCGACGTCAGAATCCTCAAATCATCTCCATGCTTGTAAGTTTCCTCTTCTTCTTCTCAAATTTTTTGTTGTGTCATATGCTTGTTGTGTTTTTATTTTACTTGTTTTTCGTTGAGTGTATGAGTTGAGAGTGAGAATCGTGAGCAGAGGAAGTATCTGTTTCACAAAGCCGGAGTCCGATTTATTCTATGCTCACCCCCTATGTTTTTCTATTTCTCAAGCCCAAAGCATTTGTTTTAATGTCTTTTTCTTATTTGTTTATTTTTATTTTTTAAATGATTTTTATGTTTCAATTAGTAAATTCAATTGAATAGGCATGCACTCTTTTTTAGATGATTTTATATAACTTTTATTAATTAGAATTAATTTAGTAACTTTGTGAGTTTTAATTTTGTTTTAGTTTAGTTAACATATTTAATTATTTTTCTTAGTTACATTTCTTATGCATGATTTTCTTTGTTTCTTTAATTCAATCTTATTGTTTATTTGTCATCGATTTGACTTGAGTTTGAACCATTTGCTCGAGTTACTTAACATTCATCTGATGCTTTAGTATTCATCCGATTATTATGCTTGCTTGCTCAAAATCAAAGGGAAAGGGATTGTGTATGTTGACTTCTTGTTAAGTGCTTGCCTCTTGTGTGTTTGTTCTTTCATTTGCCCATCTTTTATTTGTTTTCATATTTGGTCCTTAAACCATAATTTTCAAGCTTGAACCACTTTCATAAATAACTTTGACTTAGGTAATTGCATTTTAAAACTTATCTTCCTTAATAAATGTTAAGCAACCTAAGCATATCAAAATTATTTCAAAAAGACTGAAAAACATAAACTTCATTCAAACCTTTTTGTGCCCTTGTGCACTTTTCCCTTTAAAACTTTTTCTCAAATTTTTGATATAGGTCAATTATATAGTCGAGATGTTATTCTCCTATCCCCATAAGTCATGATCGAAAAGATGTCGATTTTTCCACTTGATTTCTAGAGGCACTTGTTGATCTTATCCAAGTGTGAGTCCTCCCTCATGTTGATGCATTGTCCCTCTTTCTCATACTTTGTGGGCGATTAGTCGAGTTTTCTCCTAAAAATGACAACTTGTCTTTTCATTTAAAATCAACTAACACACCAGTATTTTTTCTTCTTTTTTAGAAGAACTACGTGGTTTTGATTTTACTATTGCACATTGGTGGTAAGTAGGCACAAAACTCATTGAAGTATTTCCGAACCAAAATAATTAAAAAAACATTTCTTTCCATATTTATCCAGTCATATTGCAAACAAACCATTTTAGCTAAAATACAGATATTACAAGAGGTTCATATAAAGTACTATAGATGCATAGGGTGATAATACCTTCACTTTGCATAACCAACCCCCATACCCTTATCTCTTGCTTTTGTGAGTTAAGTTAATAAATAGTTTAATCTCTAATTTTTCACCGCAATAGAAGTGGCGACTTTGTTGCGGAATAATTCCTCAAGAGGGTTTAGCCTAACTTGTTTATCCATGTTTGTGCTATTATTTGTTATTTGCATGTTGTCTGGATTTTCTAGTTTTCAGGGTGGTTGGTGATCTTTGCAAGGACAAGTCCTATACCCGGACTTATGTTTTACCTTAAGATTAGGATGGTGGGATAAGTCATGATTGGCTTTGAATGAGTAGTCCTTGAAAAGCTAACTTGAGATCCTATGCTCAATGGAGGCCAGTTTAGGGTAAGAATGTTGACCGAGTAGTCAGGAAGACATTGTTATTTTTGACATGGGAGTCAGAGAAGTTGAGGACCTTAGAACCCCATTTTCCCTTTTTATCCTTTTTAGGATGTAGTGCGGTGGCTATGAAGGAGTATTCCTTATTATTTGACACATGATGATACACTCAGGCGAGTTTCTCTTGATAATATTATTGGTTCTCGAGTAGTCAATATATCGATAATATCCGAAAGAGGATCAACGACTCTTGGAACTTTTTAGAACCTTGTTCTACAACTGATTAAATACTTAGTACATACGTTATGGATTGGTTCTTAACCTTGACTCCATGCTCGTGAATCTGAACTTGTGATCCTGTTACAGTGTTCCGCATTGCATAACATTACATATCATTTGCATCCTTTGCATAATTCATGCATACATCCAAGTTTTCCAGGATCTCATTTGCAACTGTCTCTTTCTTCCAGTAATCTATCAACCATCAAATTGTTTCCTTAACACAAGTATGACACAAGAGCCAATGTCAAACGAATAATGTTAGACCAAGTACAACATGATGCAGATGTTAGAATGGAAATTGATAAGTTGAAGTCAGGCATGGTGAAGCTCACTAGAATGATGCAAGTTTTGATTTCTAGAGGAGAACCACCTCAGAGGACTGTTATCTCTGAGATTGCAGTTGTTGCTGTTAATCCTCCACTAGTCCAACAACCTGCTTCTTCATGCCCACAATTTGGGTTACCTCTGAATTACTCTCCACCTGTTGCAACTACTTCAATGGTGGGCCAAACTTCAAGACCATTGTTTCAGACTTCGTTCTTCATTGAACCTTAGCCAATCATTCATACTACTTCTCATCAACCTGTTGTGTATCATGTTACACAAGCTGCTTATGAGAACCCTCTCTTTGAATACCATGCTGCCAGTCCTCCAAGTGTGAGTCAAGGAGATTTTTCCGAGATTGAAGATGTCAAAGAATACTATCAGATTTTAGAAAAGAAAATGAGGGTCGTGAAAGGAAATGAATTCTTTAGTGTTGATGGTGACAACATATGTTTAGTTTCTGACCTTAATAACACCTATCAAGTTCAAAACTCCCGAGTTTAAGAAATGAAAGGGGTATACATGTCCAATAAATCATTTGGTCATGTATTCAGGAAGATGGTTGCCTACACCAATAATCAGAAGTTGCTCATCCATTGCTTTCAAGACAGTCTGAGTTGGGCTTCACTCAAGTGGTATATGGGACTCGAAAGGATCCATATCCAATTCTTCTAGGACCAAGATGATGCCTTCATGAAGAAATACAAATACAACCTTGACATGGCTCATGAATGCTGTAAACTAAAGAGCATGTATCTGAATGAGATGGAATCTTTTAAGGAGTACGTTTAACGCTGGAGAGAACTAGCCTCTCAAGTTGAACCACATCTAGCTGGAAATATCTTACAAGCATGTTTATGAATACCTTGTGTTTGTTCTTTTGGGAGAAAATGATTAGTAGTGTTTCATCACGCTTTTTTGACTTGGTAACTATTGGTCAAAGGCTAGAAGAAGGAATTAAGTTGGGCAAATTGTTTACTGTTGGCATCTAATAATGGTGCGAAGAAATCCTTTGGGAATTTCCAGAAGACGAAAGAAGTTAAAGCTAATGTTATCTTGACTGAGAGAAAAAGACCTCATCAAGGGCCTCAGTATTATGATCAATCATTTGTATTTATTGTTTCTCATGTTGTCTATGCTTAACTAACTCAAGCTCCTCAACGCCAGGTTGTTGGACAACCAGAACCGTAATAGGACTCACTTTGATCCTATTCCCATGCCATATACAGAACTATAACCTACATTGTTCCAGAGAGGCTTGATTACAATCAGGTCTCTAACTCCTCCAGATCCCCTTCCATCCAGATTCAGGTCAGATCTCCATTGTGATTTTCGTCAAGGTGCTCCAGGCCATGACTTGGAAAGTTACTATGAATTGAAGGATAGAGTGAAAGAATTGGAAAGGGCAAAAATTATGACTTCCAAAGATGTCGGTCCTAAAGTCACCAACAATAATTTTCTAGGGCATGTCAAGTGAAGCTTTTATCCAACTGTACATTCAAATACAAGAGAATCATTCAAGACACCTTTCAATAAAGGTTGCAAGTACAAGTTTTCCTTCACACACATCAAAGAAGTGTCGAATGTGTCTTCCAAATAAAAAGTGACAATGATGGGTCTCCTTAATAATTAAGCAAAGCAGTCACTATCTTTCCAAAAAGAATGAAATGAAAAATCAAATAAAAGCCCGCTAAGTCAAAACCTATGAAGGAGACTTAGGCAAAATTTGGGCATCTTGCTGACTGTAAGCTTAAAAATAAAATAGTTCAAGGAAAAATTAGGGATAACAAAGAAAAATTGAGTTGACCAAAGTCTTCATCAAAAACAAAATGTTGTGACTATCAAAAATAAAGAAGTGACTGCCATCTCAGAGAATCCCTTAGTTTCTGAGCCATCATCTTTACTGTCATCAATGATGCAATTCCAAAATCTCTTGGAACCTGAATGCATAGTTTGAGTTAACTGAACGTAGGAGTGAACATCATCACGAAAAATATGTTGGGTACAAATAAAATTTGAGCCTATATCCTTTGTTTTATAAGCCGCGAACCAGACCATGTTACACCCCTCAAAAGTCCTAATTGAAGCAAGGTTTCTTTTGAAAGCATACAAGAACTAGGTTGTGCAAACTGAATCCAAAATGATTTTTGCAAATCATTTGTTTTTGTATCATATATTTACATTACCCTTCACTTGGAATGTCTAAAGCACTAGGTTTTAACCCGTGATTATTGCTATACACCAATAATATGATTCCAATGATGATTTGATTTTAAAACTTTTGCATGTTTGAATGAACAATTTTGCTTGCAAAACATGTTTTTCTCATCAAGGAAGTTCAAACAGTTGAGAAACTTGGTCAGTGATCCTATTACTGGCAAGTTACTCCCAGATCCAGTTTTCACTCAGTTCAAGATTTGTTTCTCAGTGCAAGTTATTTTCAGAATTTATTAACCAAATATCTCTTTAAATACTCATATTTGGGAAAGTCTTCCCCACAGTCATTTCAAGAAAATGAAGCCATGATTAGTTTATCCCTAGCAATAGTCAAACCTAATCCATGACCGGTTTATCCTCAGCATCAGCTGATCTAGGGAAATTTTCTCCTACAGAATTCCCAATCATTTTTTCATGTCCTACCTCAAAGGATCATTTGTTTAATACAGTTCACAAGTGTGATAGAAATGTGTTCAACATTTTCCCCAAGCAGAGTTGGCAATGTTCCCCGTGTTGGAGAAACAGAGTTCCAGCCTTACCTCACCAAAAGAGTCAAGCTCGTTTGTCGTGAACGTTTACATTACATGCATATAACATCCATAACAAAATTCAATATACCTCGAAGAGTCAATCCTAGGTCTTGTTGTTATCAACATCTATCCCTGTGGTCAAAGTCCAACTTACTTGGCACCTACATAAAGAGATACTTATCCCTGTGGTTCATTTTGCCTATCTTATATCTGATGTTTTTCTGGATATGTCTGTGGTTCTGATGTTTTTCCAAAACCTTGCTTTTGTGTCTCTGGTATTTTTTCGGATATGATTGTCGTTCTCATGTTTTTTCCAGAACCTTGCTTTAGTGTCTCCAATGTTTTTCCAGATCTGCCCTTTGTTCTTATGTCTCTATCGTATTTCCGGGTTATAGGTATCCTTTGTGTTCAATGCTTTTCTGAATGTCTTTGGATTTCTCTGATGTTTCCTCAGAGTTTGGACCCCTTTCCATCCAATGCTTTTCTGGATATGTTCCAGAATTCATTTAATGCTTTTCTAAATGTCTCTAATGATTTCTTCTTGACCATCCAATGCTCTTATAGATGCATATTTGTTTCCCAGAGTTCATTCAATGCTCTTGTGAATTCCTCTAATGTTTGGTTCTGATGTTTCCAGAGCTTATTCAATGCTTTTCTGAGTACCTCTGATGTTCGTTTCCTTTTCCCTAGTGAAGTTTCTCTTACTTCCCTGGATGTCTCAGATATATTCCCCAGTAGAATTTAATGTTTTCCTCATAGTTTATGAGGCCTCTTCAGATTTGGTTTCATTCTGCATCTAATACTTTTCTAAGCATTTCTGATGTAATTTCTAGAGTGGGGTTACCTTTTGCATTTGGTGCTTTTCCGGATGTTTCTTGTCTTTCCAGAGTCTTATCCGTCTTTTCCCAAGTATTAATGGATATTCTTTGTCACCTTGACAGAACTCCATAAATATCTTGTGTTTCCTCAATGTGTCTTGTCACGTCATCTCATTCAATCTACCATAAAATTATTGTTTCGAGTCTTATTCACATTGAGTGTCTCTCGAATCATCTCATATACGGAAAATATGTGTTAGAAAAGAGCCCATTGTATTCATAAGCATATCATTCCATTGCATCAAGGGGTAAAAATTGGCTACTTTGATATTTAATTATTTTCCACTATGATTATATGAAGCTTTATCATCTTCATGTCATCTGGTATAAGATAATTAAATAGGGGCAGCTATTGTACCCCATTTTTTGCCCCTTACTTTTTATTTATTTATTTCATCTGATGCATATTTCTCTTTTGAAAAAATCGATCATCTTGCATACTTCTTTTATTCATCTTTTGTTTCTGTTAAAAAAAATCAAAAAATCAAAATCTTTATTAAGTTCCATTTAAATTTACATTTTTGCATCACTTTTTTTCCAAAAAAAATCTCAAAAAATATATATCATTTGCATTTTGTATTTGCATTTTTAATTCATTTAAAGTCAAAGTTTTTGTTCCATAATTATATTTCTTTTATTTCAATATTACTTTCTGGTTTAAATTTTAATCTTAATTCAATTTAAAATGTCTTTTTTAATTTGGATTATTATTAAAATTTAATCATTTTTATTTTTAAATCTTTTTATTTACTCTTTTAGTTTTAATCCTTTCTTTTTTTTAATTGTTTCTAACATTTCCCTTTATTATTATTATTATTATTATTATTAGTATTACTATTATTATTGGATTTTATTTTATGTCCAAAATAGGAGAGAAGAAAATTCAAATTTGGAGTGACCACATTCAAAAGGGCATACACGTTTTCCCTTACAGCCAAAACCATATTTCATCAATTTTGATAAACTTTTATTTTCTACTTTTTGCACTGTTACATTGTCATACATATAAAAAAAGAAGAAAAAAATCAAGATCATTCAATCTCATCCCTTCATTCAAATTTATCAGTGGCTAAAACTTGTCAAGAACCATTTGCCACGGATCCCGTTCTCCCTCCAAACTCCAAATTTTAATCTCAAATCTCCCTCTCAAAATTTCATCAAACCTCCTCTATATAAACACTTCAAGACCAAAGAAAGGGGGGGAGGGAGGAGGAATTGGAAATAAAAATCTTCAAATTATCATAGTCTTCCTCAACATCTTAAGTTGCAAAATTTCCTTGCCTATACCAAAATCATAGCAACCTTCTGTTTCAATCTTCCATCAACCTACAAAATCCCTCCATACCAACCTCATCACAACCTACAATTTCCAGAAGAAGAACAAGAGGAGAAAAGAGATTCACTAGGAGATTTTCATGTCGTCAACGTCGGAATCCTCAAATCATCTCCATGCTTGTAAGTTTCCTCTTCTTCTTCTTCTCAAATTTGTTGTTGTGTCATATGCTTGTTGTGTTTTTTTTACCTTTTTTCCAGTGAGTGTATGAGCTGAGAGTGAAAACCGTGAGTAGAGGGAGTATCAATTTCACAAAGTCGAGTCTAAATTTTTCTATGCTCATTGTGATACGGTGGCCAGAACCAGGACGTGTTTCCCTATTATTTAAGGAATTGCTGGTTTGCGTTTTGCGTTTGTGTTTGCAAAATGTCGCGGTAAGCAAGAGTCGCCACCGACTTTTATTTTATCCAACAAGGAAAGGAAAAAAGCACAGAAAAACTCCTTTTTCGAGATTTTCTGAGTATGAGGGGTAGATTATAGAAAGGGAAGGTATTAGCACCCTTTCTATCCGTAGTTATCTACGGGCTCTTAGGTACTTGCTCATCATTTTCAAAATTGTTTTCGTTGTGTTTGTGGGTTTTGAAAAGTTTTTGTTTTAACTTAGATTTAACTCTTGCTTCTGTCTTTAAGAGTGTAATGAAGTTGTTTTTGAAAACTTATTTGTAAAAGTGTAAGTGTAAAAAAAGTTTTGATTGAGCAAGTACTTAAGAACTAATCTACCTACTCGAAAAAAGAATCGTTATGTATTCGTTTCCTTTAGACAACGCTTATCCCACTATTAGTGAGTAGGTAGCACCGTCGTTGGAGTTTGAGGGTCAACTCGAAAGGGACCTACGGTCACTAAAGCAATGTTAGAACATCTTAGCAATAACCCTAATGTCTTAGATCAATTATCTGAGGCAACAATATCCGAGACAACTTTTCCGAGGCAACCTTGATCTTTGGACAAAACAACGACCACTAAAGTATCCTATACTTAATGACCGTTTACCGAAGGCAACCAAGTGGGAGTGTACCCTAGGAGTGCGCATGTGCGAGTGATTCAATTTCAGATTATTTTATCTTTGCACATTTAGGGTTATCTAACTGTTTTAAAATTAGTCATACATTCTTGTCATGCATCCTCTTATCAAACATCTAACAGTTAATAATTTGCGGAATTTAAAATGCGGAAGTTAAACTACGCTATTACAAGGCTTCGGGTATTTACATAGCCAAAAACAAACCCTTGAAAAGTAAAGTGGTAAATGTAAAAGTCCTAATTAAAACTATTACATACTGTGAGCAGATACAATAATTGGGCAAAATAATAATAAAGCACGCGATGAAAAATTAGATCGACGAGAAATTAGGGTTTTGACCCTTCTATCCTAATGAAAATAGAAAATGTTTTTGTTGTTTTTAAATATTTTTTAAGAAAAAGATTAGGTTTTAAAATTAAATGTACAAATTAATTAGTTAATTAAATAATGAAAATAATTACAAGACCTATTTTTGGTTTTTTGTTATTTTAGGAAAAAAATAAAATGTAATTAAGTTAGTAATAAAACCTATTTATTCTAATTAATTTTAATTATTTGCAAAAAGAAATTAAAGTTACCTAAATTAACAAACCTAATTTAATTAATTAATTTTTTTAATAAAAATAAAATCTAGACTTACTTTTGTGAAAAAATAATATTTTTGTGATTTTTTTATAAAAAGAAAATAATTTGATGATAAGTAAAATAAATAAATAAATAAATTAAATGAAATATAAAAAAGAAAAAAAAGAGTAAGAATTGGGCCTGAAAAGCATTTTTGGGAGGTGTGGATATCAGATTTTGGGCCCAAGAGATGGTGATCCACGCTGAATTTTTGGATCCAATGTTGCATGTTGACTGTGGTCTATGGTGTTCCTCCGAATGATGACCCTTCGATCAGGATCTCAAGACATGTGGCAGGCTGGATGAAGGAGCCCCATGGTGGTCCTGGACTTGTAAACACATATGATTATCTGAAAGAAAATAAGAAAAATGCGTTTGGTGGAGGCAGGGGTCGAACCCCTGACCTCAAGCTTCCAGCGTCTTAAAGCGTGTCTGGCTACCACTGGGCCATTTGTTTTTGTTGTATGTAACATGAATAAGAAATATTATAAAATAAACAAGCGAAATACACAGATCCTGGCGCGAATTTCAAACGAGCGAATGATGGTTGGCCACGTATTCGTCTTCCTACCTGCACCGTTGGTAAAAGTTGGGACACTTTTACCTACGGACGTATGTCCGTAGCTATAGACCTTCACATTATAAAAACTCGACACAATCATGTTAAATAACAATGAAGGCCGTGGACAGCTTCGTCTAGTCTTACTGAACACATTGAAGGCCTTTTCATGGCCTAATTTTGCCTGCACACAGAGTTCCCAAATCAAAGCAAGAAACCCTAACCATGGTGAAATCTGGTATAGGCCATATAAATGCAATTAAACCATACATCAAACTTGCATATGTCTCATAGATCAAGAATATGTGACTAATTCATCCTAACAATGCCTATATCATGAAATACGAATTCAAAAAGGATGAGATGTCGTGATGAACTTACAGTGAGATGTAGGGTCTGTAAGTGCTTGGTTTCGATTGCTTTATTTTGCTGAGACTCCCAAGAATGGATTGGGATTGTTCAAAGGTCCTGAAACTGCCTCCAAATGGGATTTCGATCTTGCACTTTTTCTTGATTTTTCATGTTTTTGTCTGCCTCTTGCGCCTGTTTCTAACCTAGTTTTTGATCTGCATTGCTTATATATGTACCAAGGAATGCATTAGGGTTGAAAGAATGCATCCAATCTTCCATCATCAATGAGTTTTGATTTGATTTGATTCACTTTCAATATCATTCCAAAAATAGATTTTTTTCAATCTTTTTGTCCACTCTAATGCCTTGCACGAGTTTGAATACTTGCTAGCTGTAATTAAAACCTGAAACAAGCACAAAATCTCTTTCTTTCAATATTTTGTATTTTATATGATTTGTTTTAATTTAAATTGAATTAATTCAAATAAAAATCAAAATAAATAATAAAAATAAGATATGGACAAGTGGCAAAGGTTACAGCTCGTGGACTATGTTGCCAACTCAAAACAAGTGAAAAAGATTGGGCCCATTTGGCAAAAATTGAAGTTTTAGGGATAGTTGACTTTTGGCAATTTTGCAAAAAAGGTTAACTTCACCAATGCATAACTTCCTCAATTTTTACTCTTTAGAGGTGTTCTTAGACTTTTTAGAAAGCTTGAGATGTCCTCTAAGCAACCCTTTCGGTATCATATCATTTTGATATTCCATGCAGATGTATGAAACTTTGACAAAAAAGGTGTTTTTGTTGACTTTTCAAAATGATCTATAATGTCCAAATTCATAACTTCTTGTGAGTGCATATTTTTAACTTGGGAGTGGAAGATGGATTGTAGGGAATTTCATCCTCTTCAAAATTAGCTTTCGATGGGTCATTTCTATTAAAGTATGAGAAAGTTATGCTTGGTCAAAGTTAAGTTGACTTTTCCTACAAAACCCTAATTTAGTAACTTTTGAGTCTTGATGAATTATGAGCAATCCTTGATGAATCATAATCAACCCTTGATCAAATTACGAAATATACTTCAAAATAAGTATCTTGACCAAAAATCTTGAAGTTTGAATGTATGTGGGCCACAGTTGACTTTTGCCCTAGCATAGTCGATTTTCAGGCTTTTGAGCAATTGATTGAGCAAATTTCCTTTGCAAGGCTTGAAACTTGACATGGATGATCTTGAGAACATATTAGGATATTGGTTAGCATTTTAGATCACATGGACTCAAGTATCTTGATGAAATATGAAACCCTAATTTGAGGTAGACCGCCTTAGGAGAGAGCTTGTCTGGCCAACCCTTGGACTACCTTGAGCAACTTGGGGATCTTTCTTGAAATGTTTTGAGAAATATGGGAGGGAAAATTTTGGGGTACAACATCTACCCCTGTTCAATTTTCTTAAACCTGAAGATTTAGATTGGCTTGTCTGCCTTTCGTGATCTGAAGGTGGAAGATGATTGAACACTAGAGTGCCCAGAAATTTGCCTTCGCATGAAGTGGTAATTGTCTTGTGATGTCGGGAATGGGCTTATTGATGCCATTTGGAGAGTGATGACGGGACATGGGCTTAGAGATGCCATCCTAAGGAGTATCGATCGCATAAGAGATTCCTTAGCAAGAGCTTGTATACCTGTCGTTTGAGGAAGATTCCGCTGGGGAAGGCTGATCTTTGTTGAGAGAAGTAGAATTTTAGGAGCTTCGGCGTTCGTTATTCTGCTGGTAAATTGTCTTTGTTTGAATTTTAGGAACTTCGGTCGTCCGTATTCTATTGAGGAAACATCTCTGTGGAATTTTAGGAACTTCGGTCGTTCGTATTCTACTGAGGAAACATCTCTGCTGACATTTAGGAGCTTCGGTCATCCGTATTCTACTGAGGAAACATCTCTGCTGACATTTAGGAGCTTCGGTCATCTGTTATTCAACTGAGGAATCATCTATGCTGACATTTAGGAACTTCAATCATCCTTTATTCAACTGAGGAATTATCTCTGCCGACATTTAGGAACTTCAGTCATCCGTTATTCAACTGAGGAATCATCTTTGCTGACATTCAGGAACTTCAGTCATCCGTTATTCAACTAAGGAATTATCTCTGCTGACATTTAGGAACTTCAGTCATCCGTTATTCAATTGAGGAATCATCTCTGCTAACATTTGGAACTTCAGTCACCCGTTATTCAACTAAGGAACCATCTCTGCTGACATTTAGGAACTTCAGTCATCCGTTATTCAACTGAGGAATCATCTCTGCTGACATTTAGGAACTTCAGTCATCCGTTATTCCACTGAGGAATCATCTCTGTTGACATTTAGGAACTTCAGTCATCCGTTATTCAACTGAGGAATCATCTATGCTGACATTTAGGAACTTCAGTCATCTGTTATTTAACTGAGGAAACATCTCTGCAGACATTTAGGAGCTTCGGTCATCCGTTATTCAACTGAGGAATCATCTATGTTGACATTTAGGAACCTCAGTCATCCGTTATTCAACTGCGGAATCATCTCTGCTGACATTTAGGAACTTCAATCATCCGTTATTCAACTGAAGAATCATCTCTGCTGACATTTAGGAACTTCAGTCATCCGTTATTCAACTGAGGAATCATCTCGGCTGAAATTTAGGAACTTCAGTCATCCGTTATTCAACTGAGGAATCATCTTTGCTGACATTTAGGAACTTCATTCATCCGTTATTCAACTGAGGTAAAGGCTTCATAGCTTGAATTTTGTGAGAATTTGATTGTATCTTTCCTGAAAGGTAAAGGTTAGCTGTATGTAATGCATGATATGCACCAGGAATTGATGTTCTCAAAATAAATGAGATTGTGTTGTATGATGTGTATGCATGTCATGATGTATGAAAGTGCGATGTTTTTAGCTGGGGAAAATAAATCCCGGATTGCTGCTTGAGAAAAGAGTTGAATTCTTTGTTTCTGCTGGGGATAGTGAATGAAGATGATCGTGAGAATAAACCTGCAGGAGAGGATAACTCCGCTAGGGAATAAACTGATGAGGAAATGACTCTGTGGGGAGGACATACTCTGCCGGAGGATCTGTTGATTTGGAAGAATAACCTCAGCCGGGGATGAATTACCATTGTTGGCGATAATGAAACTCTGTTGGGGATTGAATTCCTGTTTGTGAAAGGAATGAACTTCGCTGGGGATGATTTTCCAGTTGCGACTTCACTGGGGATAACCTTTTAGGTTCTTCTAGGGACAATCCTCCAGCCTCTACTGGGGATAATTCTCCAAACTCCACTGGGGATAATTTTCCAGTGCTGGTGATAGATAAACTCTGCTTGGGGAGACTTTTACAGACTCATTCGTGGTTGCGAGCCTCAGCTGGGGAGAGTTAACACTATTGTCTTTCCTTACTCCACAGAGAGTGAATGTACCTTAGTCATACTCTTCAACTAAATCTATCCATGTACTTGGGGGACAGAGCAACTGTAAGGTCTGGACAATTCTTATTTTCCCCTATTCCTGGTATTACGAGTAATCGTCTTTTGTTTTGCATGTAAATATTCATGAACAACAATTATTGTCAAATGCATATATAAAAAATGAACATTGGAAGTTCTTGCAAAAAAAACAGAAAAAAGGAAAACAGTTTGAAATTTATTTGTGAAAATGAATTGTATTGACTTTGAAGTTTGGCCTGTAAATAGGCGTTTTTGTACAAGAGGCTGATGTCCTAGTAAGAGAAAGCCGCCGAACAATAGAGTTTATACAGTTTGTGTAAAAAGAAACAGTTATGTGAACAATCCCACTAGGTTCCAACTCTGCTATTGTCTTTATATCTTTGAGCATCTCATCACTTTGCTACTTGGTCGAAGGTAGATCAGATTGATTAGTGCCGTCTGAACCTGATAGTTGATACTGAAGTCTAATCGCAAGGGGATCCAATGAGACATAGTGTTATGCTTTGATCCCTAATTTTTGCCTGGACCGCCCTTTCGGGTTTTCAGTCCACCGGGATACCCTTTTTTGCCCAAGTCGCCTTTTCAGGTTTTCGACTTGCCGGGTGTACAGATTTTTTCATTTTCATCCCTTATTTTTATTCGAACCCTTTTGGTTCGCCGGGAAGCCCTTATTTTTTCCTAGGCCAGTCAACCTAGCGGGTCTTTGATTATGCATAGTATTTTTTCACTATGTCTGCATTGACGGGGTGAGGAAGTTCGTCACCATCCATGGTGGTTAGAATCATAGCCCCTCCCGAGAAAATGTTCTTAACCACAAATGGCCCTTCGTACGTAGGGGTCCATTTGCCCCTGGGATCACCTTGTGGTAGGATGATGTGTTTGATCACCAGATCCACAACTTGATACTCTTGTCGTTTAACTTTCTTGTTAAATTCCTTGATCATCCGTTTTTGATACGTTTGACCATGACAAATAACAGTAAGTCTCTTTTCGTCGATTAAGTTCAGCTGATCAAGTCGGGTCTGAATCCAGTCATCTTCGCTCAAACCTGCATCCTTCATAATCTGAAGAGAGGGTATCTGAACTTCAATGGGAAATACGGCCTCCATGCCATATACCAAGGAATAGGGTGTTTCCCCTATTGACGTCCGCGCTGAGGTGCGGTACCCATGAAGAGCGAATGGTAACATCTCGTGCCAGTCTTTGTATGTCACCGTCATCTTCTACACAATCTTCTTGATGTTCTTATTAGCCGCTTCCACAACCCCATTCATCTTCGGCTGGTAGCAAGAAGAGTTGGGATGCTGTATCTTGAACTTCTTGCAGAGCTCGGTGATTATTGTATTGTTGAGATTTATACCATTTTCCGTAATGATCCTCTCCGGTACACCATATCGACAGATCAGATTGTGTCGAATAAACCGTGCCACGACATTCTTGGTTAGCAAATGAAGCTGCTTCAACCCACTTCGTAAAGTAATCAATTGCTACCAGGATAAAATGATACCCGTTGGACGCAGTAGGTCTGATCTCGCCGATCATGTCGATGCCCCACATTGCAAAAGGCCAAGGAGCTGTTAATATGTTTAGAGGAACTGGAGGTATGTGCACCTTATCAGCATAGACTTGACACTTATGACAGGTCCGAGAATGCTGATAACAGTCGGCTTCCATGGTGGACCAATAATATCCTTCCCGTAGGATCTTCTTTGCCATGGTATGTCCACTGGAATAAGTTCCGAAAGTACCTTCATGTAACTCTACCATGATTCTTTCTGCCTCGTTCTTATCCACACAATGCAATAAGGTCGAATCATGATTACGCTTGTAAAGGATACCATTACTGATGAAGAACTTCCCCGCGAACCTCCTCATAAACTTCTTATCATTAACAGATGCACCGTCAGGGTATTCTTGAGCCTCAAGATACCTTTTTACCTCGTGAAACCAGGGTTTATCTGCTACCTCTTCAGTCTCAATGTCGTAGCAATATGCGGGTTCGTCCAACCTTTAAATGGTAACTTGGGGAGCCTCGTTGTCCCACCTGACCTTGAACATAGAAGACATCATAGCTAGCGTGTCCGCTAATTAATTCTCCTCTCTCGGGAAGTGTTCAAAGTTATCTCCTCGAAGTGCGGAAGCAACGTCAGTACATACTCCTTGTAAGGAATAAGATTTGGGTGCTTTGTATCCCACTCGCCTTTGATCTGACTGATCATGAGAGCGGAATCTCTGAATACATTTAAGAACTTAATCCTTAGGTCAATAGCTGCTCGAAGACCCATGATGCACACTTCATACTCCGCCATATTGTTGGTGCAATTGAAACATAATCGGGCGGTAAACGGAGTATGAGAGCCTTCAGGAGATATGATCAAGGCACCAATGCCATTACCCAAAGAGTTTGAAGCTCCATCAAAGTACATAGACCATCGGGATCCTTCCTCAGGTCCTTCATCCGGTCCAGGTTCTTCACAGTCAGTTACCAACATGATGTTCTCATTCGGGAATTCGAAGTTCATGGATTGGTAGTCGTCTACAGCCTGATGCGCCAAATGATCCGCCAACACACTTCCCTTAATTTCCTTTTGGGTCGTGTATTATATGTCATACTCAGTCAAGATCATTTACCATCTTGCTATTCTTCCGGACAAGGCAGGCTTTTCGAAGATATACTTGATTGGATCCATCTTTGATATCAATAGAGTAGTGTAAGTCAGCATATATTGTCTCAGCTGGTGAGCAGCCATGCCAAAGTGCAGCAAGTTTTCTCAAGCAGTGAGTATCGGGTCTCACAGTCGGTAAACTTTTTGCTAAGGTAATAAATAGCATGCTCTTCAACTGCCCCAGCACGCACCCCCATTGAGTTATCGAGTACTGTCAAGTATAAGATCAGAGGTCTCCCTTCAACTGGAGGCATCAGAATAGGTGGCTCTTGGAGATATTCCTTGATCCTTTCGAAAGCGGCCTGACACTCATCATTCCACTTCACCACTTGATCTTTCTTCAACAGTTTGAAGATTGGCTCACAAGTAGCGGTTAAATGTGAAATGAATCGGGCAATGTAATTCAAGCGTCCCAAAAAGCCTCTGACTTCTTTTTCTGTTCAGGGAGCTAGCATCTCCTGTATAGCCTTCACCTTTGCAGGATCCACTGGAATACCTTTATCACTAACGACGAAACCCAACAGCTTACCAGATCTCACCCCGAAGGTTCACTTGTTCAGGTTTAACCTCAGCTTATACAACTTTAACCTGTCAAATAACTTCTGAAGATGATCCAGATGTTCTTCTTCAGTCTGGGATCTTACAATCATGTCGTCGACGTATACCTCAATCTCATGATGGATCATGTCATGGAACAAAGCAACCATGGCGCGCTGATACGTTGCCCCAGCATTCTTCAATCCGAAAGGCATGACTTTGTAGCAAAAGGTACCCCACTGCGTAACAAAAGTTATCTTCTCCATGTCTTCGGGAGCCATCTTAATCTGATTGTAACCAGAGAAACCATCCATAAAGGAGAAGACCTTATGTTTAGCGGTGTTGTCTACCAGAACATCGATATGAGGAAGAGGGAAATCATCCTTGGGGATCGCCCTATTCAGATCCCAATAGTCAACACACATTCGAACCTTACCATCCTTCTTCAGTACGGGAACCACGTTGGCAACCCACTGTGGGTAAGAAGTAACTGCTAGAAAACCGGCATCAAACTGTTTCATAACCTCAACCTTGATTTTCTCAGACATCTCTGGGCGCATTCGGTGAACTTTCTGTTTTATTAGAGGACAGTCTTCCTTAGTAGGCAGGCGGTGAACCACAATATCAGTATCCAACCCAGACATATCTTCATAAGACCAAGCAAAGATATCAACATAGTCATCCAGCATCTATATCAACCGTCGCTTGACACTAGGTTCCAGGTTTGCACCGATCTTGACCTCTTTCTTGTCTACCTCTGTACCCAGATTTACCATTTCCACTGGCTCTTCATGCGGCTGTATGGCCCTCTCTTCCTGAAGTAACAATCTAGCAAGTTCCCCAAGCACTTCACAATCATCCTCACCTTCGTCCTCGACTTGGTTGATCTGACTTTCGAATTCATAACTGGCAGTAGTAGAGTCGTTATCAGTGGGATCCATAGTGGATGTAGACCTGTATATGTGAGTGTGTGTAAGACAAATAGCTGTTTTGCAAGATAGAAAAGAAAAACAAGGAGCGCAAAATTTGTAATGCAAGAAAATGTCCAATGCTTTTATTGATGATATATGGAAATTAAAAATATTAAGCCCTCAAACAAAGCCACGGTGTCTCAGGCAAGGCACCGGGCCGCAAAAGTTTCAAATTGTCT
The DNA here is from genome assembly GCA_948472305.1 of Vicia faba. Classification (NCBI taxonomy): domain Eukaryota; kingdom Viridiplantae; phylum Streptophyta; class Magnoliopsida; order Fabales; family Fabaceae; genus Vicia; species Vicia faba. The sequence continues at coordinate 719,689,337 of OX451741.1, read as the reverse complement.
GTTACAAACTGAAAACAAAAGTCTTATTACTGTGTAATAAAAGAAATGGGCATGAAGTCCTTTGCCGTCCAATTTCTTAATCCACCGTCGGTAGTCGGGTAAATCCAGCTGTCAAACTCAGACTCTTCATCATCGTCTTCAATCGCATTCACTTTCGAATTTGTGATACGCAGGGAAGGTCTTCCAATCCGCGCACGTCGAACAACCCTTTGAGCTTCTGAAGTAAAACCCAAACCAAACTTGTCAGTCTTGTGTGCAAAGTCAGGGAGTTAGCCCCAATTCGCACACCCACCTTTTTCGATAACAACCCTGGCATCCTTGAGGGAAGCCATCTTCATTGGAGGATCTTCAGCAACAGTTTCAGTCGATGCCAAAGTCTGGGGGACTTCTTCAAAGTTTTGACACGGGGTCTCAATGAACTCCCCCCGTCCATCTCCACATACCAAAAAGAGTTAAGGTGGCTCACCATGTACTCCTCTTCTCCTCGTACTGTAACAATTTTCCCTTTCACTGGGTACTTTAACATCTGATGGAGCGTAGAAGTTACTTCCCCAGCCTTATGAATCCACGGGCGACCCAGCAAACAAGAATAAGATGGTCGGATGTCCATCACATAGAATGTAGACGCGAAAGTATGGGAACCAACCTTGATAGGAACATCCACCTCTCCATGTACCATCCTTTTGGACCCGTCAAAGGCCCTAACCACAATATTACTTGGCATCAGCACCAACCCTTCACAGTACAACTGGTCTAACGCTTTCTTGGGTAGAACATTTAGCGAGGAACCAGTATCCACCAGCATGTGGGCCAGAGTAGTGCCCCTACACTCGATTGAAACATGCAAAGCGTCATTGTGATTCTTTCCTTTGGAAGTCAAATCAGCATCGGAGAAACCCAACCCGTTGTCAGCTGTCAAACTAGCCACACAATCCTTGAATTGGTCAGTAGATGTTTCCTGTGGCACATGCACAATTTTAAGGAAAGTAATCAGAGCCTTAGCATGGGCTTCTGAGCATAACAATAAAGACAACATAGAGATCTTCGAAGGGGTTTTCCCCAGGTGTTCGACTATGTTATAGTCGCTCTTTTTGATGATCTTCAAAATTACCTCTATCACCTACCTAGATGTTTCAACAATAATCTTCTTCGGTGCCTCCATTCGGGCAGGCTCACCGGTGATCCCTTTGCCCCGAGCGTCAGATGATTCGGCGACAGGGGTAATGATTGGAACATGAACAGGGACAGTAGCAGATGTACTGGCAGGTGTAATAGTAACAGGCTTTCGAACAGTTGGTGGGGAGATCTCAGGAGAGAAAAGTCTTCTGCTACGGGTGACCTTGCTAGATCCAACAATATTGTTGATATCAGTATCATCCTCTTCATCCTTCAAGTCTTGTTTAATCCCATGATAATACACATCGGCCCCGTAGTGCCACGGGACCGCCTTATCCGACGTGTAAGGGATAGGTCCAGGAATAGTAATGATCAATGGAGCAACTCTTGGAACAAATGTAATTCTAACAGGCTTTCTCAAGGAAGCCTTGGAAGAATTGGCGGAAATGGTGATTATGGAAACATCTTCAACAGGAATCAATGGAACCAAAGTTTTCTCAAATAAGATTTCTTTGTTATCCATCAGGCGTTGGACACCTGACTTCAATTGATGGAAACCAGTAGGTAGGATGGAACACAGGTGGCAACCTTTTGCCACAGCCCGGAAATAAATCGGCCAATAATAAGTTCTTCTTTACAGTCATCAACGGAGTAGAAATGTCTTCCACAGAAGTTACAAATGAGTCATCATCCACAGCATTCACTCCATGCTTGGGCATAGGAGCAGTCATGACATTAGGCTTTTCTGGCGCTTCAAACTCAATCTCCTTATCATCGATCAGATCCTTCACTTTATTCTTCAAAGCCCAACAGTTATTGGTATCATGCCCTGGACTATCAGAGTGATAAGCACAGCGGGCATTCGGATTATACAGCAGTGATGCGGTGTTGGGATTCTTTGGAGCCTCCTTTGGAATCACCAAGTTGGTCTTCAATAATTGCGGCAGAATTTGAGATAGAGTCATACTGAGCCGAGTATACTACCTTTGCGGTCTCTCTGCTCTTTACTGATTGTTGCGTTATGGGGCAACAATTGGTCTTGATATAACTACCGCATTAACTGCTTGGTGGCGCTCAGGTCCGTTTTGGATCTTCGAGCTGTAAGCTGCACTAGATTCCTTCTTGAAAGGTTTCTTCTCTATACTTGATGAAGCACCCTTGTGTATCTTGCCGCTCTTGATATCGGCCTCAACTCTCTCTCCAGTCATAATTAATTCAGTGAACCCAGACAATGAACTACCGATCAAATGATTGAAATATGGGCCAGACAAAGTCCCAAGAAACATGTCCACCAACTCCCTATCAGCCAGAGGGGGTTGGACTCTTCCAGCAAGATCTCTCCATTTCTGAGCGTAGTCCTTAAAACCTTCGCTCCCACCCATAGACAGACCATGAAGTTGGGTACGCATGGGAGCAAGGTCGGAATTATACTGGTATTGCTTGTAAAAACCAGCACCAAGATCCTCCCACTTACAGACGTTAGCTCCTTCCAGTTGGTAGAACCATTCAAGTTGAATCCCTGACAAACTATCTTGAAAGAAATGAACCCAGAGGTTCCTATCAGCAGTATACGGTTGAATCTTTCTGACATACGATCGGAGGTGTAACTTTGGGCAGGAGACCCCGTCGTATTTAGCAAAGATAGGAGCTTTAAACTTGTGGGGGATCACCACCCCAGATGCCAAAATCAAATCTCTAAAGTCCAGACCAGGAACTTTTTGGATCTCCATTACGCTTAACCGGTCTTTGAGTTGCTTATACCTATCCTCAGTCGGAGGATACTGGTCTTCATCAAAATCTGTGTCATCGTCAGAGACCACAGGGCTAAGACCCTTCTTTTCCTCTTGATTCTCTCCCCCTCCAGATGAGTGAGATAAATCAACATCCTGTCTCAACCTGTTCCCAAACCTGTGACCCATGTTCAGGAGGACCGTCTTCTTCTTCTTCTTGTCCTTCAAGATAAGAGTCTTCAAATCTTGTTGGCTCTTGGCCAAGTTCATGAACATTTCCTGGAACTGAGCATTCTGAGCTTCAAGAGCCTTGATGGCTTGATCAATAGATGTTTCAGAAGACATGATGTGCTGAAATAAACAGTGAAGAAGATGAGAAACCTGTAAGGGTACCTGTAATGAGGTGCATGGGAATGGAATGCGTATGAAATGATTTCAAAGACTTTAGGGAGATTCAAATTTGTAAACCAAAATGAAACACACTTTATTAGATAAAAAATTGAAACAATGTTTAACAAATGCCTTTAAGGCGTTACAAAAGAAATACAGAAAAGCAAATCTAAACTAGAAACAATAAAAGACATCAGCGTTCCCATGGTCTTTTTCCTTTCGTGCTGACATAATCGTTGAGGACCCTCTCATTCTCCAGCTGCCTTGTAAGCTTCAAGATCTTTCGTTCCTGCTCATGATACTTTTCTCTATAGGTATCCCATTCTTCCCTTAATTAGATCCAAGACCTCTTCAATGCCCCCAGATCAATAGGCATATGAGGATGGAGGATTGTATAAGGAACCCCTTCTTCATCAGTACGCTCCACAATCACCGGCAAAACAACTTCGTATGGCATCCCCAGCTTTTGAGCACGAGCTCGAACCCACTGGAGATACGGTTGCATCGGGAGAGAAGTCTTCATTCCTAGCTCATGTGGATCAGATCTATTCACCCAGTCCCAGGCTCGTATGAATCTGCGGCGGTGTCCCTTAACATCCCCCATGAAGTCAAAGACAATGTATAGAAGTAGCAGCTCATGAGGATCGTCCCTTCAAGCTCGTCCAAACTGTCGTAAGGCCAAACAAGGATTATAGGTTATTCCTCCTCTAATTCCAAGCAATGGAACATTGGGGTATTCCCCACACCGATCAATGACAACTACCTTTTCCATAACTTTAGTACTCCAGATGATGTCCGTGTGAGCAAGGGACATGATTCTGTAAGCCTAACCCATACCTTCATCATTCTTCAATACAAATTTGGGGAGGTGAGAAATAAACCACCTTGCCAGCAGCGGTGCACAACACATAAGGGTTCCCCTTCTCCGAGTAGTACGGGCATAAAGAGCATGTAGAATGTCACCTAAGAGAGTGGGCACTGGATTACGGGACATGAAAATCTTGACTGCGTTCACATCAACAAAAGAATTTGAATTAGGGAACAGAACCAAGCCATAGATGAGGAGTTCCAGGATGTCTTCAAATTCTTGAAAGTCTAAAATATCCCAGAACTATTGAGCTTCATCAATCAAGAACTTAGCCAGGAAGCCTTTAACCCCACTCTGAATGTCCCAGTTAGATACTACATCAGCCTTTGTTAGATGGAGGACTGAGGCAATATCCTCTGGCCTAGGAGCTATCTCCAAACCTGTAAAGGGTGTCTGGTCTAGAATATATATGCCAAGTAAATCAGAGAACTCCTCCAAAGTAGGGACCAACTGATAGTCCTGGAAGGTGAAACAGTGATGCAATGGGTCAAAGAACTGGAACAAGACGCTCATCATTTGCTCATCTAACTTAGAAGTGACTAGGCTGAGGAGATGACCATGTCTTCTAACAAAGGACGAAGTATCAGGAACCTTTGAAACCAAATCTCTAAGCTGAGCAGGTATTTGCACGAAACTGATCCGAATGGTATTTCTGCGCATAGATGCCATGATCTGCAAAACAGAACAAAGATGAATCCCATTGGTCTTTGAAATGTTTAGTCTAATGCAGTATGCACGCAATGTCATGATGCATGATGTCATGATAGAAACAAACCACAGGTATCATAGATAGCAAACATGGTAAGGGAAAACAAGTCACACAATAGCCCTTAAATTTCAGGTTGGCATGGGGTTTAGGTACTACCCTCTTGCAGTTTAGTTGGTTTAACTTGTCCTAGTAATAGTAACCGGGTTCTAGAGGTTCTCAATATCATTGACCATCCTCGATCGGTCATAATTCTAGTTTAGCAACCTTTTCTTGCGGTCGGAATCATCGTGAGAGTATGGTCTCAATGAGTGTAGCATACTGCTACTTTTCTATGGCCAAGTTGGTCAATTATAGGTTCTAAGGTTAGTTGATGCTTAATGACCCATTAGCAGCCCCATACTCTCCTTGTTCCTCCACAAGGGATATCGGTACCAACCAATGTGTCACACCAATGTAGGTACTGCTTCAACCGTATTGGTTTATGCCGTACAGTTCCCTCACAATCTATTGCTACTTACCTAAAAGGTATCCCCAGATCCGGGTTAGGATCTATAGTAACTCCGATACAAAGCCCACAAATATAAAGCAAACAGATCAAAAAATTGAAAACAATATGATGAACTAATCCTAAGGTACACCCCACTTATAAACTCCCTAGCAGAGTCGCCAGTTCTGTGATATGGTGGCCAGAACCGGGACGTGTTTCCCTATTATTTAAGGAATTGTTGGTTTGCGTTTTGCGTTTGTGTTTGCAAAATGTCGCGGTAAGCAAGAGTCGCCACCGACTTTTATTTTATCCAACAAGGAAAGGAAAAAAGCACAAAAAAAATTCTTTTTTCGAGATTTTATGAGTACGGGGGGTAGATTATAGAAAGGGAAGGTATTAGCACCCTTTATATCCGTAGTTATCTACAGGCTCTTAGGTACTTGCTCATCATTTTCAAAAAAAATTTCTTTGTGTTTGTGGGTTTTGAAAAGTTTTTGTTTTAACTTTGATTTAACTCTTGCTTCTGTCTTTAAGAGTGTAATGAAGTTGTTTTTGAAAACTTGTTTGTAAAAGTGTAAGTGTAAAAAGTTTTGATTGAGCAAGTACTTAAGAACTAATCTACCTACTCGAAAAAAGAATCGTTCTGTATTTGTTTCCTTTAGACATCGCTTATCCCACTATTAGCGAGTAGGTAGCACCATTGTTGGAGTTTGAGGGTCAACTCAAAAGGGACGTACGGTCACTAAAGCAATGTTAGGACGTCTTAGTAATAACCCTAATGTCTTAGATCAATTATCCGAGGCAACAATATCCGAGGCAACTTTTCCGAGGCAACCTTGATCTTTGGACAAAAGGACCACCATTAAAGTATCCTATACTCAATGACCGTTTACCGAAGGCAACCAAGTGGGAGTGTACCCTAGGAGTGCGCATGTGTGAGTGATTCAATTTCAGATTATTTTATCTTTGCACATTTAGGGTGATCTAACTGTTTTAAAATTAGTCATACATTCTTGTCATGCATCCTCTTATCAAACATCTAATAGTTAATAATTTGCGTAATTTAAAGTGCGGAAGTTAAACTACGCTATTACAAGGCTTCGGGTATTTACATAGCCAAAAACAAACCCTTGAAAAGTAAAGCGGTAAATGTAAAAGTCCTAATTAAAACTATTACATACTGTGAGCAGATACAATAATTGGGCAAAATAATAATAAAGCGCACGATGAAAAATTAGATCTACGAGAAATTAGGATTTTGACCCTTCTATCCTAATGAAAATAGAAAATGTTTTTGTTGTTTTTAAATATTTTTTAAGAAAAAGATTAGGTTTTAAAATTAAATGTACAAATTAATTAGATAATTAAATAATGAAAATAATTACAAGACCTATTTTTGGTTTTTTGTTATTTTAGGAAAAAAATAAAATGTAATTAAGTTAGTAATAAAACCTATTTATTCAAATTAATTTTAATTATTTGCAAAAAGAAATTAAAGTTTCCTAAATTAATAAACCTAATTAAATTAATTAATTTTTTTAATAAAAATAAAATCTAGACCTAATTTTGTGAAAAAATAATATTTTTGTGATTTTTTGATAAAAATAAAATAATTTGATGATTATTAAAATAAATAAATAAATAAATTAAATGAAATATAAAAAAGAAAAAAAAGAGTAAGAATTGGGCCTGAAAAGAATTTTTAGGAGGTGTGGATATCAGATTTTGGGCCCAAGAGATGGTGACCACGCTGACTTTTTAAATCCAATGTTGCATGTTGACTGTGGTCTATGGTGTTCCTCCAGATGATGACCCTTGGATCAGGATCTCAAGACGTGTGGCAGGCTGGATGAAGGAGCCCCATGGTGGTCTTGGACTTGTAAACACATATGATTATCTGAAAGAAAATAATAAAAATGCGTTTGGTGAAGGCAGGGGTCGAACCCCTGACCTCAAGCTTCCAGCGCCTTAAAGCGTGCCTGGCTACCACTGGGCCATTTGTTTTTGTTGTATGTAACATGAACAAGAAATATTATAAAATAAACAAGCGAAATACACAGATCCTGGCGTGAATTTTCAAACGAGCGAATGATGGTTGGCCACGTATTCGTCTTCCGCCCTTCACCGTTGGTAAAAGTTGGTACACTTTTACCTACGAACGTATGTCCGTAGCTATATACATGCACATTCTCAAAACTCGACACAAGCATGTTAAATAACAATGAAGGCCATGGACAACTTCGTCTAGTCTTGCTGAACACATTGATGGCCTTTTCATGGCCTAATTTTGCCTGCACACAGAGTTCCCAAATCGAAGCAAGAAACCCTAGCCATGGTGAAATCTTGTTTAGGCCATATAAATTGCATATGTCTCATAGATCAAGAATATGTGACTAATTCATCCTAACAACGCCTATATCATGAAATACAAATTCAAAAAGGATGAGATGTCGTGATGAACTTACAGTGAGATGTAGGGCCTGTAAGTGTTTGGTTTCGATTGCTTTAGCTTGCTGAGACTCCCAGGAATCGATTGGGGTCGTTCAAAGGTCCTGAAACTGCCTCCAAATGGGATTTCGATCTTGCATTTTTTCTTGATTTTTCAAGTTTTTATTCTGCCTCTTGCGCCTGTTTCTAACCTAGTTTTTTATCTGCATTTCTTCTATATGTACCAAGGAATGCATTAGGGTTGAAAGAATGCATCCAATCTTCCTCCATCAATGAGTTTTGATTTGATTTGATTCACTTTCAATATCATTCCAAAAATAGATTTTTTTTCAATCTTTTTGTCCACTCTAATGCCTTGCACGAGTTTGAATACTTGCTAGATGTAATTGAAACCTGAAACAAGCACAAAATCTCTTTCTTTCAATATTTTGGATTTTATATGATTTGTTTTGATTTAAATTGAATTAATTCAAATAAAAATCAAAATAAATAATAAAAACAAGATATGGACAAGTGGAAAAGGTTAGAGCTCATGGACTATGTTGCCAACTCAAAACAAGTGAAAACGATTGGGCCCATTTGGCAAAAATTGAAGTTTTAGGGATAGTTGACTTTTGGCAATTTTGCAAAAAATGTCAACTTCACCAATGTATAACTTCCTCAATTTTGACTATTTGGAGGTGTTATTTGACTTTTTAGAAATCTTGAGATGTCCTCTAATCAACCCTTATGGTCTCATCTCATTTTGATATTCCATGCTCATGTATGAAGCTTTGACAAAAAAGGTGTTTTTATTGACTTTTCAAAATGACCTATAATGTCCAAATTCATAACTTCTTGTGAGTGCATATTTTGAACTTGGGAGTTGAAGATGGATTGTAGGTAATTGCATCCTCTTCAAAATGAGCTTTGGATGTGTCATTTCTCATAAAGTATGAGAAAGTTATGCTTGTTCAAAGTTGAGTTGACTTTTCCTACAAAACCCTATTTTAGTAACTTTTGAGTCTTGATGAATTATGAGAAATCCTTGATGAATCATGATCAACCCTTGATCAAATTATGAAATATACTTCAAAATAAGGATTTTGACAAAAAATCTTGAAGTTTGACTGTATGTGGGCCACAGTTGACTTTTTCCCTAGCATAGTCGATTTTTAGGCTTTTGAGCAATTGACTGAGCAAATTTCCTCTGCAAGGCTTGAAACTTGACATGGATGATCTTGAGAACATATTAGGACATTGGTGAGCATTTGAGATCACTTGGACTCAAGTATCTTGATGCAATATGAAACCCTAATTTGAGGTAGACTACCTTAGGAGAGAGCTTGTCTGGCCAACCCTTGGACTACCTTGAGCAACTTGGGGATCTGTCTTGAAATGTTTTGAGATATATGGGAGGGAAAATTTTGGGGTACAACACTCACCCCCAATGTTTTGCTATTTCTCAAGCCCAATGCATTTTTTTAATACCTTTTTCTTATTTGTTTATTTTTATTTTTAAATAATTTTTATGTTTCAATTAGTAAATTCAATTAAATAGTCATGCAATTTTTAGATGATTTTATATAATTTTTATTAATTATAATTAATTTAGTAAGTTTGTGAGTTTTAATTTTGTTTTAGTTTAGTTAACATATTTAATTATTTTTCTTAGTTACATTTCTTATGCACGATTTTCTTTGTTTCTTTAATTCACTCTTATTGTTTATTTGTCATCGATTTGACTTGAGTTTGACCCATTTTCTCAAGTTCCTTGACATTCATTTGATGCTTTGGTATTCATCCGATTATTATGCTTGCTTGATCAAAATTAAAGGGAAATGGATTGTGTGTGTTGACTTCTTGTTAAGTGTTTTCCTCTTGTGCGTTTGTTGTTTCTTTTGCCCATCTTTTATTTGTTTTCATATTTGGTCCTTAAACCCTAATTTTCAAACTTGAACCACTTTCATTAATAACTTTTAACTTAAGTCATTACATTTTAAAACTTCTCTTCCTTAAAACTTTTTCTCAATTTTTTTTATATATGTCACTTATATAGTTGAGATGTTATTCTCCTATCTCCATAAGTCATGATCGAAAAGATGTCGATTTTTCCACTTGAGCCCTCGGCACTGTTGACCCAAATTAGGGTTTGAGTTTGCACAGGGATGTTTTGACCTAAAATGCCCAAAATTACTTTCATGCTTCATTATGAACTCACAAGTTTATCCATACCAAGTTTCAAGCCTTGATTCCAATCTTTGCCCAGTCAATTGGACAGTTGACCTAGAAATCAGTTGTATTAGGGAAAAAGTCAACTGTGGCTAATTGACAGACAAACCTCATGGTTTTTGACCCACATCAACATAATGAACTCACATGAACCATTTGGTCAAGTTTGGATCACAATTCCATAAGAAATTTGATCAAATCACCAAAAGGGCAAAATGGTCATTTTTAGGGTTTTGACTGCACAAAGGCAATTTTTGACTGTTTGACCTAACCAATGGCAAACCAAGCTCACATATGGACTCAAGGACTCAATGGCATTGTCTTGACCCATTCAACAAGTTCAAAAGATCTCAAATGCATAAGATTGACAGATGAATTTTTCAGTCAGCTGATCAAAATTTGACTGTATACTGAAAGGTCAAACTTTGACTTTTTGGTCAAAATCAAGTGCCAAGATTCATTTTTCATCAAGACATGTCAAATTATGAAACTTGTTCATCAAGAAACCCAAAATTGCAAATTAGGGTTTAAAATGAGAAAATTTCATAACTTAGAATTTTTCTAAGTTATGAAACTTCCTTATTTTTTCCTAACTTTGTCCCATTTTTTCACCAAGATGCAAATGGATTCAAACAAAACTTGAAACATGAAAGTTGTAGTCCATTGCAAAATCTACAACTTTGATTCACAAAGTTTTCTCAAAGGAAGCTTGTATCTCAAGTTATGATTTTTGGAACAAGGGTGCAAAACATTCTTAACTTAGAGAAATTTTGCCCTATTCTAGGCAGGATTTTTGTCCAACTTCTTGGCCATTTTTCACATGGTTCCACTTGGAATTTCAATTTGCATTAGAAATATGGATTGTAGTACACATTCCAAGCTTTCCAAATTGTCCAAGAACTTCTCAAACACCCTTGTGGTTAGAGAGAATCGAATCCACAAAGTTGGGCAAAATTCAGTTTTGTTCATGGCCAAAGCATGTTCATGGCAACTTGCATTTTCAAATCAGCTTGTACAATGCTAGCTTGCAGGCCTCAAAACCAGTTTTACACACCATAATTAAATGCCTAACCATTGTGTTAAGATGTTATTTTGTTCATTTGGACAATACATGCAAAACTAATCCCTAACTAGAAAAAGCAAAGTTCCCATTTTTGGCTTAATGTCACTTTATGTCAAAAGTAAATCCTTGAGGCATGGGGCCAGATCTTTGAGGCCAGATAGAGTCCACAAATTCCAGTTACCAAGAGCTTTGTTTGCAGCATACATTAGGCATCGTGCAGGCTTGTATTGACAACTTACACTTTCTTGCTTACATTTGAATAAACCTTGCAAACTCAAACCATCTTTGATTCCTGTAAACACCAGCCAAAATAAACTTTGTACACATCTTCCATACATCAAAACAGACCTAAGGCACGATTTAACCACCTCTCAAACCTCCTCATACATCAAAACACCCTCTTGCTTCAGAAACAGGGCATACCCTGCAACTTGAGTTCCACAATCCATTCCTGTCGTGCGTTTTGTCCAAAAGGAGTTCAAACACATTCCATATCATCCATTGAAACTATCCAAAGCCTTAAACTCAAGTTGTAACATCCCTAACCACGTTTGCCATTTTTACTTTCAAGCTGTGCAGGTGGACTTCCATAGCACGATACAATTGGTTTCAAAGCAAGCTAGGCACTTGGGAAGCATCCTTGGACTTCAGGCAAGCTCAACCAAAGCTTAAACTCCATTAAAGATACCTACATTGCTCCGTTCGAGTCAAGCTGAAACAGGTAATCTGTGAACTTCTATCTCTCAATCTAGGAAGAGTTAGGCTTAGGTTTGTGAATGAAACATGCTCTACTCATAGCCCTGAAGCCATACATATGATTACTTTTCATTTATGTTAAGCGTGCTGTGAGAATTTTAACCATGAACATTGAAGAAAAAACTAGGTCAGAAATTGGGGGTGAAGAAATTCTCCCTGGTTTCTTAGAGTTAGGTCAACTTCTTTACATGTTTGAATTCGTCTTTTGATGCTCTATAATATTGGTGTTATGAGTTTTGTGTAAAAGTCAAAGAATCAGGAGTTGGTGTTGGATCAAAGAGGCGCGCGTTTTTCTATTCAAACAATGCTGGAGGTTGAAGACAAAGTTGGCTTGGGCTGGGCCTGAGTCAACTTGCTGTTCACACCCCTTTTTTTCATTTGCACCCCCCTGGCCCATTGTGTGAAATATTTATCATTTTTGACTTTTTATTTTTTTATTCTGACTTGATATTTTTTGTCCAAACATAAAAAACATTAAAAATATTTTTCCATATTTTTTTATATTTATTTGGCATTTGTTTCATTTTATTAGTATATATATGTAAATAATATAAAAAACCTTTTTATTTAAAACCCTAAAAAGTAATACAAAAATATTTATTTTTTAGTCATTATTTTTTATTTACATTTTGAAAACATTTTCTAAAATATACATTTTTTATAAATAATTAATATTTTATTTTTTGTACATATTTAGCATATTAAATATATATAAATACTCTTATACATATTTTATTAAATATTTAGGGCAAAAATACAAAAAAAAACAATACCTTTTATTTTTATTTGATATTTGACACCAAAATACTTTTTTAACAATATAATTTTTTTATTATTTTTTTATTTTTTTATTTTGTGCATAAATTAATATATTTTGTACATAATCAATAAATAATAATATTTATTCAAAAAACTAGGGTTTTTCCCTAAATGACAAAAATATTCAAATTTGACCTTTTTATTTTTGTTTATACTTCAAACATGAAAACCTTTTTACATACGTAACAAAAATCATTTTTGTGCATAATACATTTTGTATATTTATTATTCACTTAAATATTGTACAATTAAATATTTGTATCCTATACATTCGATATGGTTGTAATAACTTAGATTTTATTTCCTTGTCAAATATTCCCAATGCAAATTTGTACCCCCTCCCTATATCTTGTTGTAATAACTTAGCATTTAAATTTCCGCATTTAAAAGCTTTCAAATTATGCCATGATAGACTTAGGGTTTGTATGCAAATAAAATCAACGAATAGCTTGACCTAAATTCAAGATAAACATGCATGAAAAACAAACACCATGCACACTTGCACCCTTAGGGTTACTCCACTTGTTGCCTTCAAAAATGGGCCATGTTTGCATGTCAAGTACTTTGGCAAAACAAAAACAAAAATAAATCAAATGATCATAGTCCCTCGATGACGTTATCGGAGTTGCCTAAACAAAAATGATCATAGTCCCTCAAGAAAATTGCCAAGATACTTGACACTATTGCATTCATGGTCTATACGATGACCCGCGTCCGTCCCGTTAACATCCTAACACAAGGTTGTTCACCAAATACAATGGTGAAACAACACTATTAAAAGGGTTAAAACATGAGAAAGATCTTTGAGAAATTTAGGGTAGATAGCTCTTGGTTACTTGACCAAACTTGCAAAACAATCCTTGCCATTTTTCAAAACACACATCACAACACAACTTCAAAACAAACTTTCAAAAACATTGAAACATCTTTTCAAAAAGACACACACCTTTGTAAAACATTCAAACAAGAATTGTTACAATGGTTGCCTAGACAAGGCATCTTTTTCAAAACATTTTCAAAACCACACACAAAGCACCATTTCAAACAATTGAAAATGCAAGGCAAGTGATCTAAGCAAGTAACTAAGAGCCCATGGATAACCATGGATAGAAAGGGTGCTAATACCTTTCCTTTCTATAATCTACTCCCCGAACCCAAGAAAACATCTCAAAGGTTTTTCCTGTGCTTTTTAACCTTTCCTTAGGATAAAATGAAAAGTCGGTGGCGACTCTTGCTCAACCGAAACATTTGCGAAAACAAACGCGAAACCTCAAGTCAGTTCTCCCACCGTATCACAGAACTGGCGACTCTGTTGGCGACAATTTGAAAGTGGAGTAACCTTAGGGCCTAGATCACCCTTTTGCATGACTAATTTTTTGCTTTGATTGCTTTACATTTTGGTTCTCTTGTTTGGGCTTGAAATCCTACACCCGGATTTGGGGAAACATTCATAGATAGCAATACGTTGTGGAAACTGTGTGGGGTATACCGACACGGTTGAAGCAATAGCTATATTAGTGCGACATATTTGTGAGTATCGGTAACCCTTGAGTTCAATCAAGGAGAGTACGGGGCCGCTGAGTGATGTCACCAAGCACTAATGACCTAGAACCTTACTTGACCATCTTGGCCTTTTATTAGGGGTAGTGAGATGACCGGCTTTGGTGCAGTCCGAAGTTGGTAGATACTCGATACTACACTCATTGAGGGTTGTTTTCTTGGAATATTTTGGTCGCTAGTTAAGTGGATAAACCAAAACAATGAACATGGAAAACAATCCAATGATATTGAGCTCCTTAGAACCCGGTTACTATTTATAGGACAGGTTTTTTAAGCCAACTAAACTCAAGAGGGTACTTACCTATGAAACCCCATGCAAGCCTGAAACTAGGGTTTTGTGTGACTTGCTTGTACATATGTTTGTGCATACATCATGAACATCATAAAGCATCATATGCATCCACTAACCATTTCAAGGGTTTGGATCTTCATCTTTGTTCTTGTTTTGTAGGTCATGGAAATTCTTCGCAGGAAAACTATCCAAGTCAACCTTGTGAGAATCCCTCCTCAACTCAAGGAGCTTACATCCAGAATTCCGGAAAGCTTTCTCTTCAGTGAAAGACATGGTAGACTGCTCAGCTTAGTCAACACCAGCATTGAAGAAGACATGGTGAAAGTGTTGTTCCAGTTCTTTGACCCCCTTCACCACTGTTTCACATTCCCCGACTACCAATTGGTGCCTACTTTGGAGGAATTTTCTCAATTCCTGAGAATTCCTATTCTTAATCAACTACCCTACAACGGTACGGAAAAATAACCAAAGCCTGAAGATGTTGCTCAAGAACTACACTTGCAACCATCTGACATCAATGGGCATTGGGAAACTAGAAGTGGTGTCAAAGGCTTCTTAGCAAAGTTCTTGTTTGAGAAGGCACAAGAGTGTTGGAATTCTTTGGATCTACAAGCCTTTGAAGAAATTATGGCACTCCTTATTTATGGGTTGGTCTTGTTCCCAAATCCTGACCAACTTATAGATGTGAATGCTGTCAAGATTTTCCTATCCAGGAATCCCATACCTACATTGCTTGGGGACATCCTCCACTCATTTTACACACGAACAATGAGGAAGAGAGGTGTTCTCATGTGCTGTACTCCTCTCCTTGCAAGGTGGTTTATTTCTCACCTTCCACAATCTGTTTTGAAGAATGAACAAGGCTTGAGGTGGTCGCAACGATTGATGACCCTCACACATTCTGATGTACATTGGTGTTCTCGGTCCAGAGAAAATGTCATCATCATCGATCGCTGAGGTGAGTTCCCTAATGTTCCATTACTTGGCATTAGGGGAGGCATTACCTAAAACCCTTGTCTAGCTTTGAGACAATTTGGATATGCTCGGAGGGATGGCCCTCATGACATGCTGATTCCTGACCTAGTTTTTGACTTCGACAACGATGCGCAAGGACTTCGCCAAAGATTCATCAGAGCTTGGAGGATGCCTAACAAGGTAGATAGTAAGACACTGGGGCACAAGAACTCCGTCCCTCTTGAGCCTTACCTCAAGTGGGTATGAACCCGAGCCCAGAGTTTTATGATGCCTTACCCTTACATTCTCCCTTTGATTAAAGAGCCTGTTAAGGAAGGAGAGGTTCCTTACACCATCCTACATCCTGATATGCCAACATCATGGGAGGAGATGCAGAAGAGTTGGATCCAACTCAAGGAAGAAAGGGATACTTTTGAAGCCAGCTTCTACGCCAGTGAGAAGAAGGTTTTGGATCTTACCCGCCGACTTCACGAGGAGGAGACCCTCAACACTTACATCGCACCAAAGAGGATGTGCAATGTCTTTTTACCTTAAGAAGTTTTTTGTAATATTTGGCCCATGGGGCATTTATGTACTGACAAAATTTCTTCTTATTAATATGACGTGTGTTCTTTTTGTCTGTAACAATTTTGAATTTCTAAATCCTTGAATACATTACATGAATAAACATATCATTCATCATATGCATAAACAGGTCTTCACACCAGGTTTCCTTATCTCTCTGTTGTTTATTTCAGTAAGATGGATATCGAGCAGACGGTCAAAGATCTGCAGGCATAAAACTCGCAATTTCAACAGCTCCTTATGACCTTGGCAAAGGGTCAGGAGGATCTTAAAGCACTATTAGGGAATAAAGAGCAAGAAAAAGGAAAAAAGAAGAAGAAAAGAGTTGGGGTAGTTACACTGGGAAGAAGATTTGAGAATGAAGCTAGAAGAGTTCTTGAATTCCCCTCCACATATGATGAGGGGACCGACAAAGGAAAAGGAGCTGCATTACCTTCTGAGTCTGAGGCTGAAGAGGAAGAGGTTGAGGAAGATGAAGATTATTCAGAGCAGCAATACCCGCCAGCGGACGACAGATACAAAAATCTGGAGGATAGACTGGCAGCTATGGAGCTGCAAAGGGTTCCCGGATTAGATTTTGAAGAATTGGGATTGATTGCTGGAATTGTGATCCCTCCAAAGTTTAAAGTGCCAACTTTTGCAAAATACGACGGTCTGTCTTGCCCAAAGATGCACCTAAGGTCGTATGTCAGAAAAATTCAACCTCATTCATCCGATAGAAATCTTTGGGTACACTTCTTCTAGGATAGCATGTCTGGTACACAGCTAGATTGGTTTTACCAGCTTGAGAGGTCAGAAGTGCACAATTGGGAGGATTTGGCAGCTGCCTTTTATCGCCAGTATCAATACAACGCCGACTTGGCGCCGACCCGTACTCAGTTATAAAGTATGGGGATGGCCTTAAATGAGGGATTCAAAGAATACGCCCAGAAATGGCGCGACTTGGCTGGAAGAGTGCAACCACCTCTTTCAGATAGGGAACTAGTTGATATGTTCTTGGGGACCCTATCTGGCCCGTTCTTCAACCATTTGATCGGGAGCTCTTCTGCAGGGTTTACTGAATTGATTCTGACTGGCGAACGGGTGGAAGCTGGTATTAAGAGTGGGAAGATTCAAAGGGATGCCTCTGCCTCTGCAACTGTTAAAAAACCATTCCCAGCCAAGAAGGAAGCAGCTGTTATGTACTCTCAGAAAGGATCGGGAAGAACTGAGCGCCGACCGACTGTAGGGGCCGTGATGATTCAAAATTCATCAAATGATCAGCCTCGTAACAATCAGTCCAGACCTAAACAGCAATGGGGAGAACGGCCACAACAGAAGTACACCTGCATCAACATGACGCCTGCACAGGTTCTTCCCCATTTGTTGAAGCTGAATCTCACCAATATCAGGGAGGCGCCAAAAAATATGAATACCACTTCTCCACACTATCATCCCAATGCTAAATGTGCCTATCATTCTGACAGCGCCGAGCAAGACACCAACTATTGCTGGGCGCTTAAGAATAAAATTCAAGATTTGATAGATGCTAAAGAGGTTGAGTTCGACGCCCCTGAGAAGCCAAATGTAATCTCCACTCCAATGCCAAAGCATGGTCTCAATGTCCATGTTATTGAAGAAGATCTGTTTGTTTCTACTGTTGATGATCTGATAACTCCATTATTGACAATCATGTTGAATCTGTTGAAGGATGGGATTTTCCCAGGTTGTAAAGAAGATTGCTACTTTTGTTCCTCCCTACTAATCGACTGTCCATTGTTGAAGATAGGCATCCAACGCCTAATGGACAACCAACAAATTCTTTTAGAAAAGACTCCTGTTACTCCAACTCCTATCAATGAAGTTTCAATAATAACCATTTCCTCCAATCTTTCCAAGGTCCCCAAAAGGCCTGTTAAGATTACATCCGCTCCGAAGATTGTACCCTTGAAAATAACCATGCCTGGGCCCGTCCCATACAAATCTGACAAATCAATACCGTGGAATTATGGTGGAGAAATCTACTACCACGGTGTTAAACAAATTGAGATAACTGAAGAGAGCTCTGACGAAGAAACTGCCGACATTGGAAACATTGCCGGTACGAGAAAAATTACCCGAAGTGGAAGAATTTTCTCTCCAGAGATTGCCCCTCCAAAGGCAATCTTTGGACCCTCAGCTGCTCCCAAGGTTACCCCTGCATCGGTAAAACTATCTGCAAGAACTCCAATGATTGAAGAAGATGTTACTCCTGTGGTTTTCCCTCCTGCTGCTGCTGATAAGGGGAAAGGGATCCAGGAAGAGCTCGTCAGGACGAGGGCTCAGCCGTTGGTCATCCCCGAAACCTCTAAGAAAGAAATGGAGGAGATTCTGAAAATAATAAAGAAGAGTGATTATGATGTGGTGGAGCAACTGGGGCAAACCCCCTCAAAGATCTCCATGTTAGCTTTGCTGCTTTGTTCGGAGGCTCATGCCAAAGCCTTGATAAGGTTTTTGAAGACAGCCCATGTGCCCCAAGAAACCTCAGCCGATCAATTTCAGGATTGTGTAGCCAGCCTTACCGCCGACAACGGCCTGGGTTTCTCTGACGATGACCTGACTCCGAAGGGAAGAAAGCACAATGACACATTGCATGTGTCTGTTGAATGCCGAGGAACTACTCTCTCCCATGTCTTGGTCGATACTGGTTCTTCTCTAAATGTGCTGCCTAAAAGGCTCTGGACCGGTTGGATTGTGAAGGCTTGGAGCTGAAACCAAGTAATATCATTGTCAGGGCCTTTGACGGGTCTAAAAGGATGGTGCATGGGGAGGTCGACATTCCCATCAAGGTAGGCACTGAAGTGTTCCACTCAACCTTCTATGTGATGGACATCCGCCCATCATACTCTTGCTTGCTAGGAAGGCCGTGGATTCATAATGTTGGGGCACTCACTTCTTCTCTACATCAGATGCTGAAATACCCTGTTAAGGGAAAAATCATAATTGTACACGGTGAGGAGGAGTACATGATCAGTCATCTGAACTCCTTTCGGTATGTGGAAGTGGATGGCGAATTCATCGAAACACCGTTCCAGCACTTTGAGGAAGTTTCTCCCGAGGTGGCAGTAGCAAAGGAAGTAGCTGAGGTACCCAAGCAGGTGGCCAGGATGGCATCTCTGAAAGATGCAAAGGCTGCAATGAAGGAGGGGAAGAGCTCAACATGGGGTCAGTTGCCTGACTTTCCCCACAAGACAGACAAGTTTGGGTTGGGATTTACCGTTGCGGGGCAGAAAGCTATGCGTCGCTCCAAAATTGAAAAGACACCCATCAAGATTTCTCCTCATGGGATCAATGCTTTAGAAGACGAAGACGAAGAGGGTAACTTTGAAGACTGGATCTTCCCAACCATTGAAGGGGGAATGCACAACTGGGAGGCGAAAGACTTCGTTCCCATTACTTTCATCAATCAGTAATTTATCTTTCGAACATTTCCTGTTGGTCTGTAATAATTACTAAAACAATTTGCACACTACTTTTTCACCTCATGCCTTGCCCGGGGCATGTAGGTCCATTTGTAAGGGCTTGATTCTTTTCATAATCATATGCCATGTTTAATGATTCATTGGACGTTTTTCATTTATAAATTGTTGTGTTCATTTTCTTTCCTTTTGCATTTTTGTTTGTTTAAGGATGGCTATCCCTTACACACACCCACACTCACAAATGCAGGTACCCATCCACTCCGGATTCCATGGGTGACTATTCTGCTGTATCCTTCAATAACTCTGAAGATTTGGTCAATTAGGCTGAATACGAAGATGACGAAGATTGTGAAGTACCGGGAGAGCTAGCCAGACTTCTACAACAAGAAGAGAGGGCCATATTACCTCATGAAGAGTTGTTGGAAACAGTCAACTTAGGAACAGAGGAAGACAGGAAAGAAGTACAAGTGGGTGCCAATCTGGAACCAAGTGTCAAGGAACGCTTAATACAGCTGTTAAATGAATACGTTGAAATCTTTGCCTGGTCTTATGAAGACATGCCAGGGTTAGACACAGACATTGTGGTTCACCGTCTCCCTACAAGAGAGGACTGTCCACCGATCAAGCAAAAAGTCCACCGAATGAGGCCCGACATGTCTGAGAAGATTAAAGTTGAAGTAATGAAGCAATTCAACGCTGGTTTTCTGGCTGTTACCTCCTATCCATAATCGGTTGCTAACACCGCGCCAGTACCTAAAAAAGACGGCAAGGTCAGAATGTGTGTGGACTACCGGGATTTGAATAGGGCCAGCCCTAAAGATGATTTTCCGCTACCGTATATCAACATTTTGATTGACAACACGGCTCAGCACAAGGTGTTTTCCTTCATGGACGGATTCTCGGGCTACAACCAGATTAAAATGGCCCCCGAGGACATGGAGAAAACGACTTTTGTTACACAATGGGGTACCTTCTGCTACAAGGTGATATCGTTCGGACTGAAGAACGCAGGGGCAACTTATCAACGTGCCATGGTAGCTTTGTTTCATGATATGATACATCATGAGATTGAGGTTTACGTAGACGACATGATAGCTCGATCACAAACAGAGGAGGAACACCTTGAACATTTGCAGAAGCTGTTTGCCAGGTTGAAGGAGTACAAACTCAGGCTGAATCCAAGTAAGTGCACTTTTGGAGTTAGGTCTGGTAAACTTCTGGGATTTATTATCAGCAACAAAGGCATTGAGGTCGATCCAGCAAAAGTAAAGGCTATACAAGAAATGCATGCCCCCCGTACTGAAAAGGAGGTTAGAGGATTCTTGGGACGCTTGAACTATATTGCCAGATTCATCTCTCATCTGACGTCTACCTGTGAGCCAATTTTCAAACTATTAAAGAAAGATCAGGTAGTCGAGTGGAACGATGATTGTCAAACTGCTTTTGATAAGATCAAGGAGTATTTGCTAGAGCCTCCTATCCTGATGCCACCCGTCGAAGGAAGGCCATTGATCATGTACCTGACTGTTTTGGACAACTAAATGAGGTGTGTACTGGGCCAACATGACGAGTCTGGTCGAAAAGAGCATGCCATTTATTACCTTAGCAAAAAGTTTACCGACTGTGAGACCCGCTACTCACTGCTTGAGAAAACTTGTTGCGCTTTGGTATGGGCTGCTCGCCGACTAAGGTAGTATATGTTGACTCATACCACTTTGTTGATTTCCAAGATGGATCCTATCAAGTATATCTTCGAGAAGCCTGCTTTATCCGGAAGAATCGCTAGATGGCAGATGATCCTGACTGAATATGACATCCAGTATACTACCCAAAAAGCTATAAAAGGGAGTGTACTAGCTGACCATCTAGCTCATCAAGCTATCGAGGATTATCAATCCATGAGATTCGACTTCCCGGACGAGGACATCATGACTTTGGACAACATTGAAGGTAACAGACCGTATGACGGACCTGAAAATGGATCCCGATGGACCCTGTACTTTGATGGTGCTTCAAATGCACTTGGAAACGGTATCGGTGCGGTACTCATTTCCCCGGAAGGTTGCCATACACCTTTCACGGCCCGACTTTGTTTCAACTGTACCAACAACATGGCCGAATATGAAGCTTGCATGTTTGGTCTCAAGGCTGCTATAGACTTGGGAATCAAATCTTTGGTCGTATTTGGGGACTCGGCTTTGGTTATCAGTCAAATCAAAGGAGAGTGGGACACTAAACATCCTAATCTTATCCCATACAAAGAACATGTCTTGACATTGTTGCCTCATTTCGAGCAAATCACCTTCGAGCATTTCCCGCGAGAAGAGAATCAGCTAGCAAATGCTCTGGCTACAATGTCTTCCATGTTTAAACTCAACTGGGATAACGAGGCTCCCCAAATCACCATCAAGAGAATGGATGAACATGCGCATTGTCATGAGATTAATACCGAAGAAGTAGTGGAACAACCCTGGTTTCACGAAATCAAAAGGTATCTCCAGACTAGATAATATCTCGAAGGAGCTTCCGTCAATGACAAAAAGTTCTTAAGGAGATTCGCAGCCAAGTTCTTCCTAAGCAATGGCATCCTTTATAAACGCAGCCATGATTGTGTTTTCTCCGATGTGTAGACAAAGCTGAAGCGGAGTTAATCATGACTGAGATACACAGTGGCACGTTTGGTACCCACTTGAGCGGACATACGATGGCTAAGAAGATTCTAAGGGCAGGCTATTACTGGTCTACCATGGAAGCTGATTGCCATCAACATTCCCGTACTTGCCACAAATGTCAAGTCTACGCCGACAAGGTTCATATTCCTCTTGTTCCTCTCAACGTTCTGACAGCTCCTTGGCCATTCGCAATGTGGGGCATTGACATGATTGGAGAGATCAAGCCCACAGCGTCCAATGGACACCGCTTCATCCTGGTCGCCATTGATTATTTTACCAAATGGGTCGAAGCAGCTTCCTTTGCCTCTGTCACCAAGAATATGGTTTCCCGCTTCATCAAGCAGAACCTCATATGCCGGTATGGTGTCCCCAACAAGATCATCACAGACAACGGTGCAAACCTGAACAATACTATGATCACCGCTCTATGCGAACAGTTCAAGATTTATCATCATAATTCATCTCCCTACCGGCCGAAGATGAACGGTGTTGTTGAAGCTGCGAACAAAAACATCAAGAAGATCATTCAGAAAATGACAGTTACCTACAAGGACTGACATGATATGTTACCGCTTGCTCTGCATGGATACCGTACCACAGCACGTACTTCAACATGGGCAACCCCATTTTCTTTGGTATATGGCATGGAAGTTGTCTTACCCATGGAAGTCCAGATTCCTTCTTTAAGGATTATGAAGGACGCTGGTTTGAGTGAAGACGATTGGATTCAGACCCGACTTGATCAACTCAATTTGATCAACGAGAAGTGACTCACTGCTGTTTGCCATGGTCAGACGTACCAAAAACGGATGATCAAGGCTTTCAACAAGAAAGTCAGACGTCAAATATATCAAGTCGGAGATCTTGTAATCAAGCGGATCATCTTGCCGCAAAGTGATCCCAGGGGAAAATGGACTCCTACTTACGAAGGACCATTTGTGATCAAGAGCATATTTTCTGGTGGTGCAATGATTCTGACCACCATGGACGGTGACGATTTGCCACACCCTGCGAACGCAGACATAGTCAAAAGATACTACGCATAAAACGACCCGACAAGTCGAAAACCCGAAAGGGCGACTTGGGAAAAAATGGGCATCCCGGTGAACCGAAAACCCAAAAGGGCAGTTCAGGCAAAAATTAGGGATAGAACAAAAAGATCTGTACACCCGGCAAGTTGAAAACCCGAAAGGGCGACTTGGGCAAAAAAGGGTTTCCCGGTGGATTGAAAACCCGAAAGGGCGATCCAGGCAAAAGTTAGGGAATTAAAGCGTATGACTATGTCTCGTCAGATCACTTTAAAGACAATCTCTTCATCAACAACCTCCGAGCTTCTGATCAATCCAATCATCGGCGGACGAAGCATTGAATGGACAAGATATTCAGAGTTGTGAAGGCTATAACAGAATGGAATCCCATGGAATTGTTACACATAACCATCTTTCTTTTGTATAAAATTTTCAATTTCTTACGACAACATCCTCTTACTAGGATGTTTGTCTCCTTTGTACAAAAGATACTCATAAAAAGTTAATACAAATACTTTTCCCAGTGCAAAAATTTGCTTTGTCTTCTTTTCTTTTTTACACTTATGTTTTATTTGAGAAACGTCCAATGTTTTGTTAAATAGGCATATGCATTTGAACATAATCATTTGCTTACAAATCAAGAAAGATGATTGCTGATGGGTGAAAGGTACAGATAGATATCTTGATGCCCTTTCAGAAGAAATCCCCAGCGGAATTAAATTCCAAATTCCTCAACAAAGTTAAAATCCAGAACTTAATTCCCCAAACAGAGTTAAACTTCAGGATCCTCAGTAGGATAAAAGCTTTCTCAAAACTGATTTCCCCAGCCAGAGAGCCTTCCAGAATCTAATTCCCCTCAGAGTAAGTTTCAAGATCCCCAGTGGAGGCAAAACTGTTAATCCCCAACGAAGCTAAAACTTCCAACTGTCAATCCCCAGCGGAACCGAATTAGTAAACATTCTCCCCACAGAGATACTTCCTATCAGATTGAAGATTCTCAGTCTCACTCCTCCAGCATGAGCCTCCCAGATTCTGAACTCCCCAGTAGAGATCATCAGAATTCTCATTCCCCATAGGTCACTAAGGATTTTCAATCCCCAGCAGTGGTCTTAAGATCCCTTAACAACTGAAGATCTTGTTCCCCAAGCAGTCAGCAGTCAACAAGGATATCTCAGCTTCAACAATCAAAGATTCTTACAATCCCCTGCAGCAGTCAAGGATTCACTTTCCCCTGCAGCAGTCAAGGATTCACTTTCCCCGGCAGCAGTCAAGATTCTATTATTTCCGGCTATCCAGGATTCATCTATCCTCAGCAAGACAACTCATCAGCTTACATGCGCATTCATTACATTCATATCATAAACATTGATATAACATATATTGCATCATACATTTCATGCAACATAACTTTGTGTTTCAGCTAATATTTTACCCTTTTCAGGATAAGATTAATAAGCTTCAATATCAAATTCTGAAAACAGTTCACGGGTTCTCCAGATACGGATGTTAACCTATCACTTGTTCAGATTCTCCACTTATGAAAACAGTTTACGGATTCTCCAAACACGGATGTTAATCTATCGCTTGTTCAGACTCAACTTTTGAAAATAGTTTACAGACGCTTCCCAACATGGATGCTGATCTATTGCTTATTCAATTTCAAGACTTCTGAAAATAGTTCACGGGTTCTCCAGATACGGATGTTAACCTATCACTTGTTCAGATTCTCCACTTCTGAAAACAGTTTACGGATTCTCCAAACACGGATGTTAATCTATCGCTTGTTCAGACTCAACTTTTGAAAACAGTTTACGGACGCTTCCCAACATGGATGCTGATCTATTGCTTATTCAATTTCAAGACTTCTGAAAATAGTTCACGGATTCTCCATACCTGGATGTTAATCTATCACTTGTTCAGATTCTCAACTTCTGAAAACAGTTTACGGAATCTCCAAACACGGATGTTAATCTATCGCTTGTTCAGACTCAACTTTTGAAAACAGTTTACGGATGCTTCCCAGCATGGATGCTGATCTATTTCTTATTCAATTTCAAGACTTCTGAAAATAGTTCACGGGTTCTCCAGATACGGATTTTAACCTATCACTTGTTCAGATTCTACACTCCTGAAAACAGTTTACGGATTCTCCAAACACGGATGTTAATCTATCGCTTGTTCAGACTCGACTTTTGAAAACAGTTTACGGAGGCTTCCCAACATGGATGCTGATCTATTACTTATTCAACTCCAATAAAACAGTTTATGGATTCTCCAAACAAGGATGTCAATCTATTGCTTATTCAGACCCCCGGTCCAGAGATATTCCAAACATGGATACCTTTCTGATAATCACTCACTCATCAACGACATACAGTTTAACAAACATTCCAGATGGCATCTTTAAGCCCATCCCCCGACAAGATTCTATCACATCTCCAGATGGCATCTTTAAGCCCATCTCTAAATGGCATCTTTAAGCCCATTCCCACATCCATGTCGTGACGAGTGCAAATTTACGGGAACTCTAGTGTCCAATCTCCTTTTACCTTCGAGACGCGAAAGGAAAACTTGCCAATCTAACTCTTCAGGTTCAAGAAGATTGAACAGGGGAAACTCTTGTACCCCAAAATTTTCCCTCCCTTTTCATCAACATTTTCTCATCACAAGATCTCTTGGAACTCAAGATCAAGTTAGGGTTTGCTCTGCTTAAGACCCCTCCTTGCACTGTTGACCCAAATTAGGGTTTGAGTTTGCACAGGGATGTTTTGACCTAAAATGCCCAAAATGACTTTCATGCTTCATTATGAACTCACAAGTTTATCCATACCAAGTTTCGAGCCTTGATTCCAATCTTTGCCCAGTCAATTGGACAGTTGACCTAGAAATCAGTTGTATTAGGGAAAAAGTCAACTGTGGCTAATTGACAGTCAAACCTCATGGTTTTTGACCCACATCAACATAATGAACTCACATGAACCATTTGGTCAAGTTTGGATCACAATTCCATAAGAAATTTGATCAAATCACCAAAAGGGCAAAATGGTCATTTTTAGGGTTTTGACTGCACAAAGGCAATTTTTGACTGTTTGACCTAACCAATGGCAAACCAAGCTCACATATGGACTCAAGGACTCAATGGAATTGTCTTGACCCATTCAACAAGTTCAAAAGATCTCAAATGCATAAGATTGACAGATGAATTTTTCAGTCAGCTGATCAAAATTTGACTGTATACTGAAAGGTCAAACTTTGACTTTTTGGTCAAAATCAAGTGCCAAGATTCATTTTTCATCAAGACATGTCAAATTATGAAACTTGTTCATCAAGAAACCCAAAATTGCAAATTAGGGTTTAAAATGAGAAAATTTCATAACTTAGAATTTTTCTAAGTTATGAAACTTCCTTATTTTTTCCTAACTTTGTCCCATTTTTTCACCAAGATGCAAATGGATTCAAACAAAACTTGAAACATGAAAGTTGTATTCCATTGAAAAATCTACAACTTTGATTCACAAAGTTTTCTCAAAGGAAGCTTGTATCTCAAGTTATGATTTTTGGAACAAGGGTGCAAAACATTCTTAACTTAGAGAAATTTTGCCCTATTCTAGGCAGGATTTTTGTCCAACTTCTTGGCCATTTTTCACATGGTTCCACTTGGAATTTCAATTTGCATTACAAAGATGGATTGTAGTACACATTCCAAGCTTTCCAAATTGTCCAAGAACTTCTCAAACACCCTTGTGCTTAGAGAGAATCGAATCCACAAAGTTGGGCAAAATTCAGTTTTGTTCATGGCCAAAGCATGTTCATGGCAACCTGTATTTTCAAATCAGCTTGTACAATGCTAGCTTGCAGGCCTCAAAACCAGTTTTACAAACCATAATTAAATGCCTAACCATTGTGTTAAGATGTTATTTTGTTCATTTGGACAATACATGTAAAACTAATCCCTAACTAGAAAAAGCAAAGTTCCCATTTTTGGCTTAATGTCACTTTATGTCAAAACTATTTCCAAGATGTCGATTTTTCCACTTGAGTTCTAGAGGCACTTGTTGATTTTATCCAAGTGGGAGTAGTCCCTCATGTTGATGCATTGTCCCTCTTTCTCATACTTTGTGGGTGATTAGTCGAGTTTTCTCCTAAAAATGACAACTTGCCTTTTCATTTAAAATTAACCAACACACCAGTTTTTTTCTTTTTTAGAAGAACTACGTGGTTTTAATTTCACCATTGCACATTGGTAGTAAGTAGGCACGAAACTCATTGAAGTTTTTCCGAATCAAAATATAAAAAAAAACATTTCTTTCATCATTTATCCAGTCATATTGCAAACAAACCTTTTTAGCTAAAATATAGATATTACAAGAGATTCCTATAGAGTTCTATAGATGCATAAGATGATAATACATTCCCTTTGCATAACCATCCCCCGTACCCGTATCTCTTTATTTTTGTGAGTTTTATTTTCTCTTTTCCCATTTACTTTGGAAACAATAAAGTGCACTGACGACTCTTACTTTAATGAGTTAAGTTAATCAATAGCTTAATCTCCGATTTTTCACCGCTACATAGGGAAGCAGGTTGTTTTCTTCTCTTCCCGTTACTCATCTTCTTCATTACCCCGACTGAAACATCTTCTTCCCCTCTGCTACATCCCTCACACCCATCTCAACCAACGACTCATGATTCTTGACAATCACTTCACCATCCGTTACTACAACCTCCGTCTCCCCCTTAATCTTTATACTTAACAAATCATCCTTAACATGATCATCATGTAATTTTGTCACTAACAGATCGACATCCGGATCATTCTCAGTTTCCCTATGAAACTCAGTATTCATAAATTTATTGATAAGATTAAGATTTAAGACCAAAAACTATTAAATAAATAATCAATAAAATTAATAAATTAATTTGATAGAGAATATTCATGTATTTTATAAAATAAAACATTACATTCTCTTATATTTATTTCTGTTATTTTTTATACCAATATTAAATCTACATAATTTTTCATTTTTTTCAAACACACTATTTTTCATATCTTTCTCTCTTCTCAAATTCATTTCTTTACTAAACACACTCATAAATATAAAATTTTCTTAAGGGAATTTTATAACACCAATAAATATTTAAAAAATAATAATATTTCGTAAAAGTACATATCAAAATTTAGGATTGATAAACTTAACTAAAAGAAAGGTAAATTTACTGTGGATTAGTGATTCTATGAGAATCTCTGATCTCAATATGTCTAGAATAATATGCATAAGACGTTAAATGTTGGCACTGAGTACATACAAAAACTGAAAATGACATACTAAAAAGTAATGCACAGAGGAAACATAAGATCATATAAGGTCTTCATGCCATCTGCTCATCCAAGTCATTAATCTAGACCTTCTAACAATTCCCTCGCTTCATACTGTACTAGAAAAAAATAAGAATAGGATTGGGGTGAGATTACAAAATCTCACTGAGCCCTCATATCCTATGGGTCCACTCGCCTCTACATGGAAACTGACTTATGCAAATGCGTACTACACACTCACGCTCTTCTAAGGTAAAAACAACGAAGCATATATAGCCTCCTACGACTCGTGAGTAAAGGATATACTGTTCTCTATGCCGATAGACGATCGGGAACTACGGGTAGTGCACATCTGCATCATATCACCATGGATATATCTGACCCTCTGCCTAATGAAGGAGAACAAATGGAATACCCTCAACGTGATTCCATAACATTCTCAAGACTTACTTTAAAGTACGGAGAAATAAGGTTACACTCATTTCTATTTCCCATAGCAGGAGTAACAGTGGAAATACACTACGGTAGATTCCAATCCTGTATCGAACTATCACACGAGTAGTATACTGATTCCTTCACGTGTTAGTCTATTGAATGGACAGCTCACCGTGATTGACACATTATTATTCAACCCATGGTTCAATCTCACATTAACAAATTCACAGAATGATTAAACACGCGTTCATTACTGATTATACGAGTGAATCTTAAATGGTATACGCCTACCCAATTAGGCCACATAAACACACCAATTAATAATGCAAGTGTGTTAACAACAAGTGGGTATTCGCCTTGTCAGACTCCCACAAGCACACATCTCTATATCTTGGGAGTAACCCAAGTGCATTACAAAAATATTAGGCCCATTAATTCACTACATTCGTATAATAAAACAGACATTCGATTTTTCTAACAGAACACAACTAACACATCGGGAAAGACGAAGTCGAAATTTAGGACGAAACTCTCACCATGTCATAACCTGGATGAGTACCAAAATGAGTATGCGCCTCGACATGCCCCATTCCTTCACTCTAGTATATGAACGAGTTCACGTCCAATCAACCTATGGTGGATTTAACCGGACTAAAAATGGGATTAAATTGGAATAAGACATTGAAGATTCTACTATGTTATAACTCTCATCACTAGATGTCAAACGCTTTTGATCAGGTCTCAAATGGAGTTACAGAGCTCAAGATACACCCTTTTCGATTTATGAATTTTCACACAATAATGGTAGCCGATTAACAATTGTTGGTAACTGTTTACATGCATGAAAAATAGCCTAGAAACACATGCTTTTACTTATATTCAAATATCCATGGAAATCAAGAGATTAAGACATGCAATCAACAAGAAAGTCATCAATTCATGTTCATATAAAATTCAATATTCATGTTGGTAGCACATTTCAACATGCTTTTCAATTCCATAGAGTGAATACAAGTAACACTCATGGACACAAGGGAAAAACAAAACATGCAATTCAAAATCATGGGTTCACAAGGCACATTGATCACACAAGTCACATGATTTTAAAGAAATACACATAAAACCCTCCCTTTATCATGCAACCTTAAGAATTTCTAGAGCCCCCAAAGTCCTAACTAAGGATTAAACTTGAATCAAAGAACTTGAAGTTAAACTCCGATTCCGCTTCCCATGCTTTTATACCGCTCAAAGTCCATCGAACTCGTATGCATATTTTTTGTAGAATTCTGCATCAGACCTCCAACTTCAAAGACACATTCCAACCTTATCAAAGACCTTAAGCATACGAAATTAGTATCCAAAATAAAGGGAATTTCATCTATTTTCTGAAAAATCAAGAATCACCTAGTTCTGAGTTACAAGGAGGAAGTTCTTGCTTTTGGAATGGCGGCATGTCAAAAATATGAATTATGCACAACTCTTCTAATTCTTGAATACAAACCCATTCCTTGTGATCCTCAAAACCCTAAATATTCTTAGGAGGATGATGGATATGAAATTGAAAATTTATGATGATGCTTCACTTAGGGAATGAAGGTTCTTTTAGAATTCCCACTTGATTCTCACATGCAACCTTGATGGTGAAGTTGGAACTCAAAAATGTTCCTCTTTTCTTCCAAATTTTGTGGCTCTTACTCTCTCTCACTCTCCCACCAAGCTTCTCTAAAATTTGATATTTAGAGAGAGAGAGAGAGATAGAGAGAGAGTTATGATAATTATGAGAGAATTTCTCCTCTTTGGTCCTTTTAAAAAAATCAGCAAAAAGGACATCTTTGTCCTTGGTCATAATTTCTATTTACATCATTAAAATATTAATGACATGTTTAGGAGCTTAGGTTTATTACATCCTCCCCTCTTGAATAGAAATTCGTCCTTGAATTTCATCTAAAGAAGAGGTGCAACACTTTGTACATCTTCATCCTGTGGCTAATTTGTGTTTTCTTCGGTCTTTGTTTCTTCACTAGTCGTACAGCTTCCCAGATGCTTGTACTCTAATGATTCCTCTTGGTTCCTTGGACTACCTCTAATTCAAGAAAATTCTTGTTACAACAACTTACATTTCCAACAATGATGTTTGTTGTACCCCAAAATTTTCCCTCCCTTTTCATCAACATTTTCTCATCACAAGATCTCTTGGAACTCAAGATCAAGTTAGGGTTTGCTCTACTCAAGACCCCTCCTTGCACTGTTGACCCAAATTAAGGTTTGAGTTTGCACAGGGATGTTTTGACCTAAAATGCCCAAAATGACTTTCATGCTTCATTATGAACTCACAAGTTTATCCATACCAAGTTTCAAGCCTTGATTCCAATCTTTGCCCAGTCCATTGGACAGTTGACCTAGAAATCAGTTGTATTAGGGAAAAAGTCAACTGTGGCCAATTGACAGTCAAACCTCATGGTTTTTGACCCACATCAACATAATGAACTCACATGAACCATTTGGTCAAGTTTGGATCACAATTCCATAAGAAATTTGATCAAATCACCAAAAGGGCAAAATGGTCATTTTTAGGGTTTTGACTGCACAAAGGCAATTTTTGACTGTTTGACCTAACCAATGGCAAACCAAGCTCACATATGGACTCAAGGACTCAATGGCATTGTCTTTACCCATTCAACAAGTTCAAAAGATCTCAAATGCATAAGATTGACAGATGAATTTTTCAATCAGCTGATCAAAATTTGACTGTATACTGAAAGGTCAAACTTTGACTTTTTGGTCAAAATCAAGTGCCAAGATTCATTTTTCATCAAGACATGTCAAATTATGAAACTTGTTCATCAAGAAACCCAAAATTGCAAATTAGGGTTTAAAATGAGAAAATTTCATAACTTAGAATTTTTCTAAGTTATGAAACTTCCTTATTTTTTCCTAACTTTGTCCCATTTTTTCACCAAGATGAAAATGGATTAAAACAAAACTTGAAACATGAAAGTTGTAGTCCATTTCAAAATCTACAACTTTGATTCACAAAGTTTTCTCAAAGGAAGCTTGTATCTCAAGTTATGATTTTTGGAACAAGGGTGCAAAACATTCTTAACTTAGAGAAATTTTGCCCTATTCTAGGCAGGATTTTTGTCCAACTTTTTGGCCATTTTTCACATGGTTCCACTTGGAATTTCAATTTGCATTACCAAGATGGATTGTAGTACACATTCCAAGCTTTCAAAATTGTCCAAGAACTTCTCAAACACCCTTGTGGTTAGAGAGAATCGAATCCACAAAGTTGGGCAAAATTCAGTTTTGTTCATGGCCAAAGCATGTTCATGGCAACTTGCATTTTCAAATCAGCTTGTACAATGCTAGCTTGCAGGCCTCAAAACCAGTTTTACACACCATAATTAAATGCCTAACCATTGTGTTAAGATGTTATTTTGTTCATTTGGACAATACATGCAAAACTAATCCCTAACTAGAAAAAGAAAAGTTCCCATTTTTGGCTTAATGTCACTTTATGTCAAAAGTAAATCCTTGAGGCATGGGGCCAGATCTTTGAGGCCAGATAGAGTCCACAAATTCCAGTTACCAAGAGCTTTGTTTGCAGCATACATTAGGCATCGTGCAGGCTTGTATTGACAACTTACACTTTCTTGCTTACATTTGAATAAACCTTGCAAACTCAAACCATCTTTGATTCCTGTAAACACCAGCCAAAACAAACTTTGTACACATCTTCCATACATCAAAACAGACCTAAGGCACGATTTAACCACCTCTCAAACCTCCTCATACATCAAAACACCCTCTTGCTTCAGAAACAGGGCATACCCTGCAACTTGAGTTCCACAATCCATTACTGTCGTGCGTTTTGTCCAAAAGGAGTTCAAACACATTCCATATCATCCATTGAAACTATCCCAAGC
Source organism: Vicia faba (assembly GCA_948472305.1). Taxonomy (NCBI): domain Eukaryota; kingdom Viridiplantae; phylum Streptophyta; class Magnoliopsida; order Fabales; family Fabaceae; genus Vicia; species Vicia faba. Next base: position 719,656,531 of record OX451741.1, on the reverse strand, counting down.
CTTAAACTCAAGCTGTAACATCCCTAACCACGTTTGCCATTTTTACTTTCAAGCTGTGCAGGTGGACTTCCATAGCACGATATAATTGGTTTCAAAGCAAGCTAGGCACTTGGGAAGCATCCTTGGACTTCAGACAAGCTCAACCAAAGCTCAAACTCCATTGAAGATACCTACATTGCTCTGTTCGAGTCAAGCTGAAACAGGTAATCTATGAACTTCTATCTCTCATTCTAGGAAGAGTTAGGCTTAGGTTTGTGAATGAAACATGCTCTACTCATAGCCCTGAAGCCATACATGTGATTACTTTTCATTTATGTTAAGCGTGCTGTGAGAATTTTAACCATGAACATTAAAGAAAAAACTAGGTCAGAAATTGGGGGTGAAGAAATTCTCCCTGGTTTCTTAGAGTTAGGTCAAGTTCTTTACATGTTTGAATTCGTCTTTTGATGCTCTATAATATTGGTGTTATGAGTTTTGTGTAAAAGTCAAAGAATCAGGAGTTGGTGTTGGATCAAAGAGTCGTGCGTTTTTCGGTTCAAACAATGCTGGAGGTTGAAGACAAAGTTGGCTTGGGTTGGGCCTGAGTCAACTTGCTGTTCACACCCCTTTTTTTCATTTGCACCCCCTGGCCTATTGTGTGAAATATTTATCATTTTTGACTTTTTATTTTTTTATTCTGACTTGATATTTTTTGTCCAAACATAAAAAACATTAAAAATATTTTTCCACATTTTTTTATATTTATTTGGCATTTGTTTCATTTTATTAGTATATATATGTAAATAATATAAAAAACCTTTTTATTTAAAACCCTAAAAAGTAATACAAAAATATTTATTTTTTAGTCATTATTTTTTATTTACATTTTGAAAACATTTTCTAAAATATACATTTTTTGTAAATAACTAATATTTTATTTTTTGTACATATTTAGCATATTAAATATATATAAATACTCTTATACATATTTTATTAAATATTTAGGGCAAAAATACAAAAAAAAAACAATACCTTTTATTTTTATTTGATATTTGACACCAAAATACTTTTTTAACAATATACTTTTTTTATTATTTTTTTATTTTTTTATTTTTTTTATTTTGTGCATAAATTAATATATTTTGTACATAATCAATAAATAATAATATTTATTCAAAAAACTAGGATTTTTCCCTAAATGACAAAAATATTCAAATTTGACCTTTTTATTTTTGTTTATACTTCAAACATGAAAACCTTTTTACATACGTAACAAAAATCATTTTTGTACATAATACATTTTGTATATTTATTATTCACTTAAATATTGTACAATTAAATATTTGTATCTTATACATTCGATATGGTTGTAATAACTTAGATTTTATTTCCTTGTCAAATATTCCCAATGCAAATTTGTACCCCCTCCCTATATCTTGTTGTAATAACTTAGCATTTAAATTTCCGCATTTAAAAGCTTTCAAATTATGCCATGATAGACTTAGGGTTTGTATGCAAATAAAATCAACGAATAGCTTGACCTAAATTCAAGATAAACATGCATGAAAAACAAACACCATGCACACTTGCACCCTTAGGGTTACTCCACTTGTTGCCTTCAAAAATGGGCCATGTTTGCATGTCAAGTACTTTGGCAAAACAAAAACAAAAACAAATCAAATGATCATAGTCCCTCGATGACGCTATCGGAGTTGCCTAAACAAAAATGATCATAGTCCCTCAAGAAAATTTCCAAGATACTTGACACTATTGCATTCATGGTCTATACGATGACCCGCGCTCGTCCCGTTAACATCCTAACACAAGGTTGTTCACCAAATACAATGGTGAAACAACACTGTTAAAAGGGTTAAAACATGAGAAAGATCTTTGAGAAATTTAGGGTAGATAGCTCTTGGTTACTTGACCAAACTTGCAAAACAATCCTTGCCATTTTTCAAAACACACATTACAACACAACTTCAAAACAAACTTTCAAAAACATTGAAACATCTTTTCAAAAAGACACACACCTTTGTAAAACATTCAAACAAGAATTGTTACAATGGTTTCCTAGACAAGGCATCTTTTTCAAAACATTTTCAAAAACACACACAAAGCACCATTTCAAATAATTGAAAATGCAAGGCAAGTGATCTAAGCAAGTAACTAAGAGCCCATGGATAACCATGGATAGAAAGGGTGCTAATAACTTCCCTTTATATAATCTACTCCCCGAACCAAAGAAAACATCTCAAAGGTTTTTCCTGTGCTTTTTAACCTTTCCTTAGGATAAAATAAAAAGTCGGTGACGACTCTTGCTCAACTGAAACATTTGCGAAAACAAACGCGAAACCTCAATTCAGTTCTCCCACCGTATCACAATGTTCCTTATTCATTTCCACACAAAACCCGTTAGGATTTATATAGGTTCTTGCTAACTCCTTTAGTCTTGATTGTTGAATCCTTGGTGATTGAGATGATCGATTTCAAGTTCCTCTTTATTGCATGGTAAAAGTTTCCAATCTTCAATACTACTTCTGGTCTTGATTGGAACAACTAGTGCTGAATACCACAATACTATATGATTTCTCCAACAAGCAGCCTTGGTAGTTGATAACCCCATACATAGTCTTGACATTGAAGAATGGCTATTACGGTTAATCTGCAAATGCCACCCAATTTCCATACATGCTTACTAAGTTCACAAGGAATATTCACACTAAGACTATGTCAAGTTAAATCCTTTACTTCCCTTCAGTATCTCCAATGGTCACAACATTTCATCCAATCTTCGGCGTTCACCAGCCCATCAGCTAGCCCATGAAACATCTGATTACGAATCAACCATATTATCTCTTCTATCTGGCCCATTAATAGTCTTCCTCTAGATTATAGTAGATCCTTAAGTGATTGCAATGAATAAAATTTTGCAAATGTTCCATCCACATCTACTATAGGATCATTTGATTCTTCTTTGTATGTCACGCTACTTTGATCTTAACTAGTCACATACTTATCAAAATCCTTGGAGTTACACTATGTCTATAATTCACTCAACTTCATTACTCTAACACACTTAATCTCTTAATAACAATAACTTCTTCTCTATGTTCATCCAATATGATGCGCACTTGAATCTTAAACACAGTAGTTCACGACTATTTCTCAAGGTTTAATAGTGTAATATGGTGGGAGAACTAACTTTTGGTTTTGCGTTTTATCGCAAATATTGTGGATAGCAAAAATCGCCACCGAATTTTCTTTTATCCAATAAAGGAAAGGGTGAAAGAACAGGAAAGACCTTCAAGAATTTTCTGAGTTCAAGGGGTAGGTTATGAAAAGGGAAGGTGTTAGCACTCTTTTCATTCGTAGTTATCTACGGGCTCTTAATCACTACCTTACTTTGAAAATGCTTTATGTGTTTGAAAATATTTTGAAAAATGCCTAAGTGCGACAACTTTGTAATGATTCTCGTATCGTTGAGAATGCATACAAAATGTTTATTTTGAAAATATTTGTTGAATAAAGTGTCGTTATATGAATTTTTTTTTGAAATGTTCGCGAGAAAGCGATTAAGAACAATCTACCTACTCAAAAGTATTTGTTCTTTTCCTCCTCCTTTAGATAGTGCTATCCTACTATTGGTTAGCAGGAAGCCCTATCGTTGGATGTGTGAGGGACAGGCGCGGGTCATCGTACAGTCATAAAAGCAACTTGTAGGATGCTTTAGCAATTTATCGTAAGGGACAAAGATTGTTTTACCGAAGGAAACATCAAAGGGTCATCGAGGGACTACAATCTTTTTTTAACCGAGGGTCTTTGCTAAAGCGTCCCACATTCGAGGGACATGACTGTATTTTTTTCGAGGCAACAAGTGAGGTCTCCCTAGAGGTGCAAGTGTGAAGAATGATTCATTTCTGATATTTATCTTGCAATCATGGTTCTCTAGCTGTTCATTTTAAATGTTGCCATACACGCCTAGTTACTATGTAATAATAAAGAAAGCGGTAAAGACAGAAAATAAATTTCCTACACTATTACAAAGCTTTGGGGAGAGAGTACAAACCATGAAAATGGGGGAAAAAGAAACGCAGATACAAACCCTAGTTAATCTATTACATTCCGTAGCAATTACATTATTGTGAAAAAATGCGAAAGTAAAAGAACGCGCGAAGATTGCAAGAAGAAACAGGGAGATTGTTTGATGGAAAATAATTTATGAGCAATTTATTTTTATTTGAGAAAATGTAATTAATTAAAACCTAATAAAAACCTAAGTAATTTTTAATTCAAAAAAAGTTTAATAATAAAAACCTAAAGAGACTTAGTTAATTAATTTAATTGTTCTACTTAAAAAAAGTTAAATTAATTACAAAAAGTTAAATTAATTTAAACTAATAAAAAAAGGTTGAGTTGGGGTGTAGGGAAGCAGATTATTAGATTATTAAAAAAGGTTAAATTAATTTAAATTAATAATTCTAAGTTATGTTTTGTTCTACTTAAATAAAGAAATTAGAATAATTAAAAAAAAGAAAGAAAAGATGGGCCTGAAGAAGTAGTAAATTAGGGGTGTAGGGAAGCAGGTTCGTTAGGCCCAAAATCATGAGCCCAAGCCTGGGACAATCCAGCGTGACTAGCTCGAAGGGACTCATGGTGTACATGCCAGATATGTACGTTGGATCTTGTAGTATGAAGATTTAATGGTGATGAGGTGAGGGAGCAGCATAAGTATGTTGGCTGATTGTATTGGATCTGCAAAAATCATAAAACATAGAAAAAATATGTCCTACGCAAGGATTGAACTCGCGTATGGGTACAATGGTGTCTTAAGGGAAAGCGCGCTACCACTGGGATGGCCATACATCAGTTAACGTAACTGCAATAATTAGTGTATAATACAAAATCAATTCCCAAAAATCAGACAACAAAAAGCGTGTGTTTGAGTGGGCCCCTGTTGTTTTGAATGGGCCAATCATAATATTCCATTATGCCACGCAGGTTGTCAAAATATTCAAACCATCGCCCTTGGTGGTTTCCACCGTCTTCTTTGATGAGAAGATTTTTTAAACCTACAAAACACGTAAAATCTAAGCAAACAAAACGTGTTACCCCCTTAAAATTTCCTCTTGAGTTTGAATATGGGGCCCGTTTTGGCTAAAAGTACCTGTATCATGGGTTTCAGATAAGAAACCCTAGCACAATTCAAAAATAGTAAACCGAGATTTGGACGTTATCAACTGAATGCAATGGTTGTAACCTTCTTTAAACATTCATATACACTGATCTAGATGGTTAGAAATATCCAACAATGCATAGCATTAAAAATATGATTAATGGAAAAATTTGCAATCGGAGATGATAAACATGATCGTTTCAGGCATGGGTAACCATTGAAAATCAACCGTACTTACTCTGTAGATGTTCAGGAAGTGATAAGAGTTCTTGGTTTTGCTTGAATATGACTGGAAAATGCTACACGAAATTACAAGTTTTCTTTGAAATTTTTTAGTTTTGAAACCTTATTCTCGTGGTATCTTCCTCCCTTGAATTTGATGAGTTTGCCTCTTTGTAAACTTGTAGAATTAGGTCAACAAAATTAGTGTGAAATATTGTGCCATCATGGTGTGATCAAAACATGATTTGTTTCCAAAATGATTTTAAATAATTTCCAAAATTTGAAGATTAATTTCTAAAACAAGACCACATGGTTTCTAGCATTATTTGGCAAGGATTTGGGCCTTCATGTGACTGAAATCAAAAGCCCACATGCCTTATAACATTGCCTCATATTTGATTTGATTTAATTTATATTTAAATGGATAAAGATTCAAATAAAAGAAAGAAAAATCATCAAAAATATGTGAATGTAATTAGAGGTACTTTAACACATTGTGAACATGTTTGACCATCAAAAGTTAGGTCCACTAATTTAAAATTTCAAGTTTTCTCACATTGCAATTCATGCATTTTCCCAAAAATTCCCAACTTTCATTGGTCCCAAATCTCTCAATTTTCATCTTTTTAAGGTGATATTTTACTTTTTGGAAATCTCAAGATGTCCTCTACAATTTCTATTTTGATCATTTTTGCATTTGGAGATTTCATCTTGATGTAAGTTGCCTTGATAAAAAGTGTCTTTTTGTTGACTTTTGAAATGACTTGTAATGTATTGGCTCATATCTCTCAAATGAAGTATTTTTTGGACTTGAGCATAGAGATACAAAGTTGTAGAAAATTGAATTTACTTCAAAATAGGATTTGGTTGGGGAATAGTTCATAAAGCATGTGAAAGTTAGGCCTGGTCAAAGTTCATTTGACTTTTCTTAAGGAAACCCTAATTTGGCAATTTTGGACTTTTGATGATTTGAGGGCTTCTCTTGAGGAATCATGATATAACCTTGATAAAATGATGAATATCACTTCAAAATGTTGATGTTGACCAAAAATCTTGAATTTTGACTGTATGTAGACCACAATGGACTTTTTACCCAATACAGTTGATTTTCAAACATCTGAGCTATTGGCTGAGCAAACTTATGATGAAAAACTTGAAACTTGATATGGGAATTCTTGAAGACATATGAAGAACCATGGAAATCAATTTAGAACCTTGCTCAATGTTCCTTGAGAAACTCAAAGCCCTAGTTATAGACCCATTACTTAGGAGGAGAATTTGTCTAATTAACCCTTGAGTATTCTTGAGCAATTGGGAACCCTAGGAAGATGAGGAGACCTCATGAAATAATTTGATTTGAAAATGGGAGGGAAAATTTTGGGGTACAACAGCTGCCCCTGTTCAATCTTCTTAAACTTGAAGAGTTAGATTGGCATGTCCGCCATTCGTGACCTGAAGGTAGAAGATGATTGAACACTTAAGTGCCCAGAAGTTTGCACTCACTTGTGCACGAAGTAACACTGTTGGTTGATTATATCGGGAATGAGCTTAAAGATGCCATTTTTAGAGGTGAAAGAGAGTCTCCGGAGATGGGCTCATAGAAGCCATCCATGATAACTGTTGATAGGAATATCATACTAAGTTTATGCCCGAATTTGTCTTAGAAGATGCATTTGGAATGAGTCTGCGCCCGAAATTTTTCCAAAAGAATATCAGAATAAATCTACGCTCGATTTTATCTGAACAAGAAGATGTCTATGCCCGACTTCAACTAGAAAAGGTATTGGAATGAGTCTACGTCTGACTTTTTTCTAAAAGAATATCAGAATAAAATATACACTTGATTTCATCTGAACTAGAAGATGTTTATGCCCGACTTCAACTAGAAAATGTATTGGAATGAGTCTACACATGAATTTTCCAAAAGAATATCAGAATAAAATCTATGCTTGATTTTATCTGAACCAGAAGATGTCTACGCCCGACTTCAATCGGAAGAGGTATTGGAATGAGTCTACGCCCGATTTTCCTAAAAGAGTTTCAGAAGAAATCTACCCTTGATTTCATCTGAATGATGCACTAGAAGATGTCTACACCCGACTTCAACTAGAAGAGACATTGGAAGGAGTCTACGTCTAACTTTTCCAAAAGAGTTTCAGAAGGAATCTACGCTTGATTTCATCTGAATGATGCACTAGAAGATGTCTACGCCCGACTTCAACTAGAAGATATATTTGAAGGAGTCTACGCCCAACTTTTCAAAACGAGTTTCAGAAGGAATCTACGCTTAATTTCATCTGAATGATGTACTAGAATAAGTCTACACCCGACATCATCTAGAAATGGTGCCTTTTTTTAGAATGACCCTCTGAGAAAATTGCTTAAGTAACCATCTATCAGATGTAGCCTTTGGGAAGACTTCCTGGTCATGTAGGTAGATGATGATGATATTTGTCAGTTGGTTGAGCTTACCTGAAAAGGTAAAGAGTTAGTTGTATGCAGTGCCATGATGTATGAAATGCATTATGTAATGATATTCTCAGAATAAATGAGAGCGTAATATATGTGTTTCGTATGCATATGCTATGATGTTTGTAAATGATGTACAAATGTGAAATGTCATTGATGTGTATTAGTAGCTCCATATAACATCTTGTTGGGGGAAATAAATCCCTAACTGTTGCTGGGGATGAAAAATATGTGTAATCTTCAATCTTAATTGGAATGTTTCTGCTGGGGATTCCTGCTTTCTGTTTGAGGAAACTCCGCTGGGGAATTTGACTCCTGCATGGGGAGAAGAGTTCAAAAACATTGGTTGTTCATCGCTCTAATGGGGAATTTAATTCTTATATACCCTGGTTGGGGATAAAAGAGATGAATAACCTTTCGAGGTGCTATCTGATCGGGTTCTCGATATGGATTCCGACCCATCTGGGGAGGATAAATTTGACTGACATTTGGTCCAATTTTAGATTTGGTAGCAACTCTCCAGGGATAGTGGTCTAGACTGCCCTTTGATTGGGAGAGAAAATTTTGTCGGTACTTTGTGATAGTCAGAGGAATAGAATCAAGCTGGGGAGACTGAACTTTGTTGGGGAAATAAACCATGTTGGGGAAATAAACCTTATTAGGTAAATAAACCCAAAACTTGACGGAGAAAAACTTCGCTGAGGAAATGAGCTCTGCTGGAGAAAACACATCTGCAGGGGTTTTTACAGTTTTGAAGGAATAAGCTCAGCTGGGGAAGAGAATTTCCATAAACTGTATTGATGCCATAATTTCTGATGGAGAATGGGACTCCGTAGGTTGGTGACATTATCGGGGAATAGATCATACTCCTTTATCCGCTAGAGTGATCTGCTGGTGAGTATGATTAGTGCATTCTAACTTGTCGGGAATATATCTTTATTGAAGATGAACTTATGAAGATTACACCGTGGGGATAATCTTGTGAGGATTTTTCTGTGGGGATCCGTGGACGACTTTGGATGTTACCCCTATTCATAGAGTCTTGAGTAACTGCTTATTCCTGTCTTTATGCATATATTTGTTAACAATAATCATATTATGCATATGTTCATTCAATTTTAGTCATTGGACGTTTTTGCAAACAAAAACAGAAAAAGTAAAACACACATTTGAATTTTGAAATGGTATTTATATTGATAACTTGCCTATAAACAGGCGATTTTGTACAAAGAGACAGAAATCCTGGTAAGAGGAAATCATCGTGAAAATGAAGAAAGATTACAAAGTGAAAAGATATAGCTATGTGGAAATAATCTCGTTGGGTTTCAACTCTTCTATTGCCCATATGTCTTCAAGCATCTCATCCCTTGTTGTCGGAAGAAGTTGACTGAGTTAATATGTACCATTTGAACCTGATGTTTGGTAACAAAGCTTGCTGTAAGTGTTCCAACGGTACATAGTCATACGCTTTAATCCCTGACTTTTTCCTGAACCACCCATTCGGGTTTTCAGTCCCACGGGATACCCTTTTTTTCCCAAGCCGCCTTTTTCAGATTTTCAACTTGCCGGGTGTATAATATTTTTGTATATATCCCTAATTTTTTCCCGAACCCTTTTGGTTCGTCGGGATGCCCTTATTTTTGCCTAGGCCATTCAATCTAGCGAGCCGTTTTTCATGTGTAGTATATTTTGACTATGTCTGTGTTCATAGGGTATAGAAAATCTTCACCATCCATGGTGGTTAGTATCATAGCACCGCCAAAAAATATCTTCTTGATTACAAATGGCCCTTCATAGGTGGGAGTCTATTTTCCCCTGGGATCACCCCGTGGTAGGATGCTGCGCTTTATTACTAAGTCACCATCCTGATATACCTGATAAAATACATGAAAACGAAAACACTTTGCACATATGCACCTCTAGGGTAACCCACACTTGTTGCCTTGGCTATAATCAGTCATGTCCCTCGAACGTGGGATATTTTATCAAAGACCCTCAATTAAAAGATCATAGTCCCTCGATAACCCTTCAATGTTGCCTTTGGTAAATGATCTTAGTCTCTTACAACGATTACTAAAACATCTTACAAGTTTCCATATATAATTATACGATGACCCACGCCTGTCCCTCATATCCAATGATAAGGCGTTCTATTAATTAATGATAGACAAGAACTATCTAAAGGAGAAGGAAAAGGACAAATAATTTTTGAGTAGGTAGATCGCTCGTAATTGCTTGCTCACAAACAAAACCATTTCCACACTTCATACTTTCAAAACATTTATCAAAACAAACATTTTGTATACATTCTCAACTATACGAGAATCATTACAAAATTACCCTACATTGGCATTTTCAAACATCTTTCCAGACACTCACTTTCAAACAAATTTTTTCAAAACCAACAATTTGTATACATCCTCAATGATACGAGAATCATTGCAAAGTTTGCTAAACTTAGGCGTTTTCAAAATATTTTCAAACTTCCACAAACACAAAGCATTTTAAAGTGATCAAGCAATTAAGAACCCGTAGATAACTACAGATAAAAAGGGTGCTAACACCTTCCCTTTTCATAACCTACTTCCCGAACTCAAGAAAATATATCAAAAGGTCTTTCCTGTTCTTTTCATCATTTCCTTTATTGGATATAAAAAAGTCGATGGCGACTCTTGCTATCCGCAACAATTGCGATAAAATGCAAAACACCAAGTAAGTTCTCCCACCTTATCACAGAACTGGAAACTCTGTTGGGGAAAAGAATTTAAAGTGGGGTTACCTTAAGAGTTAGATCGCCTTTATTTTCTTTGTTTGTCTTGTTTGCTTTACATTTATGGGTATGCTTGGGTTTTATTTGTAAAGATCCTATACCCGGATCTGGGGCATATTAGGTAAGTAACAATTGATCGTGGGGACTATGCGACATGATACCAACATGGTTAAAGCAATGGCTACGTTAGTGTGACATATTTGTTGGTACAGGTGTCCCTTTAGTCTAGTCAAGGAGAATACGGGGCCGCTGTGTGGTGTCATGAAGCACTAACTGACCATAGAACCTTAGTTGAACAACTTGGCCATTAGAAAGTAGTGAGATAGTTGGTTTTGGTGCAAAAATAAAGTTGGTTGATACTCTATACTACACTTATTGAGATTGGACTTTCGGGATATTTCGCACGCTAATAAAGAAGCTGGTGCTGAAACAATTCCCGATGAAGAAAGATCAGTGATATTAACATTCCTTAGAACCTAGTTATTTTATTTTAGGATAGGTTGAACCAAATAAACTTCAAGAGGGTACTTAGCTATAAACCCCATGCAATCCTAAACCTAAGGCCTTGTGTGCTTTGTTTTTGTGTAATTATTTGTTCATAAACATCATGACATCATGCCATAGCATTTTCACTAACCATTTCAAGGACCTAGGGATTTATATTTGCTCTATTTTGTAGGATATGGATTCCACTCGTAGAAATACCATCTGAATCAACTCCGTAAGGGTTCCTCCTCAACTCAAAGAGTTAGTGTCAAGGGTTCCTAAAAATTCTCCGTTCACCAAAAGATATGGTCGACTTCTCAATCTGGCTACCTCAAGCTTTGAAGAAGACATGATGAGGGTTCTCTTTCAGTTCTTTGACCATGTACATCATTGTTTCACGTTTCCCGACTATCAACTAGTGCCCACAAGAAAAGAATTCTCTCAACTATTAGGGGTACCATTCCTTGATCAAATACCATTCACGGGTTTAGAGGAGACTCCAAGACCTGAAGTTATTTCCAAGGCCTTACATTTGAAGAGTTCTGACATTATAGCAGACTGGGAAACAAGAAATGGGGTCAAAGGCTTTTTGGATAAATTCCTGATAGAGAAGGCTCAACTATTTTAGGATTCTTTAGAATTACAAGCTTTTGAGGAGATCTTTCCTCTTATAATTTATGGGTTGGTGCTTTTTCCTAACCCTGGCCAAATCATAGATGTGAATGCCGTCAAAATTTTCCTTACTCGTAATCCCGTGCCTACTTTGCTTGGAGACGTTCTACATTGACTTCACACTTGCACCATGAGGAAGAGAGGGGCTCTTATGTGTTTCATTTCGTTGTTTTCTAGGTGGTTTGTTTTGCACCTTCCCCAATCATTATTAAAGAATGAGCAAGGTTTGAGGTGGTCGCAAAGGATAATGTCACTTTCTCATTCAAATATACATTGGTGCTCTCGATCTCAAGAAGACATTAATATCATTTACCATTGTGGAGAGTTCCCTAATGTTCCACTCTTGGGCATTATAAGAGGTATTACTTATAACCCTTCTCTAGCTCTACGAAAGTTTGGCTATACTCGAAGAGATGGTCTCCACGACGCACTCATTCGAGGTATTATATTCGACTATGAGAACGATGTCCAAGGTATCATCGAAGGTTTGTGCATTCCTGGGGCATGGTAAGCAAGGTTTATAGCAAGACTTTGGGGCATAAGAATTCCATCCCTCTTGAACCTTATCTCAAATGGGTACAAGCTCGTGCTCAAATTCTCATAATGCCATATCCTGCTATTCTACCAATATTTGTGGAGCCAATTTCCGAAGGGGATGTTCCTCATACCATTCTCCATCCTAACATGCCTACCAACCTCGAATACTTGCAAAGATCGTGGATTCAACTCAAGGGGGAATAGGGCACCTTTGAAGCTCGATTCTATGCAAGCGAGAAGAAAGTGTTGGAGCTCACAAGGAAACTTCACGAGGAGCAAAACCTGAATGCCTACATTTCACTAAAGAGAAGCGCATGTGGGAAACTTGAGTCTTTTATTTTAGGAAGTTTATTTCTTTTGTTTCTTTGAGACCTTTTTGCTTTTTTCATTGTAAGCCCAAGGAGCAGTTGTAATCTTTGAACTTATTAATACAAATGTTATGTTTGTTTCCTTTTTAGTAAAGAAAATTTAAATTCCTTAAGGTCCTTGAAAATATTGCATCCACGTAGAGTGCATCATATCATAAGCAGGTTTTCCGATACAGGTTTCCTCATATTTTTACTGTTTATTTCAGTATAAGATGGCTCTAGAGAAAACCGTCAAAGATCTGCAAACTCAACACGCACAGTTCCAAGAGACTCTCCTCAACCTAGCAAAAGGTTAGCAAGAAATGATGGCACTCCTTGTCACCAAAAAGAAGACCAAGAAACATGACGTTATTCTCAACATGGGAAGAAGGTTTAAGGGGCCTGCCCGACTAGCTCAAATAGGATAAGCTTCTTATAAGGAAGAAGACAAACAAGAAGAGGAAGCTAAAAGCACTAGAGATGGGGGTGGAAATAACTAAGCTACTAAGGACAAAGGTTATTCCGAAGAGCAATACCCATCGGCGGAAGAGAAACACAAACAGCTTGAAGACAAACTCAAGACTGTAGAAATTCAAAAAGTACCTGGTCTGGACTTTGGAGATTTAGGGTTGGTCCCTGGGGTGGTTATTTCGCACAAATTCAAGGTCCATGTCTTCACCAAATATGATGGGGTCTCCTGTCCTAAGATGCATCTAAAATCTTATGTCCGTAAAATTCAACCACATACCACGGATCAGAAGTTATGGGTTCACTTTTTCCAAGAAAGCTCATATGGAATGTAGTTGGAATGGTTCTATCAACTTGAGGGGACTAATATCAACACCTGGGAGGATCTACCTGTTGCCTTCTACAAATAATACCAATACAACATTGATCTTGCACCAACTCGTGTGTAGTTGCAAAATATGACTATGAGTTCAAATGAAGGTTTTAAAGAGTATGCTCAAAAATGGAGGGACCTGGATGGAAGGGTGCAACCCCCATTGACTGATAGAGAATTAGTTGACATGTTCATGGGCACCTTGACTGGTCCATTTTTCAATTTGTTAATTTGGAGTTCATCATCTGGGTTCACTAGGTTGATTTTGACTGGTGAGCAAGTGGAAAATGGAATTGAAAGCGGGAAGATCTGAATGGCCTCAACCTATAATAATGTGGAAAGACCATTTATTGGTAAGAAGGAAACTAATGTTGTTTATGGACAAAGGCTCCATGTCAAGAATGATCATCATCAATCGATAGGAGCTGTATTGATTTCAAACCCGACCCCAATTCAACGACCACAACAATCAAACAATCAACAAAGGACAAATACCCCAAGGAGGGAATTCACTAGAATCAACATGCCACTATCTCAAGCTTTACAAAATCTGTTAAAGGCAGATTTGGTAACACTGCGAGATCCTCCTCGAAATCCCAATAATGCCTCTCCAAAATATAATCCGAATGTGAAATGCGCCTTATCATTCAAATAGTCCAGGACATGATACCATCAATTGTTGTACATTGAAGAACAAAATCCAAGATTTGATTGATAACAAAGTGATTGAGTTTGACCCTCCATAGACCCCTTATGTCATTACTGCTCCCATGCCCAATCATCATAAAAATTTCAATGCCATTGAAGACGTCTCCTTTGTCTCCACCATGAGTGATTTGACTACTCCGTTATTGACTGTTAAGAAGAACCTACTGAGAGCCAGTTTATTCCCTGGCTTCCATGAAAATTGCTACGTTTGTGCTTCCAAATTTAATGGTTGTGTTTGGCTAAAGATATTTCCATGATCACCATTTCAAATACTCCTTTTAGGGTCACCTCTAAAGGCCCTATAAGTATTTATGCTGAGCCCATAGTAGCTCCCCTGATTATCACTACACCGGGGCCAGTCCCCTATACCTCTGCCAAACCTGTTCCCTAGAGCTATGGGGCAGAAGTTTATTATCATAGTGTCAAGCAAGAGCCATGGATTGTTGAAAATGAAGAGCCCGAAGTTACAAACATTTCCAAGACTAGTAAGGCCACTAGGACAGGAAGGGTCTCCTGTCCGGAGATCTCTCCTCCAACTACTACTACAACACATGTTCTCACTCCTTCTACTAGACCAACTGCTGATACTCGAGGTAAAGAGAAAGTTGTTGAGTCTGCCCTGTAGGAGGCACCACCAAAAGAAATGACAATTGAAGACCCATCTAGACAAGAGATGGACAAAATCATGTAGATCATCCGAAAAAAGTGACTACAAGATAGTGGGATAATTGGGGCAGACACCTTCAAAGATATCCATGTTGTCCTTGTTGTTGTGTTCTGAAGCACACGCCTAAGCTCTGTTAAAGTTCCTGAAGAATGCCCATGTACCTCAAGAAACCATTACTGATCAATTTGAAAATTCTGTAGCAAGCCTAACTGCTGACAATGGCTTGGGATTTTCTGATGCATATTTAACTTCGGCGGGGAAGAATCAAAACAAAGATCTCCATATTTCTTTTGAATGCAAAGGCAACACTCTGGCGCATGTGTTAGTAGATAATGGCCCCTCTCTCAATGTCTTACCAAAAGGAACTTTGGATAGACTGGACTGTGATAGACTGGTGTTGAAACCCAGTGATATTGTAGTAAGGGCCTTTGATGGTTCGAAGAGAATGGTCCATAGAGAGGTTGATCTCCCAATCAAGGTGGGGTCTCAAGTCTTCAACTCAACATTTCATGTAATGGATATCTGCGCCACCTACTCTTGCTTGCTAGGACGCCCATGGATTCATAAGGCAGGCACAGTTACCTATACTCTGCATCAAAAGCTGAAATACCCAGTGAAAGGGAAGGTTGTCACAGTTTATGGAGAGGAAGAATATATGGTCAGTCACTTGAACTCTTTCAAATACGTTGAGATGGATGGAGAATTCATTGAAACCCCATATCAAGCATTTGAGGTAATACCTCCAATGATTATTGTTGCTACTCCTGTTATTCCTGAGGTCTCTAAGGACACACCAAGGATAGCTTCCTTGAAGGATGCTACAGCTGTTGTAGAAGATGGAGGCTGCACTATCTTAGGACAACTTCCTAACATCCCTTATAAATTTGACAAATTTGGGTTAGGTTTTACTTCAAAGGCGCAGAAAGAGGTTTTACGTGCTCGTGCTGGTGGACCACATATCCGTATTAGTAACAATGAAGTCAATATTCTGGAAGATGGTGATGGTAATGGTGACTTTGACGATTGGATATTCCCAACTGCTGATGGTGGACTTCACAACTGGAAGGCCAACAACTTCATCTCAATCTCCTTCGGTTGTTAGAAATTGCTATTTCCTATTTTTATTGCTTTAAGAACTTTGTCTGTATAATTTCCTTCAAAATAATGACTTTAAACCATGTGCCTTGCCCGAGGCACAATGGTCCATTTGTTAAGGGTTTTTCATTTCATATATCATATGCTCATTTAATGAAAACATTGGACGATTTCACATTTAAATTTTGTGCTCCTTGTCTTTCTTTTATTTTACTGCATTTTCAAATAGCCATGTGACCTTACATGCACACACACACACATTTGCAGGTCCACAGCCACTCCGGATCTCATTGACAAAAACTTTGCTATTGCCATCTATGACTTCAAAAATCCAATCTATTAAGCCAAAGACGAAGGTGAAAAAGATTGTGAGATACTTGGAGAACTCACCAGACTCATGATACAAGAGGAAAAGGCCATCCAACCGCATGAAGAAACAGTGGAAGTGATAAATCTAGGTACTGAGGCAGATAAGAAAGAATTCAAGATCAGCACCAACTTGGAAGACAATGTCAAGAGCAAGTTAGCTCAGATGTTGTGTAACTATGTTGAGGTATTCGCCTGGTCATATGAAGACATGCCAGGGCTCGATACCTATATCGTGGTTCATTGTCTACCAATGAAAGAGGATGTTCTCCATTAAACAAATGGTTCGTCGAATACGTCCTGACATGTCTGAGAAGATCAAGGACGAGGTAATGAAATAGTTCAATGCGGGTTTCTTGGCAGTGACGATGTATCCCCAATCGGTTGAAAATGTTGTTCCAATGCCAAAGAAAGACCGTAAGGTCCATATGTGCGTAGACTACAGGGATTTAAATAGGGAAAGCCCCAAAGACGACTTCCCACTACCATATATCGATGTCTTAGTTGACAACACTGCTCAACACAAGGTGTTCTCCTTCATGGATGGCTTCTCGGGTTATAACCAAATCAAAATGACGCCTGAAGAGATGGAGAAAGCAACTTTTGTTACACAATGGGGCATCTTCTGTTATAAGGTCATGCCTTTTGGGTTGAAGAACGCAGGCGCATCTTATCAACAGGCTATGGTAGATTTATTTCATGATATGATTCATCATGAGATAGAAGTATATGTTGATGACATGATAGCGAGATCCAAAACTGAAGAAGAACACCTTGACCATCTACACAAGCTGTTTGAAAGATTGAAGAAATATAAGCTGAGATTGAATCCCAACAAATGCATCTTTGGGGTAAGGTCTGGTAAGCTCCAATGCTTTGTCGTTAGTGGAAAAGGTATTGAAGTTGATCCGAAAAAGTCAATGATATCCAAGAAATTCCATCTCCTCATACTGAGAAGAAGGTTATATGTTTCCTAGGAAGACTCAATTACATTTCCCGATTCATCTCTCACCTGACTGCTACTTGTGAACCATATTCAAATTGCTGAAGAAAGATCAAGTGGTAAGATAGAATGACGATTGCCAAATAGATTTTGAGAAAATCAATGAGTACTTGCAAGAACCCCCAATCCTGATGCCACCAGTTGAAGAAAGACCTATGATCATATGTTTAACCGTGTTAGAGAATTCAATGGGGGTGTGTGTTGGGGCAGCATGACGAGTCTGGTCAAAAAGAGCATGAAATTTACTACCTTTGTAAAAAGTTTACTAACTGTGAAACAAGATATTCACTGCTCGAGAAAAGTTGTTGCACTTTGGCATGGGATTCTCGCCGACTAAGTCATTATATGTTGAATCATACCACTTTATTAATCTCTAAGATGGATCCCATCATGTACATCTTCAAGAAGCCATCTCTCTCCGGAAGGAAAGCCCGATGGCAAATGATCTTAACTGAATACGACATCCAGTACACTACACAAAAATCAATAAAAATAAGTGTGCTAGAAGATCATTTGGCACATCAAGCTGTGGACGACTACCAATCTATGAACTTTAAATTCCCGGATGAGAATATAATGCTGATTATCGATTGTGAAAAGCTTGGACCGTATGAAGGACCTGGAAAAGGATCCTGATGGACTATGGTTTTTGATGGAGCTTCAAATGCACTGGGTAACGGAATTGGTGTTGTGATCATTTCCCGTGAAGGTTTCCATACGCCTTTCAATTCCATACTATTCTTCGACTGTACCAATAATATGGCCGAGTACGAAGCATGCATCTTGGGTCTTAAAGCTACTATTGACTTAAAATCATGTTTTTAAGTGTATATGGAGACTCAGCTTTGGTCATCAGTCAAGTTAAATGAGAGTGGGATACAAAGCATCCAAATCTTATCACATACAAAGAACTTATGCTAGCCCTTATTCCATACTTTGAAGAGGTTACTTTTGAATACATTCTGAGGGAAGAGAATCAGTCGGCGGATGCTTTGGCTACCATGTATTCTATGTTCAAGGTCAGATGGGACAATGAAGCTCCCCGAGTTACTATTGAAAGGTTTGATAAACCAGCGCACTGCTATGAGATTGTCACCAATGGTGTAGAGGAGAAACCTTGGTTTCATGAGGTGAAAAGATATCTCGAAGCTCAAGAGTATCCTGAAGGGGCATCAATCAACGACAAGAAATTCCTGTGGAGGTTCTCAGCCTAGTTCTTCCTGAGCAATGGGGTCTTATAGAAGCACAACCATGATTCAATTCTGCTCCGTTGTATGGACAAGAAGGAAGCATAGAAAATCATGGAAGATATACATGAAGTTATCTTTGGATCTCACTCTAGTGGACATACTATGGCCAAGAAGATTATGAGAGTGGGTTACTATTGGAAGACCATGGAAACAGATTGTCATCACCACTCAAGGACTTGCCATAAGTGCCAAATTTATGCTGATAAGGCCCATGTGCCTCCAATTCCTTTGAACATCATGACTGCTCCCTGGCCATTTGCAATATGGGGAATTGACATGATTGGAGAGATCAAGCCTATTTCTCTAATGGACACAATTTCATTCTTGTTGCCATTGACTACTTTACCAAGTGGATTGAAGAAACTTCATTTGCCTCAGTTACCAAGAACATTGTAGTACAGTTTATCAAGCATAACCTCATCTGCCGGTATGGTATCCCTGAGAGGATTGTCACTGATAATGGCACCAACCTTAACAATGCCATGATCACTAAACTCTGCATGCAGTTCAAGATCAAGCATCACAACTCTTCTCCATACATACCTAAGATGAATGACGCGGTGGAAGCTGCCAACAAGAATATAAAGAAGATTATGCAAAATATGGTGGTGACCTATAAATACTAGCATGAGATTCTACCATTTACCCTTCATGGCTACCATACTTCGGCACGAACATCAACTGGGGAAACCCCTTTCTCTTTAGTCTATGGCATGGAAGTTGTCCTGCCTATCGAAGTTCAGATTCCTTATCTAAGGAATATGAAAGAGGAAAACTTAGACGAAGAAGAATGGATTCAAACTAGGTTGGATCACTTGAATTTGATTGACGAGAAGAGACTGGCTGCTATCTGTCATGGTCATATGTACTAGAAGCGCATGATTAAAGCTTTCAACAAAAATATCAAGCATCGACTATATCAGGTTGGTGACTTGGTGATAAAGCGTATCATTATTACATAAGGCGATCCCATGGGCAAATGGAATCCCACTTATGAAGGGTTGTTTGTTGTTAATAAATTATTCTCAGGCGGCGCCATGATGCTAACCACTATTGATGCGAGGATTTCCCGCACCCTGTAAATGCAGACATAGTAAAAAAATACTGCACATAAGAATGACCCGCTAGGTTGACATACCTAGGCAAAAATAAGGGCATCCCGACGAGCCAAAAGGGTTCAGGCAAAAGTTAGGGATATATACAAAAGATTGTACACCCGACAAGTCGAAAACCTGAAAGGGTGGATTGGGAAAAAAAGGGTATCTGGGTGGACTGAAAACCCGAGAGGGAGGTCAAGGAAAAAAATTAAGGATTAAAAGCATACGACTATGTCCCGTTAGATCACTTACATGCCAGCTTTATTACCAAGATCGAAAGTTCAAAAGGTACAAGATTAGTGCAATGAACTTCTTTCGATGGCAAGAGAAGAGATGTTCAAAGACATAGGGGAAATAGTTGAGTTGAGACCCAATGAGATAGCTTCCACATGGCTATATACACTTGTTTTCACTTTGTACTCTTTCATTTTACGACGATTTCCTCTTACTAGGATTTCCGTCTCTTTGTACAAAATTGTTTGTTTATAGGCAAATTATCAATACAAATATACTTTGAAGTTTAAACCTTTTGTTTTTTCTGTTTTGCTTGCAAGAACATCTAACGATTAAAATTGAATGAGCATGTGCATATGAACATGATTAGCTATTGACAAATAACTAAGAACAGGAATAAGCATTTATTCAAAACTCTAAGAGATGGGATGACACTCAAGATGTCTATGTATCCCCACAGAATCCTTTTCGTAAGCTGATCACTAGTGAAATTGCCAGAGCCACCTCTATGAGATTATTCCCCACAGAGTAATCTTTACAAATAAGGGTACATTCCCCACAGTCTCCCCAGCAGAGTCACCAAGTTAGTTCTCCCACCGTATCACAGTTCTCTTAGATTTTTTCTTTGTGCTAGAGATTTGAGTTGTTATAGACATATAATGTTCTAAAGATAGATTTAGAGCTGACATCTACTTTGGTATCAGAGCTTAATACCTCTGTGTGGTTGTGTTGTACTGAGATATTGTCAGTGTGATTACATAGTTGTCTTCTGTGTTGCTGAGGAGGTAGAGAGATCATTTCCTTGGTGATACATTTGGTCTCACAATTTGGGTTATAAATGACTTAGGTTATGAGTGATACGTGGTGACATTGATGAGTATTGTTAGGTTGAATGTAATTGTTCGATAGATTTAAGTTTGTGATGAGTAGATTATATGCACGCTTGATAAGTTCTTCCTTAGTTTTTACTTTTGTTTACATTTATTTTTTGTTGATAACATTTTCTTTATAAACCCATTTATCCCCAAACTCATTAACGAGAGAATTGTCGAATGGCAATTCAATAACCAATCTTTGTAGACACGATAAATTCCCAGATAAATATTTTCAAAACTTTTGTTGCTTTCTGATGCACAACTTCCAACATAATGCTTCCCACAAACACTTTATCTCATAGGTTCCACATATTGTTAGAACAAGATTTGTGTCTACAATATAATCTTGATATTTTGATGATAACAACACATATATTTAATGAGAAACAATTTTAGCTCTAATAAGTTTCTTGAGTATGCATATAAGAAATTCTAATTGATTCAAGACTATTGTCTGGAGAATCAGAAATACACCAAGCACATCAGAAAGATTGTTCGCTTCTGAAGAAACATCAGTAGTTCGGAAGAATGTTAAATGTTTCCCAGAAAGAGTCTGAAATCAAGATTGTTTAAGAAACAAGCATCCAATGTAAAGATCAGAAGTCATGATTCGCTCATCAAAAAAGTTATTGCTTATAATCATGAAGACAAAGTCAAGACTCTGAACACATGAAGATAAAGCTTCTACTTCTGGATCAAAAGATAAGACTTTTTCATCAAAAGAGTTGCTGCTCACATTTCTGAAGACAAAGTCATGTTTATGAAGACTCAAATAGTTCATGGAATACACACTTTAATCCAATATCAGAAGTATTCCATCAAAAGAAAGGATGAAAGAAACAAAGATCTTTTGGACTCACTTAAAATCAACATCATAAAGTCTATTTGAAGACAAGATCAAAGGATGACATCCTCTCAAGTAAATCAACTCAGCAAAAGAACTATTCTGACTGTCTCTAAAGAAACATCAACAGTTCTAAGGAATGTTGAATGTTCATCAGAAAGGGAATCAAGTATGTTCTCAAGAAAGCGCCACTCTCAAGATATCAAGAGAAAGAATTCATAATCAAAGACCAAGATATAACTGACATAAGATTTTTTTTCTACTCAATACAAAGATCAAAATTTAAGAGATCAGAAAAGAAGAATTCAATGTCAAAATCACATGTACTAATATAAGCTTCTACTTCAGAAATCAAACATCATATATGTAGCTCAGAAAAGCTGATTATCAAGAATTAAGGATTAATTCAAGAATCAAGATCAGAAAAGCTTTCGCTCAAAGAAGACATTGTTCATCAGATAAGTTGTTTCTTATATATCAGAAGACAATATTCGACTATCTGAAAGACTCTGACTCTACAACAATGAAGCATCTTCTGGATCATTTACATCATTATATCAGAGTCAATCTGGAAAGAAGAAAAGAAGACAAATACAAGATCAAGAGATATCTTCCAAGTTTACTAATTCAAGCCAGAAGTAAATCATCAGAAGATAAGGTCTTAAGAAACTTAGTCACAAAGAATATAGTACAGTCAATACATTTCTAATTCGACTACATGCTTATGTATTGTACTATGTTGTCTCAAATGATGAAATGCTACAGTTACTGTAGCTGGCAAGTGAAAGCGACGTCTTCGTACTATAAACGGTCTTATTCTCAAGTCTATATAAAGATGCCTTATCAGCATTTTAAGATTGACGAACTATTCCACACTATCAAGCTAGTATCAAATTGTTGAAATACAAAGAAACATTAAGAGAAAAGAAGAATCACTATTCATATACATCCATAAATATTCTTCTAGAGAAATATCAAGAACACAAGAGTTGTTGCTCGTTATTCTTTTAAGATATTAGAGATTAAACACAAAGAGTTGCTCATTATTTGTGTTTTATCTTAGAGTTCTCAATAAAAAGAGTTGTTGCTCAATATTTGTATTAGAGAATTTGTTCTTCATTATTGCGTTAATATGCTTTTTAGAAGAAAACATTATCAACACAGTTGATTGTAATTCTGTTTAGAATTGATTATTACCTCAAGTGACTAGGTTGTTAGTCTGAGACTTGAGAGGGATAAGGTGTCAGTTTGGAGTCTTTCACGGTTGTGGTTAGTCACTGATAGGTAGGCCGTGCATTTATAATATGTTGAGATTAGTTTATTAAGTCCTTTTTGAAAGAAAAATCACCTTGGCTGGTGGACTAGAGTAGCCTTGTTGAAGGTGAACTAGTATAAACCAAAAGAGTCATTTTACTATTTCTTTAACTTTAATATTTCTAATTAGTTTGCAAAATATTTTTAGAGAAAAAGTTTATTAGAAAATCCAATTCAAACCCCCCTTTGTTTTGTTTTCACACCCACCAGTTTTCCTTATTGAAACCAATGAACAAATACTCCCTCATTTTAATGTAGATGATCTATTCCTGGAAGCAGCATCAAACTTTTTCTTTTATTGTGCGAGTGTTATTTCATTTAAGTTTTTGGGGACCATTGGGATAAATCCCATAAGTTAGTTAATAACTCTTAAAATAAATACTCTTTTCACCTTAAATTAGACATCCTTTTATTATTTTAATTAAACTCAAATTACCCATCCATTGAGAATATCAATGCAATATTTATTATTTTCATTAATTTTGTATTTATTGTATTTAATTCACTCAACTATTTCATCATCTGCTATTAATAAAACTATTTTAAAAAATAACATTCATTTTGTTATTGAAATGAATACAATTAATCATTATTTTAAAAATATGTAAAAATCAAATGGAACGCCTATTATGAAACGTGGGGAGAAAGTAGCTTAGATTAAATTTAATGTATAAAAACACTTATATAAGTGATCCTCTAGAAACTAGACATTAACATTGTCAGATACCTTAATCAATAGTTAAATCTATCAGTCATCTAGCCAAGAATCGTCTGATTGTCTTTTCCATAGAAAATAATTTGCAAAGATCCCATTGTCAATGCTACATGGCAAGAAACAAGTTTCATGGTAATGTAAGAAGCAATGTTTCATGTCAGGTGATGAAATATGTATGTAATCATTTTATGAACATTGGGTTTTACAATTAATGTCACACTTGTCCCTAACTAATCATTCAAAATTAATTACATTATTCTTGATGTCTCCATCATCTGCACTCTCTTCTCAATCATCTTTATTCATGTCACCAATCTTTTTCACTCTCTTCTCCATCATCTTCTTCATCCTGTCATAAAACAAAATCAATTACATTCTTATGGTAAATAAATTATAAATAGAATAATCTATTTATTATTAAATTCATACCTCTTTCAGAATATCTGAACTAAAGATAACGAGCCGAGAATCCAGGTGAAGCCAAAGTTATCAACAATTTTAGAGAGTCGAATATTATTTTCTAAACTTCTTTCACTTTAAACTTCATTCCCACCTGCTTGGGTAACCTGACTTACAAAGTTTTAATAGTTTGCAGCATGTTAAATGTAGAGGTTGTTGTAGGTTGGCCGTTTGTAAATAAAATTAATTAAAACTAAATTAATAACATTAAATTGAGTTATACAAAGTTATTAAATAGTAAAAGTAAACTTACTATGGATTAGTAATTCTATGAGATTATCATATCTCAATTACATGGCTTTTCAACCCAGGTTCAAGAAAAATTCTCCTTCCAATTGAACTCCTTCTCTGTGCACCATTTTCAAAAGAAGAAAACTCTTCGCCTAAAATTTGTGTGCCAAATTCATTGTTGTAGAAATTATAATCTTGCATCATTGTTTGGTGTCTGACCAACATCAACATATGACAAATTGGGGTAAAAATGGGAAAGATTGGATGATCCACTTAAACCCATATGGGTCTGTAACATGGTACACATGATGTTGGTTAATCACTTGTTCATACACAAGCGCCAACAACACCAAACTAGTAATAGTCTGAATGAGTTGTGGAGCTGTGTGAGAGGTTAGCACGTAGATTGAGTTCGAATGGTTTACTCTACAAGGGAAAGTAGACAAATCAATGTTATATAAAATACATATGATTCTTTATTTCTATTATTGAATGTAACTAACTATACATTGTTAGGTTTGGATACATGAAACAACCAACAACAACAACAAGAAACATTAACTATCCTAAAATTTTATATGCTAAAAATGAAAGAAAACATATGAACATTATATAAAATACATATGGTTCTTTGTTTCCATTATTGAATGTAACTAAATATTCACAATTAGGTTTGGAAACATGAAACAACCAACAGGAACAAGAAACATTAATTATCCTAAAAAAATTTATGCTACAATGGAAAGAAAATAGAACAACATTATATAAAACATATATGGTTCTTTGTTTCTATTATTGAATATAACTATATATAAACAGTTAGATTTGGAAACATGATACAACCAACAACAATAAGAAACAATAATTATCCTAAAATTGTTTACACTACAAGGGAAAGAAAACATATCAACAATTCAACATTATATAAAACACATATAGTTCTTTGTTTCTATTATTGAAAGTAACTAACTATACACAGTTAGGTTTGGAAACATGAAACAACCAACAACAACAAGAAACATTAATTATCCTTAAAAAAATTGCTACAAGGGAAGAAAATAGAACATCATTATATAAAACACATTTGGTTCTTTATTTCTATTATTGATTGTAATTAACTATACACACTTAGGATTGAAAACATGAAACAACTAACAACCAGAAAAATTAAGTATCCTAAAATTGTTTACGCTACAAGAGAAAGAAAACAAACATGTATTATATAAAACAGATGTAAAAAATAGAGGACTAATCATGGTTCTTTGTTTCTATTAGTGAATGTAACTATACTTAAAATTCATAAACTAACAACTAACAACAAGAACAAACATTATCCTAAAATTTATAAACATAGAACCTAAACCCTAAAATTAATAAACTAACAACCAACAACAAGAACAAACATTATCCAAAAATTTGAAAACATAAAACCTAAACCTTAAAATTCATAAACTAACAACCAACATAAAAATTACCCCTGGGCACAGTCTGGTGCTCTTAGTTCAAATACAACTCCTCGATTTGTAGGTCGTAACTTTATGTAGAAAAGTAGTTGTATGTGCATGCCGTTCACTACACTGCAAATTCTCAATTGAGAAAGGAGCACATGAGTTTTAAAAGCGACATGATGCCAATTTGCAGCATTCCTCATGCAGCCGTTATCAATCAGTAGCAAATAGTGAGCCGAATCAGCTTCAATTACATCTGTAACAGCCCGAGCCTTCAGCCTTCTCGGCACTATTACTTCACGATCTTCTCTGCCTCCCTCACTACTAGAGTTTTTGCCTTCCGTGGGAATTGAACCCTGTACCCTGGGGTTCAACATCCATTGCAGTGGAGTGATGGAGAGAAATTATGATTAATCGAGAAAGAAATTGACAGTGATTGATTGATGAAACAAACTGAGGAGAGAGTGAGAGAGAAAAGAAAGAAAACTGTGACTAAGACGGTTGCTACAAATTGCTATTTAGTTGAAAGTTGAGAGTGTTGTGTAAAAAGTTGTTATTTAGTGCTGAGTGAAGGTAGCTACAAATTATATTTATTATTATTAACAAATATCTTGAAAACTTATCATAGTATAAAATCTTAAATTTTTTTAGAACCCTTTAATTTTTTTGTCAATACTACCTTAAATTGATTTGTTTTTATGTTGCATGCATTCCATGTGGCTTTTCACCACCTTGAAATTTCTTGCACACGTTTGTGACAATAATGTTTTTTCTACATCTGGCCTTATATTTTTATGATAACTTTACATGTTATATTTAAGAACAATTATATACTCTAATAAGTTTTTGTCTAGTGTGTGGCTTTTGTCATGTAGGTTCTGACTCTGGTAAGAAGGCGTTTGACGTCATCAGATTCTAAACTCAACACTCTAGAAGAATACCTTTGGTGTGTTACAAGTTAAGTCAAGATAAAGGAATGTGTCTTATGCAATGATTCTAAGGAACATTAGTAAAAGAGCTTCTGATTGTGACTTATTCAAGGAAGCTTTGGAGGCCTTCTTAAACTTTACTTATGTTGTTCCAAGTTCTGAAGATGCTGAAGACAAAGGTTCTGTTGAACGAAGTTCTGAAGATCTGAAGATATTCTTCTAATGACTAAGTGCTGAAGAACTAACTAAGGCAAGGATTCTTTGAACAAGCCCTGGAAGGTTCTAATAACTTAGATTCTGAAAGATATTAGTTCTGGTACTTCTACAACATGCTTCATCAACAATTATATCAGAATCCTTTGAAGACTTAGAAGACGAAGATCAAGATTAAAGGGATTGCGTGTGATAGTGAGTATAAAAGTACAAAAGTACAAAAGTACATTGTGACCTCTACTCTCTAGAGTGGCGCAAGGACATGCCTTTTTTTACTATTGTCTACCAGTCTCACCATGACCGTTGGGAACAATACAACTGTATTTGTGTTTCCTATTACACCCTCCAACATATCTCTTATTTCCAGCTATAAAAAAAGTACTTGGAAGAATTTGAAATCAACGAATCAGTTCAACATATATATACTAAGCTGCTCCATAAAAACTCTGTAGAGAAATCTCTTTTTGTATAGTTTTGTAAATAAACAAGGAGTTATTACTTGTATCTTGTTATTAATACTTTTGTATTGTTGTACTTAAACATTGTGTAATCTGCTTGTGTAGAAGCATCTCTATATACACATCTTTGTAATCAACTATTGTTGATACATTCCTTGAGTAACTGAGTGAAGGTCTGAAGACTCAAGAATACTCTGGTTGCGATCATAGTAGTTTGCAATAAGGATGAGCAGACTTATTAGAGGTTCCATTAGGATTGATCGGACTTATTGTGTTTGATTGTAATCTGGTTAATTATAGTGGATTAAGTCCTTGTGTATAAGGAAAATCACCTTGCGGGATGGACTGTAGTAGCTTAGTTAACAGTGAATCAGGATAAAAATAATTGTGTTTATCTATTTTTATTCACTTGTTATGTTTGTGTTTTGTGTTGCAAAAAGATTATATTTGGTGCAACCCAATCCAAACCCCTTATTTCTTGTGTTTCTCGCACCTTCAATGTTTTCTTTTGAATTTCAAAAAATAACTTCTTTTTTGAATTCACAACTTCTTTCAATTGTTTTGGATAAAATCAACATATTTAAAA
This sequence comes from Vicia faba, assembly GCA_948472305.1. Lineage (NCBI taxonomy): Eukaryota > Viridiplantae > Streptophyta > Magnoliopsida > Fabales > Fabaceae > Vicia > Vicia faba. The sequence goes on along the minus strand of OX451741.1, from coordinate 719,628,540 downwards.
TCATGGTTGAATGGTATTCTTTGAAATTTGTCACTTTTGACTTGGAGAACATAAACACTTTGATTCCTATTTTAGAATGAGAAACTATTAATTTGAAAACTCTTTATTTGTTCTATTTATAATTCCAATTCAAAATTTAAAATTTACATATAGTAATATTGTAAGTCAAATAGCATATCAATAGCTTCTTCAATAAATATGATGATGCTTCACACAAACACTTTATCTCATAGGTTCAACTTATTTTTCTTATTCAAACAAATGAACAAATACTCTCTTGTTTTAATGTAGATGATTTATTCTTGGAAGCAGCATCAAACTTTTTATTTTATTGAGTGAGTGCTGTTTCATTTACGCTTTTGGGGACGGTTTGGATAAATCACATAGTTAGTTAATAACTCTTAAAATAAATACGCTCTTCACCTTAAATTAGGTATCTTTTTATTATTTTTATTTATCTAAACTTATTCGTCCATTAAGAATATCAATGCAATATTTATTGTTTTCATTAATTTTGTATTTATTGTATTTAATTCACTTAACTATTTCATTATCTGCTATTAATAAAAATATTTTAATATATAACATTCATTTTGTTATTGAAATGAATACAACTAATCATTATTTTTAAAAATATGTAAAAATCAAATGGAACGCCTATTATGAAACGTGGGGAGAAAGTAACTCACATTAAATTGAACGTATAAAAACACTAGCATAAGTGATCCTCAAGAAACTAGACATTTATGAGAATACATTATCAGATATCCTGATCAATAGTTAAATATATCAATTATCTAGAAAAGCATCGTTTGATTGTGTTTTCCATAGAAAGAAATTTGCAAAGATCCTACTGTCAATGCTTTATGACGAGAAACAAGTTTCATGGAAATGGAAGGAACATTGTTTCATGTCAGGTGATCAAATATGCATGTAATAATTTTATGAACATTCGGTTTTATAATTAATGTGACACTTATCCCTAACTAATCATTCAAAATTAGTTACATTTTCTTGATGTCTCCGTCATCTTCACTCTTTTCTCAATCATATTCATTCATGTCTCCACTATCTTCTTCACTGGCTTCTCCATCATCTTCTTCATCCTATCAATTACATTCTTATGGTAAATAAATTATAAATAGAATAGTTTGTTTCTTATTAAACTCATATCGTGTTCATAATATCTGGAACTAAAGATAACGAGCCAAGAATCCATGTGAAGCCAACATTATCAACACTTTTATAAAGTTGAATATCATTGTCAAAATTTCTCTCACTTTCCACTTCATTCCCACCTGCATGGGTAACCTTATTTACAAAGTTTTGATAGTTTGCGGCTAGTAAAATGCAGAGGTTGTTGTAGGTTGGTCGTCTGTAAATAAAATAAATTAAAACTAAATTAATGACATTAAATTGGTTTATATAGAGTCATAAAATAGTAAAAGTAAACTCACTATGAATTAGTTATTCTATGAGAATATGTGATCTCATAGACCTGGCTTTTCAACCCAGGGTCAACAAAAATTCTCCTTCCAATTGAGCTCCTTCTCTGTGCACTGTTTCTGAAAGAAGAAAATGCTTCATCTAAAATTGGTGTGCCAAATGCATTGCTGTAGAAATTATAATCCTGCATCTATGTTGGGTGGCAGACCAACAACAACATATGAGCCATGTAAACATATGCATTGGCGGCTGGATCCAACAAATCTGGATAGAGATCAGAGATAAACTGAGGAAAAAATGAGACAAATTGGATGATCTACTTAAACCCATATGGGTCTGTAACATGGTAAACATGATGCTGGTTAGTTACTTGTTCATACATATGCGCCTGTGGCACCAAACTACTAATAGTTTGAATAAGTTAGGGAGCTGTGTGAGAGGTTAGCATGTACATTAAGTTTGAATTGTTTACGCTACAAAGGAAAGAAAATAGATGAGCATTATATAAAACACATATTATCCTACAACAATGTAACTAACTATACACAATTATATTTAGAAACATAAAACAACCAATCATAATAAGAAAAATTAATTATCCTAAAAAAAGTTATGCTACAAAGGGAAAGAAAACATATCAACATTATATGAATCACATATAGTTCTTTGTTTCTATTATGGAATGTAATTAACTATACATATTTAGGTTTGGAAATATGAAACAACCAACAACAACAAGAAACATTAATTATCCTAAAATTGTTTATGCTAAAAGAGAAAGAAAACATATCAACATTACATAAAACACATATGATTCTTTGTGTATATTATTGAATGTAACTAACTATACACACTCATGTTTGGAAACATGAAACAACCAACACCAACAAGAAACATTAATTATCTTAAATTGTTTATGATGCAAGGGAAAGAAAACAGAAAAACATTATATAAATCTGTTAACAAGCAATTTTCGACTAAGGGAATGAATCCAAAGCTATTGGATTTATTTGGAAAAAGAGGCATAGAGTACTGGAAAACAATAAGGTGCGTCGAGCAGGCAGAGGACGTCGACCAAATGAGCTAGTCGATGAAGGCAGGTAGATCATGGGCAGTTGTCGATAGAAAAAAGGTCAAAAAAGATAAAGAAAGAATGTACATTGACGGGAACAATTATCAACGTGCAGAGGCAACAAGAACATGGGAATACTCAAACAGTCCCCACGAAGCCCAAGCATGGGCTAGTAACCATCGACGGTTATGTGTTTAGGATGTCTATTTAAGAAAACTTATGTATTTGTGTTAAAGGTCACATTTCTTCACATTTAATAGTAATACGCTCATAGTACCCGCATCTAAGAGAGAAACGAGTTGAAGCTTAACAATGTATGAATGCTTCCACATTTAAATTCTTAAAAATTTACAGTATTTTATTTATTTACATCGCAATTGCCTTTATCTTTTTCCCTTTTATCCCTTTTTTCAACCCAAAAACACTATAAACATTAAGTCTGGGATTATTTTAGCCGATCCCGCAAGTAACCTTTAATAAGAGGCTAGCGATTGTTTCGCGGAGAAACAAATTGGCACACCCAGTGGGACACATTTGTGTTTAGGTCTTCTTATTTCATGCATGAAATTAAGAAGTGGTATAAAAATGGTAGATCCTAGAAATTATGAAAGGAATCAGAATCTGGGAGGAAATACTAGTGAGACGACCAGTGTAAATTCCAATCCGGCGGTCAGATCTTTGACAACACCAAATATAGTTACCATAACACAGAAAGTAACTGCAAGACCAACGATGGTTACAACTGCCAAGCCTTATGCGCCTATTTTCACTAGAGAAACACATGATAATGTAGTTCCAACTTCTAGGTAGTATGTGTAGCGATGAAAAATGTAGCGGGGTAAATCGGAGATCGAACTATTAATTAATTCGTCTCACAAAAGCAAGAGTCGCCACCGCGCTTTATTATTTCCAAGGGAAAAGGGAAAAGAGCGAAATAAAACCCTAAAGTATGCAATTGTTTACCGTGGTTATTGGTAAACAACCGCTGATCCTCCAAATGGTTACTTATTTGGTTACTCGCAGGATCGATCAGATTGATCCTAAGACATGGTTGATTTTGAGGTTTTGATTAAGTTGGATAATGGTAAAATGACAAGAAAATAAAGAGGCTTTAAGTAAAGTGCACGAAGAAATGGGCTTGATAAAATAAATGAAGGCTTGAAATAAAAATGCTTCGACAGGAAAAGTAAAGAAGAAAGCAAGTAAAGTTTCTGGAAAGTAAATGACTTTGATTAATAAAAGTGGTGTTTCACACATACATTCTCAACAATTCTTTCTCACACGCTGGGTACTCGAATCTATATGAGTGACTTTGTATATAATTGTGAACACACGCGAGAAACTGCGTGACCTACTACTATATATACTAAAACATCCCAAGTAACCGTCGGGCAGTTACACTGCTTCGAGATGACTCCACTTGGCACGTTCTCAGCGTTCGACGCTCCAGATCTTTGCACGTTGCACTTGGTAACCGCTGGAAACCATTTTCCCTCCAAACGCTTGAATTTCAAACCGTTCCACTCTGAACCATCGAACACCTTCGTCGAGAAGCATCTTCGACGAGAAACACCTTCGACGTCGAAGGCAACCAACTTCTCCCTTGGAAGAAATCCTCTAAGTACATTGCCATCTTTCGATGGGCATTTCGACAGACCCAGCTGGTCAAAAACATCCTTCAGCTTTAATGGCTGATATTAATAAAACAAGGGTGTCGAATTTAAGAGCCAACAAATTGCCCCCCAAGATTGCCTTATTTCGACTCTGAAAGAAAAAGGCATTCTTTGAAATACCATTCGACACCTGTCTTTTCATTCTTAGTCACAAATTAAATTGTGCACTTTTTGTTGTCTTCTACCAACCACTGACAATCCCAAGGAAAAGCCATCATTCATCCGTACCTAAGACGTCACTTCAGTACGGCGTGCAGTGTGCCAAACGTCTTTTCACAAATTGTCATCATGACAATTCCCAAAAACGAGGGCGCACGCTGCACCCTTCCATTTCTGCAGAACGGCTACAACAACAGGGAGACGCCACGTGTCCCACTACCTTCTGCAACATTAAATGGCATTTAATGTCCTCGAATTTGGGGATTTCCCCAACTACTATAAATAGCGGTAAGTACCCATTGTGGGACTTTTTCACGCTACCTTGCTTTCAGAATTCCTCATTTGCATACGAACTCTTGTCAACTTTGCAAACCCCCTGTTCTTCACTTCGTCTTCAACCTTAGTACCAACAATGGCATCTGGTTCTTCCAACGCTCCTAGCGCCAACACTCCCTCTGGAAATGTCAAACCTAGGATTTTCTCCACCGCTCCCGTAGTGACTCCCACGGGCCAACGAAGGGTCCCTGAGCCTTTGGACATTGTTGTACGTGATGCTTATTCACGCCACCTCATGATTCCGGTTGGATATTCCAACCAAATCTTTGCCATGTCTGGTCCATTATACCCAAGCATTGCTGAAGCCATGAAGATCAAAAGTTAATTTCCGGTACTTGAGAGACTCAAACCGGTTGGATGCTCCAAGAAAGATGCAGAGGATAATGAAGATCCTGCTAAGGAGAAAATCGACCTCCGTTTCTTCAATAAAGGTGTTAGGGCTTTCAGGTCTGGCCCTAGCCTCACTCCTGATTATAGTGCTTGGCTGGAAAAAATGGAGAAACGCCAGGCTTCGATCTAGAAAGACATGGGGATATTCGACCTGGTTATGCTGTCGAAGACAGGTCTTAACTATTCCCCAGAGATGTTGATAGCTTCTTTACTCTTCTGGGATTACACCCATTTCACCTTCCATCTTCCCTGTGGAATGCTGACTCCCACGCTCTTCGACGTGGCCGCCATCACTGGCCTTCGACCCACTGGGGACTACTTCGACCCGGAGGAAATGTCGGAGGATCAGATTGGATTCTCTACCACAAAACCAACCTATACCACCTTCATCAATCACTACCACGATAAGTCGACGGACGCTGTGTCGGACGTAGAACATATCGCGTTTCTAGCCTTATGGCTGACACGCTTTGTGTTTTGCTCCAAGTCCTTACAGGTGACCAAGAAGATGGTCACTCTCGCCACTCAACTCCACCATGGCCAAAATATCTGTTTGGCAGAATTGATTTTGGCGAGTCTGTACGAGTCGATTATCAACGGAGCGACTCTTCTGAAGATCATCGAGAACAGAGCCAGTCTGCTGCTTGCTGGACCTTTTTGGCTGCTTCAGCTGTGGCTCAATGCCACCTTCGAGTCTTTCTTGCCTAAGAAGACTCAAATAAATGAGCAGGCTCCAGAAATAGCAAACAGGCGCATCGAAGGCACCAGATTGGCTCTGTTGACTCCAACGGAAGATGGGTTGGAGCTTCAACAAACTTTTACAAACTTCGTCCTGATGTTTGCGAAAAGGAAAGAGTTTGCTTCGACCATGGCTCCGTTTGCTCGATGAAAGGTTGGCCCAGAGTGGTTCACGAGGCCACATCCTAGGGCTTCGAGTGGTCCTCAGGTCGACGAACATACAACAGTGTGGGAGGCATTTCTCACACCAAGAATAATGCCCCTGCGATTCAAGAGCTCCAAGACTCACTTGAGTCTAATCGCGTATCAACCAAACCTGGTGTCTCGCCAGTTTGGTATTATCCAAACACTACCTTCTCCAATTTTTCCCAGGGAGAAGTCTATGTTATACTTCTGCAACGACTACACTGAAGACGCTGCCACTAAGCATATCGGCAGATATGCTGGTCGAACAGTTCTTTCGTTGTTTGACTATCAGCTTAACTTTCTCTGCTCACCATCCTTCGAGGAGTGGTGGAAAAGTTACTACACTGAGGAGTTTTTCAACGAGAAGGACTTCGTGGAAGAACTTCAGAAGTCTTTTGTCCTTGTCTTGGAAAAAATAAAGAAATGTAAGTTCATCCTTTCGAATTACTTTGTCTTTCCCTTTCGACTGGTAGCCTGTTAATTATTTTGTCTACTTTCAGTTGTTCGAAAGCCTGCAGCCAAGAAGGCTGCAGAAGGCCAACAGGGAGGAGGCCCCTTAACAAAACCTCCACCACCGGCGAAGACTATAGCGCCGGCGAAGACCACAACAAACCAACAGGGGGAAGGCCCTTCGAAAAAGCCTTATGCATCGGTAACCAGAATCTTATTATTTTCTTCTGGCTTTAACTTTCTGACTTTCGATGCAACTTCTAAATCGAACTCCAACTGGTTTTTTAGGCACCTTCACCCAAGAAACGGCCAGCACTGACGGTCGAATCTGGGAGTGACGAAGAAGATGATTCTCCCCCTGCTCCTCTTAAAAGGCGAAAGCTGAAGAAGGACGTTCCTCTTCCTGAGGCTCGAACAATCAGGATAAAGGTTGCTGGGAGAAAGCCCAGGCCACCTCCAGTAATCATTAAAGAGCCAACTGAGGAGGAACTAAATGTTCTTCTTAATAAACCTGTCGAAAGCGACAATTCCAGCCCTGGGGCTGAAGCTCCTTTGCAGGTAATCTCTTCGATCCCTTTTTAACTCAGGTGTCGATACCCACGTTCGATTATGTCTTTTTCGAATTTAGAAGATTCTTCTTCTCCTTTTTTCAGGACACCATTGAAAGCTCAGCGCCAAGGACTTCTGAAACATTGGATTCTGCTGAACTCAGCAGGCCACAAGAAAAAGACTTGGCGAATGATGAAGCCAATACTGAAATAAATGAAGCCAATTCTGAGACAGCAGAACAACCAACAGAAGATCCACAAACAGAAGAGCAACAACCAAAAGAGATTCAGGTGGTGGATCTGTCGGAAGAAAATCGTGACGAAGGGGACCGCGGTGACGCTGGCGAAGAGGATCAAGGTGACGCTGGCGAAGGGAACCATGATGACGCTGGTACTGCCTCAGTCCGAGTCGAAGAGAGTCAAGTCGAGGCAAATGCTACTCAACAGCCTCAAACCCAAGACAACGCTGTTGCAAAGGCTGTCACCTCAACAAAGCATAGGTCGAAAGAAGCCTTAGAACTCTTGAAGCAAACTGATCCTGTTGGCTATCTGAATGCCATCATCGAGAGCAAAAGTTCGTCTGATGTTAGTCAGGAGTCTCCTACTCTGTCGGGGAAGTCCACTGAAACTTCTCCTCTCGATGAGGCTTTGACGAAGGTTAAGGCTCAGTTTTTCAAGAAGGACCTGATGAAAGCTTTGGAGGGGGACCCTACTGCTCCATCATATTTGGGGGCTGTTTTGAATGCCGTAGACTTGCTAGCTGTGCCTCCGGAAGTTTCAGGCTTTATCATGGAGTTACACTCCATTATTGATCAAGTCTCAGCAGATTATCGGCGACAAATGGGCTTTAATAGCCAGCTTGAAGTGCTATATGGCAAAAGCTCTTCTGCATGGACTGCTGTAGCAGAGACAACTTCTCGAATTGCGGAGTTGTCGAAGCAAAAAGCATCTAAACAAGAAGAAGTTGATGCCATCGATCGAGAGAATGCTTCCCTCAAGGCGCAAATCGAAGAAATAGAGGCTAAGATAAATGCCAATACTAAGCGCAAGGAGGAACTTCTCTCGACTGTTCCAGACACCGAAAGTCAAGCTGAAATCACATAAGGCCTAGAATTTGCTGAGAAAGCTCAAGCCTTCGACGATCAAATTGCCAAGCTTGCGCAGGCGAATGCCTTGTGCAACAAAAGATTGGAGCTGCAGCAAACCAAATACCTTCGACTCAAGGACTCCATCCCCTTCTGATTGTTTCACCCCTTTAACCATATATTGTAATATGTATTCGACAATATTGCCATTTTGGCTAATTTATAAAAATTTTCCATTTTGGCTTATTTATGGTTAATTTAGTCGTTACTTGTTATTTATTTTTATCTCTTGGAGTGTAGGTTTATACTTTTTCAAATATTTACCATTTACTCTGAAGAGCCTTTTATCTTCACCTAGCTCTTCGACTTCATAAGCTCCACCAGAAAAAGTCTGGATAACTCTGAATGGTCCTTCCCATTTGGGTGACCATTTTCCCATGCTTCGATCCCTTCGATCCATGGGAAGAATCACCTTCCAGACTAGTTCTCCTGGCGAAAATGCCTTAGGTTTCACCTTTTTATTATAAGAGTCTTCTACTCTTTTCTTCTGAAGCCTGAGTAGGTCAAGAGCGCGCAATCTTTCTTCGTCTAAATCCACTAGTTCGTCTAACATCATATCCCAATAAATTTCAGAGGGAATATCATAATGTCTCTGAACCCTTGCAGATTGAAGACAAATTTCTGCTGGCAACACTGTGTCATGGCCAAAAGTTAGCCTATATGGTGTTGTACCTATGGATTCTTTTGGGGACGTCCGACAAGCCCACAAAATCTGGTCTAACGTCTTATGCCAATTTTTGGGCTTCTTCCCAACATGCTTTTTTATCAAGCCAATCACTACTTTGTTCGCTGCTTCGACTTGACCATTTTCCTGTGCATAATAAGGCGTTGATGTTAGGAGTTTGAAACCCGTTTCCTGAGCGAATTCCTGCATCTTTCGACCGGTGAAAACTGATCCTTGATCAGTTGTTATAGTCTCAGGGATTCCATATCTAAAGATAATGTTCTTTTGAATAAATTCAATGACATTTTCTTGGTCCACATTGACTAAAGGGATAACTTCGATCCACTTAGTAAAATAATCAATGCCTACCAATATATACTTCTGACTCTTTGATGATGCTGGTCGAATCTCTCCAATGAGTTCCAACGCCCATCCTCTAAAGGGCCAAGGTTTCACTATCGAGTGAAGTTCGCTTGCTGGTACATGTTGGATGCCTGTATGGACTTGACATTCTTGGCAACTGTTGTACCCCAAAATTTGCCCTCGCATTTTTCCCCAAGAAATATCAGCTGCAAACATTTCCTGACTTCTCAAACTGGCTCAAGAATCGGACAAACGGACTTTTCTTGACAGTCAAGCAAAATTAGGGTTTTTACTGATTTTCAGAGCTCTGAATTGTTTCATACAGTGGGCTTAGGGTTTGGTTGATTTTTGGTTCAATTTTGATCAAGCGAGCGTGATTTGGCATTTAATCGGGAATTAGGGTTTTATGGGCATATTCTCAGAAGAATTTAAATTCTACAGCACTTTGCGGTTTATTTCAAGATTCGGATTAAAATTCGCGTTATCTTGGTTTAATCAGTAAAAGAGACAGTGGTTTGAATTCAGTACGTTTTGATTGGGCCAGTCAGATACAGGATGCAGTATTGGATTCACAGTGTTTATGTGTTTGATCAGTCTACTTGGATTGACTGCTGCTTTGCTTTGGGTGTTGAATAAGACGGGTTTAATTGACCAATATTGTTATTATTTAAGTTATTTATTATTCTAAAAAATTGAATGATTGAAATTTATTTTTCAATTGTTTTAATTCTAAGAATTTTAAATAAATAAATAAACAATAAAGAAAAATGGAATTAATTGGATAATTTAGATTTTATTGAATAATTGAATTATTTGTACAAATTGTTGTTTATAATTTAAATTATGAACAATGATATACATTAATTTAAATATTACATAAAATTAAAACTATCCTATTTTCTAATATTCTTCATTCTTCGCTCCGCTCCGGTGCTCCATTTTTATCTGCAAAAAGAAACAAGAAAAGTCAGAAAGCAGTTAATAGCAAAGACAGTTAAAATTGCTCATCATTAGGGGCCACTGACTGGGATCAGTTGACCCTCTCTGCAAATCACGGGATTTCTCCCGGTTCACAGAGAGGGAAGATTTTTTATTCTTGAATGCAAATGTCAAAAATGCATAAGTTACAAATTTCAAGCTGCATAGAAATTCAAAATCCAAAATCCAAACTAAATTGAAAAATTCAATCTCAACTTTCTATCCAAAGCAAAGGCAAGTTACTGTCAAAATACCAAAGTCCACTCAAAGAAAATCAAGAAAGTACTCAAAAGCTGTCAAAGAAGATTTTGGAAAAGATATCAAAATGCAAAGTCAGAGCAAAGCACAAAAGCTGGAGAAAGAAGATGCAAAATGTGTTATGCAAGCTAAACATCATTTCCCATAGTAGGCCCCTTCAGAGCAAGTACAATAATAACATTATAAAATTCTTTACTGTACTGTAAAGTGAGAAAAAGAGAGATAATGGAAGTTTAGGCATAGTTCAGGCATAGACAGTAGGACAGCAGAAAAGAAATATACAAACTCAGTTCAGCAGCAGGTTAGGATAGAGAGGGAGAAACTGTCAAAAACACATCAACTCTGCCTCAGTACAGCCAATACAGAAGCCAAGACAGTTCAGAAGAGATAGAAGAAAAATATACAAACCCAAAAGCTTGGGAACTAAACGACCATAACCTGCAAACTAAGATACACAAGCTAATACCAAAAAAGAGGTGAGGAGAGATAGAAAAGAGGAGATACAAACACAAGCCTCTGAGTTTCAAGAAAACATAACATATCTCAAACCCAAGCCATAAGTCATGGAAACACAACTCAGTTCAGCCTAAGCAAAAGTCATAACCAAAAACTATCAAACCTGAACCTGTCCAAAGCAACAGATAACCTGCATCAGGCCTCACCCTGCCTCAACCTTCAAACACACAAAAAAAACCTGATAAAACACATACAACCTGCATCAGTCTCACAATCTCAAGCCAAAACTCCCTGTCAAAAAACCTGATAAGCAATATACCAGTACACCCTGTCCCAAACCTCACATAACCAAAAAACTGAGTTATCAAGCCAAGCTAACATACAAACTCAGAATACCCTGTCATAACCAAAAAACCACCAATACACTGTCCAGAATCACAAAACCCATCAACTTGTCACAAAGCCAAGCTAACACCATAACCTTGCAAAACCAGTTAAAAACATCAGAACCTGCCTACATCCCACTGTCAATAACCAACATAGCCCCTCAACAGAAATTCAAGGCCAGCAAACATCTCAAGCATATAGGCAACCAATACGAGCCCCTCAGAACTGTAAGTTCATCATGGGGGGAACCAAATCAAATCATATAGCATCAAGCACGTAAGCAAGGGCAAGTTCAAGATAACACAGAACAATCATTCAAGGCAACATAGGCCCTCAGATCTCAGAGATCATCACTGGGCATCTCAAGCAAATCTCAAGCAAATCTCAAGCAAATACTCAGGCAATCGACACATAGTGGAAGAAGAAGATAAAGAAGTGAGGAATTAAAGGGTTCTCAGTATACATCATCAAAACCCTAATATAGCAAAGAACGAAATACCAGGAAAGCATCAAAAGATCAAAGATTCAGTAAAGCAAGCTTCCAGCCTCATCACCGTTCCGGCCTCCTAAAGCGTCTCCACTTCGCCTCTCCTCCATCCCCAAGATCAGGTAGTATAATCTTCTCCCTCTTCTCTTCTCCTTCATCTCATAATGAAAAATAAGAGTTAAGGTTCAACTTAAAACAACACACGCGAATCCAGAAAAGAGATAAAAACATAACCATTAAAGCTAACCTTGTATCAAGAGAGCACGAAGCTCATGTTAGTGGAGGGAAGAAAGGCTTCAGGAGTGGCGCTGGTGGCCGGAGAAAGCGTTCAGGGAAGTGAAGTTTGATTGGAGAAGACGAACTCAGTGAACACGGCGCCGTCTCAAAACCCTAAAACTGTCGTTCTGAATAACATGCCAAACAACCCTAATTTCGTTCAAGACAAACCTGGGCCTGACCTGTTCTCATTTGTTCTGAGCCCATTTATCTCATAAACAATGCAAATTAACATTTACTGTCATATTCACTTAACCTTTTTTTTAACACTAACCCTCTTTTTATTTCATAAACAATATTTACCTCTTTTGTTTCTCTTGTGTAAAATACTAACCTTTTTATTTTATTTTATAAACAAATGTTTACTTTTTTTTATTTATTTCTTGTAAAATATTAACTTGAATAAAATACATTTTTATCATATGGTTCAAACATCCTTTTTTTGAAATATATATTTGTACATAAAAATAACAAAATACTTTTTATACACAATTAACTTAAAAAACATTTTTAATACATATTGAAATACATTTGTATATATTATCTTTTCTTTTTTCATACATAATTAAAATTGAAATTCTTTTAGTTAATATACATATTTTGTACATAATAATTCAAATACATTTTTCTAACATTGAAATTCACAAACATTTGACTAAAAATACTTTTTTTAAAAAAAACTTAACATTTAATCAAAACACTTTCTTTTTTTCTTTTGTACATAATTAAACATACAAAAATCAAAGATTCATTTAAAATACATTTATCTAGGTCAAACCCTAATACGACTCAATTTCACATTTCGCACTTATTGCACAATTCACATACATATACACTTGTACACTTACACCAAATACATTCACATTGCCCTATACACATTTTTATCTTATATTTGTATATTCGATATTTACATTTGATTGCGACATTCGATTTGGTTGTAACTTGTTGGATGCTATAAGTCACATCCCCTTGTACATTTATACCCCCACTCCCGGGCACTATCTTGTAATAGCGTAGGTTTTACATTCCGCAATTTACAGTTTTCAATTATACCATGGTTAGACCTAGGGTTTGTATGTACATAAAATCCAACGCTAGATAACCTAATACAAGACAAACGCATGTAATCAATACACAATCACACTTGCACCCTCTAGGGTAATCCCACATGATGCCTTCCAAAAGGGGCCATGCTTGCACGTCGAGTATCTTTGGCAAAACAAAATCAAATGATCATAAGTCTCAAAGTGTTGCCTAAACGGAATGATCATAGTCCCTTCAAAACAAATTGCCAAAGACACTTGGCATCATTGCATTCATGGTCCATACGATGACCCGCGCCCGTCCCGAATAAACTTCCTAAACGCAAGATTGTCTACCAATTTCAATGGTGGAACAAAATTGTTAAAAGGGGTTAAAACATGACAAAAACCTTTGAGTACAATAGGGTAGACAAGACTCTTAGTTACTTGAGATCAAACTTGCAAAAACACTTGCCTTCTTTTCAAAAACCACAATCCACAACACTTTCAAACAAGCTCAAAAACATTTGAAAACATCTTTTCGAAAAGATTCACACTTTTGTAAAACACTCAATCACGAGTCAAATACATTAGTTGCCTAAGACAAGGCATCTTTTTCCAAAACATTTTCAAAAAGCACCCACACACACACCGTTTTCAAAGCAATCGAAAAACAAGGCAAGTGATCTAAAAAAACCAAGTAACTAAGAGCCCATGGATAACCATGGATGAAAAGGGTGCTAATACCTTCCCTTTTCATAATCTACCCCCCGAACCCACGAAATATCTCAAAAGGTTTTTGCTGTGCTTTTTTAACCTTTCCTTTAGGATAAAATAAAAAGTCGGTGGCGACTCTTGCTCAACCGCACAAGTGCGAATGCGAATGCAAAACACTAGTCAGTTCTCCCACCGTATCACAGAACTGGCGACTCTGCTGGGGAATACTTCTAAAAGTGGAGTAACCTTAGGGTTTAGATCACCTTTGTTTTCAATTGTTTGCTTTGTTTGCTTTTATATTTGTGGGCTTTGCATCGGAGTTTCATAGATCCTAACCCGGATCTGGGATGTACCCTTTTTAGGTAGCATAATCTGTGAGGGACCTGTCTGGCGTAGACCGACATGGGTGAAGCAGTGGCTACGTTGGTGTGGCATCTTAGTCTGTACCTATATCCCTTGTGTTGTAACGGGGAGAATATAGGTCTTCTAAGGGGTCATTAAACAACAACCGACCTTAGAACCCTAAATTGACCAACTTGGCTATTAGGACAGTAGCAGTATGCTACACTCATTGAGGCTAAACTCTCGAGATGGTTCTGGCCGCGAGAAAAGATTGCGATGCTGGAGTTATGACCGATTGAGGGTAGCCAATGATTTGAGATCCTCTAGAACCCGGTTACTTTTGATAGGACAGGTTTTAACCAACAAACTGAAAGAGGGTAGTACCTGAACCTCATGCAAGCCTAAACCTAAGGCCTTGTGTGCTTTGTGTGAATATTGTTTGCCTGTATATACGCTCACTTGCTTGTGCATACATGAACATAACATCATAACATCATACCATAGCATTTTAGCATTTTCAATAACCATTTCAAGGATCTCGAGGGTTCTGTTGATGCAGGATTACGTTGAGCCAGACGTCCATCAAGGGGCAAGAGGTTTCTCCTCTAGCCAATCCAGTCAAAGTTCAAGAGCAACAACTTGAATCAGTGGCTATGACCCACTCGACATGGTGAGCTTGATTCTCGTGGAAGGACATCCACCGACACAAAGTTCTCCAATCGAAAGTTCAAGAACAACAACTTAAATCAGTGGCTATGACCCACTCGACATGGTGAGCTCGATTCTCGTGGAAGGACGTCCATCGGTGCAGAGATCTCCAATCCAAGAGCAGAGTTCAACCTCTAACATTTCTCTTGTGTTTACCCCAAGAGATCCTTGAAAGCATGCATCCACATATCATGCATTTCATTTTAACAATCTTTCCTTTTTCAGGTTTCCTTACTCTCCTGCTGTTTATTTCAGCAAGAGATGGCTCTAGAACGGTTTGTCAAAGACATCCAAGACCAGACTGCTCAGCTGCAGGAGATGTTCATGAACTTGTCTCTGGGGCAAGAAGAGATGAAAGCTCTCCTCACCAAAAGCTTGGGGAATTCCAACAATGCCAGGAGTGATCAGATTGTGGAGCTGCAGTTTGATCTAACAACACTGAGGACTCAAATGATGGGACAGTTGGTGGGCCAGATGGCTCTCATCCAAGACCTATCTCAAAGACAAGAGGAACTCAGAGTTCTGGTCTGCCAACTGCTTCCAAACAACCAACTGGGGCAAACATCTGAGGTCGAAGAGCCAGTAACCGCTCAATCTCCATCAACTCAAGAAGACAAGGGGAAAGCTCCTTTGCTAGCTTCAGGGTCACAATCCCATCAACAACCTCGCCAGCGTCAGCGGGGTAATCGGCGTAAGCAAGAAACGTCGGGAAGGCAGTTCACAGAGACTGACATACCGTCATCTCTAATTCTGGAGCGCTTGTTGGAGGTTAATCTGACTGCTTTGAGGGATCCTATCCGGAACCCAAATACCTCCGCTCCTAGCTATCATCCCGATGCATTTTGTGTTTACCACTCCTATAGCCCAGGACATGACACCGATAGCTGTTGGGCCTTGAAGAACAAGATTCAAGATCTGATTGACATTGGAGTGCTGAGGTTCACGCCGGACGGCGAGATGAAGATCTTCCGTTAAAGGGTTCTCCGCTTGAAGTGACGAGGCTCGAAGCTGAAAGACTTTTGCTTCTTTTTGAACTTTCAAAGTTGTAATTTCTTTTGCTGCCAAACAATTATTTGTTGATGTTAAACTCTGTTTTCATTAATGCATTGCATATGTTTGTCTTGAATTCATCCATTCGTTTCACTACTCTTATGCTTTTCTTCGTGATATTTGACTCTTGATAAAAAGCTGCAAGCCTTTAGAGGGAGGATGACGAAACAATACCATGATCTTATACAGTATGCTTTTGAACAGACCTTGCTGATGATGTACAGGCATTTCTTTCAATTCCCAAACACTGGAGTTATAAGGAAGTTAATCCCTAGTCAACCCCTTCGAGCCAAAGAAGTAGGAGTTTCCCGTTCTAAACAATCAAAACCTTTGATATAAACCTGGGGCAGGGTAGTATCTCAGTTAATTCAAAAGAAAACACGCATTGAAGTCGCAAACTCTCAGTTCGTAATACAACGAACGACGAATGACAAGAGAAAGCGTTCCTTTGGAGTCAAAAGACCGGGGTGGTTCCCTATCACATAGACAGTCAATCTCTCAAAAGAGAAAAGCCCACTGAGCCAGAACCTATAAAGGAGGCTTAAGAAAGCTGGGGCATCCCGCTGACAGTAATCCCGAAAACGGTAACAGTCAGGAAAAAGTTAGGGATAACAAATCAAAATCAAAATAGTGAGGTCATTACAAAATCCTCAACAACATGAAAAGTGTTGGAAAATAAAAGGAGATGATGACTGTCTCCCAAAAATTCAGACTGGTGGACCATCGCCCAAAAGTCGTTCCAAACTCAAAACAGAGTGCGACGCACAGTTAACTGAGCTTAGGTTGAAGGACATCACGAAGAGCGGATGGGTACAAATATACTTTGAGCCTTTATCCTTTGTTTCTTAAACCGTTGAACCAGGCCACGTTACAACCCTTCAAAAGTCCTAATTGAAGCATGGGTTAGTTCGAAAGCATACTGTTACAAAAGGTATCCTGACTCCTGTAGGGCTTTGCTCTAAATCTTGTGTTAACTTGTCTTATGAAAGGTTTTCTGCTAAAAACGCATTTTTCAAAACTTCAAAGACAAACATAAACTTTGCATTATTCGAATATCACTGTCTGCATTTGACCCTTTTGTTTGACAGCGAAGAAATTCATACAACGAATGTTCGGAGGAACGAAAACTCTCTCAGTAAGTCAAAATCACTTCAAGAGGATAACACTTCCATCAAATCCCTTATCAACAAAGGGGATGACATGTCACAATTCAATTAACCTGGGGCAGTCCAGTCAAGGTCCAACAAATCTTTCAAAGTCCAATTAACCTGGGGCAGTCCAGTCAAGATTTCAAGAAATCTCTCAATGTGCAGGGTAATCTGATTCAAGATTCCTTCATCACCACTTGGGGCATTCGAATGTCAAAAGTGTTCAACAAATCAACTACAACATTTCCAGATTCGACTCCTGTATCCAGCCAGGGCATATCTGTTGATCACATTTCCAGACTCGACTCCTGTATCTAGCCAGGGCATGTCTGAAGGGTTTGAAGATTCGACTCCTGTATCCAGCCAGGGCATATCTGTTGACTACATTTCCAGACTCGACTCCTGTATCTAGCTAGGGCATGTCTGAAGAGTTTGAAGATTCGACTCCTGTATCCTGCCAGGGCATATCTATCAACTATCACCTTTCCAGATTCGACTCCTGTATCCAGCCAGGGCATGTCTGAAGAATTCCAGATCAACACCTGCAACAACCCAGGAAACCTCTGTGAACGACCAATTGTAGACCAACGCCTGTAACAAGCCAGGAATTTATCTACATCACCACTTGGGGCATTCGAATGTCAAAAGTGTTCAAAACCGATGCAGTTTTACGCAAGCTCATCATCAGGAAGCCCTACACCGGTTCCTCTTCAAGACTTCTGAAAACAGTTCACGGATTCTTCCCAACAACGGATGTCAATCTACCAACTGAATCAGACTCTTCTCAACTTCTGAAACAAGTTTACGGACGCTTCCCAACAACGGACGCTAATCTACCGATTTGTTCAGATTCTTATCAAGACTTCTGAAAACAGTTCATGGATTCATCCCAACAACGGATGTTAATCTATCAACTTGTTCAGATGCAACCTTTGAATTTAGTTTACGGACGCTTCCCAACAACGGATGTTGTTCTATTGCTGCTTCAACTTCAAGATTTCTGAAAATAGTTCACGGGTTCTCCAAGTAAATGGATGTTAACCTATCGCTTGTTCAGATTCTTCTCAAGCCAACAACCACGGAAGATCGCACTCGCCAGAATTCTCCCTATCCCCAGCGGAGTTCATCAAAATCCCCAGCCAGAGAATCCTCCGGAATTCAATTCCCCTCAGAGTTTAAGCTTCAGTACCCCCAGCGAAGCCAGACCATTGAATCTTCTCCCCACAAAGTTTTGGGAGGGCAAATCTTGAGTTCCCCAGTGAAGTCTCCAGAGTTATTTCCCATCAAGCCGAAGATTCTCAACCTGGCCTCCCCCAGCATGGGTCTTTTAGTTTGGGACTCCCCAGTAAAGGTCATCAGGGATTCTCTTCCCCAGCGACAGCCAAGGATTTATTTTCCCCGGCAGCAGTCAAGATGCTTTTATCTTCAGCCATTCATGTATCCTTGGCAAGATTAGCTCATCAGCTTACATGCGCATCCATCACATTCATAAATATTGATGTCACATACATTGCATCATGCATCATAACATTGCATACAACTAACCCTTTGCCTTTTCAGGTAAGGTCAGTCGACAGACACGGATCATCTCCTGAGATTCATCCAAAAAATAGTTCAGATGTGACCCGGATACGACGACATTCTGATACTTATTCCAGATTCATTCAGACGCATCAGCAGAAACCTTACACCGGTCCCTCTTCAACTTCAAGACTTCTGACAACAGTTTACGGATTCTTCCCTACAACGGATGTCAATCTACCAACTGATTCAGACTCTTCACAATTTTTGAAAATAGGTTACAGGCGCTTCCCAACAACGGATGCTGCTCCATTACTTGTTCAGTCCCAACTCCTGAAAATAGTTTACAGATTCTCCAAGACATGGACGTCAATATGTTACTTGTTCGGACCCCGATTCAGAGATATTCCAAAACAGGGATGCCCTTCTGATACTTGTCCACCCACTTTTGACATACAGTTCAACATGTCCAGATGGCATCTATAAGCCCATCCTCCTACCAGCAGTCGCCGAATGGCATCTGTAAGCCCATTCTCAGATGGCATCTCTAAGCCCATCCCCCGACAAAATTCTCTCGCACCAGGTGGCATCTCTAAGCCCATCACCAAATGGCATCTTTAAGCCCATTCCCCTCCACCGTCACATCGACGAGCGCAAATTTTCTGGGCACATTAGTGTCCAATCTCCTTTTACCTTCAAGTCGCGAAAGGCAAACTTGCCAATCTAACTCTTCAGGTCAAAGAAGATTGGACAGGGGCAACTGTTGTACCCCAAAATTTGCCCTCGCATTTTTCCCCAAGAAATATCAGCTGCAAACATTTCCTGACTTCTCAAACTGGCTCAAGAATCGGACAAACGGACTTTTCTTGACAGTCAAGCAAAATTAGGGTTTTTACTGATTTTCAGAGCTCTGAATTGTTTCATACAGTGGGCTTAGGGTTTGGTTGATTTTTGGTTCAATTTTGATCAAGCGAGCGTGATTTGGCATTTAATCGGGAATTAGGGTTTTATGGGCATATTCTCAGAAGAATTTAAATTCTACAACACTTTGCGGTTTATTTCAAGATTCGGATTAAAATTCGCGTTATCTTGGTTTAATCAGTAAAAGAGACAGTGGTTTGAATTCAGTACGTTTTGATTGGGCCAGTCAGATACAGGATGCAGTATTGGATTCACAGTGTTTATGTGTTTGATCAGTCTACTTGGATTGACTGCTGCTTTGCTTTGGGTGTTGAATAAGACGGGTTTAATTGACCAATATTGTTATTATTTAAGTTATTTATTATTCTAAAAAATTGAATGATTGAAATTTATTTTTCAATTGTTTTAATTCTAAGAATTTTAAATAAATAAATAAACAATAAAGAAAAATGGAATTAATTGGATAATTTAGATTTTATTGAATAATTGAATTATTTGTACAAATTGTTGTTTATAATTTAAATTATGAACAATGATATACATTAATTTAAATATTACATAAAATTAAAACTATCCTATTTTCTAATATTCTTCATTCTTCGCTCCGCTCCGGTGCTCCATTTTTATCTGCAAAAAGAAACAAGAAAAGTCAGAAAGCAGTTAATAGCAAAGACAGTTAAAATTGCTCATCATTAGGGGCCACTGACTGGGATCAGTTGACCCTCTCTGCAAATCACGGGATTTCTCCCGGTTCACAGAGAGGGAAGATTTTTTATTCATGAATGCAAATGTCAAAAATGCATAAGTTACAAATTTCAAGCTGCATAGAAATTCAAAATCCAAAATCCAAACTAAACTGAAAAATTCAATCTCAACTTTCTATCCAAAGCAAAGGCAAGTTACTGTCAAAATACCAAAGTCCACTCAAAGAAAATCAAGAAAGTACTCAAAAGCTGTCAAAGAAGATTTTGGAAAAGATATCAAAATGCAAAGTCAGAGCAAAGCACAAAAGCTGGAGAAAGAAGATGCAAAATGTGTTATGCAAGCTAAACATCATTTCCCATAGTAGGCCCCTTCAGAGCAAGTACAATAATAACATTATAAAATTCTTTACTGTACTGTAAAGTGAGAAAAAGAGAGATAATGGAAGTTTAGGCATAGTTCAGGCATAGACAGTAGGACAGCAGAAAAGAAATATACAAACTCAGTTCAGCAGCAGGTTAGGATAGAGAGGGAGAAACTGTCAAAAACACATCAACTCTGCCTCAGTACAGCCAATACAGAAGCCAAGACAGTTCAGAAGAGATAGAAGAAAAATATACAAACCCAAAAGCTTGGGAACTAAACGACCATAACCTGCAAACTAAGATACACAAGCTAATACCAAAAAAGAGGTGAGGAGAGATAGAAAAGAGGAGATACAAACACAAGCCTCTGAGTTTCAAGAAAACATAACATATCTCAAACCCAAGCCATAAGTCATGGAAACACAACTCAGTTCAGCCTAAGCAAAAGTCATAACCAAAAACTATCAAACCTGAACCTGTCCAAAGCAACAGATAACCTGCATCAGGCCTCACCCTGCCTCAACCTTCAAACACACAAAAAAAACCTGATAAAACACATACAACCTGCATCAGTCTCACAATCTCAAGCCAAAACTCCCTGTCAAAAAACCTTGTAAGCAATATACCAGTACACCCTGTCCCAAACCTCACATAACCAAAAAACTGAGTTATCAAGCCAAGCTAACATACAAACTCAGAATACCCTGTCATAACCAAAAAACCACCAATACACTGTCCAGAATCACAAAACCCATCAACTTGTCACAAAGCCAAGCTAACACCATAACCTTGCAAAACCAGTTAAAAACATCAGAACCTGCCTACATCCCACTGTCAATAACCAACATAACCCCTCAACAGAAATTCAAGGCCAGCAAACATCTCAAGCATATAGGTAACCAATACGAGCCCCTCAGAACTGTAAGTTCATCATGGGGGGAACCAAATCAAATCATATAGCATCAAGCACGTAAGCAAGGGCAAGTTCAAGATAACACAGAACAATCATTCAAGGCAACATAGGCCCTCAGATCTCAGAGATCATCACTGGGCATCTCAAGCAAATCTCAAGCAAATCTCAAGCAAATACTCAGGCAATCGACACATAGTGGAAGAAGAAGATAAAGAAGTGAGGAATTAAAGGGTTCTCAGTATACATCATCAAAACCCTAATATAGCAAAGAACGAAATACCAGGAAAGCATCAAAAGATCAAAGATTCAGTAAAGCAAGCTTCCAGCCTCATCACCGTTCCGGCCTCCTAAAGCGTCTCCACTTCGCCTCTCCTCCATCCCCAAGATCAGGTAGTATAATCTTCTCCCTCTTCTCTTCTCCTTCATCTCATAATGAAAAATAAGAGTTAAGGTTCAACTTAAAACAACACACGCGAATCCAGAAAAGAGATAAAAACATAACCATTAAAGCTAACCTTGTATCAAGAGAGCACGAAGCTCATGTCAGTGGAGGGAAGAAAGGCTTCAGGAGTGGCGCTGGTGGCCGGAGAAAGCGTTCAGGGAAGTGAAGTTTGATCGGAGAAGACGAACTCAGTGAACACGGCGCCGTCTCAAAACCCTAAAACCGTCGTTCTGAATAACATGCCAAACAACCCTAATTTCGTTCAAGACAAACCTGGGCCTGACCCGTTCTCATTTGTTCTGAGCCCATTTATCTCATAAACAATGCAAATTAACATTTACTGTCATATTCACTTAACCTTTTTTTTTAACACTAACCCTCTTTTTATTTCGTAAACAATATTTACCTCTTTTGTTTCTCTTGTGTAAAATACTAACCTTTTTATTTTATTTTATAAACAAATGTTTACTTTTTTTTATTTATTTCTTGTAAAATATTAACTTGAATAAAATACATTTTTATCATATGGTTCAAACATCCTTTTTTTGAAATATATATTTGTACATAAAAATAACAAAATACTTTTTATACACAATTAACTTAAAAAACATTTTTAATACATATTGAAATACATTTGTATATATTATCTTTTCTTTTTTCATACATAATTAAAATTGAAATTCTTTTAGTTAATATACATATTTTGTACATAATAATTCAAATACATTTTTCTAACATTGAAATTCACAAACATTTGACTAAAAATACTTTTTTTTTTAAAAACTTAACATTTAATCAAAACACTTTCTTTTTTTCTTTTGTACATAATTAAACATACAAAAATCAAAGATTCATTTAAAATACATTTATCTAGGTCAAACCCTAATACGACTCAATTTCACATTTCGCACTTATTGCACAATTCACATACATATACACTTGTACACTTACACCAAATACATTCACATTGCCCTATACACATTTTTATCTTATATTTGTATATTCGATATTTACATTTGATTGCGACATTCGATTTGGTTGTAACTTGTTGGATGCTATAAGTCACATCCCCTTGTACATTTATACCCCCACTCCCGGGCACTATCTTGTAATAGCGTAGGTTTTACATTCCGCAATTTACAGTTTTCAATTATACCATGGTTAGACCTAGGGTTTGTATGTACATAAAATCCAACGCTAGATAACCTAATACAAGACAAACACATGTAATCAATACACAATCACACTTGCACCCTCTAGGGTAATCCCACATGATGCCTTCCAAAAGGGGCCATGCTTGCACGTCGAGTATCTTTGGCAAAACAAAATCAAATGATCATAAGTCTCAAAGTGTTGCCTAAACGGAATGATCATAGTCCCTTCAAAACAAATTGCCAAAGACACTTGGCATCATTGCATTCATGGTCCATACGATGACCCGCGCCCGTCCCGAATAAACTTCCTAAACGCAAGATTGTCTACCAATTTCAATGGTGGAACAAAATTGTTAAAAGGGGTTAAAACATGACAAAAACCTTTGAGTACAATAGGGTAGACAAGACTCTTAGTTACTTGAGATCAAACTTGCAAAAACACTTGCCTTCTTTTCAAAAACCACAATCCACAACACTTTCAAACAAGCTCAAAAACATTTGAAAACATCTTTTCGAAAAGATTCACACTTTTGTAAAACACTCAATCACGAGTCAAATACATTAGTTGCCTAAGACAAGGCATCTTTTTCCAAAACATTTTCAAAAAGCACCCACACACACACCGTTTTCAAAGCAATCGAAAAACAAGGCAAGTGATCTAAAAAAACCAAGTAACTAAGAGCCCATGGATAACCATGGATGAAAAGGGTGCTAATACCTTCCCTTTTCATAATCTACCCCCCGAACCCACGAAATATCTCAAAAGGTTTTTGCTGTGCTTTTTTAACCTTTCCTTTAGGATAAAATAAAAAGTCGGTGGCGACTCTTGCTCAACCGCACAAGTGCGAATGCGAACGCAAAACACTAGTCAGTTCTCCCACCGTATCACAGCAACCTTTAGCGAACTCGACACAATCTTTCAGCATAGTGGGCCAGTATAGTCCTTGTCGAAACAACAACCATTTCATCTTATGGCCTACTTGGTGAGCCCCACATGCTCCAGCGTGCGTAGTCGAAAGGGCTATGTATGCCTCAGTTTCACTTAAACATTTTAGCAATACCCCTTCAGGCGTCTTTTTAAATAACTCATTACCCATGAGTACGTAACTCAACGCCCTGTACTTTGTTTTTCGTTCTGTCGAAGCTGCTGGATTTTGAAGATAATCCACAATGGGCTTCCTCCAATCTTGCTCTGACAAATTATCTATGAACGAAATTTCGAAGTTACTTTGATCAGCATATCCTAGTCTTGTCGATTCCAAGTCTGTTGGTGATAGACAAGTTGCTTTTATCTTTTCTCGAACTTCGATTGCTCTTTGTAATCTCGTTTTTGAAATCTTGTACCCAGATGCAATTTGTGCCAAGTCGTTGGCTATTTGATTTTCCAATCTGGGTATGTGTCGAATATTGACCATTTCAAATTTTTTCAATAAACGATTTGCTATCACAAAGTACATAATGAGATTTTCTCTTATGCATTTATATTCTTTTGTGACTTGCTTAATGACTAACTCTGAGTCTCCCATTATTTCGACTCGAGTTGCCCCCAATTCCAACAATATTTCAAGGCCAGTAATTAGAGCTTCATACTCAGCCTCATTGTTCGAACAAGAACCTGATATCTTGTGCTTGAATGTTGTTGGAATTTTTTCTGGAGAAATGATCAAGACTCCTACTCATGTTCCATCTTTATGGCTGGAACCATCGAAGTAGAATTTCCAAGGTTCTATCTCCACATAATTAATATCCTCAACTTGAATTGAGTGGTCGACTATAAAGTCTGCAACCACTTGTCCTTTCACTGCCTTAAGAGGCATAAAGGTCAAGGAGTATTCAGTTAATGCTAGTGCCCACTTGCCAATTCGACTGTGCAAGATGGGTTTCGACAACATCTACTTGAAAACATCAAAATGAGATGAAACATACACATCAACTGGTTTTATATATTGCTTGAGTTTTGTACAAGAGAAATACAGACATAGACACAATTTTTCAACTTCGCTATATCTAGTTTCTGCATCGTTCAAAACTCTGCTAAGATAGTAAATGGGTCTTTCGACTCCATTCTCATCTTCTTGGGCTAACATGCTTCCCAAAGTTTTGTCGGATGCAGCTATGTACAATCTCATACTCCTATTGCTACAAGGAGGCACCAAAATAGGTGGCTTGGTGAGATACCCTTTGATTTTGTCGAAGGCTTCTTGTTGCTCTTGCCCCCATTCGAATCCCTCTTTATTCATTCAAAGTAAGGGTGAAAAGGCTTGAGCTTTCCCACTTAGGTTAGATATGAATCTCCTTAAGAAATTTATCTTGCCTAACAGAGATTGCAGTTCCTTCTTATTCGATGGCGCTTTCGCTTCCAGAATAGCCTTCGTCTTGTTCTGGTTGATTTCGATTCCTTTCTTGTGGACAACGAAGCCCAAGAAATCTCCATCTTTCACACAGAATGCACACTTCAAAGGGTTCATCTTCAGACCATGTCCTCTCATTCTTTCGAATGATTGTCGAAGGTGGTCAATATGATTCTTCCTGGAAACAGATTTTATAACAATGTCATCAATATATACTTGCATAAAAGTGTTAATAAAATCATGGAAGATAGAATTCATTGCTCGCTGGTATGTTGCCCCAGCGTTCTTTAGGCCAAAAGGCATCACTACCCATTCGTAAGTGCCTAGAGCCCCAGGGCATCGAAAAGCTGTTTTCGACACATCCTCTTCAGCAATGAATATTTGATTATATCCTGAATAACCATCGAGCATACTCAGGTATTCATAGCCAGCGGCAGAATCGACTAGCATTTCCGCCACAGGCATAGGATATTCATCTTTGGGTGTAGCAGCATTCAAATCTCTGAAATCTATGCACACCCTCAACGTACCATTTTTCTTAATTACTAGCACTATGTTTGCAATCCATTCGACATACCTTGTAACGCGTATGAATTTGCACTTCAGCAGTCTTTCGACTTCCGTTTTGATCTTCGACAGTATTTCTGGAGCGAAGCGTCTTGGACTTTGCTTGATTGGCTTCTTCCCAGGTTTGATTGGTAACTGAAGTTCTACCAACCCTCTGTCGAGACCAGGCATTTCGTCGTAATCCCATGGAAAACCATCCTTGAACTCTTTCAACAATTGGATTACTTGCAACCTAAGTTCTGGGTCAATTTTGGCGCTGATGTAAGTTGGCTTTTTCTCTGACCCTTCGCCTAAGTTGATTTCTTCTAAAGGATCTTGCGCTAACATTTTAATGTTGTTCGCCAAGGGGTCCTTTTCGAAGCCCAAAGGCTCATCGTCATAGATGGCGTCGAGCCTCTGTTCCTGCATTCCTTCTGGTATGATATCAGGAGGTTCTGGATCGAAATCCTTTCCTGGACCTGCAGCAGATAACTGTTGATCATTGGCCTGTGTGGCCATGTACTTTACTTCGGCTTCGAGAGCCGTTATCATCTTTGTTTCGGCTACATAAGCTGAAATTCGCTTCAAAGATTGTGACTCAGTCATTATCACTGAATTCACTTCCCCAACCAGTTGGTTGGATATCAGTTAACCCACTGAAGTCTATGTGGGACAAGTCTTCTCTATCCCATTGAAAACCATGCTCTGGATGCAAGTATAGGGAACAAAAAGTATTTGGCGCTGGCGCCAAGTCGAAGTCAGGTGTTGGACATGGCCCTATGTGAGCCAAGTTCTTGTCGAAATCTGCCAGCCCTAGGTGATTCACTTCGCCCAGGTAATAGCTTTGATCTGCCTCTATGTTTTCGACCGTCCCATCTGGACGCCATAGCAGCAACCTCTGGTGCATTGATGATGGCACAGCTCCAACACCATGAATCCATTCACGGCCCAACAAAAGATTGTAGTTAGGTTTGGCCGATATGACCATAAACATTGTTGGTCGAAGGATAGATCCCACCTTGATATCCAGTTGGATCACTCCCATAGTGGTCCCTATGCCGCCCTCAAAGTTTGACAGGACCATGTTGTGAGGCTTGATGTCCTCATCCCTTTTGCCAATTTTCCTTAGCATAGAGTGAGGAATAATGTTGATGGTTTCCCCATAATCCACCAAGATTTTATTCATTGTAGTTTCTTCGAGTTTAGCCCTTATAAATAAAGGCTTGAGGTGATTTTTCATCGCCTCTGTAGGTGGCTCGAAGAACCCATTTTGTTCCTCAGTAGTGCCATTGTCCATGACGAAATAGCACACTGGCCTATGTTTGGCCATTTCTTGCTCCACTTACCAATCACTTTCTTCGACCTCCACCTGTCGGTCGAACTCTCTGGGCAGCACTGAGACTATATTCACCATGATGTCCAAAGTATCATCAGACTCAGAACCATCTTCGTCCTCAATTTCACCTTGGTTAGGCCAAACTAGCCTGTTGGTTACTGGCTCTCTTTCCAGAGGTTTCCTTTGCTTTCTTAGAGGAACATTTGAACTGGTTTCTGCCTTTGGTTCATTGGCAGCCTCCCTCTCAGCTTTTCGTCGCCTCTGGTATCTCCTCCATTGAGATCGAGACATGGGATTTTTCCCTTTGTAGTTGCTTGACACCTGTGTAACTTTAGGGGCAGCAACTTGAGGCTCTTTCTTTTGTGTCAAAGATGAACCCCTTGGCACATCGAAAGAGTGCCATTTCTCCTCGCTTGGCCTCTTTCGACCAGATGTCTTGTACCAGGTATCTACCGGCACATTAGTTGGAGGCCTGAAAGTCAATGGCCTGTTTTCTTGGTTTGAACCTCTTTGGGAGGCTCTTCTGGGATCATGTCGAAGATCAACACTTTCCCTTCTCTTATTTGCTGCTCTTACGCCTTGAATATGTTCAGCAGCTTTTTTGTCAAAGATCGAACTGCATCTTGGACACAGCATCACTTCTGACTTCTTCTTCTGGCATCTTTGCAGGAAATCTGCCAGATTTTCATTTTCCCGAGGGAAAGCAGTCTTGTTAGCCTGTTCTTGCCTCATGGCCTCCTCTGATGCTTTTGGGACAGAGACTTCAACCATGTTGACATTCATGGTATCTTTGTTGGCAAGAGTCAACTGCTTCATTTGAACCTCCAAGTCCTCTGTCTGGCCTTGAACTGTGGCCAAGTGAGAACTGGGTTTTGGTCCAGTTTTTTGGGCTCCAACTGTCTCCAGCTTTGGGCTTTCGACCGCTTTCTGAACCGCTTCAATTGTCTTTCTGGATAAATTCCCAGAAAAACTGCCAAAGATTGGCATGTTGATATGGTCCTTTGAGACTTCGACCATTGTGATTCCTGGCCTCTTCGACTGGCTTCTGGATGCCTCGATCACGTTCACCTCTGAAGGTTCAGCATAATGGGCTTCAGCCTGCAACGGATTAGAGTCCACAGCCATGGGGGTCTTGTCAGCAAACTTTAACCTCCCTTCTTCGATAGCGTCTTGCACAAGATTCCTGAAAAGAAAACATTGAGACGTTTTATGGCCCAGAAAATTATGATATTTACAAAAGCCTCTCTTCTTTCTTTGATCAAGAGGAGGCACTTTTACCCCTGGGGGTATTATCATTTGGCCATCTTTTACAAGCAAGTCAAAGATCTCATCACATTTTGTAATATCAAAACTATAAGTCTTTTTGGGGAACCTATCGTTGGTCCTTTCTGGACCAGTGGGATTTTTCCCACTTGAGGGGACTAACAGTTTGCAAGAGTATGGTGGCCCTTGTTTTAGTTCCGCTAAATCGACTTCTCCTTCTTCGACAGTTATAGTATCATCGAAAGATTCTGGATCTTCGTCATCCATCTCAACATACGCTATCCTCTCTCTCTTATGAGTTTTCGTCGCCTTTTCTTTTTCAGCTTTGAGGCGTTCTACCTGTCGAACTCTATCGGCCAGTTGGGCCATGTCTCTCAGGTATTGAGTGTCTAACTTCTTCCTAATGGAATAATCTAAACCGCCTGCGGCTATTTCGACTAACTCATGTTCCGGCACTTGTGTAAAACATCTCGCTTTGAGCAACCTAAACCTATTTAGATATTCGTCTATAGGTTCAGTGAAACGTCTCTTTACACTGGCCAATTCTTTCAGGCTTATCTTGGTTTGCCCCATGTAGAATTGCTCGTGGAACAATCTTTCCAACTGGGTCCAATGATGGATCGAATTGGGGGGGAGAGTTGTGAACCAAGTAAAAGCGTTCTTTGTTAAAGAACTTGGGAAGTACTTAAGCCTCAGGTTTTCATTGTTCGAAATATCTCCTGCTTCGATCAAGTATCTCGCCACATGTTCGACAGTAGATTCTGTCGTGTCCCCAGAGAACTTAGTGAATTTGGGGACTTTACATCTAGGAGGTAAGTCTGTTTGTAACACGTATTCTGACATCGGGGATGTAAAGTTGGGCCTTCGAAAGCCCATGTTCATCCCATTTTGAGTCATGATCCTTTCGATCATGGTTGCCAGATTATTTTCCAAACCCATGTTTTGGTATTGGATATGCTGAACTACTTCGTCAGCATTTTGGTTTCTGTTAACTAACCTTACCTCTGGGGTTATTACCCTAGGTTCCTCGACAGGTTGCTCCAATCGTGCCCTAAGGTTTTCTTCGACAGGCTGTTGGACCTGGTTGATAGTGGTTTCTTCCTCTAAGAATACACCCTGGTCTCCCCTTATTTGCGCCCTTTGGGGCTGTCGAACAGGTTTGGGTACTCCAAAGAAATCAGCCAAACGCGTCATTTGCGCTGTCATCTGCTGATTCGATTGGGTAGTGTTTTGTATTAGAGGGTTCAGCACTGTACTTAAAGTTTGTGCCAACATTTGAACCATATCATGGTTGCTTTCGTCCATTTGTTGCCTCAAGACTGCTGTCGAGGCATTTGTAAGGCCATGTGCTACTTGGGACGTTCCTCCTAAGAGTTAGGTCCTATTTCTATTCGCCATACCTACTCCAGAACCTTGGAGTGGCGAAGAGGCACTCACTAAAGGGTCTGAAAAAGTGGACGCAACATTCTTCAGGCTAGCCAAGTCAGAAGTTGGCATGCCATAGAGTGGTTCTCGATTATGACCGCCTGTCATAAATCCTGGGGGAACATAAGGCCTTGTGCCTAAATTTCCCCTTGGTGGGGGGGTTCCCAGAGGCACTCTGGGGCCTGTGAACGGAGGTAATGGCCCCGTTGTTGTGACCGTTACTGCTGGTGTTGAACCAGCGGTTATCGCTTCACTTACGGTCGGGATAACCGTTGCTCTCACATTCGTTTGTGGGATTTCGTTATTGTTTGGCGGATTCGCCATCTCTTCTCTTCTTCTGGAAGTATTGGTATCGTTAGTGTATATTCTACCACTTCTCAATAACATACAACACTCCTCGAAAAAGATGATATTATGTTTAAAAGGTTAAACTTCAACAATCAACACACAGTCCCACCAGGTGTGCCAATTTGTTTACCGTGGTTATTGGTAAACAACCGCTGATCCTCCAAATGGTTACTTATTTGGTTACTCGCAGGATCGATCAGATTGATCCTAAGACATGGTTGATTTTGAGGTTTTGATTAAGTTGGATAATGGTAAAATGACAAGAAAATAAAGAGGCTTTAAGTAAAGTGCACGAAGAAATGGGCTTGATAAAATAAATGAAGGCTTGAAATAAAAAGGCTTCGACAGGAAAAGTAAAGAAGAAAGCAAGTAAAGTTTCTGGAAAGTAAATGACTTTGATTAATAAAAGTGGTGTTTCACACATACATTCTCAACAATTCTTTCTCACACGCTGGGTACTCGAATCTATATGAGTGACTTTGTATATAATTGTGAACACACGCGAGAAACTGCGTGACCTACTACTATATATACTAAAACATCCCAAGTAACCGTCGGGCAGTTACACTGCTTCGAGATGACTCCACTTGGCACGTTCTCAGTGTTCGACGCTCCAGATCTTTGCACGTTGCACTTGGTAACCGCTGGAAACCGTTTTCCCTCCAAACGCTTGAATTTCAAACCGTTCCACTCTGAACCATCGAACACCTTCGTCGAGAAGCATCTTCGACGAGAAACACCTTCGACGTCGAAGGCAACCAACTTCTCCCTTGGAAGAAATCCTCTAAGTACATTGCCATCTTTCGATGGGCATTTCGACAGACCCAGCTGGTCGAAAACATCCTTCAGCTTTAATGGCTGATATTAATAAAACAAGGGTGTCGAATTTAAGAGCCAACAGCAATGTAAAATAATACTTTTAAAAGTAATGAAAATACAAGGCGTTTTTGAAAAGAGGTCTTGAGTTCGGGGGTTGGTTATACAATGGGAAGGTATTAGCACCCAATGTATCTATAGTATTCTATAGGAACCTTTTGAAATATCTGTTTATTAAAATGTTTGTTTGATTAAAAATAAATTGTTTTAGCCAAAAATGGGTAAGGACGAGTTTTTGAAGATACGACGACCTAATGTCGAAGGTTTGACTTAAAAGGTGTGTGTTTTGAAAAAATTGAATATTTGGGAAAAGTATCTTAAGTTTTTGACGAAATAATAAACGGAGGATGAATGAGGGTATTCACACGATGTTTTTTGATGACATGAAGTCGACAAAAATTAAACAATTCTCTTGGATTTTGCAAGCAACATGAAGATTAAAACTAAAAGCATAAACATTCCAAGATTTTAAAATAAAACCAAGAGAGAAGCCATGGAATTAAAATCGAAATTATCACAAACTCAACCAACATGTATCATGGGAGGAACATCATAAGGGGGCAATAAATTCAAAGAGATAACTTACACACTTATAAATAAAAGACTAGTTAAAAAAACTAACAAAATTAACTAAAATGTTGACCAAACTAAAAAATGAAATATCAAGATTTAAATAAATTATAAAAAAAACCAAACTAATTAATTGGGTTTTATCTAAAACTATGTGATTATTTAATTTTTTAAACCAAAAGAGCTAAGGAAATCAATAAAAGAAAAAGAGTGTAAATTAGAATATAGGGTAAGCATGAAGTACTGGGCGCTAAAGCCTAATTGAAATGAGACCCAAGGTTTTGTTTTGGTTACAGCCAGCTCCAGATTTACAATTAACAAGATATTTGGGAAATTAGCTGAAAACGAAATAAAAAGGTCCAGCATGGGATTGAAATCGAAATCGAACAACGCTCCTGGTTTCGAACTCTCTTTTTTCTCTCTTTCGAACTCTCTTTTTTCTCTCTTTCGAACTCTCTTTCGAACTCTCTTTTTTCTCTCTTCGAACTCTCTTTTTTCTCTCTTTCGAATTCCTACTCTTCTGAATCGAAATCGAACACTCTGCTCCCTCTTTCGAATTCCTACTCTTCTGAAACGAAATCGAACAACCTACTCCCTCTTTCGAATTCCTACTCTTCTGAAACGAAATCGAACAACCACAATGCTCCTGGCTTCGAACTCTCTCTCCCCTAAATCGAACAACAACATTGTTTCTTATTTTTTCATGAAGTTAAACATCAAATCAACAAGGTGACAAATATTCATGGTAAGAGAAACAACAATAAAAATCTCAGGGGTTCTGGTTTATTGAAACAATAACAACAACAAAAAAACGCAGCAACGATAACTAGTTCACATCATACATCATTATGACAAGCATGGCAACAGATTTTGAGAAAAAAAGTAGGGAGACTTACAAGATCAGAGCAAGTCTGATGGTTTCGATTTTTGACGATGAAATAATAAAGTTATCCAGAGATGAGGTAATATACTCTTTTAATTCCTTCTGCTTCCAGAAACTGACTCGAAAATATTGGTGTTGTTGAGTTTGCTGGTATGATTGGAGCTTGGTTCGAAATAGTGCAGGTTAAAAGGTTTGGTTTTGTTTACAGTTTGTGGTTTTGGTAAGGAAGGCAGGCTTGAGTTATGGAGGCTATCCTGCTTGGTTCGAAACAGGCTTTGAGTTATGCAGGCTTGTGCTTGCAGTTCAAAACAGGCTTTGAGTTTGTTGTTTGGATGTTTCGATGTAGGTTACAAGTTTGTTTGTGTTTTTTGGTAACTTGAAGTTTTTGCTTGCAGGTTTGAAGTTTGCTTCTGCAAGTTTGCGTTTTTCTCTTTGTGAACTATATCTTTTTTTCGCTCCCCCCTATTTCGATTGATATTTGCATGTTTTTATAGTGAAAGAATGAGGTTTTAGGAGGGAAAATTTGGTGAGTTTGAACAAATGGAACACCCTGTTTTCAACACTTTTTGATGCAGCTTCTTGCCCTCCTATTTTGGTGTAGTGTTTGTCTTGACATAGTGCAGATTTTGGACTGGTGCTCACAGGTTGTTGGTTGTGGAAATTAGGCAGCAGTGACCGTTTTCTTGGCATGACTTGCAGGGACCATGCAGTTTTGGACAGATGTTGCGCATATGGACAGATTTGCAGCAAAGGACAGATTTATATGGATAGCATAATAATCATAATATTAATAATAACAGTAATGGCAAAAATAATAAAATGAACTGTTAGTAAAACTAAACTGAAAATATAAAAGTGAAATAAAAAGATATTAAAATTGGTTCTAAAATCTATTAATAATTCAACTTAAAAAAATATTTCAAATGGAATTATAATAAAAATTTACACCAAAATTAATCATAAAGAAATAAAAATAAATGAAAAATCAAACCATATATTTTCAAATTTTTGAATTACAACTAAAGAAACACAAAGTAGACTTACATACTCAAAAAATGTAAAAAGCAAAAGAACTTATATGTATTTTGTGATTTTTTTGAATTATCAATAAAAATATAAAATTAAATGAAACTAACAAAACTAAACTTTTTTTTTTATATTTTGACTAAAGACGTAAATAAAATGAAAATAGCATGAACTAAATATTTTTAGGATTTTCTTTTTTATGAAAATAAAAATAAAAGAAAAAATGAGTAAAAGTGCAAAAATACATGATTTAATAAAGTCAGGCAAAACCAGTTAAATTTCACTAAATTCACAACAATTTCTAACGTTTCTATTTTTTGGTGGATTTTCAAAGCATAATCATCTCTTGACTTGTAAAGAAAAGTTGTAGTTGTTGCAGAGGAGAATCATATGTAAAAGAACCACTAAAAATTGTCAAAATTTGAAGAAGTTATGAATTTTTGAAATCTGACTCGAGAATTGACAAAGAAAGGTTGAAACACTTGTGAACGCTTGCTATGTAATAATGCAGATGGGAGGTGGTATCTTAGGTCAAAATTTGGGGTATGACATTATGTGCCTAGTTTTTCCAGAAATATACACGAGTATGGAATGCTCACAGGAATGATGGCAGGATTGCATACTAGCATTCCAACATTTGGCAAAAACTCTACATTTTAATCATATCACCCTCTAGGGCTGTTGGAAAGCCAATTTGGGCATTCGAATGGGTTGGGTTTTGCCAACCAAATTACGCCTACTTTTACTCCAAGTAGTGTCGCTGTCATGAGACAACAGATGGATGAAAGTAACCATGAAATGGTCAATATGCTCACTCAAGAGAAGAGTCTAATATTAAGACCGTTAATTGAAAATTAGGTGCAGAGTTATCAGGCGTTAGCAGCTTAGATGACTTGCATGGGAGACTTTCTTGGTGCTCCCAGAGAACCAGTTTGACAAGTTACACCTCGACCATGTGAGGTACCAATGCAGTATAATGAAGTGTTCGACGGGGTCGAACAAGAACCACTGACTCCTCTACGTGTTGACCCCATACTTAGGGTAGTACAACAACCCCCAATAGTAGTAGCAAACCCAAACCATAATGTCGAGCAATTGGTTAGGCAGGTTCGACGAGAAACAGTGGCTGGAGAACAAAACCTAGAGGCCATTGTCGAACAAATAATGGTTAGGAATAGGATAAAAACTGGCTGCCAGAGAACCATACATGTTTCTTCTTTTCCATATTTTGTGTTACAGGCGGAGTTACCAAGGGGTTGGAAACTCCCAAAATTCACTAAGTTTGTAGGGGATGTCAAAGACTCCACTGTCGAACATGTTTCCAAATATCAAACTGAACTTGGAGATTTAGTAGTGAATGGGGATTTGAGGATGAATAGTTTTCCCAATTCCCTTATAAAGAATGTGTTCACTTGATTTACAACACTGCCGCCACGGTTGGTCCAGACATGGACCCAGTTAGAGAAGTTGTTCCATGAGAAATTCCACATGGGGTAGTCCAAGATAAGCATAACAGAATTGTCTAACATCAAGCGAAAGATAACTACGTCAATAGACTAATATCTTAACAGGTTTAGACTTCTGAAAGCATGGTGCTTTATACAAGTCCCTGAACATGAGTTGTCCAAAATGGCTGCAAATAGATTAGAGTATTCCATTAGGAAGAAATTGTTTGACACCAAATCTTTGAAAGACATGGCTCAATTGGATATCAAAGTTTGACTAATCGAATGTTTTGAATGCTGGAAAACCAAACCAAACAAATATCACAAAAAGGGAAAACATCTTATGTGGCAATTGACGAATGTTCTTCTGACGAAAATGAGTTAGGGGGGGGGGGGGGGGGGGGAATAGAAGTTAACGTGGCTGAACTCTAACCTGGACCTCCCTATGCGTGTAAATTGTTGAAACCATCAAACGGGAAGAACCCCGTTGAAAGTTAAAAGAATGGAAAAGCCATTACTAAGACCTATACTTTCGACATAACCAAATGTGATGAAATATTTTATTTGTTAGTAGCTGATGGTAAAATTATGGTCCCTCAGGTCCTAAAGAATCCCCCACTCGAACAAAAGAAAAAGAGGGGATTCTGTAAATTTCATAGTTTTCTTGGTCATAAACTTCTCAACATGTTCTTTTCAGGGATTTGGTGTAGAAAGCGTTGAAAGATGGCATGCTCTAGTTTGGTGAGAAGCCAAAGATGCAAGTCGACAATGACCCTTTGACAGTTGAAGAGGATTTATACTCAGAGCCTCTATATTGCATGATGGTTGAAGCTACCGAGGGCCTCGATAGATAGGTGATAATGATTGGTGACATAAAATTTATGATGGTCGGAACCAATAAAAGTTATGACCTAAAGATGGAGGAGAGATTACAGGAAGTGTAACCTCAGCCTGAAGAAAGCTTGGCTGACTTCCAAGAGAAATGAAGAGTGAAAGGGTCAAAAGCAGAATTATTTCCAAGATGCAATGTTGTGTTTGATGAAGAAGCAACTGAGAAGTATGAAGCTGTCAAAAAGGAGGCTCTTAAGCAAGAGAAGCCTCCAGTCCCAAGGATTGTTTTTAACAAGCAAGGAAATTCTCGAGGCAACGAGGAGTACAAAAAATGTTCCAACAATCTCGCCCTCCATCAGATATTCCGCAAGAAAAATGGGTGGAATCAGTAAGCCAAAAAGGGGGCAAGAGACCAAAGTGGAAAGTGATTGTACATGAAGCTGAGGCCCAGGAAAAGAAAGCTGAGTCGAAGGGTTATCAAGTTTCCCTTAACTATAAGGGAAAAAACCCAATGACAAGGACTCAATGGAAGCATTATCAGAGGAACAAAAAGGCGGCAAAGGAAGCTTCGGCATCTCAGGTGAAGCCAGTCGAAGACAACAGTTGTGTTAAAGTGATAGTACCAGCGGAAGCCATGAAGCTAATAGAGTTTTCAATTCCAAATGTGTATTATCCCAAGTCGAAGCTGACAGAAAAAGAAAAAGCCACAGCGAATCAAAGAATGGCTATGAGGGTTGCTCCTTTAGGAAACAAAAAATTGGTGGCAACATAAAACATGGAATATACTCATGCGCCTGAGTATACTCCCACACCTGAAGGCGAAGAGGAGGCAGAACCTGATTATGAGCCTTTGCAAGAGGATGACATAGTGGATGACGACTATGATTATGGTGAAGGCTTCATCATTAATTGTGGAATTGTGTCGATTATGCCTGCTGAATACTACAGGGTGTCAGAAGTATCAGAAAATAAAGAAGATTTTATCTTCGACGAAGCGGCTGATGAAAAGCCGCTATGCTACTATGTGATGATTAATGGTGTGGTCGAAGAACATAAGACTGTATTTGAAAAACCAAGCCCAGGGATGCTATATCATCTCAAGCCTTTATTTATAAGGGAGAAG
Organism: Vicia faba; assembly: GCA_948472305.1. Lineage (NCBI taxonomy): Eukaryota > Viridiplantae > Streptophyta > Magnoliopsida > Fabales > Fabaceae > Vicia > Vicia faba. Next base: position 719,591,500 of record OX451741.1, on the reverse strand, counting down.
GTGGATAGCATTCCAGTGAACAAGGTATTTGTCAATGGTGGGACATCTATAAATTTAATGCCACATGCTCTTTTTAAGAAAATAGGGAAGTGTGGGTCGGAGCTTCGACCTTACAACATGGTGTTATCAAACTATGAAGGAAAGACTAGTAGGATACTGGGTGTCGTTCAAGTAGAATTGGTTGTTGGAACAACAACTAGATCAACATTATTTATGGTTCTAAATTCCAAAGCCAACTTTATTTTATTACTGGGCCATGAAAGGATTCATGGAATAGGTGCAATCTCGTCGACTTTGCACCAAAGAATTTCCATTTGGAGAAAAGATGGAGTAGTAGAGAACATAGAAGCTGACCAGAGCTACTACAAAGTCGATGATGTAAAAGGTGGAAAGAAGTCTTTCACCCAACATTTGGAGAATGTAGTGCCTTGTGATGATGAGAATCATGCTCCCAATGAAAACATAAATCATTTTCTAAGTTTGGATCCTGACCATGGCTTCATATGGGATTATGAATAGGCACAAATTCCTAGGGAGTCGATTCCACCTACGAGGTGGTCTGTAGTTGAACATGATGACTAGTGAGTCAACAAATTTGGCCCAGATTTCAGCTTATGTAGCTGAAAATAAAAGGAAATTGGCTTTAGAAGCTGAGAAGTTGCAAAATATGGTCGTCGAAGCCAAAATAAAAAATCAAAAAGGCCAACTAGGCCAAACAACAGCTTCAGAAAGTAGGATGTTAGATTGCATATACAATAATGAACCTTTGGGGTTTTAAAAAGGCCCACTAAATCCAGTACTGAATATGCAAGCACAAGATCCATTAGAGGAAGTTGATCTCGGAGACGGTGCAACCAACAGACCAATGTACATTAGCACTAAAGTTGAGCCGAAAATGAAAGTTAAGTTGATCAAACAACTAAAGGAGTATAGAGATTGCTTCGCTTGGGACTATGTCGAGATGTAGGGTTTAAGTCAAATGGCCGTGGAACATCGACTGCCTATTCATCTAGGCAAAAGGCCGATAAAGCAACATCCTAGGGGATTCTCCCCTGAAATAAATTTGAAGATTAAACAAAAGATAGAAAGGCTTCTCAAGAGTAAATTCATCAGAACTGCAAGGTACGTCGATTAGTTAGCTAATATTGTTCTTGTTATTAAGAAAAATGGAACTCTTAGAGTTTTTAAAGACTTTAGGGATTTGAATAATGCCACCCCCAAAGATGAATATTCAATGCATGTCGCAAAAATGTTAGTCGATTCAGCTGCAAGGTATGAATATCTTAGCATGCTCGACATATATTCTGGGTATAACTAGATTTTTATAGAAGATGAAGATGTGCCCAAAACATAATTTAGATGCCCAGGGGCATTAGGAACATATGAGTGGGTGGTAATGTCGTTCGGTTTAAAAAATTCTGGAGCTATCTATCAAAGGGCAATGAATGCCATGTTTCATAATTTTATAGAACAATTCATGCAAATGGATATTGATGATAGTGTGATAAAATCCTTATCTGAGAATGGTCATCTGGACCATGTTCGACGATTCTTTGAAAGAATGAGGAATAATGGATTGAACATGAATCCATTAAAATGTGCTTTCTATGTGCATGCAGGGGAATTTTTAGGATTTGTAGTACACAAAAAAAGCATCGAGATCAACCAAAGCAAAACAAAGGCAATTTTGGATCTCAAGCCTCATTCGACAAAGAAATAGTTGCAGTTTTTGTTGGGGAAAATCAACTTCTTGAGAAGATTTATCTCAAATCTAAGTGGAAAAATGAAGGTTTTTCTCCATTATTAAAGATCAAGAAGGATAGTGACTTTCACTGGGGAAAAGAACAACAAGATGCCTTCGACGTAATCAAAGAATATCTAACGAGGCCTCTTGTTTTATTACCACCTAGAGGAAATAAGAACATGAAATTGTACATAGCTACATCAGATTTAACAATAGGGAGCTTGTTAGCCCAAAAGGATGATAAGGGAGTCGAAAGACCCATTTAGTACCTTAGTCATGTATTGATAGATGCAGAAACTAGGTATAGCATGATAGATAAATTATTCCTATGTTTGTATTTCTCATGAGTTAAACTTAAGCAATATATTAAAACAACTGATGTTTATGTCTCGTCCAACTGTGATGTCATTAAACATATGTTGTCCAAACCAATTTTGCATAGTCAAATTGACAAGTGGGGACTAGCCTTAACTGAGTTTTCATTGTTTTACATGCCTTTGAAGGCAATGAAAGGCCAAATTGTGGCATACTTTATAGTCAATCATGCCATAATAGAACCAACAGTGAACATGGTAGACACTGACCCTTGGAAATTATATTTTGACGGGTCAAGCTATAAAAATGCAACGGGTGTCAGAGTTTTGATTATATCTCCAAAAGGAGTACCTACAAAATTCAAATGTAGGCTAGATGGAAAATGCTCCAACAATGAAGCAGTGTATGAAGCGTTGATTACATGGCTTAAACTGTTGAAAGACTTAGGCACAAAAAGGGTCAAAATCAAAGGAGATTCAGAGTTAGTAATTAAGACAATCACTCGAGAATACAAATGCATCAAAGAGCATTTGTTCTTATGTTTTGCAATGTTCAATCAATTGTTGGAACATTTTAAAGTGGTGAGTATTACACATGTACCTAGATTGGAGAATCAAGTGGCCAATGATTTGGTGCAAATTTCCTCTGGGTACAAGGTATCCACCGACTAACTGAAAAGTTTTATCGAAGTGAGAGAGAAGGTAGTCTCGTTACCACCCTTCATATTGCCAATCTCAAAAACTGGTAGGGCAGATGATACGTGTCAAAATTTTGAAAATTTTGAATTTGAAATTTTTTCTATTGACAATTTGTCAGAAACAAATTGGTGAAAGCCAATTGTGAAGTATTTGGAAAACCCAGCCAAAAATATGGATAGAAAAATAAAATATAGGGCTTTGAGTTACGTGTGCATGGGCAATGAGTTGTTCAAAAGACTCTTGAAGGGGTGTTGCTTAAATGTTTAGGAGATACTGAAGCATATTTTTCAATAGTCGAAGTCCATAGTGGAAGCTGTGGGGCTCACCAAGCTAGCCATAAAATGAAATGGTTTCTATGTCAATAGGGTGTTTATTGGCCAAGTATGTTGAAAGATTGTATTGAGTTTGCTAAGGGCTGTAAGGAATGCCAAAAGCACGTAGGGATTCAACATGTACCTACAAGCAAATTGCATATAATCATTAAGTTATGGTTGTTTCAAGGCTTGATGCTATATGTCATAGGAGAAATTCGACCATCCTCATCGAAACAACAAAAGTTCATCCTAGTAGGGATAGACTACTTCACTAAATGGATAGAAGTAGTGCCATTGGCCAGTGTCGACCAAGAAGAAGTGGTTAACTTCATTCAAAAGAATATCATTCATAGATTTGAGATTCCTGAGACAATCACTATGGATCAAGAATTCATGTTTATTAGGAGAAAAATGCAAGAGTTTGCATTAGAAACAGGCTTCAAGTTGGTAACGTCCACGCCTTATTATGCTCAAGCCAATGGTCAAGTTGAAGCTGTCAACAATGTGATAATCCGTTTAATCAAGAGACACATCTCTAAGAAACCCAAAAATTGGCATAAGACGTTAGATCATGTTTTATGGGCTTGTCGAACGTCCCCCAAGGAGGCGATAGGGTCGACGCCTTTTCGAATGGCATTTGGACACAACGTTGCTTTGCTAGTCGAGATACACTTGTAATTGGTGTGAGTGCAGTGTTAACATGAACTTTCATCAAAACAGTATTGGAATATGATGCTAGATGAAACGATGGATTTATATGAAGAAAGATTAGTTGCATTGGACGTGCTAATTCGACAAAAGGAGCGAGTTGCAAGGGCCTACAATAAAAAGGCCAAGATAAAAACATTTACGGTCGACGATTACTCCTGGAAAGTTATCCTCCCCATGGATCAGAAATATAGAACTTTAGGGAAGTGGTCACCAAATTGGGAGGGGCCTTTCCAGATACTGTGAATTTTTACCATATGAGATCGAAGAGTTGGATTTTGATCAAAGAGTCTTAAAAGTAAACGGTAAATATTTGAAAAATATATAAGTCCATGCTTCAAGAAATTCGAATTACGGAAAAATAAAGAATGTTGAATTTCGTGGGCCAAAATGGCTATTAAAACTCCCACTGGGATTGCATATGCAGAAAATAAAGCCCATTCGAAACATGGGTGACACTGAGATTACAACGGAAACTAAGATATAGGGTTCTCCAAGAAGGCCCTCTCATAGGTAATTTTTTGGTCGAGGCGAATCCTTTTGGCTGAAAGATGAGTGATCTTGCTCCTAAGTTGAAGGGACTTTTCACCATGGATTATTCCCTCGAGAGTAGATTGTTGGACGTTGTTGGGTAAATGACCATCAGATGAATCTAACAAAGCTTTTTGACACTCAGTGTCAATAATATTTTGCTTAAGTTTGTCGATCTGGTTTCGATAATTTAGGATCTCTTGATCTAGAGTAGAATACTGCTCCAGACGATCCTTTCTCTTAGCCTCGAGGTCATTGGGTTTTTGCACACTGATTTCACTCAAGTCCCATTCAAAGTTCTACTCGTTCACTTTAGTCTTAAGCTGGAGGTCAGTGTGATGACAGAATGAAAGATATTTTGCTAATCGGGTAAAGAAACTTCAAAATCGATCAAGTACTGAGCTAAGTAGTCAAGAAGAGGATATTGGGAGATATTTTCGATAAGTTTGAAGATCGCAGCCGCCATGAAGGTTTCTTCCTCGAAAACAACTAAAAATTCACTTTCAAATAAATAGGATCTTAGCTCATGAAGTGCTTGGATCACTTAAGCGTCTAGTTCAACAATTAGCAGAGATGTCGAGCTAAGATTTAGGGAAGCAATCAGGGTGTGTTGGAGAAGGTAAATCTTTTTGAATGCCACCATTGGATCTTGTTTTTAAAACTCTGCAATCTCATTCAGGGCAAAGAAGTAGGGAGGTGGAATATCCTTCAAAATATGGAAAGTGGGTGTGATGAAAGTTGGATGACAAGACCTTGCAGTATCGTCATCAACAAGGACGCTTCTAGTTGGATTTAATTCAACACCGCTTGCACGAGGTAAGCCCTGGGGAGAGTTTCATCAAGTTAGTACAAGGAACTGAAGCAGGAGAAAGAAACGAGGGGTTCTTGAAACACTATTCAAAGAGGAATCATAACCATTAGAAGCGAAACAAATATCGCTTGAATAGAGTGAGTAGGCCCAAAGAAGTGTAAAAATTAGTGTGATTTGTTAGAAACCCATGCCCTAAACACTAGGAGTAATCATGAGAATTGATTGAAGCACCATGGGAAACTGTTTCATAGAAAGTAGTCATGATCATGCATGATGTCATCCCTACAAAGAGACGTACAGTTGAAAATATGAAAGGAAAAAATGCCAAAATTTTCCCATCGACAAGACTACGTCGAACATGGAATTTTGGGGGGAAATTTGTTAACAAGCAATTTTTGACTAAGGGAATAAATCTAAAGCTATGGCGAATTATTTGGCTAAAGAGGCATAGACTAGTGGAAAACAATAAGGTGTGTCGAGCAGAGAGAGGACGTCGTCCAAATGAGTTAGTTAATAGGTATATCATGCACAGTTGTCGACGGAAACAAAGGTAAAAAAAGCTAAAGAAAGAATGCATATTGGCGGGAATAGTTATCAATGTACAGAGGCAGCAAGAACATGGGAATACTCAAACAGTCCCCACGAAGCCCAAACATGGGCTAGTAAACATCGACAATTACGTGTTTAGGATGTCTATTTAAGAAAATTTATATATTTGTGTTAAAGGTCGCATTTCTTCACATTTAATAGAAATACCCTCAAAGTACCCGCATCTAAGAGAGAAACGAGTTCAAGCTTAACAATGTATGAATACTGTCACATTTTTATCTTTTGCCCTTTTTTGTCACATAGAAATTCTTTTGACTTACTTACATCACAGTGGCCTTTATCTTTTGCCCTTTTATCCCTTTTTTCAACCCAAAAACACTTTAAACACAAATTGTGGGGTTATTGTAGCCGATCCCGCAAGTAACCTTTAATAAGAGGCTAGCGATTATTTCACGGAGAAACAAAAACACATAAGGTTCTTTGTTTATATTATTGAATGTAACTAACTATACACAATTAGGTTTGGAAACATGAAATAACCAACAACAAAAAGAATCATTAACTATCCTACAATTGTTTACGCTACAAGAGTAAGAAAACACATCAACATTATATGAAACACATATGGTTCTTTTTCTATTTTGGAATGTAACTAACTATACACCATTATGTTTAGAAACATGAAACAACCTGGAACAGCAAGAAACATTAATTATCCTAAAATTGTTTATGCTACAAGGGAAAGAAAACATATCAGTATTATATAAAACACATGTAAAAAATAGGGGACTAATCATGGCTCTTTGTTTCTATTATTGAATGTAACTATAACTAAAATTCATAAAGTAACAACCAATAGAAAGAACAAACATTATCATAAAAATTATAAACATAAAACCTAAACCCTAAAATTAATAAACTAACAAACAACAGCAAGAACAAACATTACCCTAAAATTCCTAAACATAGAACCCAAACCCTAAAAGTCATAAACTAACAACCAACAACAAAAACAAACGTTATCCTAAAATTCACAAACATAAAACCTAAACCCTAAATTTCATAAACTAACAACAACCAACAAAATTACCCATGTGCACGGTTTGATGCTCTTAGTTCAAGTACGACTCCTTGATCTGCAGATCCTAGTTGCCTGTACAAAATTGGTTGCATGTGCATACCATTCACTATGCTACAAATGCTCGATTGAGCGTGGAACACCAGAGTGTTAAAATTAGTGTTATACCAATTCACAGTGATCCCCACGCGGTCATTATTAATCAGTAGAAAATAGTGAGTCAAATCAACTCTAATTACATCCATTGCAGTGGAGTGATGGACAGAAATTACGATTAATTGAGAGAGAATTGACAGTGATTGATTGATGTAACAAAATAAGCAGAGTGAGAGAGAGAAAATAAATAATTTTGTGACTAATACGGTTGCTACAAAGTGTTATATATAGAGAGGATGTTGAGTTAAAAGTTGAGATTATTGCATAAAAAGTTATTATTTAGTGTTAAGTGTAGCTATGAATTCTATTTATTTTATTAAAAAATATCTTGAAAACTTATCATAGTATAATATCTTAAATTTTTTGAGAACTGATAAGTGATTTTTACACATTTGGTTACCGTTAATTTTAGTTAATCATTTCATTGTTTTTAAGCACTTTATTTCCAATTTCATCATTTTATGCTCTGGGATGTGTTTCTTTATTTTTTTCAAGTTCAAATAAAAGTTCAAGAAGGATCATAGAAAAAATCTTGAAGAAACGCGATAAATTGAAGAATTTTTCCCTAAGCTTCAGTAGGCCTGCGACAACCACCCGTAGTGCTTGTTATGGGTCGCAACATAGGTGCAACTCAAAGAAAATAACAGAACCAGTGGTCTGCTACCGCCACCCGTAGCACCTGCTAATGGACATAGCATAGAGAACCCTTGTTTCACCAAATTGCAAGCAGAACCAGTGGTCTACTACGACCACCAATAGTAGCTGCTACTGGCCGTAGCAGACGTTCACACTGATTTCAAATGTTTCCTTTTTTCGTAAGACTTTTTTGCCAATTAAGGGTGTTTTAGGTATTTCCGACCAAATATTATTTGTCCACTTGAATTTTATTTATGGGAGAGAGACAGGCAAATAAAGGATTTTTCTATTTAAGCGTGTTTGGATCACAATTAGGGGACTTTTGGCAATACGAAAAAACACACCCGTCGAAAATTGGAGAACACGGAGACCATGGTGGAAGGAAAATTTTCATGAACGAAAGCAATTCAAGATTCAATTTTAACTTAGAACATGTAATGTCTAAACTTTGTATTGTGTTTTTATTAATATTATGAGTAGCTAAACCCCCAATGCTAGGGGGTGTCCCTGATTTGAATATGTAATGACTTTGATTTTCCTGTTACAATGACAATTTGTTTTTCATAATTAATTTATTCTCTTGATGTTTTTGATGCCTTTTCTTTCTGACAAATTGAGATTTATGTATGATTATCAATTAGGTTGGATCGTCGTTGGTAATGTTTTCATGAGAATACTCTATAGTAGATATGTTAGCTGGGATTTTCATAAAGAGAGAAATCCAAACCAAAAGTCAAAAAGGGTGTTTTAAGAGCATTAAATTATGAGGAGTAGACTACCAAAGCATGTCGACCATGGTTGATTTCACAGGCAGGAGACCAAGGTTTCATAAGCGCATTCAAACAGAGAAAAGTTCATGGTGAATGGATTGGGCCCAGGAAGGTGAGAAGCTAAAAGAGTTAAAAGTCCCATAAGTGCTTTAACTGTAAATGCAAAATGTTATGGAGGGAGAACATGGGTTCGACTGCAATGGAGAATGTGGGTTCACAAAGAGAAGTTACAATAGAGAACATGGGTTCGTGAGGGGAAGTTACGAAGAACATGTGGCATGTAAGGAAATGAAGCCCGCTTAGAAAGTAGTTATTTATGTATATTATAAACAAAGCACTTAGTGCACTTTTGTAAAAGGTCAAACTTTTCACATTCCTTCACGCTAGCCACTCAAAGTAACCAAGCGAACGAGCGAAATGAGTCAGGCAAAGGCAATGTATGTTTGAATCAACCTACTTTACAACTTTCTTTAATGTTATGTCTATATCTTTTACAACTTAAAATGCATTTTTGTTTCCTTTACTTCGTCTTTTTGTCCTTATCTTATGCAATTTAAATATGTTTGGCTCTCACTTGAACACACCCTTTTTTAGAACACTTTGACTATGCACACAAACTGAAGCATTGCACCGAGATTCCCTGGTCAATCTTGCATGTAAACTTATTTTTAAGAAACCAACATTTTTTACCAAACCCACGGGTAAACAAGATATCACATAGAACTAGGGATACCCTATAGTAACCAGATTATTCTTGATTTAATAATGTTTAATTTTGTCGGTAAGTTTTAATGGACATAGGGCTTATGATGAATGAATAAAGGTTTTCTCACTAAGGACTTAGGAGTAATCACCCTTAAGAACTGATAATTGATTGTGTAAAGTATGTTATTGCAATGTTAATTCAGAGTTCTTACATGAATGAATCACATATCTTCCCTAGCATGTTACTCATATCTGTTGAAATTGTTTAACTCATCTATTCACTTTATTCACAATTATTTTTATAATTACCAAATCTAATCCAAACAATAATTTTTGTTTAATTAAACGAATATTTGAACTCCATATTTATACACTGTCCTTGAGATCGACATTCAGGAAACTCTCCTCATTGTTAGTACAGGGGAAAATAGTACACTTATTATTTTTCCGATCTAGTATTTAGCGTAGTTACTGAGGACTGCAAAATATAGAGTTTTAATTCTACTTCAATTGTAATTTTTTTCAATGCAATTAAAATCTAATTTATGTTATTTTTATTTTAGTTGCTAATTTGCCTCTAATATTTTTGTGCGAGGAGATCCTCAGATGAATTTCCTTTTGACACAGAATCGAACGAAATCTTCGCGCAAAGCTCAGATAACTTAGATTAGAAATACTGGACTTTGAGGAAGAGCATATCTCAATCCATTCGAATTCAAAGTCATAATAAGAAGCATAAACTAAGGCTGGAGATCCTCCAGCACCTGAGAGACTCATTGGTGACTATACTAGGGCAAATGCGCCGGGTGGTAGGTTGACCATTGTAAACCAGCCGGTGAATGTGCCAAATTTTCAACTGCATCCGAGCACAATTACTAAACTTAAGAGGATACCTTTCACCATAAAGGTCAATGAAGATTCTAATAAACACCTGCAAAGATTTATGACTATGAGTACCACCTTAAAGATTGATGGACACACTGATGAAGCAAAGAGGTTGAGAATGTTTCCTTTCAGTTTATCTGAAGATGTAGAGGAGTGGTTTTATTCTCTTCCAGATGGTAGTATTACTTCTTGGGAAGATATGGAAACAACTTTCTTGAATGAGTATTTTCCAGCATCAGTGTTCTTGAGAAAAATCCTGAACTTCAAGCAGAAAGAGTGTGAGTCATTAGGAGATGCTTACAAAAGATTCAAAAGACTCCTACTGGCTTGTCCTACACATAAAATGGATCAGACTGAACAGATGCAGATGTTTGTTAATAGTCTTAGAATAAAGACCAAACAATTGATTGATACAACAACCGGTGGTTCAGCTAATTTTTCAATAGCCACTGGTATTAAAAAGATAATTTGAGCGATAGCTCTAATGAGCATTTAGAGTTGTATGATAGGTGTGAAATCAAGCCTCAAGGATTTGTTGATATGAAGTTGGAAACCAACAAAATAAGGATAGAAGATACAATTGTTGCTGAAGTAGAAAATAAACTGAAGGCAATAGATATAGGCACCCAACATGTAGCCCATAATCAACCTGCTCAAAATGTGAGTTGTGAAATTTGTAGTGGACCTCATTATACTGTGTATTGTCTTGTAATTCCGCAACAAATTGGAGAGATAAAATACTTAAAGTAGAATAATCCTTATTCTAATACTTATAATCTGGGGTGGAAGAATCATCCAAACTTCTCCTGGAATGAACAGCAACAAGCTCCACAGAAGGCTGATTGGGAAGTAGCTATAGAAATAATGGCTGCACAATTTCTCAATTCCAAGAAGATACAAGGAGAAATCACAGAAACACCACAACTTCAATCAAGAATTTGGATGTTCGAGTGGGACAGATAGCACAACAATTATCTCTGCAAGCACAAGGAACCTTTCTGAGCTCCAAAGTGATAAATCCAAAAATTCATGAGAATGTTAATGCTGTCACATCAAGAAGTCAGAAAGTATCAAAATATGAAGAAGAGAAAGGAAACAAAGGATGATTTTGTCATAGAGGTTGATCTGGAAGTGAGAGAAAATAAGAAAAAGTTGGAAGATGTTATACCACCTGTGAAGCCCACTAAAGAGAAAAATAAAAAGGAGACTAACCCAGTGATTAAGTTGTCATATCCTCCTAGAGTAACAAAGAAGAATACAAAAGAGAAAGACTCAGACAAATTTTTTACATTGTTAAAAAATTTAGAGATCAATATGTGATTGGTCACCATTTTTATCATGTTTTTGTTACTTGCCTGATGATAATCTAGGTATTACGCATCATTTTATGTCGTATTTTACTTCTATTTGAATGATTTCATATTTCTTAAGTCTTTCCGCATTTTATTTTTTCAGAAAATTAATTTCAATTTATTTACTATTTTATGCTTCGATTGGTTGTTGCTACAGTTTCAGGTGCATGTGAAAGATCCAAGGCACTCAAGACGAGAAGAGTCAAGAAATAGTGAGTTTTAAAGAAGTTTTCAGCAAGTTACGGCATGTCTGACATGGCCACCTATGTCACCAGACGTGGGCCGTGTCAGGTAGAGGAATGAGTCAAAGGACAAAAACTAGATTCTCAACACGGGCACCCATGTCAAGTGACACAAGCCGTGTCAGCCATCCTGGGAGTTTATGTTTTTGAATGTTGATTAGTGACCAACACGTCCACCCATGTCACTTGACACAGGCCGTGTTGGTCTACACGGTGATGATTTTTTATTTTGTGTATTTTTCCCTAAGTGTGACCCAGAAGGGTGTTTTGGACTTCTCGGATAGGGAACATATGATTTTCATTACTTGAGGCAGTTAAGACGACATAGAGGGAACTTTTTAATTAGGAGAGATTGGTACGAGAGAATTTGGATGTTTTTCAAGAGCTTTGGAACGAAAATCCCTTGATGAGAAATAGCAATTGAAGATCGAAGAATCTATATCTTTTGTAATGTCTAATTGTTTTATTGCTTTTCTTTTTAATACTATGAGAGGCTAAACCCCACAATGCTAGAGGGTGTCCCTGATTTGTTTCTGTAATAACTTTAAGTTTCTGATTTCATCAATTACATGGTTTTTATTATTCAATTTAATTGTACAAGGTTTTTCATGCTTTCTTTATCGGATAAATAAGGATAGTTATACGGTTAACAATTAATTGGACCATAATTTTTAAGGTTTTTGTACAATTAGACTATAGTAGATATCATCTAGGACTAAGGATACCCTATGGTTACCAGATAACTCTTGATAAAACAAAGGCATGAATCCATCAGATATATCTAAGGACTTAGGATTTAGGACAAATGTTTAAAGGTTTTCCCACTAAGGACTTAGGGGAAAATAACCTAAAAGGCTGATAATTTGTATTATGAATTTGTTGAAGAAATCATGATTCAAGGTTGTTATAGGGGAAATTTTACACCATGTCGTAGCATTCTCTTCATATCTGAGAAAAAAAGCCTTAATTTGCATTCTATTTATTTTTAATTATTGTTAAGTGAACAATTTCCAAACCAAAACCCCAATTCAAGTTTTTTTTAATTGAACCAAAAATTGAACTCAATACTGATACATAGTCCTTGGGATCGATACTTTGGGATTTCCCATTATTACTACATTGGCAAATTAGTACACTTGTTAATTTATCGATCAAGTTTTTGGCGCCATTGTCGGGGACTGTCAAATTATTAAGTTCAATTGTAGTTCAATTAAAATTTTGTTTCTCTGCAACTAAAATTTTATTTTCTGTATTTTTATATTTTTCGTTATTACCAATTTGTGTCTAACTCTTATATATGAGGAGAACCCTCAGCTAAATTTCCTTTTGACGCAGAAATCGAAATAACTTTTCACATAAGGCACAAACAAGCTCGCTTAGTTAGACTGGAATCAAAAGGTTCATCAGATCATTCAGGTTCAAAGTCTGAAGAAGAAAGACCAATGGCTAAAGATCCACCACCACCTGAGAGACTTCTCGGGGACTATGGAGGAGGAAATTCTCTAGCAGGTCGGTTTACTATTGTGAATCAACCAGTAACTGTCACAAATTTTCAGTTTCACCCCTCAACAATCCGACAGCTTGAGAACAGATATTTCACCAGAAAGATCAATGAAGATGCCAATAAGAAGTTGCAGAGATTCATCACCATGAGTACCCTATGAAGAGAAATGTTGGGCAATCTCGCAAGACATGAGAATCCCAATCAAGCAGAAGGATGCTGGATCGGTCACAATACCTTGCACTATAAAAAATAAAACTTTCAGGAAGGTTCTAATTGATTCGGGTGCTAGTGTGAACTTAATATCGTTATCTATCTTCCAAAAGCTTGGTATTGGAAAGCTGAGTGATATATGGGCAAATTTAATATTTGTGGATCATACCATAAAGCAGTCCTATGGGGTAGTTGAAGATGTACTGGTGACAATTGATAAGTTTATCTTTCTAGTTGATTTTAAGATCATGGACATTCCGAAAGATGAAGAGACCCCTATCATTTTGGTCGAACATTCTTGCTTACTAACCGATGCAATTTTGATATCGAAAAAGGAATTCTTACTTTAAAATCATATGATGAGGAAATACATTTTAAAGTGTTTGAGATCATGAAGCAAGGTGAATATGAACATAATCAATCTTCAGCTGGCATGATCAAAATAGAGGGAGAAAGAAAAATTCTGAGACCACCTTCAGAAAAATTTTCATGCATAATTTCTTAGGTGGCATCATCTCATTCATCTCTAACAACTATCAAAACTCCATAATTCGTTCAAAAAGTCAAGAGGAGAAAGAAAGGGGAACATCAAGGTAAGGATATGGAAGTTGGAAGTGACTTAGGGCACAAAGTAGTCCCTATATATTAACCAATCGGGATCCTTGTTTCGGAAAAGAAAAACAACAAGGTGTGGAGGAGGAAGTACCCCCCATAACAAGGGAAAATGAGCTGTCTAGTAATGCAACATTAAACGAAGTGCTACATAGGAGGCAACCCACACTTTTAAATAGTGTGAGTTATATATGTCTCTATCTCTCTCTCTTGTTCTAAAATATTGAGGCCAATGTTTAGTTCAAATTTGGGAGGGGGAGGGGGATTTACTGATTTTGTTCTTTCCTTTCATTATCTTTTGTTTTGTTTGATTTTGTTTGTTTGTTTGATAAAAAACCACACGTTGAAGTTCATCCAAAATTTTGACTTTAAATTTTTGTTTGGCGCGAGCACTTTGATTTTAAAGAGACCGGGAATAGTATATAGAGATAAAGGGATGAATGGTTAAGGGTAGGAAGTCTAGAATAATGTGACAAAAAGGGGTTTTGTGTGAGCACCCTAGGTTCCCCAAAAAGAGATACGAGTCTAACATGTAGATTTGTAGCATAGTTCTTCGATCCTGAGAAACACACCTTGATTAGTTTATCTTGACAGTCTGGCATAATCTAGATTCACATGCATGTGTGGTTGGTTGAGAAATAAATAGTTTTAACACCAAAATGATGAAAATGATGTAAAAGGAAACCGAATTTTTAAGTTAGGTAACCCTCACCCGGTTATTCATCCCAACAGAGGTTAATCCCCAAATTTTGCCCAAATAAGGACAATAGATAAACTGAAAAGTTTTGAAAATTTCATCTGTAATTAAAAGTTGATTTTTTTTGCTTATTTGGTGTCTAAACAAAAATTCTTGATTGGTTTTGTGCATGTGATGATCATCATAATTCTCATTGCCTTAATTTGATTGTTTGAATGAAAAAGGGAGAAAATTCATAAAAAAGACTTAAGTACAAAGCATAGTTAGAGAGGTATCCAAAAGGGAAGCTTAGGTTCACAATGTTCTCACAAAAACTCTTTGCGTCATGTGAATACCGGAAGAATTAACTCTTGACCAATGTGAACGAGAGTCTCACGTATAGGTACCAATATACTTTGCATTTCATGAGTTCTTTTATGTATTTATTTTCTTGGTCCAAAAACACACCATGCAAGCTTTTTTGGCTGAGGTCAAGCAACGGTCTAAGTTTGAGGGAGTTTGATAAGTTGTTTTTACACATTTGTTTACCGTTAATTTTAGTTAATCGTTTCCTTGTTTTTAGCACTTTATTTCCAGTTTCACCATTTTATTCTTTGGTTGTCTTTCTTTATTATTTTCAGGTTCAAATAAAAGTTCAAGAAGGACCATAGCAAAAACCTTGTAGAAACGCGAAAAATCAGAGAAGTTTTCCTGAAGCTTCAGTATGCCTGTTATGACCACCCGTAGTTCTTGCTACGTGTTAGACGATGACAAGTTATCTAGAGGGGGTGAATAAATACCCAATTCAAAATTGAGTATAATAAATTACTAACAATTAAGAGAGAGAGAGAGAGAGAGAGAGAGAATGACACGAGCATTTGTTAAGAAATTTCGCCAAATGTCCTCGTTATGGCAACGTCACCATCCAATTATGTTTTGGAATTAAGACCAATTTCTTACTAATTGCAAAAGTATGTTTACAAGAGAAATGTTGCAATGCAGCCCTACAACAAAAATGGTTGATAATGATCTAACAAAATTCCCTTTGGAAATTTTAGAATACATCTTGAGCTTTCTAAAAAGTCCAAGATCATCTTCAAAAGATGAAAATTGAGCAAGTTATGGGTTGCACAAGTTGGGAAATTTTGAGGAAATTCATGAAGTGAAAGATGAGCAAAATTGAAGTTCTGAACCAATGGGCCTAGTTTTTGATTTTTAAACATGTTCATGATATGTTAGAGGACCCTTAAAATCATTCCCTTATTTTTCTTGATTTTTATTTATTTTATTTGAATTTTATTCATTTAAAGAAAATTAAATCAAAACAAATAGTGAGGCTAATGGGCCTAGACACATGTTTGGATTTTTGGATCAGTCAAGAGGCCTAGGATGGCATACAGAAACTGTCCAAACCGTGTAGCATCAAAAAGGGAAAGAATATCATAAATTTGGAAAATTTTCAAAGATTGATTCTCATTTCAAACCCATGGTTAATGGGTTGATTCATTTCCATATTTGTCAAGCCTCATACTCCCTCTATAAATACTAAAGCAAAGCAGGCCAGAAGGACGAAATCATTGCATAGAAAACCACACCAAATCTCCAAAAATATCCAAGTTTAGGGTTAGCATCGAACTTGTGCCTAAGAAATCTTCAAGCTGATATAGGCATTCCATCGTCTTCCAAAGATCTTTAGGAGTCAGAAACGATCATCATCCTTCACAAATCAAACACATAAATCCTCCTCACATCAAGTCCGGTTTGGTATATTTTTTTGAATTTAATATGTTAAGATATACATTTTTAACTAATCTAACGCATGCATACATGTTTATAGTAATGTTTAGAACAAGTTTGACGTAATGCATATGGAATTTAGCGCTTAAATCGCAGGATGCCATTGTTAGGGCTCCGGAGCTCTTGAGATTCGAGCTGAATGATACAATGATTTTCAGACCAAGCCAATTGTACCATTAAGTTCGCATGGTTTGTTTTAGTAGGATATAATGTTTTTGCATCTTTGAAATGAACGTTTTTTCAGGTTTGAGATTTTTTAGTGGCTGGAGGGGATGACCGGAGGTTGGCTCAGGCGTCCCTGAGATGAGTTGAGTCCGGCCAGGGCTCACGTGTAAGAAAGCAACATTTCAATTGGCTCATTCAATTTCCAAGGGATCCACTAGGATGCGTGTGTTTGACAATTTGAAACTAGCTGGCATTTAGTGTTATATTGTTATGGTTTGCTTATGCTAACAAATCAATCACGCCACCCCAATGGCATCACACGCGCACTTAAGGCCTTCATGCTCCTTGTCTTGGGTTCGAGCCAAGAGCAAGGCCTTTTTATTTTTCTTATGTTATTCTGACAGATCCGATACATACGGGTCTATTGCACATGCAATACAACTCAAACAAGGGCCATTCATATCAACGTATCAAATCCAACACCCCTGGATCTGTAGGTATACCGTGGGACACATGAATTCAGATGTATTAAATAACACGTAGCTTTTGGGCTTAGTTATTGTTGGGTCTAACAACTATGGATTGCACCCCCTAACGTTTTTGCAGCACAACCCATTTTCTTTTATTTTATTATTTCATTTTCTATTTTATTATTTTCTTTTAATAACTAATTTATTTTAATAAAAATCATAAAATCAAATAAAAATTAGATTTAGGGTTTAATTAATTAACTTTAATTTTTTATAATAAAAATTAGTTAATTAAAATCATTTTTAAGATTATTTTGTTAATTAAAATTGGTTATAATTGGTTTCAGAGTCTTTTTTCTAATTAAAATTAAAAACAAAAAAAATATTTTTTTATATTTAGAATTTTTAGGGTTTTAGATATTTCCTCTTTTTTCATTCTACGCGTGTTATTTATATTTTCACATTTTTTCTTCATAATTTATGTATTTGCCCCCAAGTTGTAATAGTTAAAAATAGGGTTCATTTAGATTTTTTCCCCATTTTGGTTTGTACTCCCCCATCCCGAAGCGATGTAATAGCGTAGTTTAATTCCCGCATCTTTATTTTTTATGTATATATTTAACTACTAGATGTATGCTAATAGATTTGAATGACAAGATTTAAAAGTAAACGGTAGAAAAGCTAAATATCCAAGAAAAATAATTGAAACACAACACACTTCGCACACGCGCACCTCTAAGGTACCTCCACTTGTTGCCTTAGGAAAATAAACAATCACATATCTCGAATGTGAGAATTTTTAGCAAAGACCCTTTGGTTACAAGATCACAGTCCCTCGATGAACCTTCAATGATGCCTCGGTAAAGAACAAAAGACCACTCGAGTAGGTAGACAACTTGTAGTTTCTTGCTCACAAAATAAAAAAAAAATTCTCACACATACACTCCCTTTTCTAAATATTTTTCAAAGACAAAAAACACTTTGTATGCATTCTCAACGATACGAGGATCATTACAAAGTTCTCTGCACAAATGTGTATTTCCAAAAATATTTTCAAATACACTTACACAAAAAAGCACGTTCAAAGTTAACTAGCTACTAAGAGCCCGTAGATAACTACGAATGAAAAGGGTGCTACCCCCTGAACTCAAAATCTTAAAAAAAAGGTATTTCCTGTTCTTTTCACCCTTTCCTTTGTTGGATAAAAGAAAAGTCGGTGGCGACTCTTACTATCCTCAACATTTACGATAAAACGCAAAACTAGTAAAGTTAGCTCTCCCACCGTATTACAAATCTGGCGACTCTGCTGGGGAGAACTAAAAGTGGGGTTACCTTAGAGATAGTTCATATTTTAAATGCTTTCCTTTTTTGACTTGCTTGATTTATTCTTGGAGGGTTGTTTGGGTTTTTTGTAAAGATCCTATACACGGATCTGGGGAATTTTAGGTAAGTAGCAATAGATCATGGAAATTGTACGACGTAGACCGATATGATTGAAACAATAGCTACGTTAGTGTGACACATTTGTAGGTACCAATGTCTCTTAAGTTGAATCAAGGAGAATACGGGGCCGTTGGGTGGTGTCGTGAAGCACTAATTGAGCGTAAAACCTTAGTTGAACAACTTGGCCATTAGAAAGTAGTGAGATAGTCGACTTTGGTGCAAGACTGAAGTTGGTTTATAATGCATCCGCAAGTGCATGGAAATATCGAAGTAATATAAAAGATTATCGAACCCACAAAGACCAATGTCAACCTATTGTAATCTATCGTCGCTTTGTAAAACTAAGGCTAATGAACAATAGATTTAGGGGAAACTAAGAACTAGAATAGAAATAAAATAATATTAAGGAAATATATAAAAAAAGAGAGACCAGAATGTGTATTCCGCGTACCTCATGGACTCTTTAACTCGTTGGCTTATACTGATGTTAAAAATGTGTTTAGTAGAAAATATCAACTTAAAGACTGAACCTCAAACTCTCGTGGTTTTGAATAAAGCAAAATTCCTTAACCATGAGATTTTTCTCTCGCTCGCCCATTTTAATTAAGGAATGTGTTTTGAAAACTGAACAAGTTCTAATTAATCCTAAAGCGCTCTCCCTGTGTTTAGGATTAATGCTCAGCTTTTACTATCTGGTTCGACCCTCACGCTCTCACAGTGCAAGCTCGAACCTTAGTTAATTTCCCACTCTCGTGGCAAAATCGTGTTAAGTAACCTCTCATTCTTGTGATAAAGCTATTTAAATTAAATTTAAAAACAAAGACCGAAATTGAATTTTCAAACAGATATTAAGCCAACTTATTACCGAGTCTCGTCGGAAACGTCGGTCCTCACATATCGGACTCAAAACTATTTAGCTAGACATATTGTTAAGTGAAAGTGAATTAAACATGACAATTGAAATTAATAACGACATGGTAATTAAATTTGAGAAACAAAGCAATAATGATGAATAATAGTTGTAAGAATAATAATAATAATGATAATAATAATGATAATAATAATAATAATAAGCAATATGATAAAGAACCCGTAAATGTGAGAAACAAGAACTTGAAATAAACTTCTATTATGACGGCAATATTGTGATCCAAGAGTACATAAATTGTAGGCCTAAAACTAAGGGTGTGGTAGTTCCTCAATGTGAGAAACTAGCACTTTTACATGAGTAATATGCTGCCTAAAACTATGAAGCGCTTCCGCACATAAAACTTGGATGTCTCAAACTATTATCTAATATCCTATATATAGAGAAATAAAATGGAAGTTACCGCTTTATGTGAGAAGTAGTGGAGATAATGGAGAAAGTGGAGAAAGAAGTGGGAAAATGGGAAGTTGAAAAGATCATGGAGTGATAATGGGAAGTTGAGAAAATCATGGGAGCTATGTTGTAGACATGAAGAGAACTTCGTGTTTAAAATTGAAATTAGCTTGAGCCGATCGCCATATAATATGTGCCGAGGGGCACACATATTTGACTTGTGCTGAGCGGAACATGTTGTGTGCCGAGGGGCACACTAATGTAACTTGTGGCGGGCGGCATGGATTTCTGTCATGATATTTTCTGCATTTTCTTCAAATTTGACTCTTTTCTTCTTCATTTCTTCCTCTTTCATAATGTAAGCCTCGTGAAATATAAATACCTGAAATGAAGTAGAAATACTAGCATAACAAGATAAAATGAATGAAAAACAATATAAAAGTACATGTGAATCAAGTCATAAATATGATATAATTTCGTGTTATCAAATATCCCCACACTTAAACCACTGTTTGTCCTCAAGCAATCGACCAACATTGTAAAAGAAATGATTAAGAGTGATTTGAAACAATGGCACAACACAACTCCTAATCGTACGTGGTTGCTAGGCTAATGTTAGATTGATAGGTACTAACTGTTCAATACCAAGGACACCGTAATGACACAATGTTCAAAGACTCCCTCTTTATGCAAACCAATTCTATTCATGCTGTTGTACCCCAAAATTTTCCCTCCCATTTCCTCAACATTTTCTCATCACAAAACCCTTGGAGCTCAAGAACCAGTTAGGGTTTCCTCTGCTCAAGACTTCTCCTTGCACTGTGGACCCAAATTAGGGTTTGTGTTTGAACAAAGATATTTTGACCTAAAATGCCTAAGATGACTTTCATGCTTCATGTTGGACTCCCAAGTTTATCCATACCAAGTTTCAAGTCTTGATTCCAAATTTTGCCCAGTCAATTGGACAGTTGACCTAGAAATCAGCTGTATTGGGGAAAAAGTCAACTGTGGCCAATTGACAGTCAAATCTCATGAAAATTGACCCACATCAACATTATGAACTCACATGGACCATTTGATCAAGTTTGGATCACAATTCCAAAAGAAATTTGATCAGATCACCAAAAGGGCAAAATGGTCATTTTTAGGGTTTTGACTACACAAAGGCAATTTTTGACTGTTTGACCTAGCCAATGGCAAACCAAGCTCACATATGGACTCAAGGACCCCATGGAATTATCTTGACATGCTCAACAAGTTCAAAAGATCCCAAATACACAAGATTGACAGTTGAATTTCCCAGTCAATTGATCAATTTTGACTGTATACTGAAAAGTCAAGCTTTGACTTTTTGGTCAAAATCAAGTGTCAAGATTCATTTTTCATCAAAACATGCCAAATCATGAAACTTGTTCATCAAGAAATCAAGAATTGCAAATTAGGGTTTGAAATGAAGATTTTTCATAACTTAGAATTTTTCTAAGTTATGAAAAACCCTAATTTTTTCCTAACTTTGTCCCACTTTCTCACCAAGATTCATTTGGATTCAAGAAAAAGTCAAAACATGAAAGTTGTAGTCTATTTCAAAATCTACAACTTTTATTCACAAAGTTTTCCCAAAAGAAGCTTGTAGCTCAAGTTACAATTTTTGGAACAAGGGTACCAAACCATTCTTAACTTAGAGAAAATTTGACCTATTTTAGGCAAGGTTTTTACCTAACTTCAAGACCACTTTTCACATACTTCCACTTGGAATTTCAATTTGCATTTCAAAGATGGATTGTAGTACACATTCCAAGCTTTCCAAAATGTCCAAGAACTCATCAAACAACATCATGGTTAGGGAGAATCGAATTTGGCAATATGGGAAAAACTCACTTTTGATTTGGCCAAGTTACATGTTCATACATTTGTGCCATTTTGAATTCAGCATGCTTTCCTTGATTACAGGTCTTTTATCTCAATTACACTCCTTAATTTAATGCAAACTCTTTGTGCCAAGACCATGTTCTATGTGTTCAAGCATTGCATGAAGGTTTAATCCCAAAGTAGAAAAAGCATAATGGCCATTTTTGCAAAAGTGAACTTTATGTCAAAAGCAAATCCAAGCAAGTACAGTTAAAATCTCCTTGGCACAAGTTTATGGGCTAATTACACTGATCAATGCCAAGGTTTGCAGCACATTAGGGGGGCCTCTACCTATCTAAAAACCAACTTGGACATTTGTTGCTTAAAGTGTAAGAAACTTGCCATAACACATAACAATTATCATTCCTGTAAACCAAGCCTTAAGAAAACTTGTCAAACACTTTCTAAAGATCCATCCTAAGCTGAAACACGAGCCTAGCATCCCCAATACCTCCCCATTCCCAGAATCACCCTCAAACTGCCCAAACAGAGCATCTGCTGCAGTTTGAGTTCCATAGCTCAAACCTTCCATGCATTCTTGCTAAAAACACATCAAACACATCCCACAATATCCCTTGAAGCTATTCCAAACCTCAAACACGACCTGTAACACTCCCAGGCAACATCACCATTTTCATTTTCTTGTTTTGCAGTTGAAGTTCCATAGCACGATTCAAAAGGTTTCAAGACAAAGTAAAGCTTGGAATAGCATCCCTGGACATCAAGGAAGTTGTACCAATCATCACCTTGCATTGAAGACACCTCCATCACCAGATACAATTTCAACTGAACAGGTAAGTTCATGAACTCGTATCTCTCTATCCAGGCATTGTTAGCTTTAGGTTTGTGAAGAAAACATGTCACATTCATAGCCCTGAACATGCCCATGTAATTAGATTTCATTTATATTATGTATGCTTAGATAATTTTAAGTCTGAACATTGAATAAAATTTAGGTCAGGAATTGGGGGAGAAGAAATTCTCTCTCATTTCTGAGAGTTAGATTGACTTCTTTATATGTCTAGAATCGTGGCTTCAAGCTCTACAGGTTTCATGTTGGAAGATTTGGCAAAAGATCAAAGAATCAGGAGTTAGGGATTTGAGAAGAAAGGCGCGTGTTTTTGAATATGTTTGTCTGAAGGTTGAAGACAACAACCTTTGGGTTGGGCCTGATTTGTCATTTCTGTTTACACCTCATTTTCACACACACACCCCCTAGGCCCATTTTGCTTATTTTTATGACTTTTTGACTTTTTCTTTTTTGTTCTGACTTATTTATTTTTTCTTATAATATTAAAAATATAAAAAATATTTTTTACATCATTTTCATATTTATTAGGTATTTATTTGTTTAGATCAATATTTGTACATAAATAAATATATAAACATACTTTTATTTGAAAAATACTAAAATAATGCAAACACATTTTATTTTCCATTTTTATTTTATTTTATCTTCTGAAAATATTTTATATAAAATATACTTTTTTTATAAATATTAAATATTATTATTTTGGTACATATAATATATATTTAGTAAATAATACAAATATTTATATATATATATATATATATATATATATATATATATATATATATATATATATATATATATATATATATATATATATATATATATATATATATATATATATATATATATATATATATATATATATATATATATATATATATATATATATATATATATATATATATATATATATATATATATATATATATATATATATATATATATATATATATATATATATATATATATATATATATATATATATATATATTAGTATATTTAGGTTAAAAATACAAAATATATACATTTTATTTTTTATTAATATTTAACATTAAAAATACCTTTTTGACAAATATACTTCATTTTTATTTTTATTTTTGTATATAATAAATAAATATTGTACATATTAAATAATTAATATTTTTACTTAATAAAATTAGGGTTTTGCCCTGAATATAAAAAACTCCAAAAAATAATACTTTTTATTTTTGTTTATTTGACATATAAAAATACTTTTTTTTCATACATATAAAAAACCTTTTTGCATCTTGCATATTTATTTTATTTCCATTTAATTTGTGCAATTAAATATCTTGTAAATAATTCAATTTTGATGTAATAGTCTAGGTTTAAATTCCTTGTCAAAATACCCCCATTTGAACATTTGTACCCCCTTCCCATATATTGTGTTGTAATAATTTAGGAACTTTATTTTTCGCACTTTAATGCTTTCTAATTATACCATGTTAGAATTAGGGTTTATATGTGAATCGAAAACAACAAAAATAGTTTGACCTAATTTCAAGATAATCAAGCATGAAAATGGACAACACTAATCACACTTGCACCCCTAGGGTATTCCACTTGTTGCCTTCAATAAATGGGCCATATTGCATGTTAGGTCTCTTTGGGCAAAACAAACAATCAAATGATCATAGTCCCTCGATGACGCTTTCGAAAGTTGCCTAAAAAATGATCAAGTCCCTTAAAGGAAAGATTTCCCAAAGATACTTGGCACCATTGCAATCATGGTCTAAACGATGACCCGCGCCCGTCTCTTTCACATCCTAACACAAGATTGTCCACCAAATGCAATGGTGGAACAAAATTGTTAAAAGGGTTAAAAGCATAGGAGAAATCTTTGAGAAATTTAGGAGTAGATAACCTTTTAGTTACTTGAATCAAACTTGCAAAACAAAACACTTGCCTATTTTTAAAACCACACCTCACAACACTATCAAAATAATTTTCAAAAACAAATGAAAACCTTTTCAAAAGACATACACCTTTGTATACATCCCAACATGGATCATTACAAAGGTTGCCACCACATTGGCTTCTTTTCAAAACATTTTCAAACCCACACACAAAGCACCATTTCAAACAATTGAAAATTAAGGCAAGTTGGTCTAAGCAAGTAACTAAGAGCCCATGGATAACCATGGATAGAAAGGGTGCTAATACCTTCCCTTTCTATAATCTACTCCCCGAACCTAAGAAAACATCTCAAAGGTTTTTGCTGTGCTTTTTTAACCTTTCCTTAGGATAAAATAAAAAGTCGGTGGCGAATCTTGCTCGACCGAAACATTTGCGAAAACAAACGCAAAACCATAGTCAATTCTCCCACCGTATCACACATGCCATTATAACTCAACATATATCTCTCATTTTTATTTGACTCTATTCATTCAAGCACAATCACATTAAGCTCGTTATCCGTACATGCACATAGTAAGGAAATCAGTTAGCGACTACGATCCTTTGTCTCGAGGTTCTGGTACATAAGTTTGGTAACCCCTTCTATTTAACCAAACGAAGTTGGGGGGGGATCGGACCGTAGTCCTCCCCACCAAGTTCAGCACAAGACACCTCTAAACCAACTAACGACAAGTTGTTTTATTATATTTTTGTAGATTCCACAATCGTTGGATTAATTGACCGGATGAGGGTCACCTAACTTATTAGGTGCGTTCCCTATTTTAAATTTATTGCGGCAACTAATTCTTAGAAATTTTAGGATCATTCACTTATATTCATCGACTCCCTACGTAGTTTGTGCTTAAGATGGTGCCGACTACTAATATAAACTACTTAAGAGCTACTTTGAAAACTTGAGCTTAAGGTCTCGGAATAACGTGTATCTAAATTAATATCACATAATAAATGGGTTTAGGGTGTCATAACGGTATCGATTTTATCAAAATTTTCCCAAGTCTCTCTAACACAACCTAAATTGTGACAACTTATATACTTTCAGAGTGTGTGTGCCATGTATCCAAGAAAATTGTTGTTGGAGGTCAAAATTTTAAAATTTTAGGGAAATTCAATAACAATTGAAAAATATGCATATAGACTTGACATCACATGCAATGACTCGACCAAAGACTAAAGTCAAATAAAATCCTAAAAACATGAAATAAACTGGAAAAAAAATAAATCAAAATAAGAAGCGATAAATGGAAAATAATAAAGTTCCTCCCCCACTCTTAAATCAAACATTGTCCTCAATGTTTCAGTAAAAAGTTGGAAATGAATTAGAACTTGATCAATGCTCCCCTTTATAGTTTCCTACATGCAACTGATAGGTGTCGAGCGATCAATATCTTTATTTTCTTCAAACTCAAGCAAAAGCAAAAACATTAAATTTAAACTCGTGGGTTGCCCCCCCACACACAACGCTTCTTTTAACGTCAGTAGCTCGACGAATCAAGAGTGTCAGCACTCATGGTGATTCTCTCAAGAATGACTCCTTGATTAAATATTTTAATCGTCGGTGGTTTCCATATCCACTTATCAATCCATCTCACATATCCCTCACTTTTTCTTTTCTTTCTTATATGGGGTGATTCATTCTTTTGAACTTGTGGTGGTGGTTCAGGATCTATCCTGAGTATCAGCTTTTCAAATTTGGGCTTAGTTATTTCACCCACCATCTCGAATGTTAACCTTCTCTTCTTAATGCTATGATTTCCCTAGTTTCATGGTCCTTAAATTTTCTCTTTTCATGCGAGGCCTTAAACAAAGGTGCATTGGCATGGATATTCTCCACATACTTATTGGATTTGGCATCTACATTAGCTTCCACAAATATTTGCAGAAAAGAAATAGGTGGTTAATAGGGAGGAGGAACAACAATAGATGTTTCCTTATCTACCTCTTCGACAACCCCCCTTTCATATGGAGTTTGTGTATTTTTCTCAATCTCTACTCTTTTCATATCAAAACTCTTATCAACCTCATTATTACTCTCTTCAACCTCATTATCACTCTTCTTAGGATTTTCGATTTGTTTTTAACTATCGATTTTTAAAACATCCACATGCTTCTCAGGAAAGGGTCCTAGAGGTTTTTGTTCAAGCAGGGAGATTTGAGTCTCCAAGGCCATGTTGTGAGTCGCGAGGGACTCAACCACATTATTCAGCTGCCTAAGGGTTTCATTATTTTGAATACTTTGATTTTTTATCTCTTCATTTTGGACAGTTTGTGTCTCTACAAGGTGCTCTATCATAGATTATAGCCTAGAGTGAGTTAGCATCGCGTCGAAATCCTCCATTGATGTTGTAAGGTTGAAACTATGGGATTCTTGCGGTTCCTCAAAGGGAGTTAGTTTCGCATTTTGTGTTTCTGCAAAGCCCTCCATCATCATAGTTTCTAGTCTAGAGCGATGTAGTGTCGTAGTCATATCCTCCAGTAATGTGTCGAGAGTGGAATTTTGGGATTCTTGTGACTCCTAAAAATATTGGGCATGTTGATTGTAGAGGAAATTTGATTGAGGATAAGTTAGTGTCGCATTGTAATCCTCCAGTAATATTTCGAGATTGGATTTATGGGATTCTTGCGACTCCTCAAAATGTTGGGATTGGTATTTGTAGAGGTCATTTGAGTGAGAGTGAGTTAGTGAAGCATTGAAATCTTCCATCAGTATTTCGAGGTCGGATTTATAGAATTCTTGTGATTCCTCGAAATAATGAGAATGGGAGTTGTAGAAAAAATTTGGGTGATACATAGTAATTAAAGTAAGAGTTCCTTAGTCTAGACGGTGCAACAATGTAAATAACAATATTGACGGTTGGTCCCCGGCAGCGGTGCCAAAAACTTAAAGCGTCTGCAAGTGCACAGAAATATTGAAGTAATATAAAATATTGTCGAACCCACATAGACCAATGTCAACCTACTGTAATCAATCGTTGCTTTGTAAAGCTAAGGCTAATGAATAATTGATTTAGGGGAAACTAAGAACTAGAACAAAAATAAAATTAGATTAAGGAAATATATAAGAAAAGAGATACCAGAATGTGTATTCTGCGTACCTCATTGGCTTATACTGATGTTAAAAATGTGTTTAGTAGAAAATATCAATTTAAAGACTGAACCTCACACTCTGGCAGTTTCGAATAAAGCCACATTCCTTAAACATGAGATTTTGCTCTCGCTCAGCCATTTTAATTAAGGAATGTGTTTTGAAAACCGAACAAGTTCTAATTAATCCTAAAGCGCTTTCGTTGTGTTTAAGATTAATGCCTAGCTTTTACTGTCTAGTTCGAACCCCGCGCTCTGGCAAGTGCCGGCTCGAACCTTAGCTAATTTCCCACTCACGTGGAAAAATCGTGCTAAGTAACCTCTCACTCTAGTGACAAAGCTATTTAAATTAAATTTAAAAACAAAGACCAAAACTAAATTTAATTTGAAAGTGACATATTGTTAAGTGAAAGTGAATTAAACATGACAATTGCAATTAATAACGACATGGTAATAAAATTTGAGAAACAAAGCGATAATGATAAATAATAATAGTTGTAATAATAATAATAATAATAATAATAATAATAATAATAATGACAGTAATAATAATAATAATAATAATAATAGTAATAATAATATTAATAATAATAATAATAATAATAATAATAATAATAATAATAATAATAATAATAATAATAATAAACAATATGATAAAGAACCTGTAAATGCGAGAAACAAGAACTTGAAATAAACTTCTATTATGATGGCAAGATTGTGATCCAAGAGTACATAAATTATAGGCCTATTAGTAATGTTGTGGTAGTTCCTTAATGTGAGAAACAACCACTTTTACATGAGTAATATGCTGCCTAAAACTATGAAGCACTTTCGCGTACAATACTTGGATGTCTCAAACTATTATCTAAGATCCTATATATAGAGAAATAAAATGGAAGTTACAACTTTATGTGAGAAGTAGTGGAGATAATGGAGAAAGTGGAGAAAAAAGTGGAAAAATGGGAAGTGGAAAAGATCATGGAGTGATAATGGGAAGTTGAGAAAATCATGGAAGCTTTGTTGCAGACATAAAGAGAACTTCGTGTATAATACTGAAATTAGCTTATGCTGATCGCCATACAATTTGTGCCGAGGGGCACACATATTTGACTTGTTCCGAGCGGGACATGTTGTGTGTCGAGGGGCACACTAATGTAACTTGTGGCGGGCGGCAAATGGCTGTGACGGGCGGCATGGATTTCTGTCATGATATTTTCTGCATTTTCTGCAAATTTGACTCTTTTCTTCTTCATTTCTTCCTATTTCATAATGTAAGCCTCGTGAAATGTAAATACCTGAAATGAAGTAGAAATAATGGTATAACAAGATAAAATGAATGAAAAACAATATAAAAGTACATGTGAATCAAGTTGAAAATACGATACAATTTCGTGTTATTAGTTGATACTCGATACTACACTCATTGAGATCAGACTTTCGGAATATTTCAGTCGTAAAAATAGATTGCTTGTGCTGAAATAATCCCCAATGAAGAAATATTGATGATATTGAGATTCGTTAGAACTCGGTTACTTCTTTTAGAACAAGTTGAACCAACTAAACTTTAAGAGGGTACTTACCTATAAAATCCCATGCAAGCCTAATCCTAAGGTCTTTTTGTATTTTGTTTGTGATTAATTATTCATAACATCATAAGCATCATAACATTCATACCATTTCATCTCCTAACTATTTCATGGACCAGGGAATTTATCTTTGTTCTGTTTTGCAGACTATGACTTCCACTCGCAGAAATACCATCTAAATCAGCTTCATAAAAGTGCTTCCTCAACTCAAAGAGTTAGCATCAAGGGTTCCTGATGATTCTCCCTTCACTAAAATATATGGTCGACTTCTCAATATGGCTACCTCCATCTTTCAAGAAGACATGATGTGTGTGCTCTTTCAGTTCTTTGATCCTATGCATCATTGTTTCACCTTTCCCGACTATCAATTGGTGCCTACATTGAAAGAGTTCTCTCAAATATTAGCAGTTCTTGTGCTTGATCAAATGTAATTCATTGGTTTAGAGGGAACTCCGAAGCCTGAAGTTATGGACAAGGCCTTACATTTGAAGATTCGAAGGTTTTCTAGCCAAGTTTCTACTAGAGAAGGCTCGACTGTTTTGGAAAGATATGGATTTTCAAGCTTTTGAAGATGTCTTGGCTCTTCTAATCTATGGTTTGGTTTGGCTTTGTTTCCTAATTCGAACCAACTCATAGATGTGAATGTTGTCAAGGTTTTTCTTTCTCGTAACCCTGGGCCTACTTTTCTTGTAGACATTCTACATTATTTTCACACTCGTACCATGAGAAAGAGAGGGACTCTTATGTGTTGCATTCCATTGTTGTCTAGGTGGTTTATTTCACACCTTCCTCGAATATTATTGAAGAATGAACAAGGCTTGACATGGTCTCAAAGGATGATGTCCCTTTCTCATTCGTATATTTATTGGTGTTCTCGATCTCTAGAGGATGTTGCTATCATTGACCGTTGTGGGGAGTTCCATGATGTCCCACTCTTGGGAATTAGGGAAGGCATTACTTATAACCTTTCTCTGGCACTAGAAAAATTTGTCTATGCTTGAAGAGATGTCCCTCATGACGCACTCATCCAAGGAATTATATTCGACTATGAGAAAGATGTCCAAGGTTATCATCAAAGGTTTGTATGAGCTTAGAGCATGGTAAACAAGGCTGATAATAAGACTTTGGGGCATAATAACTATATTCCTCTAGAGCCTTACCTCAAATGGGTGCGAGCTCGCGCTTAAAATCTCATGATGCCGTATCCAGCCACCCTACCAATAGTTGTGGAGCCTTTTATTGAGGGGGGTGTTCCTTATACCACTCTCCATCCTGATATGCCTACTGACTTTGAAGAGTTACAGAAGTATTAGATTCAACTGAAGGAGGAACAAGACATCTTTGAGACTCAATTCCATGCAAGTGAAAAGAGGGTATTGGAGCTCACAAGGCAACTTCAAGAGGAGCGGGGTCTTAATTCATACATCAGTACAAAGAGGAATCGTCCATGGGAAATTTGATTCTTAGATTTTAGGAATTTCATTTTATCTTTGAGAGTTTTTGTTATCATTGTAGGCCTAAAAGGCACTTGTAATTTGAACTTTGCTAATAAATTTTTTGTTTCCTCATGGTTAGAAAATTTGAATTTCCTAAGGTCCTTGAAATCACTGCATTTACATATCACACATCATTTCATAACAGGTTTTTCATACTGGTTTCTCATTTTCTCGCTGTTTATTTCAGCAGAAAAATGGCCCTCGAACAAATCGTAAAGGATCTCTAGGCTCTACACGCCCAATTCCAGGAAACTCTCATGAGTCTGGCCCAAGGGAAAAAGGAGCTATTGGTGCTCGTCTCCAAGAAAAAGAAGACCAAGAATCCAACTGATGTCCTCAATATGGGGAGAAGGGTCAAGGGTCATGTTCAACCAGTCCATGTAAAAGACGACTCCTTTGAAGAAGATGACAACCATGATGAAGATGGCAAGAACAATCAAGGTTATGAGAATACTCTTGAAGATGAAGACTTTTCTGACGAACAATATCCTCTTGCGGATTACAGATATAAGTAGTTGGAGAACAGACTCAAGGCAATGGAAATCTAGCAGATACCAGGATTGGATTTCAGTTAACTAGGTTTAGTCTCAAGGGTGGTCATACCACCTAAGTTCAAGGTCCCTGTCTTTACCAAATACGATGGGGTCTCTTGTCTTAAACTTCACCTGAGGTCATACGTTAACAAGATCCAGCCTCACACTGCTGACTGAAGGTTATGGGTCCATTTCTTACAAGAAAGTTTAGCTGGCACACAACTGGAATGGTTCTATCAGCTAGACAGAACCAATATCCACACCTGGGAAGATTTTTTTGCTGCTTTCTATAAGTAGTATCAATACAATGTTGACCTGGCACCAACTCGAGTGCATCTTCGTAATATGTCCATGGGATCAAGAGAAGGGTTCATGGAATATCACAAAAATAGAGGGATTTAGCTGGCCGGGTACTACCTCCTCTGACTGGTCGGGAAATGGTAGACATGTTCATGGGCACTCTAACATGCCTATTCTTTAGTCTGCTGATCGGGAGTTCCTCATCTGGTTTTATAGAGATTATTCTGACTGGGGGAAATATTGAAAGCAATATCAAGCGTGGGAAGATCACGGTGGCTGCATCTTCTAGTTCTGTGAAGAAGCCATTCAGAGGTAGAAAGGAAGTTAGTGTTGTCTATGGCCAGAAAATTCGTAGCAAAATTAGTCACCATGAGATCGTGGGAGCTGTTTTGATTTCTAATTCGGCACCTGCCCAACAACAACAATAGGGTAACCTCCAAAGGTCAAACGCTCTAAGAAGGAAATTCACCAAGATTAATATGCCTTTGTCTCGGGCACTACAACACTTGCTAAAATCCGAAATCATTTCGTTGCGGGATGCTCTTTCAAATCCCAACACCGCCTCTTCTAAGTACAATCCTGACGCGGGGTGTGCTTATCATTCAATTAGTCCTGGTCATGACACCAAAAATTGCTGGGCCCTGAAGAACAAGATTCAGGACATGATTGACAATAAGGAGATTGAGTTCGATCCTCCAGAGACTCCAAATGTGATTACAGCACCTATGCCCAAGCATGATAAAGGAATAAGTGCTATTGAAGATATTATGTATGTTACTTATGTGAATGATGTGGTTACTCCCCTTGTTATAATCAAGAATAATCAGTTGCAAGCCGATTTATTTCTGGACTGTGTTAAAGGATGTTGTTGATGTGCGGTCCAACCGAACAATTGTGGGTTGCTTAAAGGAGGTGTTCAAGGACTGATGGATGAATACGTGATTTTGATTGTAAAGGTTCTGTCTGTTGAGAATGTGTGCTGAGATCTGTTTGTTATCTCCGGTACTCCTTTTAGGATCCCTTCCAAAGGTCCGATAAGGATTACCGCCAATCCGAAAGCTTCTCCTTTAGTTATTACAACACCCAGGCCTATCCCGTATTCCTCAAAGAATAAAATTCGGTGGCATTATAGGTCTGACGTCTATTACCATGGAGTCAAGTAAGAATTGTTCGATGAAGAAAATGAAGAAGCTGATCCCAGTATTGACAATATTATGGGGACCGATAAGATTAAAAGAAGTGGAAGGATTTTCTCCTAAAAAATTTCTCCATATGCTCAGGTTACAGCTACCAAGACGACTGTTGGGGCTTGGGGTAAAGAGCCTATGAGAGAGCCTGCCCGGATGGAGGCTCCGAAAGAATCTTCGGTCAAGGATACTTCAGGAGAAGATTAGGAAGAGGTTCTGAAGATCATTCTCCGAAGTGATTATAAAATTGTTGAACATATGGGGCAGACCCCATCCAAAATATCTATGTTGTCACTACTGCTGCGTTCTGAGGCCCATGCGAAGGCTTTAGTGAAATTCTTGAAGACTGCCCATGTGCCGTAGGAAATTTCGGCAGATCAATTTGGAAGCTACGTGGCTAGTCTGACAACTGACAATAGCCTGGGTTTCTCCGGTGTTGACTTGACTCCAGAGGGGAGGAATCACAATAGGGCTCTGTACGTCTCCATTGAATGTAGAGGCACTACATTGGCCCATGTATTGATTGACACGGGATCATCTCTAAATGTGCTGCCAAAGGGAGCTCTCGACCAATTAGATTATGAAGGGGTGGTGCTGAAGCCCAGCAATATCATAGTTTGAGCCTTCGACGGGTCGAAAAGAATGGTGCATGGAGAGGTGGACCTCCTGATCAAGGTGGGTTCATAGATTTTTGAGTTCATTTTCTATGTCATGGACATCTGGCCGACTTACTCTTATTTATTCGGACACCCTTGGATCCATGGGGCAGGTGCTGTCACTTCCACCTTGCACCAAAAACTGAAATATCCGGTGAAAGGGAAAGTTGTTACTGTTTGTGGAGAGGAGGAATATATGGTCAGCCACCTCAACTCACTCCAATATGTCGAGATGGATGGAGAATTTATTGAGATGCCATGTCAAACCTTTGAAGTAATCTCTCCTGCTGCTGGTGAAGATGTTTCATCCATTCCGAAGATCATCAAAACTCCGCACAAGATGGCCTCCTTGAAAGATGCTAAGTACACTATTGAAGAAGGTGGTAATACTATTTTGGGTCAGCTTCTGGATATCCCTTTTAAATCTAACAAGTTTGGTCTGGGATTTACTGCAGAAGGTCAGAGGGATTTTCGTTGAGCTCGTATTGGGAGACCTATGTTTCGCATCAGTAACAGTGGGGTCAATGCTATAGAGGATGCAGACAGTGATTATGACTTCAATAGCTAGATATTTTCGATCGTGGTGGATGGACTGGAAACATGGAAGGCAGAAGACATATTTCCCATCTCCTTTAGTCAAGAGTAATAGCTATATTCCTGTCTTTTTGTTTTCAAAATTTTTTGGCTATGTAATAAACAATGACTTTAAAACCTTATGTCTTACCCGGGGCCCAATGGTTCTTTTGTTAAAGGGTTGATAAATTATAAACATTTGTTCATTTAGTAAAAAACATTGGATGTTTTGCATAGAAATTTTTTTGATCTTTGTCTTTCCTTTATCTTATTACATTTTCAAAATAGCCATGTGTTCTTACCCACACCCACACACTACATTGCAGATCCTCATCCACTCTGGATCTCGTCGATACCGATTCTGCTATTTCCGCATATGACTTCAAAAATCCGATCTACCAAGCCGAGGACGAAGGTGAGGAAGATTGTGAGATACTTGGGGAACTTACCAGGCTCTTGATACAGGAAGATAAGATTATCCAACCACATGAAGAGTCGGTCGAAGTTGTAAACTTGGGTACTGAGAGAGGCAAGAAAAAGGTCAAGATAGGTGCTGACTTAGAGAGAAGTTTCAAGAGCAGGTTAATCCAGATGCTACATGAATATGTTAAAATATTCGCCTGGTCATATGAAGACATGCCAAGGCTCGATACCGATATTGAGGTTCACTGTCTGCCAATAAAAGAGGGTTGTGCTATGATAAAATAGAAGGTTCGCCGCATGCGTCCTGAAATGTCAGAAAAGATCAAGGTTGAGTTTATGAAACAGTTCAATGCAGGGTTCTTAGCAGTGACGTCATACCCTTAATGGGTGGCTAATGTTGACCCCATACCAAAGAAAGATGACAAAGTGCATATGTGCGTAGACTACAGGGATTTGAACAGGGAAAGCCCCAAAGGTGACTTCCCACTACCATATATTGATGTTTTGGTCGACAACACCGCCCATCATAAGGTATTCTCCTTCATGGATTGCTTCTTAGGTTAAAATAAAATCAAGATGGCACCTGAAGACATGTAGAAAAATACCTTCGTCACACAGTGGGGAACTTTCTGTTACAAGGTTATGCCTTTTGGGTTGAAGAACGCCAAGGCAACCTATATGCGTGCCATGGTAGCCTTATTTCATGACATGATTCACTATGAAATAAAGGTATATGTTGATGACATGATAGCACGGTCGCAGAATGAAGAAGAAAATCTTGATCACATGCACAAACTGATTGAGAGGCTGAGGAATTATAAACTAAGGCTAAACCCGAACAAGTGCACCTTTGGGGTGAGATCTGGTAAACTCTTGGGTTTCATCGTCAGATGTAAGGGTATTGAGGTTGATCCTGCAAAAGTTAAATCCATTCAAGAGATGCCAAATCCTTGTACCGAGAAAGAAGTTAAAGGTTTCTTAGGACGGCTAAATTACATTGCCCGTTTCATTTCTCATTTGACTGCTACTTGTAGGACAATCTTGAAACTATTGAAGAAAGATAAAGTAGTAAAATGGAATGACGAATATCAAATAACCTTTGATAAAATTAAGGAGTATCTACAAGAACCTCCTATTCCGATGCCACCAGTCGAAGGAAGGCCTATAATCATGTACTTAATAGTGCTAGAGAACTCAATGGGATGTGTACTGGGGCAGCATGACGAGTCTGGTCGAAAAGAGCATGCAACATACTACCTTAGAATTTTTTTTACCGACTTTGAAACAAGATATTCACTGCTCGAGAAAACTTGATTCACTTTGGCATGGGCTGCTCGCCGACTAAGACAGTATATGTTGACCCATACTACTTTGTTGATCTCTAAAATGGATCCTATCAAGTACATATTCGAGAAGCCAGCTCTCTCTGGAAGGATTGCCCGATGGCAGATGGTCTTAACAGAATATGATATCCAGTACACCACTCAAAAGGAAATCAAAGTAAGTGTACTGGCCGACCATTTGGCACATCAAGCAATAGACGACTATCAGTCTATGAACTTTGAATACCCAGACGAGAACATTATGCTAGTAATAGATTGTGAAGAACCTGGACCGTATGAAGGACCCAAGCCAGGATCTCGATGGACTATGGTTTTCAATGGAGCTTCCAACGCACTTGGAAACGGAATCAGTGTTGTGATCATCTCTCCCGCAGGTTTCCATACGCCCTTCATCGCCATACTATGCTTTGACTGCACCAACAATATGGAAGAATACGAGGCATGCATCATGGGTCTTAGGGCTGCTATTGATCTAAGAATAAAATTCTTAAGCGTATATGGGGACTCAGCTTTGGTAATCAGCCAGGTTAAGGGAGATTGGGATATGAAGCACCTGAATCTCATTCCTTATAAAGAGCATGTGATAACCTTGATCTTGTATTTCGAGGAGATTAGTTTTGAGCATATACCAAGAGAAGAGAATCAGTTGGAGGATGCTCTTGCTACCATGCCATCCATGTTCAAGGTCAGATGGGACAATGAGGCTCCCAGAATTACCATTGCAAGATTCGACGAACCTGCGTGCTGCTGTGAAATTGACACAGATGGAGTAGAGGAGAAACCTTAGTTTCATGAGGTGAAAAGGTACCTTGAGGATCAAGAATACCTTGAGGGAGAATCCATCAATGACAAGAAATTATTGCGAAGGTTCTCAGCTAAATTCTTCTTAAGCAATGGAATTATATACAAGCACAATCATGATTCGACTCTGCTTCGTTGTGTGGACAAGAAGGAAGCAGAATAAATTATGCAATATATTCACAAAGGTGTCTTCGGTACTCACTCTAGTGGGTATACTATGGCTAAAAAGATCTTAAGAGTTGGTTACTATTGGTCGACTATGGAAACCGACTGTCACCACCACTCGAGAACTTGTCATAAGTGCCAAATCTATGCTGATAAAGTTCATGTACCTCCAATACCTTTGAATGACATGACTGCTCCTTGGCCATTTGCAATATGGGGAATTGATATAATCGGAGAAATCAAGCCCACAGAATCTAACAGACACTGCTTCATCCTCGTCGCCATTGACTACTTTATGAAATGGGTTGAAGCAGCCTTATTTTCCTTTGTTACTAAGAATATGGTCGTCCGGTTTATTAAATATAACCTTATATGCCGGTATAGCATCCTCGAGAGGATTACCACAGACAACAGTACCAATCTTAATAACAAAATGATCACTGAGCTCTGTACGCAGTTCAAGATCAAGCATCATAACTCTTCTCTGTATCAACCTAAGATGAATGGTGTTGTGGAAGCCGCCAATAAGAATATAAAGAAGATCATACAGAAGATGGTTGTGACATACAAATATTGGCACAGGATGTTACCGTTTTCTCTTTACGGCTACTGCACTTTGGATATAACTTCAACTGGGGAAACCCCTTTCTCCCTAGCCTATAGTATGGAAGCTTTCCTACTTGTAAAAGTTCGGATTCCTTCTCTGAGAATCATGAAAGATGCAGACTTAGGCAAAGACAAATGGGTTCAGACTAGGTTGGATTAGTTAAATCTAATTTACAAGAAGAGGTTGGCGGCTGTCTGTCACAGACAGATGTATCAGAGGCGCATGATCAAGGCATTCAATAAGAAGATGAAGCATTGGGTATATCAGGCCGGTGACTTGGTAATAAAGCGCATTATCCTCCCATAAGTTGATCCCATGTGCAAATGGACTCCTACCTATGAAGGACCATTTGTAATCAAGAAGATATTTTCTGGTGGAGCTATGATACTGACCACCATGGACAATGAAGACTTCCCACACCCTGTGAATGTGGACATAGTCAAAAGATACTACGCCTAAAAATGACCTGCTAGGTTGACTGGCCTAGGAAAAAATAAGGGCATCCAGGCAAACCAAAAGGGTTCGGGAAAAAATCAGGGATATATATGAAAAGGCAGTAAACCCAGTAAGTCGAAACCCTGAAAATGAGGCTTGGGCAAAAAAGGGTATCCCAGTGGACTGAAAACCCGAAAGGGCGGTCCAAGCAAAAATTAGGGATTAAAGCATATGACTATGTCCTCATTGGATCACTTACAAAAGGCTTTCTTATCAAAGTCAATGTTCAAATGGTATAGATAAATCCAGTCACTTTCTTCCGACAACAAGGGATGAGATGCTTGAAGACATATGGGCAATTGCAGAATTGGAACCTAACAAGATTATTCCCACATAGCTATATGTTTTCACTTTGTAAATAATTTCTTCGACGACTTCCTCTTACTAGGATCTCTGTCTCTTTGTACAAAAATCGCCTGTTTATAGGAAAACTATCAATGAAATACAATTTCAAAGCCAAATTATGTTTTACTTTTTTCTGTTTTGTTTGCAAAATGTCCAATGACTAAAATGGAACGAGCATATGCATATGAATACAATTAACTGTTAACAAATGCATAAAAACAGGAATAAGCGTTCACTCAAAACTCTAGGAGTTGGGATAATGTTCGAGCCATCCATAAATCCCCGCAGATCCACTTCCATAAGATTATCCCCATAGAGTAATCTTCACAAATTCATACATGTAATTTCCCCGACAGATCGCTCTGGCAGATAAAGGAGTATGATCTGCTCCCCGGTAATGTCACCAACCTACGGAGTCCCGACCAATATAATTCATGGAAGTTCTCTTCCCCAAGTGGGTTTATTCCTCCAAGATTGCAAAAACCCCTGCAGGTCTCTACCCTCCTGAAGAGTTCATTTCCTCAACAAGGGTGTTTCCTCAGTAGAGTATTGCTCCGTCGACAGGGTTTATTTCCCCAGTAAATTATCGTCTCCCCATCTTGAGTCTGTTACTTAGATGGCCACGAGTCACCGGCAAAAATCCTCTCCCCGGTAAAGCTGCCACTATCCCCAGAGATTTACTAGTGAATCTAAATTTGGGACAAATATCAGTCAACTTTTTCCTCCCCAGACAAGTAGGAAGGTTATCCATCTCTTTTATCCCCATTCAGGGCATAAACTCCCTAGTAGAACAATGAACAACCAATGTTATTGAACTTTTATCCCCAAGCAGGAATTAACATTCTCCAACAGAGTTTCCTCAAGCAAAAAGCAGAAATCAATGTTCCCCAGCGGATTTTCCTCAAATAAGAAAGCATGAGTCCCCAGCCGAAACAATCCCCATAAGATGGAGATACACACAATCTTCATCCCCATCGACAATCAGGGATTTATTTTCCCCAGACAAAGATGCTGCTCGAGTTTACAAATGCACTTCAATAACATTTCACATTATTACATCATTTACCAATATCATAGCATATACATACGAAACGCAAAAATCACAATATCATTTATTGTGAGAACATCATTATGCAACACATTTCATACATCATAGCATTGCATATAGATAACTCTTTACCTCTTAAGGAAATATCAATCAACAGACAAACATCATCAACTACTTATATGACCTGACAGTCTTCTTAAAGGCTACATCTGACAAGGGTTTGTTCACCATTTTCCTCAGAAGGTCATTCTCAAAGAGGCATCTGCTGGTTCAGTTTAAATTGACCAATGATTTGTCCTGATTCTTTTCTAGTAGACACTTTTTCTGGTTCAGTTTAAATCGCCCAAAGATTTATTCTGATTCTTATCCAGTTAAAGACAATTATAGACATCTGCTAGTTCAGTTTAAATTGACCAATGAATTATCCTGATGATTTTCCAGTAGACCTTTCTCTGGTTCAGTTTAAATTTCCCGAAGATTTATTCTAATTCTTATCCAGTTGAAGACAATCAAGACCTTTCTCTGGTTCAACCTTAAATCACTCAAAGATTTATTCTGATTCTTATCTAGTTAAAGATAATCATAAACATCTACTGGTTCACTTTAAATCGACCAATGATTTTTCCTGTTTTTTTTCAAGTAGACACTTTTTCTGGTTCAGATTAAACCGCCCAAAGATTTATTCTGATTCTTATCCAGTTAAAGACAATTATAGACATCTACTAGTTCATTTTAAATCAATCAATGATTTATCCTGATGCTTTTCCAATAGACCATTCTCTGGTTCAGTTTAAATCGCCCAAAGATTTATTCTGATTCTTATCCAGTTAAAGACAATCAAGACCTTTCTCTGGTTCAGCTTAAATAGCTCAAACATTTATTATGATTCTTATCCAGTTAAAGTTAAGTACAGACATTTGCTGGTTTAGTTTAAATCGACCAATGATTTATCCTGATGCTTTTCCAGTAGACCTTTCTCTGGTTCAGTTTAAATAAACCAAAGATTTATTATGATACTTCTTCTAGTTGAAGTCAATAATTATTTTAGATGGCATCTATAAGCCCATTCCTGATACAATTAACCAACAACGTTCCCTCTTGCACAAGCGAGTGAAAATTTCTAGGAACTTAAGTGTTCAATCATCTTCTACCTTCAAGTCACGAATGGCGGACATGCCAATCTAACTCTTCAGGTTTAAGAAGATTGAACATGGGAAGTTGTTATTGTAACACCCCAATTCTACCCCAAGCAATTTACAGAATATCAATATAAAAATTTCCAGAATAAACGGGATGCTACACATTCAAGAGAAACGCATAAACCTGTCATGCTTTTAGAATAGATACATAACACTTAAATAAAATGGAATGAACACAACTCATGAATAAAGTCTTCATAAGATAAAACAACTTTGATTAATCACGCAGCGGATTCATGATAATTCTCCGTATGAGACATATCATCTTTTGAATCACAAAACAACATTAATATGATAACTCCTCAAATAACAACATAAGCTTCGATAAATAAATAACAAAATAAGACAAGCATTCATTTCCCCCCGAGTGCTACGTATCAGAGCAAATGACACCAAACTCGAACTAACAACGCTAACGACTACTCCTCTTGGTTACCTGCACGTTACCAACAAAGCGTAACATTCAAACAGAAGGGGTGAGATATCGAATACTATAATAGAACATAAGTTAATAATATGTCGAAATCATTTTATGTAAAATCACCACTTCATACCAAATAAACATAAAACAATACCATTCACCAACACCTCAATTCAACTTATAACATTACCATGTGTAAACGACACTTCAAATAAGCAACAAATCAACGACTCCAAATGCGACTCAATTATGCAAATGCATGTGGTACCATTGAAGCAGAACTCCCAACTTAGAAAGTGCCAGTTTACCGAGGCATAAGGCATAAGCCCTTAACATAAATCTTGCCAATAAAGGCCAACGTGGTGAGCATTCGCTCCAACTTAGAACATGCCAATCCAGGCCAACTTTAATGCTATGCTATGCTATGCTATGCTATGCGATGATATAAACAACCACAACTTGGCAACGCAACAACGACAACAACATAATAAAGGTCAACATAACAACAATTCTCACCTTCAACATTGGCCAAAGGCCTATATCACCGTTATTACCAATTAATCAAGGGTAAATCACAACATTTACTTACTACAGAGATATCGAAACAAAACGACATTTCGGTCAATTCGCAAAATACATCAATATACCAACATAACGAAATAATCAACTCGTCTCCAATTATTAACCATCTTAATCAATTAATCCCATTGCTAAATTATTTTCATCACTAATAAAATACTAATTCAACCATTTAAAATATATATAGTCCATTGTTAATTGTTTTCCCCAAATTACTAATTTATTATACAACCTATGGATGTGCCATTCTTCCCCCATAAAGCTAGCTTCTAACAACTAATTTAATTTACTGTTACTGAAACAATGACATTCATATATACTGCTACTAGCTATTACTGATATTATTTGAGAATTATGCAGCACAGTGCCTTAGAAGGACAAGCAGGAAAAAAAACCAGAGGAAACAGAGAAAACAAGTACCCCTGCCTCATAGTGCCAAAGTGGCACTTCCCTCCACCTACTACACATGTGCTGATCGACACCTCTCCTTTTCCTAAAGGTTGCCGAACGACAACCTCCCCATATACACAAGGGCCAGACGACACTTCCACTCCCAGTTTTGTTTCATTCCTTCTTCTTATTTCCTATACTTAATTTATATGCGTAGTTCGTATACTGCTTCAGTAATTCTTCTGTCTCCTAATCCAAACTCAACCCAGACAATAACACAACAATCCACATTTTTTACTTGACAGAGCTATAACTAAAATAATATTAATATTTATTATCACAACAACACAAGTCAAGCAGAAGTCAATAAAACAGTAACAATTTGACATACAATTTCCCACATACAAAGTATCATACACCCCATTATAGTATAGGAAACCCACCCTTACCTGGTTTGATTTTTTCGAAACAATCAAGGAAGCTTCAATGGCTGGAAACTAGCCCTAGCAGCAGCTTCCTCGTTCTTCTCCTTTTCTCACAAAACCCTATTCTCTTTTCTCTTCTTATTTTGTTTTTCCTGATAACACCTCTTTCTCTCCTTTCTTCTATTTTCTAATAAAATATTATTATTTAACCCTTAGTAACTTAAATGGGCCTAAATAAAACACCCCCTTATTACTTCGCGACACCATACTTAAGCCCAACATCAATTCTAAGCTTACTAGTAAAATGGTACCTCAACTTATTTATACCTATATAAACCTGATTAAATTATTATTCCAACTTAATAAAATAATCCCGACTTCAATGATAAAAATTAGAATTAAAAAAATAAAATAATCAAAACAATATTTAACTAAATAAATAATTAAATATCGGGGCGTTACAACTCTCCCCCACTTAGAATATTTTCGTCCTCAAAAATAAAAGTTTACCCGGTTCAAATAACTCGGGATAGGAGTCTCGCATCTTGCTCTCTAACTCCCAAGTCATACTCCCTCCAGCAGCTCCTAACCAGACAACTTTCACCAATTCAATCTCCTTCCCCCTTAGAATCTTCATCTCGCGATCCACAACTCGCACAGGCATCGTCTCCACCGTGAGATTATCCCGTACTTGCACATCGTCCATCTGAATCACATGAGACGGATCGGGAATATACCTCCAAAGTTGCGATACATGAAACACATCATGCAAATTAGCATGGTTTGGCAGTAACGCCACTCGGTAAGAAACCTTCCCAACTCGATCCGTTATTTGATATGGACTAATAAAATGAGGCGTGAGCTTCTTAGACTTTAGAGCTCACCCAACACTAGTCACATGCGTGACTCTCAAAAACACATGATCACCAGCTTGGAATTCTAAATCTTTCCTTCTCTTGTCATGGTAACTTTTTTGTCTACTTTGAGAAACCTTCATCTTCTCTCGAATAAGCTT
Source organism: Vicia faba (assembly GCA_948472305.1). Lineage (NCBI taxonomy): Eukaryota > Viridiplantae > Streptophyta > Magnoliopsida > Fabales > Fabaceae > Vicia > Vicia faba. Next base: position 719,548,480 of record OX451741.1, on the reverse strand, counting down.
CACTTTCTCAGTAGTCTCTCGAACAATCTCAGGTCCAAGTACGACACTTTCACCAGATTCATGCCAACACAATGGAGTCCTGCACCTCCGACTATACAACGCCTCAAAAGGTGCCATCCCAATACTAGAATTGTAACTGTTATTATAAGTGAAGTCAATCAACGAAAGATAAGTATCCCACGAACCTCCATGTTCAAGAACACATGCTCTGAACAGATCCTCCAACGACTGAATAGTCCTCTCGGTCTGACCATCCGTCTGGGGATGATATGATGAACTCAATCTCAACTTAGATCCCAACACCTCTTGAAATTTTTTCCATAAATCATAAGTAAACCTCAGATCTCTATCCGACACAATACACAAAGGAACACCATGCAACTTCACAATTATTCTGGTGTAAATCTCTGCCAACTTCGAAACTGGATATGTGATATTAATAGGTATAAAGTGTGCCGACTTCCTAAGCCTATCAACAATCACTCATATCGAGTCATGTCCTCTTAAGGTACTAGGTAATCCCGTTACAAAGTCCATCTAAATGTTGTCCCATTTCCATTCTGGAATCTCTAACGGTTGCATCAACCCCGCAGGCTTCTGATGCTTAACCTTCGACTTCTGACAAGTCAAACAAGCATACACAATGTGTGCCATATCTCGCTTCATACCAGGCCACCAAAACAAACCTTTCAAATCCTGATACATTTTATTAGCTCCTAGATGAATACTCAAACTGCTTTTGTGACTTTCCTGAAGAATCACTTTCTTAATCTCTTCATCATTAGGAATGCAAATACGATCTCGAAATCTCAACACACCTTGCACATCTATCTTGAAATAATCTTTCTCAGATCGATCAATTTACATCATCTTAACCACCAACTTCACATCTAGCTTTTGAGCCTTGTTGATACTGTTGAGAAAGTCATTATTAATCTTTAACATTCCCAACATAACACTCTGCGGTGTCACTTCACAAACTAAACTAAAATCTCGGAATTTCTCAATAAACTTCAACTCTCTAACCATCATTGCTGACATATGCAACGTCTTTCGGCTTAAAGCATCAGCCACAACATTAGCTTTTTCTGGATGATAATTCAAACCGAAATCATAATCCTTAAGAAATTCTAACCACCTTCGCTGCCTCATATTCAACTCTTTCTGATCAAAAAGATACTTCAAACTCTTATGGTCACTAAACACTTCGAATCTAGAACCATAGAGATAATGCCTCCATATTTTTAACACAAAGACAACTGCAGCCAATTCTAAATCATGCGTAGGATAATTATTTTCATGAGTCTTCAATTTCCTCGACGCATAAGCAACCACCTTACTATTCTGCATGAGTAAACCACCTAAACCCATCAGACAAGCATCACAATACACAACAAAAGGTTCCCTCGGATTAGGCAAGGTCAAAACTGGAGTCAACATCAACCTCTTCTTCAACTCGGTAAAACTTTCTTCACATCGACTATCCCACACAAAGGCTTTACCCTTACAAGTCAACTTGGTCAACGGAAGTGCCAACTTAGAAAAAACTTCTATAAACCGCCTATAGTAACCGGCTAATCCCAAGAAACTTATAATCTTAGTAACCGACTTCGGAGCTTCCCACTGCAACACAACATCAACTTTAGAAGGATCCACAGCGATGCCACTACCAGAAATGACATGACCAAGGAAACTAACCTCATGCAACCAAAATTCACACTTGGACAACTTCGCATACAACTTCTTCTCTTTCAAAACTTGCAATACAACTCTTAGGTTCTTTTCATGTTCCTCTCCTGACTTAGAGTAAATCAGAATGTCATCAATGAATCCCACCACAAACCGATCAAAATAAGTATGAAAGATACGATTCATATACTCCATGAATACTCCCGGTGCATTGGTTACACCGAAAGGCATCACCGAATACTCGTAGTGTCCATACCGAGTCCTAAACACGGTCTTCTGAATATTATCTTCTTTCATTCTAATCTGGTGATATCCTGACCTCAAATCAATCTTAGAAAACACACTTGCACCCACCAATTGATCCATCAACTCATCAATCCTCGGAAGCGGATACTTGTTCTTAATCGTCACTTTATTCAACTGATTGTAATCAACACAAAGCCTCATACTTCAATCTTTCTTCTTTACTAACAACAAAGGCACTCCCCACAGTGATACACTGGGTCTTACAAACTTTTTCTCAAGTAGCTCTTCTAATTGCTTCTTCAATTCAGACAATCCATATGCAGACATCCTGTACGGTGCCATAGAAACAGGTCTGGTACCAGGTACAAGATCAATCGCAAATTCAACCTCTCTCTCTAGCGGTACATCAGGAATTTCATCAGGAAACACTTCAGGAAATTCTCGCACCACCTGCAACTCATCAATCCTAACTTGGTTCTCTATTGATAGCGATTCCATCAACATGAACATCTGTGCTTCATCTTGTATCAGTTGCCTCAACTGTTTACCGGTAAAAAAACTAACTATTTCCTCTTCAGGAGTAGAAGACCTTACAGAATGGTTATAGCAATTGATATGAACATAGTTATACTCTAACCAATTCTTACCCAAGATCACCTCTAATCCACTTAACAGCAAACAAATATAATCAACATCAAAGTCTTTGCCGAAGATCGACAAAGGACAACTCAAACACACACGAGAAGTAGTCACCGATCCCTTAGCCGGGGTCTCGGCGACCATTTCTCCATCCATAGAAGACAATACAAGACCCAATCTTTCAACACAATCAGCAGCAATAAAATAATGAGTAGCACCAGTATCAATAATAGTAATTAAAGAAGTACTATTAATGAAACATGTACCTCTGATGAGTCTGTCCTCACTAGTTGTGGAAGTCCCAGCCAAAGAAAACACCTTGCCACCAGTTTGTGCCTTCTTTGGTTCGGACAATTACTACCAATGTGTCCTTCTCCACCATAGTTGAAACAGATCATCTCCATATGCTTGCAGTCATATATCGTATGCCCAATCTTACAACAACGGAAACACCTCTTCCCATCAGCAGTAGTGCACACATTACTCTTGTGACCAGATTGCCCACATTTGAAACATACAAACCTAGCAGGAGCATCTCCCCCACTAGTCCTCTGACCATGAGCTACTCTTTGTTTACCTCTACCATCATCATAAGGCTTGCCACGATTCTGTTGATTCTTTCCTCTCTTATCACTAACAATCTTGTGATGAGCATGCTATCCTCCGCAAAGATCCTGCAACTATCAACCAAATCGGAAAAGGCATGAATCTTCTGATATCCAATAGCCTTCTTGATTTCCCAGTGCAACCTATTCTCAAACTTGATGCACATAGAAAATTCAGCACCTTCACCATCAAAATGGGGATAGAACTTGGCTAGCTCAATGAACTTAGCAACATAGTCAGTGACATATTTGTTCCCTTGCTTCAACTCGAGGAACTCAATCTCTTTCTTATCCCTAACATCTTCAGGATAATACTTCCTCAGAAACTCCCTATGGAACACAACCCAAGTGATTTCCTCACCTGTAGCTTCCAACCTTGCACGCATTTCTTGCCACCAGTCACCAGCTTCAACTGCTAGCATGTGAGTGCCATATCGAACCTTCTGTGCCGGGGTGCAATCCATCACACGGAAAATCCTCTAGATTTCCTTAAACCAATCTAGTGCTCCATCAGGATCATGCCTACCCTTGAACACCAACGGATTCTCCCTTTGGAAAGTTGCCAAGCTACGAGATCTGGGATTCTCGTCCGCAATTGGCTGATTCTGCATAGCCTGATCCATCGCTTGCAGAGCAGCAACAATCGCAACATAGTTCCTCCCAGCCATCTTATCTTATCACTGCAACACAAACAACGGTTAAGAAAACTAACAATACTCGATTGTTACACAACTAAGACTCGATAACTTGACTGGATGGACCGATCTGCTCTGATACCATTAATGGAACACCCCAATTCTACCCCAAGCAATTTATGGAAAATCAGTATAAAAATATCCAGAATAAACGGGATGCTACACATTCAACAGGGACACATAAACCTGTTATGCTTTTAGAATAGATACATAACACTTAAAGAAAATGGAATGAACACAACTCATGAATAAAGTCTTCATAACATAAACCAACTTTGATTAATTACCCAGTGGATTCATTATAATTCTCCATATGAGACATAGCATCTTTTGAATCATAAAATAACATCAATATCATAACTCCTCAAATAACAACCTAAGGTTCGATAAATAAACAACAAAATAAGACAAGCGTTCATTTCCCCCCGAGTGCTACGTATCAGAGAAAATGACACCAAACTTGAACTAACAACGCTAACGGCTACTCCTCTTAGTTACCTGCATGTTACCAACAAAGGGTAACATTCAAACAAAAGGGGTGAGATATCGAATACTATAATAGAACATATGATAAATAATATATCGAAATCAGTTTATGTAAAATCACCACTTCATACCAAATCAACATAAAACAATACCATTCACCAACACCTCAAGTCAACTTATAACATTACTGTGCATAAACAACACTTCACATAAGCAACAAATCAATGACTCCAAATGTGACTCAATTATGCAAATGCATGCGGTACCATTGGAGCAGAACTCCCAACTTAGAAAGTGCCAGTTTACTGAGGCATAAGGCATAAGCCCTCAACATAAATCTTGCCAATAAAGGCCAACATGGTGAGCATTAGCCCCAACTTAGAACATGCCAATCCAGACCAACTTTAATGATATGCTATGCTATGCGATGATATAAACAACCACAACTTGGCAACGCAACAACGACAACAACATAATAAAGGTCAACATAACAACAATTCTCACCTTCAACATTGGCCAAAGGCCTATATCACCGTTATTACCAATTAATCAAGGGTAAATCACAACATTTACTTACTACAGAGATATCGAAACAAAATGACATTTCAGTCAATTCGCAAAATACATCAATATACCAGCATACCGAATTAATCAGCTCGTCTCCAATTATTTACCAACTTAATCAATTAATCCCATTGCTAAATTATTTTCATCACTAATAAAATACTAATTCAACCATTTAAAATATATATAGTCCACTGTTAATTGTTCTCCCCAAATTACTAATTTATTATACAACCTATGGATGTGCCATTCTTCCCCATAAAGATAGCTTCTAGCAATTAATTTAATTTACTGTTACTGAAACAGTGACATTCATATATACTGCTACTAGCTATTACTGATATTATTTGAGAATTATGCAGCATAGTGCCTTAGAAGGACAAGCAGGAAAAAAAATAGAGGAAACAGAGAAAACAAGTACCCCTGCCTCACAGTGCCAAAGTGGCACTTCCCTCCACCTACTACACATGTGTCGATCGGAACTTCTCCCTTTCCCAAAGGTTGCCGAACGATAACCTCCCCATATACACAAGTGTCGGACGACACTTCCACTCCCAATTTCGTTTCATTCCTTCTTCTTATTTCCTATACTTAATTTCTATGCGTAGTTCCTATATTGCTTCAGTAATTCTTCTGTCTCCTAATCCAAACTCAATCAAGACAATAACACAACAACCCACATTTTTTCCTTGACAGTTCTATAACTAAAACAATATTAATCTTTATTATCACAACAACACAAGCCAAACACAAGTCAATAAAACAGTAACAATTTCACATACAATTTCCCACATACAAAGTATCATACACCCCATTATAGTATAGCAAACCCACCCTTACCTGGTTTGATTTTTTCTAAACAATCAAGGAAGCTTCAATGGAATTTCTGGAAACTAGCCCTAGCAGCAGCTTCCTCGTTCTTCTCCTTTTCTCACAAAACCCTATTCTCTTTTCTCTTCTTATTTTGTTTTTCCTGATAACACATATTGCTCTCCTTTCTTCTATTTTCTAATAAAATATTATTATTTAACCCTTAGTAACTTAAACGGGCCTACACAAAACACCCCCTTATTACTTTGCGACACTATACTTAAGCCCAACATCAATTCTAAGCTTACTAGTAAAATGGTACCTCAACTTATTTATACCTATATAAACCTGATTAAATTATTATTCCAACTTAATAAAATAATCCTGACTTCAACGATAGAAATTCGAATTAAAAAAATAAAATAATCAAAACAATATTTAATTAAATAAATAATTAAATATGGGGGCGTTACAGTTGTACCCCAAAATTTTCCCTCCCTTTTTTTCTGAAGACATGCTTTCAAAGGCTCTAAAATACTCAAGAATCTCAAGGGTTGACAAGTCAAGATTCTCCTCCTAAGCCAAAGGTCTACAACTATGGTTTTGAGTTTCTCATTGAAATTTTGGTTGAAAAGGTCTCAAATTATTTCCATGATTCTCCATAGGTCTTGAACAATGTTCATGTCAAGTTTCAAGTCTTGCATCGCAAGTTTGCTCAAACAATGGCTCAAATGATTGAAAATCAACTATATTGGGTAAAAAGTCAACTATGGTCAACATACAGTTAAACTTCAAGATTTTTTGTTAACATTAACATTTTGAAGTGATATTCATCAATTTATCAAGGTTTTATCATGATTCCTCAAGGAAAGCCCTCAAATCATTAAAAGTTAAGAATTGTCAAATTAAGGTTTCCTTAAGAGAAGTCAACTGAACTTTGACCAGGCATAACTTTCACATGCCTCATCAAATTTTCCCCAACCAAAGCTCATTTCGAAGAAAATTCAATTCCCTACAACTTTGTATCTATGCTCAAGTCCAAAAAATGCTTCATTTGAAAGATATGAGCTAAAACATTATAGGTCATTTTCAAATGTCAACAAAAGACACTTTTTGTCAAGATAATGTCTTCAAAAGCAAAAATGACCAACATAGAGATTGTATAGGACATCTTTAGATTTATAAAATGTCGAAGATCATCTTCAAAAGATGAAAATTAAGCAAGTTATGGACTGCACAAATTGGGAAATTTTGAGTAAATTCATGAAGTGCAAGATGAGCAAAATTGAAGTTTTGAACCAATGGGCCTAGTTTTTGATGTTTAAACATGTTCGTGTTATGTTATAGGACCCCTAAAACTACTCCCTTATTTTTCTTGATTTTTATTTATTTTATTTGAATTTTTATTCATTTAAAGCAAGTTAAATCAAAACAAATAGTGAAGCTAATGAGCCTAGGCACATGTTTGGATTTTAGGATCAGTCAAAATGCCCAAGAAGGCATACACAAACTGTCCAAACCGTGTAGCATCAAAAGGGCAAGAACATCATAAATTTGGAAAATTTTCAAATATTGATTCTTATTTCAAAACCATGGTTAATGGGTTGATTCATTTCCATATTGGTCAAGCCTCATACTCCCTCTATAAATGATGAAGCAAAGCAGGCAAAAAGGAAGAAATCACTGCATAGCAAACCACACCAAATCTCCAAAAATTTCAAATTTTAGGGTTAGCATCCAACGTGTTCCTCAACAGTCTTCAAGTTATTCTAAGCATTCCATCATCTTCCTTAGATCTCCAAGAGTCATAAACGACCATCATCCTTCGCAAATCAAACACAAAAAGAACCCTCACATCAAGTCCGGGTTGGTATAGTTTTTTGAATTCAATCTATTAAAATATACATTTTTAACCAATCTAGCGCATGCATACATGTGTGTAGCAATGTTTAGAACATGTTTGACGTGATGCATACGGGCTTTAGCGCTTAAATCGCATGATGCAATTTTTAGGGATCCAGAGATATTGAGCTTCGAGCTGAATGATACAATGAGTTTCAGGCTAAACCAATTGTACCATTAAGCTCGCAGAGTTTGTTTTAGTAGGATATAATATTTTTGGATGTTTGAACTGGACATTTTTGCAGGTTTGGGATTTTTGTGTGGCCGGAGGGGATGACCGGAGGTTGACTCCGACGTCCCTGAGATGAGTTGGCTCCGACTAGGGCTCGTGTGGAAGAAAGTAGCATTTTAATTGGCTCATTCAATTTCCAAGGGACCCACTGGGACGCGTGTGTTTGACAATTTGAAACTAGCTGCCATTTAGTGTTATTTTGTTATGGTTTTCTTATGCTAACAGATGAATCACGCCACTCCAATGGCAACACACGCACACTTAAGGCCTTCATGCTCCTTATCCTGGGTTCGATCCAAGAGCAAGGCCTTTTTATTTTTCTTACGTTATTCTGACAGATCCGCTGCATACGGGTCTATTGCGCATACAATGCAACTGAAACCTAGGCCATCTGATCTCAAGGTATCAAATCCAATACCCATGGATCTATAGGCATACCTTGCGACACAGGAATTCAGATGTATTGGATCACATGTAGCTTTTGGACTCAATTCTTGTTGGGCCTAACAACTCTGGATTGCACCCCCCCTAACGTTTTTTGCAGCACATCCCATTTTCTTTTTTTATTATTTCATTTTCTATTTTATTCTTTACTTTTAATAACTAATTTATTTTAATAAAAAAATCATAAAATCAAATAAAAATTAGATTTAGGGTTTAATTAATTAACTTTAATTTTTTACAATAAAAATTAATTAATTAAAATCATTTTTGAGATTATTTTGTTAATAAAAATTGGTTAGAATTAGTTTCAAAGTCTTTTTTCTAATTAAAATTAAAAACAACAAAAATATTTTTTTATATTTAGAATTTTTAGGGTTTTAGATATTTCCCCTTTTTTTATTCTACGCGTGTTACTTACATTTTCACATTATTATTTTTTCATAATTTATGTAATTGCCCCTAAGTTGTAATAGTTAAAATTAGGGTTCATTTACATTTTCCCCCATTTTCGTTGGTACTCCCCATCCCGAAGTGATGTAATAGTGTAGTTTAATTCCCACATATTTATTTTTTCTGTATATATTTAACTGCTAGATGTATGCTAATAGGTTTGCATGACAAGATTTAAAAGCAAACGATAGAAAACCTAAATATCCAAGATAAATAATTGAAACATAACACACTTCGCACATGCGCACCTCTAAAGTAACTCCACTTGTTGCCTTCGGAAAATAAACAGTCACGTCTCTCAGATGTGAGAAGTTTTAGCAAAGACCCTTTGGTTACAAGATCACAATCCCTCGATGACCCTTCAATGATGCCTCGGTAAATTATCTTGATACCTTAGGGAAATTGCTAAAATGTCTTACGAGTTGCCTTCGTGATTGTACGATGACCCTCGCCTGTCCCTCAAAACATCCAATGATAGGGCTACTTACTAACTAATGGTGGGATAGCACCATCTAAAGAAAAAGAGGAAAATAACAAAGACCATTCAAGTAGGTAGACTATAACACCCCAATTCCACCCCAAGCAAATATGCAAGATAAATTAGAGTTATAAAATTTCAATCATACAAATGAATTGGGACGTCACAAATTCTTATAATAAATTCATTGCATTCATCATGGATATATAACACTTATTCAAAACGTCGGATGAACCATCAACATAGCATCTTTCATTAAATAATTCAACAACTACGCAGCGGAATTCTTCAATAGCATCTTTAAATAAAACAACAACAACTTTGAAATATCTCATATTTAGTAGATAAACAATTTAAAGTTCAACAACTAAAAATCAGCAATCACAAATCAGCAAGTGTTCATCCCCCTGAGTGTTACATATCAGAGCAATGACACCGACTCGATATATTGAAGGTATACTGCCTTCACTCTCGATTACCTACACGTTACCAACATAAGGGAAACATTCAAACATAAGGGGTGAGATATCTAACAATATAATAAAGTGCATGATAATTAATATATAAAATTAGATCAATAATATCACCACCTCTCATCTCATAATCAACAACAATTATAGCATATATACTCATTCATCAACATCAAATACACTTCATTATTCAATCATAAAATGCGACTCAAATCTATGCAAATGCATGAGGTACCATTGGAGCAGAACTCCCATCTCAAAAATCTAATCTGCCAATTAATAGAGGCATAAATAAGGCATAGCCTTCATCTCAAACTTTGCCAATCCAGGCCATGTCAACGAGCATAAGCTCCATCTCAAAAAAATGCAATGTATGCGACACAACATGAATGTAATAACACACTCAGTTAAAAACATCTCAAAACACATCTCAAAACATCAACATCTCAATCATCAAAATGACAACATTTCAGTCATCTCAAACAACAACATCTCAATCATCAAAACAACAACATTTCAGTCATCTCAAACAATAACATCTCATAAACATCTCAATTACAGCATCTCGTAAACATCTCAAAATAATTTATTAGACATCATTTATTTATCAAACATCATTTGATTAACCACATCTTACTAATAACTCAGCTGTATATCAATACTACAGTAAGCTATACTGTTATTCTGCTACGGTACATCATTATTATCACTAAGTCCTACTGTCATATTTCCTAACATAAGCCTCTAACATCACATATTCCTCATTCTGTCCCAAAAACAGCACAACGGTCATCTACGGGAATTAACTCTAAATCCTAAATTGGTTACTAGGATTACACTTCTTATTCATCATTTTAATCATCTAGAATAATATTCATCGCGTTAGCTAATCAGTGCTTCAAACGGCATCTCAAACAGCATCCTAAAACTCAAGTTACAGCAATTCAAAACTGATTTTGCCAAAATTATTCATTATGGGTCGACACAAAACTCCTTAGATCGACTCATCCTGCTTCATCTGCATACTATTATTCTACACATCCTCTTTATGGATCGACTCATTTTGGTTTTCAATACAGCATGTATCGACACATCCTCTCTTCGTATCGACTCATACTGAGTCTTGCACTCATCATGCATCGACACATCCTCTCTTCGTGTCGACTCATCCTGAGTCTTATACTTAACATGCATCGATGCAAGCCCTGCATTCATCGACTCATCCTGAGTTGAATATCCTTCATGTATCGACACATGCAACTTGGGGTCGACACATCCTTCGACAGTCTGCATAATTTTCTGCGTTTCTACTGTAATTTCACTACAGGAATCTAATTACAGTCCTACAAACCTCATCATAACCATGATAATTCATCACTTAACATTAATTTATAATACAACATCGATTACACATCATCATAACATCATTTATCCATCGAGAATTCATCAATTTTCACCATACATCATTCAATTCAATAACAAAAACAACAATCCTCTAATCCCACATACCAAACATCATGAATCCAATTATAAAGCCAGAATCCCACCTTTACCTTGGATCGAAGGTCGCTCTAAAATTTTTGGGTTGAATCATTGTTTTTGCTGTTTCCTTCAAAAACCAGCAACTTCACATTTCCACAATCCTTATTTCTCTTCTTACTGTTTCTTCCTTCTATTCTAACAACAAATAATAAAATAATCTAATATTATTATATTATTCCTTATTGGGCTCAAACTTACACCCCCTTATTACTTCCACTCACACCATATAGGCCCACATTAAATAATATTAGCTTCTAACATTATTTCACATAATTATATAATACCTCAAATATATTATTATTTCTCCATTTAATAAAATAAATCCAATTTAATAACATTTCTTCACAAATATTCTAAAAATAATTTAATTAAATAATTAATTAAATACGGGCGTTACAACTCTCCCCCACTTAGAATATTTTCGTCCTCGAAAATTTACCTCAATCAAACAATTCAGGATAGGAGTCTCGCATCTTGCTCTCCAATTCCCAGGTCATGCTTTCACCAGCAGCTCCTATCCGAACCACTTTAACTAAGGAAATCTCTTTGCCCCTCAGAGTCTTTATTTCACGATGTGCGATCTGTACAGGCATCATCTCCACCGTAAGATTATCCTGTACTTGCACATCATCCATATGAATCACATGAGATGGATCTGAAATATACTTCCGAAGTTGCGACATATGAAACACATCATGCAAATTCGAAAGATTAGGTGGTAAAGCCACTCTATAAGCAACATTCCCCACTCTCTCTGAAATCTGATACGGTACAATAAAACGAGAAGTGAGCTTCTTAGACTTCAATGCTCGCCCAACACCAGTCACAGGTGTAACTCTCAAAAACACATGATCACCAGCTTGAAATTCTAAATCCTTCCTTCGCTTGTAATGATAACTCTTCTGTCTACTTTGTGAAGCTTTCATCTTTTCTCGAATCAACTTCACCTTCTCAGTAGTCTCACGAACAAGTTTAGGTCCAAGTACTACACTCTCACCAGATTCATGCCAACATAACATAATTCTACATCTCCGGCCATACAACGCTTCAAAAGGTGCCATCCCAATACTAGAATGGTAACTGTTGTTATATGTGAACTCTATCAACGGAAGATAAGTATCCCACGAACCTCCCTGCTCAAGAACACATGCCCTCAACAAGTCTTCCAATGATTGAATCATCCGTTCAGTCTGACCATCTGTCTGAGGATGATACGCTGAACTCAACCTCAACTTAGAACCCAACTCTTCTTGCAAACTCTTCCAAAAATCAGAAGTAAATCTTGGATCTTTATCTTACACAATGCACAAAGGAACACCATGCAGCTTCACAATCACACTAACATAAATCCCAGCCAACTTCGACACTGGAAAACTGATGTTAATAGGAATAAAATGAGCTGACTTTGTAAGCCTATCAACAATCACCAAAATCGAATCATGTCCTCTTAAATTACTAGGCAACCCCATCACAAAGTCCATTGAAATGCTATCCCATTTCCATTATGGAACTTCCAACGGTTGCATCAATCCTGCAGGCTTCTGATGTTCAACTTTCGACTTCTGACAAGTCAAACATGCATACACAAACCGTGCCACATCACTCTTCATTCAAGGCCACCAAAACAAACCTTTCAAATCTTGATACATCTTTGTAGCTTCTGGATGAATACTCAACTTACTTCTATGACTCTCTTCAAGTATCAATTTCTTCATCTCAGCATCATCAGGAATACAAATCCGGTTACGAAATCTCAACACACCTTGCTCATCTAGCTTAAAATCACTATTCTCAGATTGATCAATCCCAACCATCGAATCAACCAGTTTCACATCCAACTTCCTAGCTTCTCTGATACTATCTAAAAATTCATTATTAATCTTCAGCATACCCAACATAACACTCTGCGAAGTAACCTCTCAAACTAAGCTCATATCTCTGAACTGCTCAATCAATTCCAACTCTTTAATCATCATTGCTGACATATGTAAATTCTTTCGACTAAACGCATCAGCTACCATATTCGCCTTTCCTGGATGATAATTCAAACTGAAATCATAATCCTTTAGCAATTCTAACCATCTTCGTTGCCTCATATTCAACTCTTTCTGGTCAAACAAATACTTCAAAATCTTATGGTCACTAAACACTTCAAATCTAGAACCATAAAGATAATGCCTCCAAATCTTCAATACAAAGACAACAGCAGCAAGCTCTAAATCATGCGTAGGATAGTTCATCTCATGAGTCCTCAACTGCCTCGACGCATAAGCAACTACCTTACCACTCTACATAAGCACACCTCCTAAACCCATCTTAGAAGCATCACAATACACCACAAAAGGCTCTTCTGGATTAGGCAACGTCAAAATCGGAGCCGACGTCAACCTTTTCTTCAATTCTGTAAAACTTTCTTCGCACTGAACATCCCAAACAAAAGCTCTACCTTTACAAGTCAACTTAGTCAACGAAAGTGACAACTTCGAAAACCCTTCAATAAACCTTCTATAATAACCAGCTAATCCCAAGAAGCTTCTAATCTCAGTAGCTGACTTTGGAGTTTCCCACTGCAACACAGCATCAACCTTCGACGGATCTACAGCAATGCCACTACCTGAAATCACATGACCAAGAAAACTAACCTCTTTTAACCAAAATTCACACTTGGACAACTTTGCATACAACTTCTTCTCTTTCAGAATTTGCAATACTACTCTTAAATGTTCAGCATGCTCTCTTCTGACTTAGAGTAAATCAAAATATCATCAATGAACACCACTATGAACCGATCCAAATAAGTATGAAAGATACGATTCATATATTCCATGAATACTCCCGGCACATTAGTAACACTGAAAGGCATCACTGAATACTCGTAATGTCCATAATGCGTTCTGAAAGCCGTCTTTTGAATATCTTCATCCTTCACTTTAATCTGATGGTAACCCGACCTCAAATCAATCTTGCTAAACACACGGGCATCCACTAATTGGTCCCTCAAGTCATCTATTCTTGGAAGCGGATACTTGTTCTTAATAGTCACCTTGTTCAACTGTCTATAATCAACACAAAGCCTCATGCTTCCATCTTTCTTCTTTACTAACAACACTGGAGCTCCCCACGGCGATACATTTGGTCTTACAAACCTCTTCTCAAGTAACTCTTCCAATTGCTTCTTCAAATCTGACAACTCAGACGCAGACATCATGTACGGTGCCATAGACACAGGTCTGGTACCAGGTACAAGATCAATTGCAAATTCAACTTCCCTCTCTGGCGGTACATCAGGAATCTCGTCGGGAAAAACTTCAGGAAATTCACACATCACCTGCAATTCCTCAATTATAGCTTGAGTCTCTACAAATAGTGATGCCATCAATGAAAACATTTATGCTTCCTCTTGCATCAACTTTCTCAATTGTCTAGCAGACAACAGACCATCTTCCTCTTCTTCAGGAGTAGAAAACTTCATAGACTTGTCATAACAGTTAATGTGAACACAATTATGCTCTAACCAGTTCATACCCAAAATCACATCCAAACCTCTTAACGGCAAACAAATCAAATCAATAACAAAGTCTTTGTCGAAGATCGACAAGGGACACTTAGAACACACAAAAGAAGTAGTCACCGATCCCTTGGCTGGAGTATCGATGACCATTTCTCCACTCAAAGAAGACAACACAAGACCCAATCTTTCAACACAATCAGCAGCAATAAAACAATGCGTAGCACCAGTATCAATAATAGTAATTAAAGGAGTATTATTAATGAATCATGTACCTCTAATAAGTCTGTCCTTGGAAGCTGTCTGATCCTCCACCAAAGCAAACACTTTACCACTAGACTGAGCCTTCTTCGGTTTTGGACATTGTCTACCAATGTGCCCTTCTTCCTTAAAATTGAAACAAACCAAATTCTTGTGCTCACACTCAGATACAATATGTTCGTTCTTACCACAACGGTGACATCTCTTCACTTCAGCAGTGCACACATTACTCTTGTGTCCAGGTTTCCCACACTTAAAACAAATCACACCAGCAGAACCATCTCCCCCACTAGTCCTCTGACCATGAGCAACTCTCTGCTTACCCTTACTAGTTGGGGCATCATAAGGTTTACCACGACTCTGTGGGTGCTTACCCCCCTTCTCACTGATAATCTTTTAATGTGCATTGTTATCTTCCTCAAAAATCCTACAACTATCAACCAAATCAGCAAAGACAAGGATCTTCTGGTATCCAACTGCCTTCTTAATTTCTGGGCGCAACCCATTCTCAAACTTAATACACTTTGAAAACTCAGCATTTTCCTCAGTGTAATGCGGATAAAACTTGGCCAATTCAGCAAACTTGGCAGCATACTCCACAATAGACAGATTCCCTTGCTTCAGCTCAAGGAACTCAATTTCCTTCTTTCCACAGACATCTTCAGGAAAATACTTTCTCAAAAACTCCCTATGGAACACAGCCCAAGTGACATCCTCACCTGCAGCTTCCAACTTCTGGCAAGTCTCTAGCCACCAGTCATCAGCCTCGACTGCTAGCATATGAGTCCTATAATGAACCTTCTGCACTAGAGTGCAGTCCATCACGCGAAAGATCCTCTCAATCTCTTTCAAACATTCTAATGCTCGGTCAGGATCATATTTTCTGAACGTAGGTGGATTCTCTCTCTGGAAAGTCGCTAAGCTACGAGATCCAGCATTCCCGTCAGCATTCGGCTGATTTTCCATCGCATGAGCCATTGCTTGCAGAGCAACAACAAGAGCAACATCATTCCTTCCAGCCATCTCAACTTATCACTACAACATAAATAACTGTTAGAACTCAAAATAATAATACTCGACTGTTAGACAACTAAGACTCGACGACAAGGTCGGACCAACCTTTTGCTCTGATACCAACTTTGTAACACCACAATTCTACCCCAAGCAAATATGCAAGATAAATCAGAGTTATAAAATTTCAATCATACAAATGAATCGGGACGTCACAAATTCTTCTAATAAATTCATTTCATTCATCATGGATATATAACACTTATTTAAAACGTCGGATGAACCATCAACATAGCATCTTTCATTAAATAATTCAACAACTACGCAGCGAAATTCTTCAATAACATCTTTAAATAAAACAGCAACAACTTCGAAACATCTCATATTTAGTAGATAAACAATTTAACGTTCAACAACTAAAAATCAGCAATCACAAATCAGCAAGTGTTCATCCCCCTGAGTGTTACATATCAGAGCAATGACACCGAATCGATCTATTGAAGGTATACGGCCTTCACTCTCGATTACCTACAAGTTACCAACATAAGAGCAACATTCAAACAGAAGGGGTGAGATATCTAAAAAAATAATAAAGCGCATGATAATTAATATATCAAATTAGATCAATAATATCACCACTTCTCATCTCATAATCAATAATAATTAAAGCATATATACTCATTCATCAACATCAAATACACTTCATTATTCAATCATAAAATATGACTCAAAACTATGCAAATGTATGTGGTACCATTGGAGCAGAACTCCCATCTCAAAAATCTAATCTGCCAATTAATAGAGGCATCAACAAGGCATAGCCTTCATCTCAAAATTTGCCAATCCAGGTCATCTCAACGAGCATAAGCTCCATCTAAAAAAAATGAAATGTATGCGACTCAACATGAATGTAATAACACACTCAGTTAACAACATCTCAAAACACATCTCAAAACATCAACATCTCAATCATCAAAACGACAACATTTCAGTCATCTCAAACAAGAACATCTCAATCATCAAAACAACAACATTTCAGTCATCTCAAACAACAACATCTCATAAACATTTCAATTACAACATCTCGTAAACATCTCAAAATAATTTATTAGACGTCATTTATTTATCAAACATCATTTGATTAACCACATCTTACTAATAACTCAGTTGTATATCAATACTACATTAAGCCATACTGTCATTCTGCTACTGTGCATCATTATTATCACTAAGTCCTATTGTCATATTTCCTAACAGAAGCCTCTACCATCACATATTCCTCATTCTGTCCCAAAAACAGCACAACGGTCATCTACGGGAATTAATTCTAAATCCTAAATTGGTTACTAATATTACACTTCTTATTCATCATTTTAATCATCTAGAATAATATTCATCGCGTTAGCTAATCAGCGCTTCGAACGACATCTCAAACAGCATCCTAAAACTCAAGTTACAACAATTCAAAACTGATTCTGCCAAAATTATTCATTATGGGTCGACACAAAACTCCTTAGATCGACTCATCCTACTTCATATGCATACTATGAGTCGACACATCCTCTTTATGGATCGACTCATTTTGGTTTTCAATACAGCATGTATCGACACATCCTCTCTTCGTGTCGACTCATACTGAGTCTTGCACTCATCATGCATCGACACATCCTTTCTTCGCGTCGACTCATCCTGAGTCTTATACTTAACATGCATCGATGCAAGCCCTGCATGCATTGACACATCCTGAGTCGAATATCCTTCATGTATCTACACATGCAGCTTGGGGTCGACACATCCTTTGACAGTCTGCATAATTTTCTGCATTTCTACTATAATTTCACTACAGGAATCTAATTACAGTCCTACAAACCTCATCATAACCATGATAATTCATCACTTAACATTAATTTATAATACAACATCGATTACACAGCATCATAACATCATTTATCCATCGAGAATTCATCAATTTTCACCATACATCAGTCAATTCAATAACAAAAACAACAATCCTCTAATCCCACATATAAAACATCATGAATCCAAATATAAAGCCAAAACCCCACCCTTACCTTGGATCGAAGGTCGCTCTATAATTTCTGGGTTGAATCTTTGTTCTTGTCGTTTCCTTCAAAAACCAGCAGCTTCACGTTTCCACAATCCTTATTTCTCTTCTTACTGTTTCTTCCTTCTATTCTAACAACAAATAATAAAATAGCCTAATATTATTATATTATTCCTTATTGGGCTCAAACTTACACCCCCTTATTACTTCCACTTACATCATATAGGCCCACATTAAATAATATTAGCTTCTAACATTATTTCACATAATAATATAATACCTAAAATATATTATTATTTCTCCATTTAATAAAATAAATCCAATTTAATAACATTTCTTCACAAATATTCTAAAAATAATTTAATTAAATAATTAATTAAATTACGGGCGTTACATAGACAACTTGTAGTTGCTTGCTCACAAAACAAAAACAAATTTATCACACATACACTCCCTTTTCTAAATATTTTTCAAAGACAAAAAACACTTTGTATGCATTCTCAAAGATACAAGGATCATTACAAAGTTTGCCACACTAAGGCGTATTTTCAAAAATATTTTCAAATACACTTACAGAAAAAATTATTTTCAAAGTAAGCTAGCAACTACGAGCCCGTAGATAACTACAGATGAAAAGGGTGCTAACACCTTCCCTTTCCATAACCTACCCCCCGAACTCAAAATCTTAAAAAAGGGTCTTTCCTGTTCTTTTCACCCTTTCCTTTGTTGGATAAAAGAAAATTCAGTGGTGACTCTTGCTATCTGTAACATTTGTGATAAAACGCGAAACCAATAAAGTCAGTTCTCCCATCGTATTACAACTACCCTTTGCATAACTTCTACCTAAGATACACCTAGGTATGAGGCCTTCCTCAAATCCCTCTTTAATTATACTAAGAAATTAGAGCAACTCTAAACACAAGTAGAGAACAAAACTGGAAGTCACTCTTCCAAGACACACAAAACTCAACGTTTAAAAGTTTATAAGAACTGACACACGAATACTCAATTCTTAATAGCTTATGAGCATCTGACACACAAATGTTCAATGCGTAAAAGCTTATGAACATCTGACACAGAACTTACAACCCAACAACAAGGATTCTAAAACCCTACCAAAATACATATGTAAGTTCCACCTAATACTAGCTATACACCAGTCTATTTATAAGTTTATTCTGGACTGGGTTGGGCTTCAAAACCGCAGCAGTGAGACTGCACAAAGTCTGCAAAATCTTCTCCAAGAAAATAGGTCTTCAATCATTAGTTTCCTAAAATGTCTCTATATTTAGAAACTAATCAACTCTTAAAAAACCAACATATAATATTGTGATTTGTCAATCTTGGGCGCCACATAATCTAACTAAGCATTCCCTGAATATTTAGTAGCTTACAAAACAACTGAATTATAACTGACAGGTGCTGCAGACACAATGTCCTATCTCTTTGTTGGGACATCTTACTCGACATGTTGAAAAACTGAATGTTGGAATATCTTGTTCAACACGCTGTAGTCAAATTGGTTTTACTAAAATGTTTGCCAATCATAATTTCAGAGAAATAACAATCTAAACAAAATTAACTTAATTATATTTGCATTTTGAATTTGTCATCTTCTTTAGTATTCACTTCTAAGTCTTTGAAGCATGCAGTCCTCTAATTGAACGTCTCTCTCTAGAACTTTAATTTATAGTGTTTTCTTATAAGAAAGTATTAATTAATATAGAGTATAACGGGTACTCTTTCCCATATACAAGAACACCTATTTAAGAAAGTTCAAAAGACATTTACACCATTCATAGAAACTACAACTACTTTTAGCTATAGATTCAATTACTAACCACGTACATGACATGACTTTAATATTGAATACAACTTCACTTTCCACACACTACTTATTATTGAACAATATATCGCTTCTCCTTCCCCAAAGGCTCCATGATGAGCCAGTCATATGACATTCTTCTTATGCTTTGTTGTTAGACCTCTAAGTTTCTTCTAAATATTTAAAAAATTCTCACTAGGGTTATTCTCAATCACTTATTTAGATCCTAGCCATATGTACACATGCTTCCAGATTGAGGTTACAAAGGGACAGAGAAACGGAAGATGCCATGCATTTTCATCCTGCAGAGAACATAAGGTGCAGAGATTACCTTCCACTTCAGGAATAATGTCTCTTCTAAAAAGTTTTTCTCTTATAGGTAGCCTATCGAATAAAAGTCTCAAGTAGAAAGTCTTAATCTTTGAAGGAACATTTGCTTACCACATACATTTGAGGTCCTTTTTAGTTTTGATGGCAAACACACTCACTTCTTCTTCCTCAATAGAACACTCCCATAAGCCCTCTCTCCATTGCCCCATTTCTTCTACATTGCCATTTGGGTTTTAGGAAAGAGCATATAATTCTTGATATTGCTTAGCTAAATCTTGTGACCCTATCCATCTAGAATTCCAAAAAGCAACTAGTCTATAATTACCAAGCTTACATGACATAAACTTAGAGAATCAATATTTCTCTCTATCCAACTCCCCACCTATCTTTATTAGATCCTTTTGTAACACCCCATTTCTACCCAACGAATTATATAAAATCAGAGTTACAAAATTTCCAACAAACAAATAGAATGCTACACTTTCAACTTAGAAACAACGACATTCAATCTCCTATAGTTCAAATACATAACACATTAAATTCAGATGAACTGATAATAACCTGTTTCTTCTTTAAAACTATAACAACTTTTGTTGCTATGCAGCGGATTCATAAATTCAACTGAAAACACCATAACATCTTGTCCAACTCAAAATGGCTTTAAGACAACAAGTCTTTAATGAAAAAAACTTAAAAATTCAACAACATAATGAAAACCAACAATAAAGAAAATATGTATTCATTCCCATGAGTGCTACGTATCAGAGCGACAACACCGACTTGAACTAACGAAGGTAACAACTAACCTTCTTGATTACCTGCGCGTTATCAATAGAGGACAATATTCAAACAAAGGGGTGAGATATAGAACCATATAATTGAGTGTATGATAAACAATTTATTAGATCAGATTATATAAAATCACCACTTCACAACTTTCAACCAACAACAATCATCCCAAGTTAATAACACAACATGTTAAATATGCAACACAGAATGCGACTCGTTACAATGCACATGCATGTGGTACCAATGGAGAAAAACTCTCAACTTAGAAATCCGTCAATTAATAGAGGCATAAATAAGGCATAAGCCTTAAACTTAATTTTCCAATCCAGGCCAACTTACCGAGCATCAACTCCAACTTGATATGCTATGTATGCGACCCAATATGAATGTCAGGATAACAACAACACAATTTCATAACAACACAACAACAAACCAACATTGGCCATAAGCCAACAACTTAATATTTTACCATAAATAGAGGCAATACCATCACCTTCTAATTCACATTTTTCAACAACGAACACAATACAACGAGTCAACCAAAATTTACTACAAATAAACCGCGTAATTATTCAGACTATTACGACTATTTCTGGTTATTTAATTATCTAAATGCTTATTTCTAATTACAAAACCTCTACAATATTATTTATTAATAATATTAAATTATTATTATTATATACTAGTAACTTAAAATACTTGGTACTGGTTTTTCAACGTAACTCACATACAGTGCCTACAACTTGTGATTTCCAATTTAACGTCTATGCTACAGTGATACTGAAATCACATTGTTATATTCTAAATTTATTTCCTAAGTGCTACCAAATCTATATGTGTATCATAATGATGTATTCTACATATCATTATACTTATTATATTCTAACAAACTAACATATGAAGCAATACATCCATATGTATCACTCTATATCATTAACACACGTGACGCTACAGTAGAGGAAGTATAGCTACATATATATATAGTTCCCCTAACAATTTTATCTACCTATATATCAATATGTGTATATGTAATAACTAAGGAACATAAAATTAACGCAAATAAAATTGACGCTACAGTATAGGCTATATTGGTATATTTTATCACATAGTGGTTTACTCATAGAACACTGCAACAATATCAATATATATTAAATTAGGTTCTCAATCATCTCTCAATTTCAACAATATATCAATTTCAAACACAAACAGAAACAATTTTACAACTCAATCCCACATATCATTCATCACATACCCTATTATAAAGTCATAACTCTACCCTTACCTTGGATTGAAGGTTTCTATAACTCTCCGATTGCACCTAGCTTTGCCTCCTCTTTGCAATTCTATGTATCTCTTCCAAACCCTTATTTCCTTTTCTGCCAAAACCTATTTTTTTCTCCTCTTACTGCTACTTCTACTTCTATTATTTCTAAACATCTATTAATATAATAATATTATCATTTTATTATTCTTATTGGACTTAAATTCATACACCTCCCTTTCTGCTACTTCTAACATTAAAACAGGCCCACATAAATAATAATAATAATAATAATAATAATAATAATAATAATAATAATAATAATAATAATAATAGTATTACTCAATATTAATCCTACAACTTAATCAACTAATTAATTCAACTAAGAACGACACAACTTAAATCATCATTTCACAACTTCAAAAATTTAATCGGAAAAATATTTGAAAATATTTAATTAAATAATTAATTAAATACTGGGCGTTACAACTCTCCCCCACTTAGAATATTTTCGTCCTCGAAAATTTACCTTATTCGAATAACTCAAGATAGGAGTTCCGCATCTTGCTTTCCAACACCCACGTCATGCTTTCTCCGGCAGCTCCTAACCAGACTATTTTCACCAAAGCAATCTCCTTGCCTCTTATATTATTCACTTCATGATGTGATTCATATAGGAATCGTCTCTATAGTAAGATTATCTCGTACTTACACATCATCCATACGAATCTCATGAGATGGATCTGAAATATACTTCCGGAGTTGTGACACATGAACACATCGTGCAAATTCGAAAGATTAGGCGGTAAAGTCAATCTATATGTAACCTTTCCAACTTTGTCTGAAATCTGATACGGACCAATAAAACGAGGAGTGAGCTTCTTAAACTTCAATGCATGCCCAACACCAGTCACAGGTGTAACTCTCACAAACACATGGTCACCTGCTTGAAATTTTAAATCTTTCCTTCGCTTGCCATGATAACTCTTCTGTCTACTTTGAGAAGCTTTCATCTTTTCTCGAATTAACTTCACCTTCTCGGTAGTTTCTCAAACAATTTTAGGTCCAAGTACTACGCTTTCCCTAGATTCAGCCAACATAAAGGAGTTCTACATCTTCGACCATACAACGCTTCAAAAGGTGTCATTCCAATACTAGAATGGTAACTGTTATTATAAGTGAACTCTATTAACGGAAGATAAGTATCCCACGAACCTCCTTGCTTAAGAACACATGCTCTCAATAAATCTTCCAACGACTGAATATTCCTCTCCATCTGACCATCCGTCTGAGGGTGATACGCCAAACCAAACCTTAACTTATAACCCAACGCCTCTTGCAAACTCTTCCAAATATATGAAGTAAACCTCGGATCTCTATCTGACACAATACACAAAGGAATACCATGCAGTTTCACAATTACAGTAGTGTAAATCTCCGCCAACTTTGATACTAAAAAACTGATGTTAATAGGAATAAAATAAGCCGACTTCGTAAGCCTATCAACAATGAACCAAATTTTATCATGCCCTCTTGAAGTATTAGGTAACCCCTTCATAAAGTCCATCGAAATGCTATCCCATTTCCATTCTGGAACTTCTAACACTTGCATCAACCCTACAGGCTTCTGATGTTCAACTTTCGACTTCTGACAAGTTAAACATGCATACACAAACCGAGCCACATCACTCTTCATTCCAGGACACCAAAACAAACTCTTCAAATCTTGATACATTTTTGTAGCTCCCAGATCAATGCTTAACTTGCTTCTATGACTTTTCTCGAGAATCACTTTCTTCATCTCCGCATCATCAGGAATAAAAATTCGATTACGAAATCTCAACACACCTTACGCATCTAACTTGAAATATTTATTCTCGGACTGATCGATTCCAACCATCGAGTCTACAAATTTCACATCTAAATTCTGAGCTTCTTTGATATTGTCCAAAAATTCATTATTAATTTTCAACATTCCCAACATAACACTATGAGGTGTCACTTTGCAAACTAAGATTATATCTCGGAATTGTTCAATTAATTCTAACTCTTTAACCTTTATTTCTGACATATGTAAAGCCTTTCTACTTAACGCATCAGCCACCACATTCGCTTTTCCTGGATGATAATTCAAACTAAAATCGTAATCCTTTAACAACTCTAAGCATCTCCGTTGTCTCATGTTCAATTCTCTCTGATCAAATAGATAATTTAGACTCTTATGGTCACTAAATACTTCAAATCTAGAATCATATAGGTAGTGTCTCTAAATCTTCAGCACAAAAACAACTACAGTAAGCTCTAAATCATGAATATGATAGTTCTTTTCACGAGTCCTCAATTGCCTTGACGCATAAGAAACTACCTTTTCAATCTGCATAAGCACACCTCCTAAACCCATCTTGGAAGCATCACAATATACCATAAAAGGTTCTCCTAGATTAGGTAATGTCAAAATCAGAGTCGAGGTCAATCTTTTCTTCAATTCTGTAAAAATTTCTTCACACTGAACATCTCACAGAAAAGCTCTACCTTTACAAGTCAACTTAGTTAATGGAAGTTCCAACTTATAAAAACCTTCCATAAACCTTCTATAATAACCAGCTAATCCTAAAAAGCTTCTAATCTCGGTAGCCGACTTTGGACTTTCCCATTGCAACACAGCATCTACTTTAGATGGATCTACATCAATGCCACTACCTAAGATAACATGACCAAGAAAACTAATCTCCTTTAACCAAAATTCACACTTAGACAGCTTTGCATACAACTTCTTCTCTTTCAAAACTTACAATACTATTCTTAAGTGTTTTTCATGCTCTTCTTCCGATTTAGAGTAAATCAAAATGTCATCAATGAACACCACTACAAACCGATCCAAATAAGTATGAAAGATATGTTTCATGTACTCCATGAATACTCCCGATGCATTAGTAACACCGAAAGGCATCACCAAATATTCATAATGTCTATAACGCATTCTGAAAGTCGTCTTCTGGATATCTTCATCCTTCACTTTAATCGGATGATAACCCAACCTCAAATCAGTCTTACTAAACACACAAGCACCCACCAATTGATCCATCAAATCATCTATTCTCGGAAGCGGATACTTGTTCTTAATCGTCACTTTATTAAATTTTTTATAATCAATACAAAGTCTCATACTTTCATCTTTCTTCTTTACTAGCAGCACTGGAGCTCCCCACGGTGATACACTTGGTCTCACAAATTTCTTTTCAAGTAACTCTTCCAATTGCTTCTTTAAATCTGACAATTCAAATGTAGACATCTTGTATGGTGCCATAGAAACATGTCTGGTACCAGGTACAAGATCAATAGCAAATTCGACTTCTCTCTGGCGGTAAATCAGGAATTTCATCAGGGAAAACATCAGAAAATTCATGCACCACTTGCAATTCCTCAATTATAGCTTGATTCTCGATAGATAACGACGCCATCAACGAGAACATCGGAGCCTCTTCTTGCATCAATTGCCTCAACTGTCTAGCAGACAACTGACTAGCTTCCTCCTCTTCAGGATTAGAACACCTCCCCGACTTGTTATAATAGTTAATATGAATATAGTTATGTTCTAACCAATTTATACCTAAAATCATATCTAACCCACCTAAAGGCAAACAAACCAAATCAACAGCAAAGTATCGGTCGAAGATTGATAAAGGACACTTTAAACACATAAGATAAGTAGTCCCCAATACCTTAGCTGGAATATCGACGACCATTTCTCCATTCAAAGAAGACAACATAAGGCCCAATCTTTCAACACAATCAGTACTAATAAAGCAATGAGTAGCACCGGTATCAATAATAGTAATTAATGGAGTACTATTAATGAAACATATACCTCTGATGAGTCTGTCCTTATTATATGTCTGAGTCCCAGCCAACGCGAACACTTTACCACTGGTTTGCACCTTCTTTGGTTTCTGAAACTGACTACCAATGTGTCCTTCTTCACCATAATTGAAGCAAATCAACTCTTTTATGCTTGCACTCAGATATAGCATGTCCAGTCTTACCACAATGAAAACACCTCTTCACCTCAGAAGTACACGCGTTGTTCTTATGACCAGGTTTTCCATATTTGAAACAAACCACACTAGCAGGAGCATCTCCCCCACTAGTTCTCCGACCCTGAGCAACTTTCTGTTTACCTTTACCAGTCGGGCCATCGTAAGGATTACCACGGTTATGTTGGTGCTTACCCCTCTTCTGTTTGATAATCTTATAGTGGGCATTATTATCTTCTTCATAGATCCTGCAACTATCAATCAAATTGGCAAAGACGTGAATCTTCTGGTATCCAATTGCCTTCTTGATCTCTGGGTGCAACCCTTTCTCAAACTTGATGCACTTTGAAAACTCAGTGTTTGCCTCACTGTAGTGTAGGTAAAACTTAGCCAACTCAACAAACTTTGCAGCATATTCAGTCACCGACATACTCCCTTGCTTCAGCTCAAGAAACTCAATTTCCTTCTTACCAAGAATGTCTTCAGGGAAATACTTCCTCAGAAAATCCCTACAGAACATAACCCAAGTGATATTTTCACCTGCACCTTCTAACCTTGGATGAGTCTCTTGCCACCAGTCATCAACCTCAACTGCTAGCATATGAGTACCATATTGAACCTTCTGCATTAGAGTGCAGTCCATCACACAAAATATTCTCTCAATCTCTTTCAACCAATCCAACATTCCATAGGATCATACTTACCCTTGAAGGTTGGCTGATTCTTCCTCTGGAAGGTCGCCAAGCTACGAGATCCAGTATTCCCGTCAGCATTCGGCTAATTCTCCATAGCATGCCCTATTGCTTCCAAAGAAGCAACAAGTGCAACGTCATTCCCTCTATCCATATCAACTTATCAATACAACATAAACAACAGTTAGAACTCAAGTTAACAATACTCGATTGTTATACAAAACTACGACTCGACAACTTGGTCGGATAAACTGACCTATTCTGATACCACCAATGTAACACCCCATTTCTACCCATAGAATTATATAAAATCAGAGTTACAAAATTTCCAAAAAACAAATGGAATGCTAGGCATCAGATTCACAAATTCAATTGAAAACACCATAACATCTTGTCCGACTCAAAATGGCTTTAAGAAAACAAGTCCTTAATGAAAATAACTTAAAAATTAAGCAACATAATGAAAACCAACAATAAAGAAAACATGTGTTTATCCCCCCGAGTGCTACGTATGAGAGCGACAACCCCGACTCAAACTAACGAAGGTTGTTAGAACATAGTTTGATTCTACAACCCTTAATTAGAGTTTTGACGATAAAAAAATACAAAGAATAAATAAATTCAAATATATATATATATATATATATATATATATATATATATATATATATATATATATATATAAAACAAATATTCTTCTTAAAATTATGTTTTGTATATACAGAAGTTCTGATGGAATCATCATCAGAAGATCAGTAATATGTGCTACACGCTGAAGCTACCAGATTATACACTGAAGCTTGATGACCAGAATCTGCACATAAAAAAATACACTCTGACTCTGACCAAAGACATCTTTACCAAGTCATCAACACTCTGAAGCATTATCATAAGTTAAAGCAAAGAAGGCTATGAAGCGTTATTAAGTATTCAAGACAGAATTAAATGCTAACGGCTCTCTTCAGACAAGATCTTCTTCAAAAGGAAAGTGCGTTATTATCATTAAACTGGTTTTATGGACAATGTATCTCTGCCTTGCCTATATAAACAAGCATGCTTGAGAAAAGACACACGCATGCACTCACATAATTTGCCAAGCCTTCAAAACCACGCTTATTCAAACGCTTTAGCAAAATTCAGTTTATTCCAAGCTTAAGTTGTGTAATTATCACGGTTGTGATATATTGTTTTGTTAGAAAACGTTAACACATTCTTGTTCAATTATTTGTAAAAGATTTCCTTGAGATAAACCGGTTTGTGGTTGTACTCAAGAAGACTTTAACAGTTGTTAAAGTAGCTGTTGTAATCCTTTGAAAATAGTGGATTAAGACCTCGTTGGACAGAGGCGAAATCACCTTGACGGGTGGACTAGAGTAGTTTGAGATCAAACGAACCAGGATAAAAATATTGTGTTGTCAAACCATTTGTTTTAAGTTTTACAATTCAACCCCCCCTTCTTGTGTTTTTCACATCTTCAATTGGTATCAGAGCGCCTGGTTCTGAGCTTATAACACTTAACCGTGTGAGTACAAGATCAAGCGTCAGAAAAACACAATGGCAGGACCAAGTCAAAACATCAGCAATGACAACAATGAAGAAAGAGACATATTCAGTGGGAAACCTCCAGTCTTTGATGGAGAGAACTTTGACTACTGGAAAGACAGAATTGAGAGTTTCTTTCTGGCCCATGATGTTGATCTATGGGACATGGTGACTGATGGATACACGCACCCAGTGGATGGATGTGGTCAAAATATTGACAGGAAAATGATGTCTGATCAGCAAAAGCGTGAGTTCAGAAATCATCACAAGGCCATAACAATTCTTCTCAACACCATCTCTTATTCAGAATATGAGAAGATATCAAATAGAGACACTGCAAAGAATATGTTTGACTCTCTGAGAATGACGCATGAAGGCAACATTCAAGTCAAAGAAACCAAAGCCCTTGCACTCATTCAGAAGTATGAGGCATTCAAGATGGAAGAGAGTGAATCAATAGAAACTATGTTTTCAAGATTTCAAATTCTTTTTGTTGGTCTAAAAGTTCTTGACAAAGGGTATTCCACTGCTGATCACGTTAAGAAGATCATCAGAAGCTTGCCAAAACAATGGAGTCCAATGGTCACAGCGCTTAAGCTAGCCAAGGATCTCAACAAAATCTCTCTGGAGGAACTTGTCAGCTCCCTCAGAAGTCATGAGATAGAGCTAGAAGCAGATGAACCTCAAAAGCAAGGTAAGCCATTAGCTTTAAAATCTAACAGAAAATCTGACTCCAAAGTTTTGCAGGCTGTGGAAGAAACCTCTGATGGGTCCTCATCAGAAGAAGATGAATTGTCTCTCCTCTCCAGAAGGGTGAACCAACTGTGGAAGCAGAGGCAAAGGAAGTTCAGGAATCCCAGAAGATCAGAAAATCAGAATGAATCTTCCTCCAGATACAGAAGGTCAGAATCCTCCTCTAGACATAGAAGATCTGAAGGTTCTTCAGGAAACATAAAGCCAAACAACAAAGACATCATCTGCTATGAATGTAACGAGAAAGGGCACTACAAAAGTGATTGCCCAAAGCTTCAGAAGGAGAAGCCCAAAAAGAAGTTTGGCAAGGAAAAGAAGAAAAGTCTCATGGCTACATGGGATGATTCTGACACATCTGAAGCTGACTCAGAATCAGATGATGAAAGAGAAAACATAGCTATCATGGCAAACATAACAGAAGACAGTGAAGCTTCTGAGTCAGACTCTGAATCAGATATAGAAGAGGTATTCCCTGACTTTACCATAAACTTTACTAAGGTTGAACTAGCTGAAAGCCTTAATGAAATTCTGGAAAGATATCAGCAGATCAGAGTCAAATTCAGAAACCTGAAAAGGAATCTTGCTTCTGACTCTGATAAGACTGAGAGTCTCAAATTGGAGAATTCTGAGTTAAAAGATAAAGTTTCAAAATTAGAAAACCAATTGCAAAACTCTCAGAAGGAAACAATCCCTGAAAGTCCCAGCAATGCTGATGAGACCATCAAGGAGTATGATCACAGCTTTCAGAAGTTTCTAGCTAAAAACATAGACAGAAGCAAAATGGCTTCAATGATCTATGGAGTTAGCAGAAATGGAAGAAAAGGGATAGGATATCAAGGTAAGGTACCTACACCAAAAAATGCCATGGATTTAGTTATAAAACGTACTCCACTTGATTCACACTTTATATATGGGCACACACATGACATAAAATATACAAGTAGTGATTACTCTGTCAAACCAAAATTCAACCAGAGTTTTGGTAAAACTAACAAATCAGGACAAGAAAATATGGGTACCTAAGGATAAAATAATACATGGGGAAGATATCTTTAGCAGCAAAGCAAAAACACCAATCATGGTACCTGGACTCTGGCTGCTCACGACACATGATGGGAAGAATGCATATGTTCCAAAGCCTGGAACTTAAGCCTGGAGGCCACGTAGGCTTTAGAGGCAATCAGAGAGGAAAGATCATTGGCTCTGGAACAGTAGGTAATGGAAATCTTCCCTCTATAACTAATGTTTTATTAGTTAATGGATTAATGCATAACATGTTATCCATAAGTCAATTAAGTGATAACGGTTATGATATAATCTTCAATCAAAATTCATGAAAAGCTGTTAGTCAGAAAGATGGGACTATCCTATTTAATGGAAAGAGGAAAAACAACATTTATAAAATAAAACTTTCTGAACTAAAAAGTCAGAATGTAAAATGTCTACTGTCTGTTAACAACGAGCAATGGATCTGGCACAGAAGACTGGGACATGTTAGTATGAGAAGAATATCTCAGATTAACAAACTCAATCTGGTCAAAGGACTTCCCAACCTGAAGTTCAATTCAGATGCTCTGTGTGAAGCATGTCAGAAAGGCAAGTTTGCAAAACCAGCTTTAAAATCCAAAAACATTGTTTCCACCTCTAAGCCATTAGAACTTCTGCACATTGACTTATTTGGACCAGTTAAAACTGCTTCAGTCAGTGGCAAGAAGTATGGGTTAGTAATCGTAGATGACTATAGCAGATGGACATGGGTAAAGTTCTTAAGGCACAAGGACGAGTCACACTCTGTGTTTGTTACCTTCTGCAACCAAGTTCAGAATGAAAAGGATCTTAGAATCGTCAAAGTCAGAAGTGATCATGGTGGAGAATTTGAAAACAAAGATTTTGATTTATTCTTTAATGATAAAGGCATTCTGCATGATTTCTCTTGTCCTAGAACTCCCCAGCAAAATGGAGTTGTAGAATGAAAGAACAGAACATTGCAAGAAATGGCCAGAACCATGATCAACGAGACTAACGTTGCTAAGATCTTCTGGGCAGAGGCAATAAACACAGCGTGTTACATTCAGAATAGAATCTCCATAAGACCTATTCTGGAAAAGACTCCATATGAATTGTGGAAGAACAGAAAGCCCAACATTTCCTATTTTCACCCATTTAGATGTACATGTTTTATTCTGAATACAAAAAATTATTTGAGCAAGTTTGACTCTAAAGCACAAAAGTGTATTATGTTAGGATATTCTGAACGCTCAAGAGGGTACAAAGTATACAATACAGAAACACAGATTGTGGAGGAGTCAATCAGTGTTCGTTTTGATGATAAGCTTGACTCTCAAAAGTCAAAGCATAATGAATTCCTTGCAGGTATGGAAGTGGAACTCACAGGTACTGAAGACAAGTCATTAGAAGCTCTCAACAGAGACACTCCCTTAACATCAGAAAGAGTCACTGCAAGCAATCTAACACCTTATGTTGATCAACTCCAGAAAAGACCATCCAGAAGCAGCATGGATCACCCAGAAGAAACAATCTTAGGAAGAAAGGAAGATCCAATCAGAACAAGATCTAGCTTCAGAAACTCTGAAGAATCCCTCATGGGACTGGTTTCTCTAATTGAACCAACAACAATTGATGAAGCACTTCTGGACAATGAATGGATTCTAGCAATGTAAGAGGAGCTAAATCAATTCACAAGAAATGACGTATGGGATCTAGTTCCCAAACCAAAAGGATTCAACGTCATTGGTACAAAATGGGTGTTCAGAAACAAACTGAACGAACAAGGTGAAATCATCAGAAACAAAGCACGACTGGTAGCACAAGGTTATAGTCAGCAAGAGGGGATAGACTATACATAAACCTTTGCTCCAGTCGCCAGGTTAGAATCTATCTGACTCTTAATTTCATTTCCTGTTAATAAAGGTATCACTCTGTATCAGATGGATGTTAAGAGTGCATTCTTAAATGGCTATATAGAAGAAGAGGTATATGTGCACCAACCCCCTGGTTTTGAAAGTTCCAAAAATCTAGAATATGTTTTCAAACTAAAGAAGTCACTCTATGGTCTGAAACAAGCTCCCAGAGCTTGGTATGAAAGACTAAGTAACTTCCTGCTAGAAAAGGAATTCACCAGAGGGAAAGTGGACACAACCTTGTTCTATAAGACAGTTAAGAATGACATTTTAGTATGTCAAATTTATGTTGATGACATCATATTTGGATCCACTAAACCCTCTCTGGGAAGAAAGTTTGCTAAATGTATGCAGGTAGAATTTGAGATGAGCCTAATGGGGGAACTAAAATTCTTTCTGGGAATTCAGATTAATCAAACCCAAGAAGGAACTTACATTCATCAGAGCAAATATGTCAGAGAACTTCTGAAGAAATTTGATCTCTCAGAATGTAAGCCATCAAAGATTCCAATGCATCCTGCGTGCATTCTGGAAAGAGAAGAGGTAAGTAAAGGTACAACAGAAGGTCTACAGAGGTATGATTGGTTCTCTTCTCTATTTGACGGCTTCAAGGCCTGACATTCTATTCATTGTTTGCATTTGTGCTAGATTCTAATCAGATCCTAGAGAATCTCACTTAACAGCAGTTAAGCGAATTTTCAAGTATCTGAAAGGTACTACTAATCTGGGTTTGTTTTATAGAAAATCAAGTGATTACAGCTTAATAGGATACTGTGATGCTGATTTCGCTGGAGACAGAGTAGAACGTAAAAGCATTTCTGGAAGATGCCAGTT
The DNA here is from genome assembly GCA_948472305.1 of Vicia faba. NCBI lineage: Eukaryota > Viridiplantae > Streptophyta > Magnoliopsida > Fabales > Fabaceae > Vicia > Vicia faba. Next base: position 719,515,402 of record OX451741.1, on the reverse strand, counting down.
TTTGGGAGAAAATCTGATCTCATGGTCCAACAAAAGACAATCCACAATAGCTCTATCAACAACAGAAGCTGAATACATAGCAGCAGTTGGATGCAGCACACAAATGCTCTGGATGAAAATTCAACTTGAGGACTTCAAGATATTTGAGAGTAACATCCCTATCCTCTGTGACAATACTTCTGCTATTTGTCTCAGTAAAAATCCTATTTTGCATTCTAGGGCTAAGCATATAGAAATAAAACATCATTTTATTAGGGACTATATTCATAAAGGGATTCTAAATTTAAAATTTATTAACACAGACCATCAATGGGATGATATCTTTACAAAACCTCTTTCTGAAGATAGGTTCAACTTCATTCCGAAACATCTCAGCATGAAGCTCTGCCCAGAATAAAACTGTTTTGATTCCATATCTTAACCCTCAGAACTTTGTTCATTTTTTCCGTGAACTACTGATCAATCTTTCTTCATATCTTTAGAAGTACAAATTGTATCAGAATCTATCCATGAAGATCTACGCGCTTCATTTCAAGGATAGAAATATGCAGTTCACTCAAGCAAACAGGTGTCATCTAGTCATCAGCTACTTTCTGAGGCTGAACACGCGTTCACGTTTCTGAAAGGTCAAAAGCGCTGATTGGATAAATTGAGACACATGTCATGGGTAACCGTTCCAATATCTTTCTGAATCCCCCAAAATCAGCTATCATTAAATGCTCATAATCATTATAATTTATTTCTCTCTCTTGCCGTTTATGTTTTCAAAATTTTTTAGAAATCTATTTAAACACATTTCTCACTATTTACACTCTTTTACTTTCACTTTCATTTCTCTACAAACTTATTGTTTTCAGTTTTGATCCTTTCTCAAAACCCTTTTCAATTTCTTCTCAAAACCTTCGGTGTGAACATGTTTCCTCAAGAAACCCTACTTCCAGTACTCAGAAAACAGATTCCTTCGAACAATATGAAGAACCCTTCAAAACTCTTCTCACACCCATCAAAAATCTAGAAGTTCTTTCAGAATTGATTGTGGATTTCAACAGTCTTCAAGAGAACGGGTTTAATCTCTCTGAAGAAGTAAAGGCTCAAGGATGGGAAAGATATTTTGACCGACTGGTGGGTCCAACATTCCCAATCCTTGTGAAGGAATTTTGGATTCATGCTTCATCTTCCAACCACCAAGTTACTTCATACATAATGGGGAAGAAGATATTTATAACTGAGGACCTCATTGTAAGATTAATAGGCTACAATGGTGGTGGTGTACGATGCATTGACATGGCTGAAAGATGCGCTGATGTCGCCTCCAACAAGATAAGGGATCTAAAAGACCATCACAGAATATGGGCCAATATTATTCTGGGATGCATAAACCATAGGAAGCCTACCAGCTCTCCTGACTACATCAATATTGTTCAGCAATTTCTGATCTACTTCATCTCCCAGAAGATTAAGGTGAATCTGGCGCATCTGCTGTTTAACCATCTAAGGACTAGTGTTAAAGAAACCAGAGAAGATGAGCGCACAAAAAGGGACTAGATACCCCTAGTAAGGCTTATATCAGATATTCTAACAGAGAATAAGCTGATTGATCATCTAACAGAGGCTCAGGAAATCAGCTCTTTGGAAGCTACTGTTGGCAAACAGTTGAATGCAAAGAATCTGAAGAAGATGAAGTTGATTGAGAACATCAAGAAGGAACCCAGTGTCACTTCTTTTGCAACAATCCCCAGTAGAAGAATCCCTCTGGATAACTTTCCCTTGTTCTCAGAGATTGATTCTAAACCTGATATAATAGTCAGATATCTAGATGCATGCAAGGCGGATGGTACAACACCATATTTGAACATTCAGGATCTGCAGCAGAAGGCTCCAGAAGTTATGCTGAAGAAAAATAAGAAAAGGAAAGTTGCAGCAGAAGGATCATCCCAGCGGACTCCTAAAAAGAGAGGTAATCCTTCTTCTGTAACTGTTTTAAACTCAATTTCTGTATCAACATCTATACCAATTCCCACTCAATCAGAAAACCCCACACCACAAACATTTGATGACTTTGACATTGAATTCGACCCCTCAGAAACCTTAACTCTTAGAAGATCTTGCCCCCTACCTCCAAATCCAAATATTGAAGAAACCCAACAAGAACTTGCAAAAGTTCTATCAGATATAGAAACCTTTGACCAACATACTTCTGCTCCCATGCCAAAAAATCCAAACTCTGAAACCACCACAAAAGCACCACAACCAGAAATTCCCCTCTCTCCACAACCAGAAATACCACTACCTCCATCTCCCTAACCAGAAATTCATCCACCTTCTCCACAACCTGAACTATTTCAACCAGAAGTTCAAACTTCTGATGCTCAACCTTCTGAATTCTGTGAACCAGAACCTCATAACAATCAATCAAACCAAACTGTTGATTCTGATACCATTCCCATTCCTGGAATCACTGAACCTCTGGCAATCCGTATGCCCCTAACCATTCTAGATATTCCCCAAATTCCCTCTTCACTAGAATCAACTCCACCAAACTCCCCAACTAGTCCAATAATAATTCCAGACTCTCCCACCCCCTCACCAAGGAACAATCCAGATGACAAAATCAATATTGTCATTGATTTAACGGTTTTTAAACGTCTTGCTTCCAAAACCCACAAAACAGTTATTCCAAAACCAAAACCATCTGAACCCTCTCCAGATGTTGGTACCAGCTTATTGATATTTGAAACAGAAGTACAGAAGTGGATCACTTCTCTGAAGCAAGCTAGTCTTGAGCTGATTGATCCTGCTGCATCAGACTACCTTTGGACAAGGTTCAGAAGATGGGTATGTTCTGAAACTCGTAAGATGCAAGAACAGAGCTACGGAAAAGTTCAACAGAACTTCAGTAATCTACTGAAAGTAATTGAAGATCAAGTTCTGAGCCAGCTGCTCAAGGAAGAAGTTCTCCCTCTGGACAATGCTCCCTAGTCTGAACATCGTCCAACATACAAAGTTCAACCAGAGTCAGAAGATCTCAATCTGACTGATACTTTAGAGCAGATGATTCCTGCTGAAGAACTGGGTCAAAAAGAGTACATTGGAGAATGCTCTGAGAAGCATCCAATTACTGAAGATTCTCAAGCTTCCTCCTATGAAAGGCAGACTCTAGAAGACCTGAAAAGATATGATATTTTGATGAAGGAAAGAATGGATAAACAGGACAACAAAATTGATGCAATCACGAGCATGTTAACCAAGTAATAGGAAACCAACATCCAGATCAAGAGCATGTTGGAAGCTTTGTTCACACGTCTTCCTCCTCCCTCTTAGAATTTCCTCGTTTTTAAAACATGTTTATTTGTAATATTCGTACATTGCTTCTGGTTTTAATATAAACGCATTTTAACTCTGATTATATGTTCTTTTTGATAACTGACAAAAAGGGGGAGAAAGAATAAGATATTTTGTCAATAACGGATTACTGAGACATAAGTCATAGACATTCTGATCTATTTAAATTTCTCTCTTCTGAAAAGCTTGAACAGGTACAAAACTCTGATGAAAGATACTGTAAGGTTCTGATGCTCAAAGACTCATGGAATTAAAGGGAAGTAATCAACTCAGGGGGAGTTTCTCTTCTTAACTCTACTATTTATTCTTTATTTTTAAATGAAAAAATCTGGTTTTTGTCATCATCAAAAAGGGGGAGATTGTTAGAACATAGTTTGATTCTACAATCCTTAATTAGAGTTTTGATGATAACAAAATATAAAGAATAAATAAATTCAAAGATATATATATAAAACAAATATGCTTCTTAAAATTATGTTTCGTATATACAGAAGTTCTGATGGAATCAGCATCAGAAGATCAGTAATATGTGCTACACGCTGAAGCTACCAGATTATACGTTGAAGCTTGATGACCAGAATCTGCGCATAAACAAATACACTATGTCTCTGACCAAAGACATCTTTACCAAGTCATCAACACTCTGAAGCGTTATCATAACTTAAAGCAAAGAAGACTCTGAAGCGTTATTAAGTATTCAAGACATAATTAAATGCTAACGGCTCTCTTCAGATAAGATCTTCTTCAAAAGGAAAGTGCGTTATTATCATTAAACTGGCTTTATGGACAACGTATCTCTGCCTTGCCTATATAAACAAGCCTGCTTGAGAAAAGACACACGCATGCACTCACATAATTTGCCAAGCCTTCAAAACCACGCTTATTCAAACGCTTTAGGAAAATTCAGTTTATTCCAAGCTTAAGTTGTGTAATTATCACAGTTGTGATATATTGTTTTGTTAGAAAACGTTAACACATTCTTTTTCAATTATTTGTAAAAGATTTCCTTGAGATAAACCGGTCTGTGGTTGTACTCAAGGAGACTTTAACAGTTGTTAAAGTAGTTGTTGTAATCCTTTGAAAATAGTGGATTAAGACCTCGTTGGAGAGAGGCGAAATCACCTTGACGGGTGGACTGGAGTAGTTTGAGATTAAACGAACCAGGATAAAAATACTGTGTTGTCAAACCATTTGTTTTAAGTTTTACAATTCAACCCCCCCTTCTTGTGTTTTTCATATCTTCAAATGTAACATCTATCCTTCTTGATTACCTACACGTTACCAAAAGAGGGAAACATTCAAACAAAAGGGGTGAGATATTGAACCATATAATTGAGTGTATGATAAACAATTTATTAGATCAAATTATATAAAATCACCACTTCACAACTTTCAACCAACGTCAATCATCACAAATCAACAACATAACATGTTAGATATGCAACATGGAATGCGACTCGTTACAATGCACATGTGTTGTACCCCAAAAATTTTCCTCTCTTTTCTCAAGACACTTCTCACAAAGGATCTCAAATGCTCAAGGATTATCAAGACTTGATCAGACAAGCTCACCACTTAAGCACTAAGACCACAAATTAGGGTTTTGGTTTTCATAAGTAAATTTGGACTTCTAATACCTCAAATGACTTTCATGGTTTATTATAGACTACCAAGAATTCTCATGCCAAGTTTCAAGTCTTGCATCTCAAAATTGCTCAGTCAAATGCCCAGATGACTGAAAATCAGCTGTATTAGGTAAAAAGTAAATTGTGGTCAATCTATAGTCAAACTTCAAGATTTTTCTACAACATCAATATTTTTAAGTCATATTCATCAATTAATCAAGGGCTGAACACAATTCCCCAAGAAAAAACATTCAAATCATCAAAGGGGCAAAATGGTAAAAACTAGGGTTTTTATTGAGAATGACTGATCATTGATTATTGACCTAGTACATGACCTAATGCCTTGAAAACATAATACTTTGACTTAATTTCATGGCTCAAATCACTTCTCAAGATCATTGGATTGATAGATGAAATTTGATCAACTGATGAAAAGTTAATTGATACACATAAAATCAAACTTTGACTTTTTGGTCAACATTGAATTCAAAGGTCAAGATTCATCAAGATACTAAAAAATATCAAATTTGATCATCAAGAATCAATAAAGTCAAGAGAGTCCACTAAAAAGTCAAATTTTTCAATACTTATAAAATTTCTAAGTATTTTTAACCTTGATAATTTTAATACTTCATGACAATTTTTCACCAAGATGCAAGATGATTCAAGGAAAACTTTCAACATGAAAATTATAGATCTTGATGAACTCTACAACTTTATTTTATAGGTTTGATGTCCAAAAAATGCTTATTCCAAGATGATTTAACCAAAGGGACAAACAAGAAGGTTGTAGACAATGTTTCAAGCTTTTCAAAATGTCCAAGAACAGATCACATTTGAGCTAGGAGAATTGAAGAGAAGAAGTTAGGCATCCATTCTTGAATTATACGCCATGTTCTTTATGAACACATGATCCAATCTCAAAACTATGTTTCATAATCTTACTTTGCAGGCCTCTTGAATTGCAAATCTATCCATAATCAAATTTTTACACAACTAATTGAGCTATGATCCAAGAGCTTGAGCCTTTGTCCAAGTGATCATGCCATTTAGGGAAGAAAGTTTACACTTCCATTTTGGAAAAGACACTTTAGTTACAAAGTCAACTTGTCTTAAGCATCTAACTTATTTGTTCTGATTACACTCAACATGTATGCTCAGAAGCGACATGTTTAAAGCCTCTAGCCACCCTACAAGCCCTTGTACTATGCATTGAAACTATGTTTGTCAAGCTTGCTAAGTTTCAATACCATAACATGTGATCTCTTGTTTTTGATCACTTCAAGCTTCCAAACCTCTTGCCTATAAATAGAGAGGTTATTTGCAACCTAACACACGAATATACAAGCCTTGAAACAACCTGAAACTCCTTCAAACTCAGAATTGCACAAAAACTTCCATAGCTTGTCATTTCTGACCTTGAACTTGTATTTCACAATCCACTCATGTGTTTCCTCCCCAAATTGATCACAAAGCATCTATACATCATAATCAACTCATTCCCATACCTGTTTCACACTGTAACCTCATCTTCCTCATCTTCCAAACTAAAAAATAGAGCTCTGCACATTGGCTTCTCCAGCACGTTGAGCCACTTTTAGCATAAAGTAAGAGTTACATTAGCTTCCTTGGAGTCCAATGAAGTTATTTAGATCATCACCACACCTCCAGAAGGGCTCAAACTCCATACACGATTTCCAGTTTTGAGTTAAGTTTTCTCAACTTTGAACGCTCTCTCTACAAGCATCATTAATGGTTACTTTTTGAATAAAAAATGTAGACATCATAGCCCTTAAGCTAACCATACCCTTAGTTTTCATTTATTTTTCCTGAGTGATGCGAATTTTGAGTTTGAACGTTCTAAAAAAATTAGGTTTTATTTGGTACCAACATAAATTAATGTTCATCTTTGATTTACTGTTTAAGTTTTTTACATAGTTGAATTTGTATTAAAAAGCGGAGCAAGTTTCATGTTTATACTTTTGCAAATGGTTGAGAAATAAGGAAGTTCCAAAATTAAAAAATGGTGATGAAGAAGTTGGCGCGAGGAAGAAGATGAAGTTGTAACTAGGACTAATTTTATTTTCAATTTAGTGCAACATCTATTATGACCATATGAAACAGCCACCTCAGTGGTAGGAGAAGTGCGCGTAAGGCATTATTGTGTAGGGACCTGGGTTCGAGCCCCAATGGTACCCTTTTGTATTTTTCTTATGTTTTCTTTGCAGATTCAGCTTGTTTGGCCTCCTTGAGACTATCATGGATGAAATTCTGGCTGCAGATACTCAATGTGACGTTCAATGTTATGACACCGTATCTGACTTACTATATGACAGTAAATACAAAAGCAATAAAGAACACAGTCAATTGTTTACCCAGTTCAGTGTGCAACAACACCTACTCTGGGGGCTACCAAGCCAGGGAGGAAATCCACTATAAGAGATGTTAATTCAGGAATAAACCAACCAGTTTATCTCCTTCACTTAAGACCTACCCAATGCAATTCCAATCTAAGTACAACTTAAACCTGAGTTCCTACTCACTCCCCCTCAATCACAGCAGTGATACATAAACCAATTTGACTTAAAAATTGATGAAGACACTCTTCAAAAACAAACACTTGATTAAGCTTCACAGCTTTTTAATCAAGCAACACAATCACTCGTGCTTCACGGCTTTGAGTGATGCACACAACTAACTTGACTCAGCTTCACAGCTTTAGACAAGGAACATTCAAACACTCTTGCTTCAAAGCTTTGAGTGCTACACAACCCTTACAATTAGAAACCTATTCCAAGTCACTTATCACAATGATAATTGCTTGGAGTACAATATTCAAACCTATACAGATTACAAATGATCTTCTGATCAATAAAGAGGGATGCCTTGAAAAACAGCAGCTCTGTTGAATATATAGAAGCTGCCACTTTAGTTAGGGTTTCCACAAAAACCTAGGGTTAATTCCGTTTGACCTAAAGACCAGGTCACAGGACTTTATTAACCAGGTTAGGGTTGAGCTAGGTTACCCCTCAGAAAACGCAAGATTCTGTTCAGGAAATACTGAGTTATTTCCTGAAAAAACTCAGACTTATCCAACCTGCAAACCTGTTAGTTCAGAACAGGATGTCATAACATCTGTTATGACATCTGAGAAAACCTGTCCACTGATTTAGCAAAATGTGATCATTTTGCAAAATGCTCAGATACACACTTATAAACATCAGTACTTGAATTACAATATTTTTCTGCAAAGGTACCTAATGAGTCAGTACAAACTAAACTAGAATGTTATGACATCAGTCATGACATTCACACATACACTTGGGATTTACCAAAAATGCAAGCCAATACATAAACACCTACAAACTCCCCCTTTGGCAGATTTTTGGCTAAAGACCCTAAGCAATCAGAGATAGATAGCAGCAGAAATAAGTGACAGCAGAAAAATAGAATGTCAAGTACTAATTAAGTAAGTACCAAAATATTCTCCCCCTCTTTAGCCACAAATGGGCCAAAGATACATGTTCATAAAATTATACAGTTATCCAAAACAAAATAATAAGAGCAGCAGTAGAAAACAACTGAATACACTTCCAAACTCCACCAGATATCAGCACCAACCAGCAACACCACCAAACAGCAACCAACCTTCAAACACTGTCATCAGATCCAGAGGATTCGGGCTTCTTTCTTTTCTTGTGAGCAATGTCAGCATTCTTCTCTTTGTTTGATGTCTCAACATTCTTAGAGACATCTGGATTTGTTTCAGCATTTGAGCTTTCTTGGTTCAGAGGAACAGAAATGCCAGGAACTGAGTGGTTCTCGTCCAGAATTCTTGAAACAATTTTTGCTATTGCTTGATTAACATAGGCTGTCCCTTCCCTATTTGCAATTTCAGGGGGAACTGAAGAAGAAGGATGAGATGGATTACCAGAGGCAGAAGCTTGGGGCTTTCCTGCATGTCTTGTTCTCAACTCTTTGACCTTGGTGGGGTTAGTTCCCACTTTTCTACGAGAAGAGATCTCCAGAACGTCAGAGTCCATACAAGAAGAGATTGTCCTAGAATCTTGATCAGAGGAAGAGGTTGAAATAGTCGTATTGGATGATGATGGTGTTTGAGACATTTTGACAGTCTTAGAGGACCAACAGCAACTGAGGAGAAATTTCTGATTGAGAGACTGTGTTTTGATGAGGAGACGAGAGGGGAAGGAAGCAAGGGAGTGTCTATTCAACTTCTTAAAAGAATTGTAGGAAATGAGAAAATACAATTTTAAACCAATCAGAACAGGCATAACTCCTTTGATCCTTGTTTTAAGCAAAATTAATTGCTACAATTCCTCATGTTGGCAAATACCCAGCTTACCCCTTAAGTTTTCAAATTGATTTGCATCCAGAGCCTTGGTAAAAATGTCAGCCAGCTGTAGCTCAGTGGCAACATGTTCCAATTTGATTGTCTTCTCTTCTACAAGGTCTCTGATAAAGTGATGTCGTATGTCAATATGTTTGGTCCTGCTATGCTGAATGGGATTCTTGGATATGTTGATTGTACTCAGATTGTCACAGTACAATGTCATAACATCTTGTGTGACATTATACTCAGTGAGCATCTGTTTCATCCATATCATTTGAGAGCAGCTACTACCAGCTGCAATGTATTCAGCTTCAGCAGTGGAAAGAGACATACAATTCCGTTTCTTGCTGAACCAGGAAACCAGATTACTTCCCAAGAAGAAACATCCTCCAGAGGTGCTTTTTCTATCATCAGCACTACCAGCCCAATCAGCATCACAGTAGCCAGTCAGAGCTGGTTCACAGCCATGAGTATACATCAATCCATAGTTGTAAGTACCACTTACATACTTCAAAATTCTCTTCACTTGATTGATATGACTGACTTTGGGATCAGCTTGGTATCTAGCACAAACTCCAACTGCAAAGGCAATATCAGGTCTGCTGGCAGTTAAGTACAACAAGCTTCCTATCATGCTTCTGTACAGACTTTGATCCACCTTAACCCCACTTGAATCTTTGGAAAGCTTTAGATGAGTAGGAGTAGGAGTCCTTTTGTGACTTGCATTCTCCATACCAAACTTCTTTACAATATTCTTAGCATACTTGCTTTGAGATAAGAAGATTGAGTCCTCCATCTGTGAGACTTGTAGTCCAAGAAAATAAGTTAGTTCTCCCATGAGACTCATTTCAAATTCAGCCTGCATTTGGTCAGCAAAGTGTTTAACCATATGTTCTGACATTCCTCCAAACACTATGTCATCAACATATATTTGGGCAATCATCAACTTCCCTCCTTCAGTTTTGACAAAGAGAGTTTTGTCCAAACCTCCTTTTCTGTAGCCTTTGTCTGAGAGAAACTTTGTTAACCTGTCGTACCATGCTCTAGGAGCTTGTTTCAGGCCATATAGAGCTTTTCTCAATTTGTAGACATGATCAGGGTGGGTTGGATCCACAAAACCTTTAGGTTGTTCCACATAAGCTTCCTCATTTAAGTACCCATTTAGAAAGGCACTTTTCACATCCATCTGAAATAACTTGAACTTCAGAAGACAAGCAATTGACAACAAGAGTCTGATTGATTCCAGCCTGGCTAAAGGTGCAAAGGTTTCATCAAAATCAACCCCTTCAACCTGGGTGTATCCTTGAGCAACAAGTCTTGCCTTATTTCTGGTGACAACTCCTTCAGCATCTGACTTGTTCTTGAATATCCATTTTGTCCCAATGATGTTAGTTCCTTCAGGTCTAGGAACCAGTTCCCAAACTTCATGTTGCTTGAATTGGTTCAGTTCATCTTGCATTGCACCAATCCAATATTCATCAGTTAAGGCTTCCTTGACATTTCTTGGTTCCATTTTGGACACAAAACAAGAGTTTGAGATGATTTCTCTAGATCTTGTGATGACTCCACTATTGGGATCTCCTATGATGAGCTCTTTTGGATGATCCTTCTGAATTCTGATGGAAGGGTTCTTGCTAGCTTCCTTTGATTCAGATTCTGTTGTGGTGGAGTTGGGTAGGTCATTCTGTTGGGTTGAAGTCTCAAAGAATGTCTCAACAGTACAAGGAACATCTATTTCTTCATGATAGTCATCAATTATAACATTTATTGATTCCATCATGGTTTTGGTTCTGGAGTTGAATACTCTATAAGCTCTGCTGTTTGAGGAGTATCCTAGAAATATGCCTTCATCACTTTTGGGGTCCAGTTTTCTTCTTTGTTCACGATCAGACAGAATATAGCATTTGCTGCCAAACACATGGAAGTACTTCACAGTTGGTTTTCTCCCTTTCCAGAGTTCATATATGGTGGATGAGGTTCCCTTTCTCAAGGTGACCCTGTTATGAACATAGCAAGCTGTATTCATAGCTTCAGCCCAAAAATACATAGGAAGTCTTTTGGCATGTAACATTGCTCTGGCAGATTCTTGTATGGTCCTGTTTTTTCTTTCCACAACTCCATTTTGCTGAGGTGTTATAGGAGAAGAAAACTCATGACTGATTCCTTCTGAAGAACAGAAGTCATCAAACTTGCTGTTTTCAAATTCCTTGCCATGATCACTTCTGATTCTGACAATACATCCTTCCTTCTCTCTTTAAATTCTCTTGCACAGTTCTCTAAAAACTTCAAATGCATCTGATTTTTCCCTAATGAAATTAATCCAGGTGAATCTGGAAAAATCATCCACAACCACATAGGCATATCTTTTACCACCAAGACTCTCTACTTGCATTGGTCCCATCAGATCCATATGGAGGAGTTCTAGAACCTTAGAGGTGGTCAGATGTCTTGACTTTGGATGTGACATCCTAGTCTGCTTACCAACCTGACATTCACCACAAACTCTTCCTTCATCAATTTGCAGTTTTGGAATCCCTCTGACTGCCTCCAAGGAGATAATCCTCTTCATACCCCTTAGATGAAGATGGCCAAGTTTTTGGTGCCACAGTTTCACCTCTTTTTCTTCTTTTGCAATGGAACACACAGATGAGAAATTAGTGTTCTCAGGCTCCCACAAGTAACAGTTGTCTTTGGATCTGACTCCTTTCATTACTATCTCTTGTTTGTCATTGATTACAAGGCATTCAGATTTTGAGAAATTGACCTTGAATCCTAGATCACACAGTTGACTGATACTAATGAGATTAGCGGTCAGCCCTTTCACCAGCAGTACTTCATTCAGACTTGGAACTCCAGGGCAGTCCAAATCACCAACTCCTTTGATTTCACCTTTAGCCCCATCTCCAAAGGTCACAAAACTGGTGGTGTGAGGCTTAACATTATTGAGGAGGTTCTTGATTCCAGTCATGTGTCTGGAACATCCACTGTCAAAGTACCAGTCTTCCTTTGCAGAGACCCTCAGGGAAGTGTGAGCTATCAGTGCAGTAGCCTTTTTCTTCCATTGAGGAGCATGTGGTACCTTTTTAGACTTAGGTTTGACACCTGAGTTCTGATTAGGGTATCCATGTAGTCTGAAGCAGAAGGGCTTTATGTGGCCATATCTCCCACAATGATGACATTTCCATCTTTGGTACCTTTTCCTCATATGTCTCTGTTCCTGGTGTCGAGAGTTGTGTTGAGACATCTGTTTTGACATTTGCTTACCAGAACCAGATTTCGTTGCTTCCATAAATCCTAGTCCAGATTTATTTCCCACATTTTGTCGAACCTGAAGGATCTCTTCCAATTTGTCTGTTCCATTTGTCAACATCTTGACAGATTTGGTCATTTGATTCAGTTGTGAGTTCAGCAATTGAACTTCTCCTTCTAGATGACTTATAGTTTCAAGGTTTGCCCTTTTTTCAGCCTCCAGCTTTATGATGAGTTTTGATTGTTTCTCATTCTGCACACAGACTTTAGTACTTCTGATACACAATTCCTTGTAAGTATCAGCCAGTTCTTCAAAAGTCACCTCTTCATCACTGATGTCACTTTCAGAGGTACAAACACCAGTTAAAGCAGTAACTCGTTTGGCAGTCTCTTCTTCAGAATTACTTTCTGAATCACAGTCAGACCAAGTAACTGTCATTCCTTTTTGTTTCTTAAGAAAGGTAGGACATTCAGCTCGAATATGCCCATATCCTTCACAACCATGGCATTGAATTCCTCTGCCTTGAATTCCCTTCTCTTCTGACCTTGGTCTTATGCTGGAACTGTCAATGTTAGAGGGAATGTTATGAACATTAGACCTTGACTTTGGATCTATTCTTTTGATGAGTTTGTTGAACTGTCTTCCAAGCATGGCTACAGCTTCTGAAATGTTTTCTTCAACATCAGTGTTGGACATAAGTGCTATGCTCTTGTTCTTCTTGACACCATTATTAGTGATTCCCATCTCAAAAGTCTGAAGAGACCCAATAAGTTCATCCACTTTCAACTTGCTAATGTCCTGGGCTTCCTCTATGGCAGTTACCTTCATTGCAAATCTTTTAGGCAAGGATCTGAGAATCTTCCTCACCAGTTTTTCTTCTGACATCTTTTCTCCCAGTGCTCCTGAGGTGTTAGCAATCTCCAAGATGTTCATGTGAAACTCATGAATGGTTTCATCTTCCATCATTTTTAGATTCTCAAACTTGGTGGTCAACATCTGAAGCCTTGACATTTTTACTTTGGAAGTGCCCTCATGAGTAGTTTTGAGAGTGTCCCAAACTTCCTTGGCCAGTTCATATTGATGTACTAGTCTGAAAATGTTTCTATCAATTCCATTGAACAAGGCATTTAAAGCTTTTGAATTTCCCAGAGCTAACTCATCTTCTTCTTTACTCCAATCTTCCTCAGGCTTCAGACTGATTGTCCCATCTTTCTCAGTTATGGTGGGATGAATCCATCCTTTGTCAGCAGCTCTCCAAGCCTTTTTGTCCAGAGATTTTAGGAAGGCAATCATACGAGGTTTCCAGTAGTCATAATTAGTTCCATCCAGAATGGGTGGTCTATTTCCAAAAACTCCTTCTTTGTCCATAGTGCCAGAAAGTGATATCCCTAGATCTCACCCAGTAATACAGGCAGGGTGCCTGCTCTGATGCCAATTGAAATTCTGGCTGCAGATACTCAATGTCACGTTCAATGTTATGACACCGTATCTGACTTACTATATGACAGTAAATACAAAAGCAATAAAGAACACAGTCAATTGTTTACCCAGTTCAGTGTGCAACAACACCTACTCTGGGGGCTACCAAGCCACGGAGGAAATCCACTATAAGAGATGTTAATTCAGGAATAAACCAACCAGTTTATCTCCTTCACTTAAGACCTACCCAATGCAATTCCAATCTAAGTACAACTTAAACCTGAGTTCCTACTCACTCCCCCTCAATCACAGCAGTGATACATAAACCAATTTGACTTAAAAATTGATGAAGACACTCTTCAAAAACAAACACTTGATTAAGCTTCACAGCTTTTTAATCAAGCAACACAATCACTCGTGCTTCACAGCTTTGAGTGATGCACACAACTAACTTGACTCAGCTTCACAGCTTTAGACAAGGAACATTCAAACACTCTTGCTTCAAAGCTTTGAGTGCTACACAACCCTTACAATTAGAAACCTATTCCAAGTCACTTATCACAATGATAATTGCTTGGAGTACAATATTCAAACCTATACAGATTACAAATGATCTTCTGATCAATAAAGAGGGATGCCTTGAAAAATAGCAGCTCTGTTGAATATATAGCAGCTGCAACTTTAGTTAGGGTTTCCACAAAAACCTAGGGTTAATTCCGTTTAACCTAAAGACCAGGTCACATGACTTTATTAACCAGGTTAGGGTTGAGCTAGGTTACCCCTCAGAAAACGCAGGATTCTGTTCAGGAAAGACTGAGTTATTTCCTGAAAAAACTCAGACTTATCCAACCTGCAAACCTGTTAGTTCAGAACAGGATGTCATAACATCTGTTATGACATCTGAGAAAACCTGTCCACTGATTTAGCAAAATGTGATCATTTTGCAAAATGCTCAGATACACACTTATAAATATCAGTACTTGAATTACAATATTTTTCTGCAAAGGTACCTAATGAGTCAGTACAAACTAAACTAGAATGTTATGACATCAGTCATGACATTCACACATACACTTGGGATTTACCAAAAATGCAAGCCAATACCTAAACACCTACAATGGACCCTCATCCCTTCACCATAGGATCATCATAAAGTCCCATCCCATGCTCCATGATGCAAGCTCATGGTGCATCTCAAGAAATTAGCAACACATGATCAAAATAGGCGATGGGATGGAGATGATTAGGCCTTTTGTTTTTTATTTAATACACCGTCCATACTACTTTCAGCAACCAAGCCCATATCACTTTTTTTTTCTGATTTCCAAGAAAAAATTGTTTTGGACCCAACGCCCCATTTTGCTTTTTTACCCCTATTTTTCTTTTCAAAACCCTAGCCCAATATTTTCATTTCTTTTACATTTTATTTATTTTAATTTATATATTTATTTTACCTAAATCAAAAAACCACCAAAAATATATTTTCTTAATTAAATAAAAAATAGTTTAATTTAGGCATTTTATTTTATTTTGTTAAATTAAATTTTATTATTTCTTTTACATGGTAAAATATTTTGTCTAATTAACAATAATATTCAAAATAATTTTCTAAACAAATTAAATTAGAATTAGGCTTTATTTGAATTAACTTAGAGTTTAGGTTTTGTTAAATATTAATTAACTTCTCTTGTATTTAAAATTAACTAGTTTCAATTAGGTTAATCACTAAACCTTTCTAATAAAAAAACCCTAGAAAAAATTTTCTTGCTTTATGTTTACATTTTGTGCATAATTATTGTTGTAATTCATATTAAATGGTTTGTAATAGTAATTATGTCTTTATTTCTTTCCTCCCCTCATTCACAAAATTGAACCCTCCATTCCCAAAGCATTGTAATAGCGTATGACATTCAAATTACGCAATTTACCGCTTTCCTTATTATTGTTAGTAATTAGGGTTTGCATGGCAAAATCTTAAAATCAACATTAGAAAACCCTAATTCAAGATAAAATAATTGAATCAAACACAATTTGCACACTTATACCTCTAGGGTAACCTCACTTTTTGCCTCGGATAAAAACAATCATGTCCCTCGAACGTGAGATGTGTTAGCAAAGACCCTTGATTAAAAGATTGTAGTCCCTCGATGAACCTTAAGTGTTTCCTTTGGTAAAGAATCTTAGCCCCTTACGACAATTGCTAAAAACATTTTACAAGTTTCCTTTTATGACTGTACGATGACCCACGCCCGTCCCTCATATCCAATTATAAGGCTCTCTATCAATCAATGGTAGATAAGCATTATCTATAGGAGGAGGAAAAGAACAAGGACTTTTTGAGTAGGTAGATTTCTCGTAATTTCTTGCTCACCAACAAAACCATTTACACCTTACACTTTCAAAACACTTTTCAAAACAAACATTTTGTATACATTCTCAACGATACGAGAATCATTACAAAATTGTCTTGTATTATATAATACGGTGGAAGACCTGACTTGGGTGTTTTGAGTTTTATCGCAATTGTTGCGGATAACAAGAGTCACCACCGACTTTTCTTTTATCTAATAAAGGAAAGGGTGAAAGAACAGGAAAGACATTTTGAGAAATTTCTTGAGTTTGGGGGGTAGGTTATGAAAAGGAAAGGTGTTAGCACCCTTTTCATCTGTAGTTATCTACGGGCTCTTAGTTGCTAGCTCACTTTGAAATGCTTTGTTTTAAATGTGTTTGTGATTGGTTTTGAAAGTATATTTGAAAAGTGCCTTCATTTAGGCGAACTTTGTAATGATTATCGTCTCTATAAGAATGCATACAAAGTGTTGACTTTTGAAAATAGTTCATAGGAAGTGTTGGTGTCTTTTGAAAGATGTTTTGAAAATGGTTGTGAGCAAGCAACTACAAGCGTTCTACCTGCTCAAAAAGTCTTTGTTCATTTCCTCCTCCTTTAAATATTTCTATCTTACTATTGATTGATAAGAAACCCTATCATTGGATATGAAGGGACGGACGTGGGTCATCGTATAGTCATAGAAAACAACATTTTAGAATACCTTAGAAATTTTTGTAAGGGTCTAAGATCGTTTACCGAAGGCAACATCGAGGGGTCATCGAGGGGCTACGATCTTGTAATCAAGGATCATTGCTAAAGTATCCCACGTTCGAGAGACATAACTGTTTTTATCTTAGGAAACAAGTGAGGTCAACCCTAGAGGTGCAAGTGTGAAAAGTGTTTGTTTTCATGCTCTTTGTCTTTGAATTAGGGTTTTCTACTTGTTTATTTTATGTCTTTCCATTCAAACCCTAATTACTAACATTTATATTGAAAGCGATAAATTGCGGAAACTTAAAATTTTATGCTATTACATCATTTGGGGATGGGGATACAAATTTATAAATGGGGGATGAAAGCAAATAAACCCTAATTTACTATTATAACCATATTGAATATGAACAAATAATGTACAAGAATGTATGGTAATATACAAGGAAAAAGAAATTGTATTTGTTTGAATTTTTTGAAAGAATTTAATTCTAATTAATCTAAATAAAAAGAAATAAGTATTTAATTCAAATAAAACTAACCTAAATTTATTTAAGAAAATAAATTAAATTAATTAAGAAAAACAAGTTCTTAGGGTTTTATAAAAAGTTTTAACCTAGTTAAACTTAATAAAAAAGATATTAATTAAAAATCCTAAATTCTAAGTTAATTAATATACAATGAAAATTAAAATAAATCTAAGCCTAAAATAATTTAATTAGGAAAAAGAAATTAAGTTCATTAAGAAAATATTTTTGGACTTTTTTTAAAAAGAAATAAAAATAAACTTAGAATATCTAAATAATAAATATAATATATTTTTGGTACTTTTGATTAATAAAAATAATAATGATAAGAATAATAAAAATAATAAAGAAAACAAAAAAAAATTAAAATATAAAATTAAAGTCGGGGGAGGGTTAGAAAGTGGAAAGGATGTTTGTGAGAAAAACAAATTTTTGTCTGTTAGGCATAAGTTTATTTTTGTTATAACCAAAAAAAAAAATCAAATAAAATAAAATATGGGCATGCGCATATGTTTAGCAATTATGGGGGTTAGAAGGAGTAAAAATAGACATGCCCATGGTGAGTAAGCCCAACGCGTTAGCCAGCAAAAAGAAACAAGGAAAAATAAGTTGAGTAAAATAACAAAAGGTGTCCCTGGGACTCGAACCCAGGACCCTTAGTATCAATGCCTTACGCGTGCTCTTGCTGCCACTGGAGTGACCTGTTTCATCCATTAGTAAACCATGTTGCAATAAACTTAAAATAAACTTCCCCCCAGTTATATCTTCATCTTCAACCTCGCGCCATAACCAGACCACGAATTTAACTCTTGTAACTTCTTCATCTCTCAATCATTTGCAAAAACGTAAACATCAAACTTGTTCCAAATTTCATCACGATTCCAGAAATGTAAAAAAATTAAGCTATAGAGCAAAGTTGAGTATGAATTTCTAATGGTACCAAATCTAACCTAATTTTTTTTAGAAATTTCAAACCTAACATTCTCACTACTTAAGCAATATAAATGAATTCTAAGGACATGGTCAGCTTCAGGGCTATGATGTCTACCTTTTGTCTTTGAAAATGAAAAGCTAACAAACCCTATATGAAGATTTCAAAAGTCAGAAAACTTAACTCAAAATGGAGTTCGTGTTTTTCAAATGAGCTTGCTTCAAGGTGCTTAAATGAACAGGTTAGCTTCCTTGGACCTCTAGGACGCTAATACAATGCTTATCTTGAGTTGAGAGTGGCTTAAATGTCCTGGAGAAGTCAAGTTGCAGACCTCTATTTTTGAGTTTGGATAATGATAAAAATGATGTTACAGTTTGGAAACAGGAATTGGGATGACTAGTATTTAGGTTAGGGAAGCTTTTAAGTTGACTTGGAGAGGAAACACCCAAGTGGTCTGAGAGATGGGATTTTATGGTCAGATGCTGCACAACAATGGAGGTTTCGAGCAATCTGAGTTTTTAGGGAGTATGAGTGAGTTTGAGTGCTTGCTAATTTGTGTCCTAAGTTGCATAAAAGTGTCTTAATTTATAGGAGAAGGTTTGAAGGCTTGAGGTGGTAATAATTCAAAAATCATATGTTGTGTTCATTTGCCTTGTTTTTGAAGCAAACTTGACAAACATGATTTCAAAGCAAGGTACAAAGCTTGTAGAGTGGTTGAATCACTTTAAACATGCATCTTCTGAGTTTCTAGGTTGAGTGTGTGTAGAAGGAGCCACTGAGAGGCCCAAGAAGTGTTGACATTGCATAAAGCTTTGCTTTAAAAGAATGGAATGTTAACTTTCTCCCTAAAATGGAAAATTGCTTTGGATAGTGCTTGAATCAATTGGAAAGTTGATCAATCAGTTGTGTAAACATTAAATTAAGGAGTGATTTGCAAGTTAGAAGCCTGTAAAGCAAGATTATGCAGCATGGCTTATGGATTTGGCAATTTCTTCATCACAAGATTGACTTGTAATTCAAGTTTGAAACCCTAACTTCATCTCTTCGATTCTCCTAGCTCAAGAATGATCTCATTGAGTTCTTGGAAATTTTGAAAAGCATGGAAAATTATCTACAAATTTCATGTTGGCCCTTTTGACAAAATCCTCTTGGAGCTTGGTGAAAATTGGCCAAGAAGTTAGGTCAAAAATCTGCCTAAACTAGGTCAAATGTTCACTAAGTGTTTTTAGAAAAAGTGCATGACTTCATGGATTCATAACTCAAAATCTAAGCATTTATAGGACTTGATTACTAAAGCAAAGTTGTATATCTCACCAAGATCTACTACTTTCATGTTGGAAGTTGTATTTGAATCATTTTTCATCTTGTTGAAAAGTTGGTATGAAGTCATGAAAAAGATAAGACTTAAAACACTTAGAAAATTTTCTAATTCTTGAAAACATTGACTTTTCAAAATGACTTTTGACTTTCTTAATTTCTTGATGAAATGTGATCTTTGAAACTCAATTTTGATCAAAAAGTCAAAATTTGACTTTTGGTCAAGATATTATATTTGAATCCTTGAGATTGTGCTTCAAGCCATTAGATCATGTATTTGGTAAAAAAAACTTGATCAGTCAAATACAGTCAAAACCCTAATTTTGATGATTTTTCCCTTTTGATGGATTGAAAATTTTCTTGGGAATTATGATCAAAACTTGATTAAATGATACATATAACTTCAAAATGTTGATATTGATAAAAATAAATCTTGAAGTTTGACTGTATTTTGACCATAATTGATTTTTTATCCAATATAATTGATTTTGGGTCATCTAATCAATTGACTGAGCAATTTTGAGATGCAAGACTTGAAACTTGATATGAGAATTCTTGAAGGTCCATAATGATCCATGGTAGTCAATTGAAGCACTAAAATCCCAATTGTCTTTGTGAAAAAACAAACCCTAATTTGAGGCATCAATGTTGAGGAGATGGCTTGACCTAGTCAATACTAGTGCAAACTTGAACCATTAGAGATCTTTATGAGAAATATCTTGGGAAAAGAGAGGGTAAATTTTGGGGTACAACATCTTCCCCTGTTCAATCTTATTAAACCTGAAGAGTTAGATTGGTGGGTCTGCTGTTGTACCCCAAAATTTTCCCTCCCATATTCTTCAAAATTTGCAAAGAGCATGCTTCAAAATCTCCCCAAGGGTGGCACAGTGCAAGGGCCTCCTAACAGTCAAAAATTAGGGTTTTGGTTCTGACAAAGAAAATGAAGTTTTCAAGGGTCCAATCAAGTCCCACATGCTTATAAACATTGTCAAGTATCCTCATGTCAAGTTTCAAGACTTACAGCACAAAATTGCACAGTCAAAAACCCTAATTGCCCTACAGTCAACTGTAGGGGCAAAATGGTCATTTGACAGTCAAAAGTTCAAATTTTTGGTCAACATATCATTTTGAAGCCACAAACATCATTTGATCAATGCTTGATCATGATTCTCAAAGTTTGGCTCAAAAAGTCTTAAGATGCAAAAGTTTCCATATTTGGACAGTTGAAAAAGTCAACTGTAACTTGACCAAGGCATAACTTCCACATGGATTATCAGAAAAATTCCATCCAAAGCTCATTTTGAAGAGAAAGACATTTCCTACAACTCCTCTTCACACTTCAAGTCCAAGAAATGCTCTCACAAAAAGTTATCAATTTCAACATTATAGGTCATTTTCAAAAGTCAACAAAAAGGGACTTTAAGTCAAAGGCCATAACTTGAGATTGGTAAATCAAAATGACATGGGACCAAAGACATTGGTTAGAGGACTTCAAGACCTTTCCAAAATGTCCAGGAACATGAGCAAAGCTTAAAAATTGAGCAAGACATGCCTTGTGGAAGTTGGGAAATTTTTGGGTATTTTGAAAAGTCAACTTTGCTTCAAATGCCTTAAAATTGTTAATGGGCCACATTTTCTTCCAAGATTCATCATCCAAAGCATGTGCACGACCATTTGGCCCAAAGGGAATTTATTCATCATTTTTATTCATTTATTTGAATTTTTAAATTGCTATTAATTCATTTAATAAAATAAATATGTGGAAAATACCAAAACAAGCTTTTTAAATCTTTTTATGCATGAAATATCTTCAAGATTTCGTGCATTATCTGATTTGGAAAGAATCAATGTGATTTGCCATGATTGGAATCAAATATGCATGGAAAAGATTTGAAGAATTATGCATGAAAATCCAATATCCATTCCATCAATGCAAGGATTCTTTGGATCAAAATCTTTACCCTAATCATTCCATACATAAGCCAGAAGCAAACCCTAGTGGAAAGAACCGAAGAGCTGCGCCAGAAAACAAGAACAAAGTTGGTGTTTTTTGTCAAAAATTCTAAAACTGAAAACGTGATTCCAAGGCTTTTCAAGGCAAGAAAACCATCCTATTGTGTTCTTGAGGCTTCAAGGAACGTGCCTGAATCAAAACCATCATCCCTAACGCGAAGAATTGGTAGAATAACCTCGTTCTGTTCATGCTTTTTTTTGTATCCTTGTATCATGATTCATGCATTGTTTGTACTTTTTAATATTGAATTTGTGTTCATTGGATCATTCTAAAGCTAACCACATGTTTTAATTGATTTTTTAAGCATCGTACGCGATTTCGCCATTGAAGCATGCTAGGGTTCCTCAAGCTTCAAATTGGGCATTTTCGTATACTGTAAAATTAGGACTTCCCAGTACCATGGCTAAACTCAGGAAGCTTGGACGAACATAACCCACTAATCGCGCCTAATTTATATGGCAAGACGAGCTAATCGCTATTTCTGAAAAGCTTGCATTTTGGGGGGGTTTAAAACCCCCGCTAACCTTTTTTTGTTTTAGGGATAAATGAAGAAGGTGATCATGTGGCAAAGTTTGATTGGGTACTTTGAATTCTGGCGCGCGTTTTTCTGATTCATACCACTAGTGTTTGTCCTTTTTAATAATAATTATGGTTCAGATAATATACAAAGAAGCACAACAGCGCGATTGGCAAGGCATCAATGTGGTAACCTTTGGGACCTGGGTTCGATCCCCAGGTCCCCCATATTATTTCCATATTTTTCTTGCTAATATCTTCCTATGCAGCATGCCTCCTGATGATCACCATACACCCATAATCCACACATGCCACATGGCCACTGAGGGCAATCCAAAGGTGGAGATCTGATGAACACCATGGACATTGGTCAACGCACATGCACGCTTCCAGAAAAGTCTAACAAGGCCATAAACATTGGGCCTAAATTGCTGGAACAAAACCTCCACTTGGGGTCAACACCCCCTAGGGTTTGTGTTTATTTTTTTTTTTTAATCTTTTTTTATTATTTGTTTAATTTAGTTATTTCCTCTTAAAACTTTGAATTAATATTTTCATAAAACATAAAAATAACAAAAAAATCAGAAAGACAAAATAAAAAATATTTTATTTAAATATTATTTTTTGTAAAAAAGGTCTTATTAATTAATTAGTTTTTTTTATTCTAGGACTAATTTTAACATTTTCTTAATAAATTTAAAATTGTAGAATTAGGTTTTAATTACTTTTATCTTTTTCTTTTCTTTTGTCATTATTAATTATTAATTATTTATTTTCGTAAATAAAATTGTATTAATTAATTAGGTTAACTTTAGATTAAATTTTAATGCTTTTTTCAATAAATTAAAAATAACTAGAATTAGGGTTAATTAATATTTTAATTTCATTTAATTCTCATAAAAATCCATAAATACAAAACTCTAAAAAATCTTTTCTTTTTATTTTAATTTAATTAATTTGTTAAATCGTAATTTAATTTCATTAAAAAGGGTCCAATGCCCTGCTTTTGATTTTAATTCTCTTCGCATTTTTTTATTTCCTTTCTTTTAAATATTAATGTAATTCTCCCAAAGCCGTGTAAATTGAACTTTTTATATTTCTCGCACTTTATTTTATTTTATGTCAAATCGGGTCCTGGATTTAATTTGGCGATGTGGACCCGCGCCTTTGTAATAGTTTAGGAACTTTATATTTCTCGCAACTTTTTAACTGCTAATAAATTGCATGCAAGAATGAATGTTAAAATAAAAACAAAAGCTTAGATCACCCATGACATGAACAAGACAAAAATAAATGAACATGACACACAAATCACACACCACCCCTAGGGTACGCTTCACTGTTGCCTTGCCTCTCGAAAGGTGATCGTCGAGTAGAGGATGTTTTAGTAAGTCCTCATGATCTGGGAACCTGGCATGAGGGTAGCTTCTAAGGTATCTTCCTATTGCTCTGGTGATCACCATGTCCCGAACCTCGAATTGACCCGAACACCTCCAATGGTGGTGCTACCTACCTCTCAATGGTGGGATGGCACTACTTTAAGGACATTTACACAGACGAATTCCTTAGGGTAGGTAGACGACTCTTGATACTTGCTCTAATGTCAAAACAAATCAAAAAATACTTTTCACACCGACACCTTTTCAAAAAGCTTTCGAAAGCAACTTTTCAAACACTCTTGAGGACCGATACAAGAGTCGAACTGAAATTTTCAAAGAAACTTTTTTTAAAACCCACAATTGAAAAGCAAACAAACCTTTTGAAAACACAATGAGAAAGTATCTAAGAGCCCATGGATAACCATGGATAGAAAGGGTGCTAACACCTTCCCTTTCTATAAATCTACCTCCTGAACCGAGAGCAATCTCTATAAGGAATTTTTCTGTGCTTTTGTCCTGTCCATGTTGGAGAAAATAAAAGACGGTGGCGACTCTTGCTTCCGCGACATTTCGCGCACCAGCTTTAAACAGTCAGTTCCAGATCCACCGATCACAGAACTGGCGACTCTGCTGGGGACTCTTTATAAAGTGAGGTGTACCTTAGGGTTAGTTCATAACTGTGTTTTCAATTGTATTGATTTGTTTGCTTTAAATTGTGGGTACTGTCTTGGGAGTTCTATAGATCCTAACCCGGATCTGGGGATACCTTCTTAGAAAGTAGCAACAAGGCTGTGAGGGAACTGTGCGGGGTATACCGACATGGTTGAAACAGTCTGCTACGTTGATGTGGCACATTGGTGTGTACCGGTAACCCTTGAGTTCAGTCAAGGAGAGTACGGGGCCTCCGCGTGGTGTCGTGAAGCATCAACAGACCTTAGGAACCTTAATTGAACTATCTTGGCCTCTTTAGGGTAGTGAGATAACTGACTTTGGTGCAGTCCGAGGTTGGTTGATACTCGATACTACACTCAATTGAGGGTTGCTTTCCTGGAATATTTCGGTCGCCAGTTCAGTGGCTAAATCGAAACGATGAACAATGAAAGTAATCCAGTGATATTGGGACCCTTAGAACCCGGTTACTTCTAATAGGACAGGATGAACCCACCAACTTCAAGAGGGTAATACCTAGACCCCATGCTGGCTTAAACTCTAAGAGCTTCTCTTGTGTGACTTGTGTGCCTTCGTACTTGACTACTTGCATGCTTGTTATCTGACACATGAACTACTTGCAGGTTTTGTTTATAGTCCTTAATTGGGACTCATAACAGGGTTTACTAAGTTTCTTGCAGGTTTTGTTTATAGTCCTTAATTGGGACTCATAACAGGGTTTACTAAGTTTCTTGCAGGCTTTGGTTTGCAGTCCTTAATTGGGACTCATAACAGGGTTACTTACATTACCCCATGCATAGCATAACATCATACCATTGCATACATCCTAACCCATTTCAAGGATCTCAAGGGCTTGTGATGCAGGTCATGACGAACCAGAATGTCTAACAAGGGGCAAAGGGGATTCATTTTCCTCTAGACAAGGTTGTCAGAGGCTATGACCCACTTGATATGGTGAGCTTTGACACTTGAAGAAGGTTCCTTTAGCCAAAGTTGCTTGGAGATCAAAACATGATAACTCGAGTCAGGGGCTATGACCCACTTGATATGGTGAGCCTTTGACCCTTGAAGAAGGACTCTCAACAAATATGAAGTTCTATCAATCAAGCTACTGGGTCCCAAATGCTAACAATTTTTTCTTGTCTACCCCGCGAGATCCTTGAAAACATTGCATGCATATCATACATCTCATTGCATAACAGGTACCCTTGTTGCAGGTCGCTTACCCTTTTTCGCTGTTTATTTCAGCAATGGCTTCCCAACAAGATAACCAGGGTCTTCATGCTCAAGAAACTCAGTTCAGGGAGATCTTTCTAAGCCTATCCAAGGGGCAGGAAGAGTTAAGGACACTCCTCATGGGGAATCTGGCCAAGAAAAGTCCCGATGATGACAAGGACGAACGGCTGAAACGTCTACAGGCTGAGGTAGATACAATAAAAACCCAGATGCTAGGGCAAAGGGCTCTCATCCAAGGTTTAGCTCGGGAACAAGAAGAGTTGAGGACCATGATCAGTCAACTCCACCAAGACAGATCCAACCTGAAGCAACCAGTCCAAGTCAGGGACTAGGTCTTTGATCAGCTTCCAAGAGGACAAGAATCTGGTACGGTGAAGAATAGACCTCTCCAAGTTGCTACCACTTCACAAGCCCAGCATCAACCTCGCCCAGAGCAACATGTGGATCAGAGTAATCCAAGAAGATCCAAGAGGCAATTCACCCAGCTTAACATGCCGCTGTTTCAAGCCTTGCAACACCTGTTGAGGTTGAATCTGATTACACTAAGGGCTCCTCCCCGGAACCCCAACATCTCTGCTCCTAACTATCATCCCGACAGAAGATGTGCATACCACTCTGATAGTCCTGGACATGACACTGCTGACTGCTGGGCTCTGAAGAACAAAGTCCAGGATCTGATTAATGAAGGAGCAGTGGATTTCACCCAAGTGGGTAAGGCTGAATGTTTCTACCATCCCTACCGGATTCACCATTTGAAGTAACAAGCCCTGCGATGAGAAGACTTTTGTTTATTAGAATTTTCAAGTTGTAACTTTCTTTTGACTGTTCAAACATTTATTCATGTTAAACGTTGTTATTTCATTAATGCATCGCATATGTCTGTTTTGAAGCAATATATTCGCATTCGCTATATTCAAACTGATATCATATTTTTTGATGATCAACTCTTGATTAATAAATTCTAAGCCTCTTGAGGGAGGATGACGAAAACGATACCACGATCCTTACAGTATGCTTTTAAACAGACCCCGCTGATGAGGTATAGGCATTGTTTCAATCCCTAAACACTGGAGTTATAAGGAAGATAATCCCTCGTCAACCCCTCTGAGCCAAAGAAGTAGGAGTTTTTCTTTTCGAAAATTAAAACCCTTAATCATAACCTGGGGCAGGGTAGTCTTCTCAGTTGATCCAAGTACATAACAAATAGCACCAAAGAGGTCCTTACAAAAAAGAAAGACAGTGATGGTTCCGAATAATCAATAAAGAAAGGCAGTCATTATCTTTCAAAATAAGAACCCATTAAATCAAAACCTGGGAAGGAGACTTACAAAACTGGGGCATCCCGCTGACTGTAATCACAAAAGAACAGCTCAGGCATAAAAAAAAGGGATAACAAAAATCAGAAAAAGAAAGAGGTCTTACAAACCCTCAACAAAAACAAAAAATGACTGCCTATTCAGAATAAATCATCAACATCCAAACCATCACCGGAATATCAGAGCAAAGACTCAAACAAGGTCTAACGCGTGATCAGCTGAGTTTAGGTTTGAAGAACATCACGAAGAGCGGGTGGGTATAAAATAATTTGAGCCTTTATCCTTTGTTTCTTAAACCGTGAACCGGGCCACGTTATAACCCTCAAAAGTCCTAGCTGAAGCATGGGTTAGTTCGAAAGCATACTGTTACGAAAGGTATCCTGACTCCTTAAGGCCTACAGTAAATACGGAGTTGATATCACGTTTTACAAACATTCACTTGTTTTATGAAAAGAATGCATTTTCAAAATCTTTAAGACAGACATAAGCTTTTCATTTTTGACATAACCTTGTTTGCATATGACTTTTTGTTTGAACAACATAGAAATTCGCACGACAAATGCCTAATGAACAAGAAGCACTTCCAATCAAGGGGCATGGCAGGATCATGGTCCGTCATCTGGGGAAGTCCAATCAAGATTCGGAGAATCTCTCAAAGGCCAAATAGCCTGGGGCAAATCTCCGCCTGAGTCATTTGGGGCATTCCAACAACGAATCTTGCCTGATCAAACACCTTCTGGTGGTATTACAAAACACTTCTAACAGGGGCAACTCCCTACACTCTGAGAGCATGGGCATAGTCAAAAAAATACTACGCATAATCAAAGACCCGCTAGGTTGACACACCTAGGCAAAAATAAGGGCTTCCCGGCGAACCAAAAGGGTTCGGGCAAAATAAGGGATGAATATGAAAAAAATGTACACCCGGCAAGTCGAAAACCTGAAAAGGCGGCTTGGGCAAAAATGGGTATCCCGTTGGACTGAAAACCCGAAAGGGAGGTCCAGGCAAAAGTTAGGGATCAAAAGCGTACGACTATGTCCCGGTGCCTCGTCACTTGCCTATTAGAAGAAGGTTTGTCAAACGGCAGTTGTCAAGACTCCACCAGTATCTTCTCCCACAAAAACAGGGGCAATAAAGAGTTGTCTAAGCGATCTAATTGTTCCGTCCACCAAGGTACCAAGGTAGGTTCAACTGAAGAACACAACCGGCATATCCTAATTCCCCAGAAAGTGTGTCAGCAAGTCAATGCAATCTCCCCAAACAAAGTTACAGTCAACCTTAAGGAAGTTGGGTATCCTCCCGCAGATCTCAATATTCCCCAGCAGTACATGCATTCTTAACAAGCATCCCCGACAATCTTGGTCTAAAGATTGTTCCCCGGCGGTATATCAAACATTCAGTGGAGTCACTTCCCCGATACAGTTCAAAACTTCCCCAAGAGAGTCCAATCCAGTTTCCCTAGGAAAGTTGGAATCCATCTCCCCGAGCAGTAAGCTTATCCCCAGTAGATTCTGGAAGCTTATCCCCGTAGAGCACGAACGCGTCTCCCGGCTTTATTCAAAGAGTTATTTCCTTACCAGGATATAACTGGGTTATCCTCAGCCAAAAGCCACGGAAAGATCGTTCTCGGCGAAGTCTCCTTATCCCCAGCGAAGTCCATTAACACTTCCAACATAACAACGGTATCCACAGCAAAGTTACCATCAACATTTCAACCAAGTACATCTCTCCCCACAGAGTATGGTTTCCCAGCAAGATCGTTAGAGTACTTTTCTTCCCGCAGAGTAATCCATTCGCCAAGTTTATTCCCCAACAGAGTTATCTTCTCCTACCGGTATTCTTGCAACTATCATCCCCAGCGGAAGCAAAGATCTATTCTTCAAACATCAGCCCAGGATATGACTTCCCGGCACCCGTCAAGGATTTATTTTCCTAAGACGAAAAGACACATTCATGAACATCACATTTTCATACGTTATAACATGCATATACGCATCACATCTTACAATCTCATTTATGTTGAGAACATCATTGCTTGATTCACATCATGCATTGCATGTAACTGACCTTTACTTTTCAGGAAAGATCCAGTTAAGTTCTCAGCTACATTTCAAGACCTAGACCGGTTCAGTTAAATCGACCCTAAGATTTCTCTGTTTCTTATCCAGTCAAAGGCCTTCTCTGGTTCAGTCAGATCGACCCTAAGATCTCCCTGTTTCTTATCCAGTTGAAGATTTCAAGACCTAGAACGGTTCAGTTAAATCGACCCTAAGATTTTCCTGTTTCTTATCCAGTCAAAGGCCTTCTCTAGTCCAGCTAAATCGACCCCTAACAGATTTTCCTGATAAAGACTCAGTAGAAGATATCCAAGATTCTCTCAGCGTTACTGTTGAGGTTGAAGTCACCCAAGATTCTCTCAGCGTTACTGTTGAGGTTGAAGTCGCCCAAGATTCTCTCAGCGTTCCTGTTGAGGTAGTAATCTTCCGAAGTTCTCTCAGAGTTCCTGTTGAGGTAGTAATCATCCCCAGGTTCTCTCAGCGTTCCTGTTGAGGTAGTAATCGTCCCCAGGTTCTCTCAGCGTTCCTGTTGAGGTAGTAACCATCCCTGGTTCATTCATCACCTTTTGAAGATCCAGATCCAGCTCCTGTAACCAGTCAGGACACATCTATACAAAGAATCTGAAGACCAGCTCCTGTAACAGGTCAGGTAATCATTTTCTTTTTCAGGTACGCAAGCTCTCGCTAAGGAATCTCTTACGCGATCAACATCCAGATGGCATCTATAAGCCCATCCACCTATCCATCACTTCTTAGCATGGCATCTGTAAGCCCATCATCCTATCCATCAATCTCCAAATGGCATCTGTAAGCCCATTCCCACCATCACACTACTATGTGAGCGCAAATTTCTGGGCACTCTAGTGTTCAATCATCTTCCACCTTTGGATCACGAAAGGCACGCAAGCCAATCTACATCCTCAGGTTTAAGAAGATTGAACAGGGGCAACTGTTGTACCCCAAAATTTGCCCTCCCATATTCTTCAAAATTTGCAAAGAGCATGCTTCAAAATCTCCCCAAGGGTGGCACAGTGCAAGGGCCTCATAAGAGTCAAAAATTAGGGTTTTGGTTCTGACAAAGAAAATGAAGTTTCCAAGGGTCCAATCAAGTCCCACATGCTTATAAACATTGTCAAGTATCCTCATGTCAAGTTTCAAGACTTACAGCACAAAATTGCACAGTCAAAAACCCTAATTGCCCTACAGTCAACTGCAGGGGCAAAATGGTCATTTGACAGTCAAAAGTTCAAATTTTTGGTCAACATATCATTTTTAAGCCACAAACATCATTTGATCAATGCTTGATCATGATTCTCAAAGTTTGGCTCAAAAAGTCTCAAGATGCAAAAGTTTCCATATTTGGACAGTTGAAAAAGTCAACTGTAACTTGACCAAGGCATAACTTCCACATGGATTATCAGAAAAATTCCATCCAAAGCTCATTTTGAATAGAAAGACATTTCCTACAACTCCTCTTCACACTTCAAGTCCAAGAAATGCTCTCACAAAAAGTTATCAATTTCAACATTATAGGTCATTTTCAAAAGTCAACAAAAAGGGACTTTAAGTCAAAGGCCATAACTTGAGATTGGTAAATCAAAATGACATGGGACCAAAGACATTGATTAGAGGACTTCAAGACCTTTCCAAAATGTCCAAGAACATGAGCAAAGCTTAAACATTGAGCAAGATATGCCTTGTGGAAGTTGGGAAAGTTTTGGGTATTTTGAAAAGTCAACTTTGCTTCAAATGCCTTAAAATTGTTAATGGGCCACATTTTCTTCCAAGATTCATCATCCAAAGCATGTGCACGACCATTTGGCCCAAAGGGAATTTATTCATCATTTTTATTCATTTATTTGAATTTTTAAATTGCTATTAATTCATTTAATAAAATAAATATGTGGAAAATACCAAAACAAGCTTTTTAAATCTTTTTATGCATGAAATATCTTCAAGATTTCGTGCATTATCTGATTTGGAAAGAATCAATGTGATTTGCCATGATTGGAATCAAATATGCATGGAAAAGATTTGAAGAATTATGCATGAAAATCCAATATCCATTCCATCAATGCAAGGATTCTTTGGATCAAAATCTTTAACCTAATCATTCCATACATAAGCCAGAAGCAAACCCTAGTGGAAAGAACCGAAGAGCTGCGCCAGAAAACAAGAACAAAGTTGGTGTTTTTTGTCAAAAATTCTAAAACTGAAAACGTGATTCCAAGGCTTTTCAAGGCAAGAAAACCATCCTATTGTGTTCTTGAGGCTTCAAGGAATGTGCCTGAATCAAAACCATCATCCCTAACGCGAAGAATTGGTAGAATAACCTCGTTCTGTTCATGCTTTTTTTTGTATCCTTGTATCATGATTCATGCATTGTTTGTACTTTTTAATATTGAATTTGTGTTCATTGGATCATTCTAAAGCTAACCACATGTTTTAATTGAGTTTTTAAGCATCGTACGCGATTTCGCCATTGAAGCATGCTAGGGTTCCTCAAGCTTCAAATTGGGCATTTTCGTATACTGTAAAATTAGGACTTCCCAGTACCATGGCTAAACTCAGGAAGCTTGGACGAACATAACCCACTAATCGCGCCTAATTTATATGGCAAGACGAGCTAATCGCTATTTCTGAAAATCTTGCATTTTGGGGGGGTTTAAAACCCCCGCTAACCTTTTTTTGTTTCAGGGATAAATGAAGAAGGTGATCATGTGGCAAAGTTTGATTTGGTACTTTGAATTCTGGCGCGCGTTTTTCTGATTCATACCACTAGCGTTTGTCCTTTTTTATAATAATTATGGTTCAGATAATATACAAAGAAGCACAACAGCGCGATTGGCAAGGCATCAGTGTGGTAACCTCTGGGACCTGGGTTCGATCCCCAGGTCCCCCATATTATTTCCATATTTTTCTTGCTAATATCTTCCTATGCAGCATGCCTCCTGATGATCACCATACACCCATAATCCACACATGCCACATGGCCACTGAGGGCAATCCAAAGGTGGAGATCTGATGAACACCATGGACATTGGTCAACGCACATGCACGCTTCCAGAAAAGTCAAACAAGGCCATAAACATTGGGCCTAAATTGCTGGAACAAAACCTCCACTTGGGGTCAACACCCCCTAGGGTTTGTGTTTATTTTCTTTTTTTATCTTTTTTTATTATTTGTTTAATTTAGTTATTTCCTCTTAAAACTTTGAATTAATATTTTCATAAAACATAAAAATAACAAAAAAATCAGAAAGACAAAATAAAAAATATTTTATTTAAATATTATTTTTTGTAAAAAAGGTCTTATTAATTAATTAGTTTTTTTTTATTCTAGGACTAATTTTAACATTTTCTTAATAAATTTAAAATTGTAGAATTAGGTTTTAATTACTTTTATATTTTTCTTTTCTTTTGTCATTATTAATTATTAATTATTTATTTTCGTAAATAAAATTGTATTAATTAATTAGGTTAACTTTAGATTAAATTTTAATGCTTTTTTCAATAAATTAAAAATAACTAGAATTAGGGTTAATTAATATTTTAATTTCATTTAATTCTCATAAAAATCCATAAATACAAAACTCTAAAAAATCTTTTCTTTTTATTTTAATTTAATTAATTTGTTAAATCGTAATTTAATTTCATTAAAAAGGGTCCAATGCCCTCGCTTTTGATTTTAATTCTCTTCGCATTTTTTTATTTCCTTTCTTTTAAATATTAATGTAATTCTCCCAAAGCCGTGTAAATTGAACTTTTTATATTTCTCGCACTTTATTTTATTTTATGTCAAATCGGGTCCTGGATTTAATTTGGCGATGTGGACCCGCGCCTTTGTAATAGTTTAGGAACTTTATATTTCTCGCAACTTTTTAACTGCTAATAAATTGCATGCAAGAATGAATGTTAAAATAAAAACAAAAGCTTAGATCACCCATGACATGAACAAGAAAAAAATAAATGAACATGACACACAAATCACACACCACCCCTAGGGTACGCTTCACTGTTGCCTTGCCTCTCGAAAGGTGATCGTCGAGTAGAGGATGTTTTAGTAAGTCCTCATGATCTGGGAACCTGGCATGAGGGTAGCTTCTAAGGTATCTTCCTATTGCTCTGGTGATCACCATGTCCCGAACCTCGAATTAACCCGAACACCTCCAATGGTGGTGCTACCTACCTCTCAATGGTGGGATGGCACTACTTTAAGGACATTTACACAGACGAATTCCTTAGGGTAGGTAGACGACTCTTGATACTTGCTCTAATGTCAAAACAAATCAAAAAATACTTTTCACACCGACACCTTTTCAAAAAGCTTTCGAAAGCAACATTTCAAACACTCTTGAGGACCGATACAAGAGTCGAACTGAAATTTTCAAAGAAACTTTTTTTAAAACCCACAATTGAAAAGCAAACAAACCTTTTGAAAACACAATGAGCAAGTATCTAAGATCCCATGGATAACCATGGATAGAAATGGTGCTAACACCTTCCCTTTCTATAAATCTACCTCCCGAACCGAGAGCAATCTCTATAAGGAATTTTTCTGTGCTTTTGTCCTGTCCATGTTGGAGAAAATAAAAGACGGTGGCGACTCTTGCTTCCGCGACATTTCGCGAACCAGCTTTAAACAGTAAGTTCCAGATCCACCGATCACATCTGCCATCTGTGACTTGAAGGTGGAAGACGATTGAACACTAGAGCGCCCTATAATTTACACTTGATGATATGTTAGTTGATTGTGTCGGGAATAGGCTTAAAGATTCCATTTGGAGAAGTGATAAAGAATTTGTCGGAGATGAACTTACATATGCCATCTAGAGTGACTGTTGGTAGAAATTGGAAGAAGTATCAAAATAAATTTTTGGTCGATTTATAATGAAACAATAGATATCTTTTGCCTGTTTTTAATTGGAAGAGAAAATATAACCAGAAGAGGTCTGTTGATTTCCTGTCTTTAACTGGAAGAAGTAAATCTAACCAGAAGAGGTCTTCGTCTTCCTGTCTTTAACTGGAAGAAGTGAATCTAACCAGAAGAGGTTTGTTTATTGCCTATCATTAACTAAAATAAGTAAATCTAACTAGAAGAGGTCTGTCATTTTCCTGTCTTTAACTGGAAAAATTAAATCTACCCAAAAGAGGTATGTCGTTCACTTGTCTTTAACTGGAAGAAGTGAATCTAATTAGAAGAGGTATGTCGCTCACCTGTCTTTAACTGGAAGAAGTGAATCTAACCAGAAGAAGTCTGTTGTTTTCCTGTCCTTAACTGGAAGAATTAAATCTACCCAGAAGAGGTATGTCGGTCACCCGTCTTTAACTGGAAGAAGTGAATCTAACCAAAAGAGGTATGTCGTTCACCTGTCTTTAACTGGAAGAAGTGAATCTAACTAGAAGAGGTATGTCATTTGCCTATCATTAACTATAAGAAGTAAATCTAACCAGAAGAGGTCTTTGTCTTCCTATTTTTAAATGGAAGAAGTGAATCTAACCAGAAGAGGTCTGTTGATTTCCTATCATTAACTAGAAGAAGAAAATCTAACCAGAAGAGGTATGTCGTTTGTCTGTCTTTAACTGGAAGAATTAAATCTACCCATAAGAGGTTTGTCGTTCACCTATCTTTAACTTTAAGAAGTGAATCTAACCAAAAGAGGTATGTCGTTTTCCTATCATTAACTAGAAGAAGTAAATCTAACCAGAAGAGGTATATCGTATGCCTATCATTAACTGGAAGAAGTAAATCTAAACAGAAGAGGTCTTTTGTTTGCCTGTCATTAACTGGAAGAATTAAATCTATCCATAAGAGGTCTTTCGATTTCCTATCATTAACAGGAAGAAGTAAATCTAACCAAAAGAGGTATGTCTATTGCGTATCATTAACTGGAAGAAGTGAATCTAACCAGGAGAGGTCTTTGTCTGCCTGTCTTTAACTGGAAGAAATAAATCTAACCAGAAGAGGTCTTCGTCTTCCTGTCTTTAACTGGAATAAATAAATCTAACAAGATGAAGTCTTTGTTTTGTCGATTGATTTTCCCTGAAAGGAAGAGGGTTAGTTGCATGTAGATGTATGCATGGCGTAATGATGTTCTCAAAATAAATGAGATTATGTTGTATGCATTTTTCATGCATGTGATATGATGTATGAATGTTATTGAAATGTATCTTTTTCTAGGAAAATAAATCCTTAACAAATGTTGGGGAGTGTTGGGAATCAAAATCCTTGACTACCACTGGAGATGAAGATTATGTGCATCTTCGACTTTGTTTAGAGTGTTTTGCTGGGAATGTTTGTTTGCTGTTCGAAGAAACTCTACAGGGAATGTTGATTTCTGCTTTGGAAGTAGGGTTCAGGGATCTTGGTTGTCTATTACTCAACTGGGGAATTATAACTTAATTGGGGATAATAAAATTTAACTAGTATCTTGTCGAATTCCAGGCTTTGCCGCAACTTTCTAGGTTTAGTAACGACTCCACTAGGGACAAAGGGGTTTTGTCCATTGATTTGTAACAGTCTGAGAAAAGACTCGTGTTTGGGGAATCTATAGGTTGTTGGGGAAATAATCCCTATTGAGGAGGATATTTTGAAGATCTTATTGGGGAGATGAATTCTTTTGGGGATAAATCCGTAAGGTTTCTTTTTTCAGTTAAGATCAATTGAGCTGGGGAGAGGGTTTTCAGAAGATTATACCTTGTGGGGATAATCTTATTGAAGAAACGTTGTGGGGATATCCCAAATCCTTAAGGAAATGCGTATTACATACATTTTTTAATAGTTAATCATGTTCATAT
Source organism: Vicia faba (assembly GCA_948472305.1). Lineage (NCBI taxonomy): Eukaryota > Viridiplantae > Streptophyta > Magnoliopsida > Fabales > Fabaceae > Vicia > Vicia faba. The sequence goes on along the minus strand of OX451741.1, from coordinate 719,479,615 downwards.
GCATATGTTTATTCATTTTTTAATCATTGGACGTTTTTGCACTCAAAGCAAAAAAAGAAAAAGTTTGCACTTCGAAGTGTATTTGTATTGATGTTTTTCCTACAAACAAGCATTTTTGTACAAGGAGACGGAAATTCTAGTAAGAGGAAATTGTCGAAAGAAAGGAATACAAAGTGAAAATAAAATAATAGCCATGTGGAAGTAATCCCATTGGGTTCCAACTCCGCCATTGCCCCTCTGTCTTAGAACATCATCCCTTGAAGTTGAAAGAAGTTGATTGAATTGATCTTATACCATTGAACTTGGACCTTGGTAATAAAGCTGGTTATAGTGATTTCAGGAGACATAGTCATACACTTTGATCCTTATCTTTTTCCCAGACCTCCCTTTTGGGTTTTCAGTCCACCAGGATACCCTTTTTTGCCCAAGCCGCCCTTTTTGGGTTTTCAACTTGCCGGGTGTATAATCTTTTGTATATATCCCTAACTTTTGCACGGACCATTTTGGTTTACCGGAATTCCCTTATTCATGCCTAGGTATGTCAAACATAGCGTGTCATTTTTACACGTAGTATTTTTTAACTATATTCGCGTTCACCGGATGCGGAAAATCTTCTTCGTCCATAGTAGTTAGCATCATAGCTCTGCCAGAGAATACTTTTTAACAACAAATGGCCCTTCGTAAGTGGGAGTCCATTTGCCCCTGGGATCTCCTTGAGGAAGAATGATGCACTTTATTACCAAATTTCCAGTATGATACACTCGAGGTTTGATCTTTTTGTTGAAAGCCTTAATCATACCCGTTTGATACATTTGACCATATCAAAGAACAACCAGTCTTTTCTCGTCAATTAAGTTCAACTGATCCAACCTAGTCTGAATCCATTCATCTTCACCTAAGTCTGCTTCTTTCATAATCGTTAAGGAAGGAATCTGAACTTCCACAGGCAGGACAACTTTCATGCCATAGACTAAATAAAAAGGAGTTGCCCCAGTTGATGTTCAAGCTGAAGTACGGTAGCCATGAAGAGAAAACGGTAGCATATCGTTCCAGTCTTTATAGGTTACTACCATCTTTTGCACAATCTTTTTTATGTTTTTGTTGGAGGCTTCTACTGTTCCATTCATCTTAGGTATGTATAGAGAAGAGTTGTGATGCTTGATCTTGAACTGAGTGCAAAGTTCAGTGATCATAGCATTGTTGAGATTGGTTCTGTTGTCAGTGATGATTCTTTCAGAGATGCCATACCAGAAGATGAGGTTATGCTTGATTAACCGGGCTACAAGATTCTTAGTGATTGAGCAAAATGAAGCAGCTTCGACCCATTTAGTGAAGTAGTCGATGGCAACAAGAATAAAATGATGTCCATTAGAGGAAGTGGGGTTGATCTCTCCAATCATGTCAATTCCCTACATCATAAATGGCCACGAAGCAGTCATAACATTCAAAGGAATTGGAAGCACATGAACCTTGTCGGCGCAAATTTGACACTTATGGTAAGTCCTCGAGTAATGGTGACAATCAGTTTCCATAGTCAACCAATAGTAACCGGCCCTCAGAATCTTCTTGGCCATAGTGTGCCCGCTAGAGTGAGTTCCAAAAATACATTCACGTATGTCTTCCATGATTTTCTTTTCCTCCTTATTGTCCATACAATAGAGCAGAGTTGAATCATGGTTGCACTTGTATATGATTCCATTGCTTAGGAAGAATTTGGTTGAGAACCTTCACAAAAATTTCTTATCACTAATTGAGGCTCCTTCAGGATACTCTTGTGCTTCAAGATATCTCCTTACTTCATGATACCAAGGTTTCTCTTCATCAATGTCAATCTCATAGCAGTGCACAGGTTTATCAAATCTTTCGATGGGAATTAAGGGAGCTTCATTGTCCCAATTGACCTTAAACATAAATGACATAGTGGCTAAAGTATCTGCTAACTTATTTTCTTCTCTTGGAAAGTGTTCAAAAGTGACCTCTTAGAATAATGGGATCAAAGTTAACACAAGCTCTTTGTAGGGAATCAAATTTGGATGCTTAGTATCCTACTCTCCTTTAACTTGACTGATTACTAAAACCGAATCTCCATATACGCTTAAAAATTTGATTCTTAGGTCAATGGAAACCTTAATACCCAAGATGCACGCTTCATACTCGGCCATGTTGTTTGTAAAGTCGAAGCATAGTCTAGCAGTGAAAGGCGTATGGCCACCTTCGGGGGAAATAATTACAGCACCAATTCCATTATCCAAAGCATTGGAAGCTCTATTAAAAACCATAGTCCATCGGGATCCTTGTTCAGGTTTGTCATACGGTCCAGGCTTTTCACAATCAATTATCAACATGATATTATTGTCCGAGAATTCAAAATTTATGGGTTGGTAATCATCAACAGCTTGATGGGCTAAATGATCTGCCAACACACTTCCTTTGATTGCTTTTTGTGTAGTATACTGGATGTCGTATTCAGTCAGGATCATTTTCCATCTAGCTATTCATCCGGAGAGAGCTGGTTTCTCGAAGATGTACTTGATAGGATCCATCTTAGAAATCAATAAAGTGGTGTGAGTCAACATATATTGTCTTAGCCGGCGAGAAGCCCATGCCAGAGCGCAACAAGTTTTTCTTGAGCAATGAATATCTTGTTTCATAATTGGTAAACTTTTTGCTCAGGTAGTATATTGGATGCTCTTTTCGTCCAGACTCGTCATCTTGGCCCAACACACACCCCATTGAATTCTCTTATACAGTCAAGTACATAATCAGAGTTCTTCCTTCAACTGGAGGCATCAGGACGGAAGGATCTTGTAAGTATTCTTTGATCTTGTCAAAGGCTACTTGGCAATCGTCGTTCCATCTGACTACTTGATCTTTCTTCAACATTTTGAAGATTGGATCACAAGTAGCAGTTAGGTGAGATATGAATCGGGAAATATAGTTGAGTCGACCTAAGAAACCCCCGACCTACTTCTCAGTATAGGGAGCTGGAATTTCTTGTATGGCTTTTACTTTTGTAGGGTCGACCTCAATACCTTTTCCACTGACGATAAACCCTAAGAGTTTTCCAGATATTACCCCGAAGGTGTATTTGTTGGGATTTAGCTTTAGCTTGTATTTCTTCAACCTCTCAAACAACTTGTGAAGATGATCAAGGTATTGTTCCTTAGTTTGCGACCTTGAAATCATATCATCAACGCACACTTCTATCTCATGATCGATCATATCATGAAATAGAGCTACCATAGCTCGTTGATAGGTTTCCCCCACATTCTTCAAACCGAAAGGCATGACCTTATATAAGAAAGTTCCCCACTGTGTGACAAAGGTGGTCTTCTCTATGTCCTCAGGAGCCATTTTTATTTGGTTGTAGTAGGAGAAGCCATCCATGAAGGAGAAAACATTTTTTTGAGTAGTGTTTTCGACCAAGACATCAATATGCAGTAGTCGGAAGTCATATTTGGGGATTTCCCTATTCAAATCCCTATAGTCTACACACATACGGACTTTCCATCTTTCTTCGGCACCGGGACTATATTTTCCACCCATTGGGGATATGATGTCACTACTAGAAAACCTGCATCGAATTGTTTCATTACCTTAACTTTTATTTTCTCAGACATGTCTGCCCGCATACGAAGAACCTTTTGCTTGACTGGAGGATAATCCTCATTTGTTGGTAGATGATGGAACACAATATCAATATCAAGCCCCGAAATATCTTCATACAACTAAGAAAAGGCCTCAACGTAGTCACGTAACATCTGGACCAATTTGCTTTTGACATCGTCTTCTAAGTTGACACTGATCTTGACCTCTTTCTTGTCTGTCTCAGTACCTAGGTTGATCACTTCAACTGGTTCCTCATGGATTGAATGGCCTTTTCCTCTTGCATCAGAAGTATGGCTAGTTCCCCAGGTATTTCACAATCTTCTTCGCCTTCGTATTCGGCTTGGTAGATTAAATGTTTAAAGTCATATATGGTAATAGCAGAGTTGTTGTCAATGAGATCCGGAGTGGATGTGGCTCTGCAAATGTGTGTGTGCGCATTTAAGGTCACATGGCTATTTTGAAAGTGCAATAAAGTTAAAGAAATACAATGAGCGCAAAATTTGAATGCAAAAGAGTCCAATGTTTTTCCTTAAATGATCATATGGATAATGAAAATGAACAAACGCTTAACAAATGGAACATGGTGCCCCGGGCATGGCACATGGCTTAAAGTCATTGTTTCAATAAAATTATAGACAAATTTCTAAAGTTAATAAAACAGTAAATGGTAATTACTCCTTGTTAAAGGAGATTGGAATGAAATCCTTGGTACGCAAGTTGTTGAGTCCTTCCTCGGCAGTCGGGTAGATCTATTCATCAAAGCCATTGTCATTATCGGAGTCTTCAAGAGCATTCACTTCATGATTACTGATGCGAAGATGTGGCTTTCCTACGCGAGCATGTCTGACCTCCTTTTGAGCTTTGGCAGTGAAGCTCCAACCACATTTGCCTGACTTGAAAGGGATGTCTAGGAGTTGTCCCCAAATGGTACAATCTCCGTCTTCAATCACAGCATGAGCATCTTTGAAGGAAGCCATTCTAGGCACATCTTTAACATCTTTTGGAACATTAGGGGTAGCCTTGGAAGCAATAACCATGGGAGAGACCACTTGAAGGCTTGACAAGGAGTTTCTATGAACTTGCCATCCATCTCAACATACTTAAACGAATTTAGATGGCTAGCCATAAACTCTTCTTCACCACAGACGGTAACAATCTTCCATTTGACCGGATATTTCAACTTTTGATGTATAGTGGAAGTCACCGCTCCTGCCCCATGTATCCAGGGGTTTCCAAGTAGGCAAGAGTAAGTAGGACAGATATCCATCACATAGAAAGTTAAATTGAAAATTTGAGACCCAACTCTGATGGGGAGATCAACTTCTCCATGGACCACCATTTTTGATCCGTCGAAATCCCTTACCACAATGTCACTTAGCTTCAACATCAACCCTTTGCAATCTAATCGATCCAGGGAACCTTTGGGCATGACATTCAAAGAGGAACCAATATCCACCAATATATGAGCTAGAATGGTTCCTTTGCATTCGATGGAGACATACAAAGATTTATTATGATTTCTTCCAGCTGGAGTTAAATCAGCATCCGAAAATCCTAACCCATCATCGGCAGTCAAACTCGCTACACAATTTTCAAGCTGATCGGTTGTAGTCTCTTGAGGAACATGAGCTTTCTTTAGAAATTTTATCAATGCTTGAGCATGTGCATCAGAGCAAAGTAATAAATATAACATAGAAATCTTATAGGGGGTTTTCCCCAACTACTCTACTATCTTATAATCACTTTTCCTTATAATCTTCAAAATTTCCTCCATTTCTTGGGTAGAGGGTTCCTCAGTAATAATGTCTTTGGCAGGCACCTCCATCCTGATAGGCTCAATCATCTTTTCTTTTCCCCTAGCATCAGTACTAGGTTTGTCAACAGTAATGCAAACAAGTGTAGTTGTTGCGGTTGGAGGTGAAATATCAGGAAATAAAATTCTCCCTGTTCTAGTCACCTTGCTAGACCCAACAATGTTGGTAATATCAGCATTCTTGTCTTTATCAATCCAGGAGTCTTGTCTAATACCATGGTAGTATACTTCAACGCCATAATTCCAAGGTACTGCCTTATCGGAAGAATAAAGGACTGGCCTTGGTGTGGTAATTATTAATGGAGCTACCTTTGGTTCATTGGAAATCCTAATAGGACCTTTTGAGGTGATCCTAATAGGTTTGTTGGAGATAGTGATAATGGATATATCTTCAACTTCTTAAGGCACAACTTCAGTAAAACTTTTTACGGATGGAGTTCTTTCGAATAGGATCTCATGGTTGTCCATTAGGTATTGGACACCGCTTTTCAGCCATTTAGAGCCATTGATTCGCACAACACATCAACAATAATCTTCAAGGAAACCAGGGAAAACCCCAGCTTTCAACAGATTGTTTTTAACAAACTTCAGGGGAGTGGTCAAGTCATTAATAGAGGAAACAAAGAAGCATCTTCAATAGCGTTGACACCTTTGCCATTATTTGGCATATGTGAGGTGATTACATTCAGAGTTAAAGGAGGATCAAATTCAATGGTCTTGTTTTCAATGAGGTCTTGGATCTTGCATTTTAATGCCCAACAATGATCAGTGTCATGTCCGGGACTATTGGAGTGGTAGACACATTTGGCATTCAGGTTATACTTTGGAGATAAAACATTGGAATTTGAAGGGGGGTCACACAATGTTACCAAATTAGCCTTCAACAGGTGATGCAGGGCTTGAGATAGTGACATGTTGATCCTTGTAAATTGTCTTCTTAGAATATCAGGTCTTTTGTAGTTAACTTGTTGTTGTGGTCTTTAAGTAGAGGTCAGATTGGAGATTAGAACTGCATTAACAGACTGACGATGATCCTTCTTGACATAGCCCATTGACCCATATACGACATTAGTTTCCTTTTTTCCGGTAAAAGGTTTCTTCAGAGTATTTGATATAGAGGTGGAGGCCATGTGTATCTTTCCACTTTTAATACCTCTCTCAACCCTTTCACCAGTCAAGATTAACTCAGTGAACCCAGATGATGAGCTCCCAATCAGTAAGTTGAAAAATGGCCCAATCAAAGTTCCCATGAACATATCTACCAATTCCCTGTCAGTCAATGGTGGCTCCACCCTACCAACCAGGTCTCTCCATTTTTGCGCATACTCTTTGAAGCCTCATTGGAACCCATGGTCATTCCTCGTAACTACACTCTAGTTGGCGCCAGATCGACATTGTACTAATATTGACGGTAGAAGGCAATGGACAAGTCCTCCCAAGAATGGACGTTTGAACCTTCTAACTGGTAAAACCACTCCAATTAAGTCCCAGACAGACTTTCTTGAAAGAAGTGCACCCATAACTTCTTATCAGTGGTATGCGGTTGAATTTTACGGATGTAAGATCTTAAGTGAAGCTTAAGGCACGAAATGCCATCGTACTTGGAAAAAACTGGAATTTTGAATTTGTGGGGGATCTCTACCCCAGGAACCAAACCCAAATCACCAAAATCTAGGCCAGGCACAACTTGAATTTCCATAGCCTTTAATATGTCCTCCAGTTGTTTATATTTTTCTTCAGCCGGTGGATATTGTTCGTCAAAATAGTCCTCATCCTCAAAGATTGGATTATTACGACCCCTAGCACGGGTGCTCCTTGCATCTTCATCTTGATTCTCATCTTCCTTGGAGGAGTCTTCTACCACTTGAACTTGTTGAACGGGGCCCTTGAATCTCTTTCCCATGTTGATCAAAGCCTTCGTCTTGGTCTTCTTCTTTGTAACTAGAAGTGACATCAGTTCTTGCTTCCCTTTGGCCAAGTTGAGAAAGGATTCTTGAAATTGAGAGTTTTGTGTCTGCAAGTCTTTAACAGTCTGCTCGAGATCCATCTTACTGAAATAAACAGTAGAAAGATGAGGAAACCTGTGTCAGAAAACCTGCTTATATTATGATGCATGTAATATGAATGCAAATTTTTTCAAGGACCTTTAAGATTTAAATTTGTTTAAACAAATAAGCAACAAACATTAATTGTATTAATAAGTTAAAACGGTTACAAAAAATGCCTCTTGGGCTTACAATAAAAGAAAACAAACAAAATGAACTAATACAAAAAGGCTCAGGTCTCCCATGGATGCATCCTATTTGGAGAAATGTAGTCATTCAAGTTCTGCTCCTCGTGAAGTTGCCTTGTGAGCTCCAACACTTTCTTCTCGCTTGAGTAGAATTGGGCTTCAAAGGTGTCTTGCTCCCCCTTGAGTTTAATCCGTGATATTTGCAACTCCTCGAGAGTGGCAGGCATGTCAGGATGAAGAATAGTGTAGGGAACATCTCCTTCGGCAATAGGTTCCATGATGATAGGTAAGATGGCAGGATACGACATCATGAGGCCTTGAGCGCGAGCTCATACCCATTTGAGATAAGGCTCCAATGGAATAAAGTTCTTATGCCCTAAAGCTTTGCTATCAAATTTTTTCACCATGCCCCAATCTCGTACAAATCTTTAACGATAACCTTGGACATCATTCTCATAGTCAAATACAATTCCTTGGACAAGCGCGTCATGAGGGCCATCCCTCCGAGCATACCCAAAATGTCGTAGAGCCAAACAGGAATTATAGGTGATACCTCCCCTAATTCCAAAGAGAGGTACATTAGGTAATTCCCCATAATGATCAATGATGGTGACATCCTCCAAATATCGAGAACACCAATGGACATCCGAATGCGAGAGTGACATCAACCTTTGAGACCAACTCATACCTTGTTTGTTCTTCAAAACTGATCGAGGAAGGTGAGAAATAAACCACCTAGCCAACAAAGGAGTAAAACACATAAGAATCCCCCTTCTCTTCATGGTGCGATTATGAAAAGAATGCAAAATATCTCCAAGTAAGGTAGGAACTAGGTTATAAGATAGAAAAACTTTGACTGCATTCACATCTACGAGTTGGTCCGAGTTAGGAAATAGTACCATCCCGTAGAGTAGAAGAGCCAAAATTTCTTCAAATACTTGCAAATCCAAAGCATCCCAAAATTGTTGAGCCTTCTCAAAAAGAAACTTGGCTAGAAAACCTTTAACACCACTTCTTGTTTCCCAATTTGCCACAACGTCGGACCGTTGGAAATGTAAGGCTAGAGAAATATCCTCAGGCCTTGGGTCTTTCTCATTACCGGTGAAGGGTAATTGATGAAGAATAGGCACTCACAAGAGTTGAGAAAGCTCCTCCATGGCGGGCACTAATTGGTAATCAAGAAATGTAAAGAAATGGTGCTTAGAGTCAAAGAACTCAAAGAGTAATCCCATCATTTTTTCTTCAAAATTTGAGGTAGCCAAGTTGATGAGATGACCATACTTCTTGGTGAACGGAGAATCATGGGGAACCCTTGACGCTAACTCCTTGAGTTGAGGAGGAACTTTCACAAAGCCTATTCGGATAGTCTTTCAACGAGTGGAATCCATGTCCTACAAAACAGACAAAGATATATCCCAATGTCCTTGAAATGGTAAGTGCAAATGCCATGGTATGATGTCATGATGTTATGTATAGATAAACATATACAAACAAAACAAATAGATCCTTAGGTTTAGGCTTGCACGAGGTTCATAGGTAAGTACCACTTTGAAGTTTAGTTGGTTCAAATTATCCTACAAAGTAATCGGGTTCTAGGGAATCTCAATATCATTGACCTTTCTTCATTAGGCATTGTCTCAGCACAATCAATCTTTTTTTGCGGTCTAAATATCCCAAAAGTCCAACCTCAATGAGCGTAGTATCGATTATCAACCAATTTTTAGCTTTCCACTTAAACTGACTATCTCACTACTTCCTAATGGCTAAGTTATTTAATTAAAGGTTCGAAGGTCAGTTAGTATTTCATGACACCACACAACGGCCATGTATTCTCCTTGATTCAGCACAAAGGATACCGGTACCCACAAATGTGTCACACTAACGTAGCTATTGCTTGAACCATATCGGTCTACACCGTACAGTCTCCATAATCTTTTCTACTTACCAAATAATGTTCTCAGATCCCAGTAGAGGATCAATACAAAACCCAAACAAGGACCAAAAAATGTAAAGCAAAGAAGTCAATCAATGAAAGCATTTAAAGGTGATCTAGTCTCTAAGGTAACCCCACTTTTAAATATGTCCTCGGTAGAGTCTTCAGTTTTGTAATACGGTGGGAGAACTTACTTGGGTGTTTCACATTTTATCGCAATTGTTGCGAATAGAAAGAGTCGCCACATACTTTTCTTTTATCCAATAAAGAAAGGGTGAAAAGAACAGGAAAGACCTTTTGATAATTTTCTTGAGTTTAGGGGGTAGGTTATGAAAAGGGAAGGTGTTAGCACCCTTTTCATATGTAGTTATATTTGGGTTCTTAGTTGCTAGCTCACTTTGAAATGCTTTGTTATAGAAGCCCTATCATTGGATATGATGGGACGGGCGTGGGTCATCATATAGTTATAGAAAGCAAAATTGTAGAATACCTTAGCAATTTTTCTAAGAGTCTAAGAACTTTTACCGAAGGCAACATCGAGGGGTCATCAAGGGACTACGATCTTGTAATCAAGGATCATTGCTAAAGTATCCCACGTTCGAGAGACATGATTGTTTTCATCTTAGGCAACAAGTGAGGTAAACCCTAGAGGTGCAAGTGTGCAAAGTATTTTTTTGCATTCTCTTTGTCTTTGAATTAGGGTTTTTTACTTGTTGATTTTATGTTTTGCCATACAAACCCTAATTACTAACATTTATATTCAAAGAGATAAATTGCAAAAATATAAAATTCTACGCTATTACATCATTTAGGAATGGGGATAAAAATTTACAAATAGGGGATAAAAACAAATAAACCCTAATTTACTATTAGAACCATATTGAATATGAACAAATAATTTACAAGAATGTATGGTAATTTACAAGGAAAATGAAATTGTTTTTGTTTGAATTTTTTGAAAGATTTTAATTCTAATTAAGCTAAATAAAAATAAACAAGTAGTTAATTCAAATAAAACTAATCTAAATTTATTTAAGAAAAGAAATGAAATTAATTAAGAAAAACAAGTTCTTAGGGTTTTATAAAAAGATTTAACCTAGTTAAACTTAATAAAAAAGATATTAATTAAAAATCCTAAATTCTAAGTTAATTAATATACAAATAAAATTAAAATAAATCTAAGCCTAATCTGATTTAATTAGGAAAAAGAAATTAAGTTCATTAAGAAAATATTCTTGGTCTTTTATTTAAAAGAAATAAAAATAAATTTAAAATATCTAAATAATAAATATAATATATTTTTGGTATTTTTTATTAATAAAAATAATAATGATAATAGTAATAATAAAAATAATAAATAAAAGAAAATAAAATAAAAATATAAAATTAAAGTCAGGGGGGTTAGAAAGTGGAAAGGACGTTTGTGAAAAAAACAGTTTTTTTTTTGTTAGGCCCAAGTTTATTTTGGTTATAACTAGAAAAAATAATCAAATAAAATAAAATATGTGTCTGCGCATATGTTTAGCAATTATGGGGGTGAGAGAGAGTAAAAATAGGCAGGCTCATGTTGAGGAAGCCCAACGCGCTAGCGAGCAAAACGAAACAAGGAAAAATAAGTTGAGAAAAATAACAAAAGGCATCCATGGGACTCGAACCCAGGACCCTTAGTATCAATTCCTTACGCACGCGCTTGCTGCCATTGAGGTGGCCTATTTCATCTGTTAGTAAACCATGTTTCAATAAATTTAAAATAAACTTCCCCTAGTTATATCTCTATCTTTAACTTCGCGTCATAACCAGACCACAAATTTAACTCCCGTAACTTCTTCATCTCTCAATCATTTACAAAATGTAAACATCAAACTTGTTCCAAATTTCATCACGATTCCAGAAATGTAAATAAATTAAGCTATAAAGCAAAGATGAGCATGAATTTCTAATTGTACCAAATCTAACCTAATTTTTTTCAAGAAATTTCAAACCTAAAATTCTCACTACTCAAGCAATATAAATGAATTGTAAGGACATGGTCAGCTTCAGGGCTATGATGTCTACATTTTGTCTTTGAAAATGGAAATCTAACAATGCCTATATGAAGATTTCAAAAGTTATAAAACTTACCTCAAAAATGGAATTCATGTTTTGAAAATGAGCTTTCTTCAAGGTGTTGCAATAATCAGGTCAACTTCCTTGGACCTCTAGGAAGTTAATACAATGCTTAGCTTGAGTTGAGAGTGGCTGAAATGGCCTGGAGAAGTCAAGTTAAAGTCCTCTATTTATGAGTTTGGATAATGATGAAAATGGTGTTATAGTTTGGAAATAGGGATTGGGATGACTTTTATTTAATGTAAGGAAGCTTTTAAGATGACTTGGAGAGGAAACGCACGAGTGATTTAAGAGATGAGAGTTTTTGGTCAGATGCTGCACAACAATGGAGGTTTTGTGAAATCCGAGTTTTTAGGGAGTTTGAGTGAGTTTGAGTGCTTGCTAATTCGTGTCCTCAGTTGCATAATAGTGTCTTAATTTATAGGAGAAGGTTTGAAGGCTTGAGGTGGTCATAATTCAAAAATCACATGTTGTATTCATTTGCCTTGTTTTTGAAGCAAGCTTGACAAATATGATTTCAAGGCAAGTTACAAAGATTGTAGGGTGGTTGAATCACTTTAAACATGCTTCTTCTGAGTTGCTAGGTTAATTGTGTGCAGAAAGAGCCATTGCGAGGCTCAAGAAGGTTTGATACTGCATAAATCTTTGCTTTACAAAAATGGAATGGTAACTTTCTCCCTAAAAGGGAAAATTGCTTTGGACAATGCTTGAATCCATTTGAGAATTGATCAATCAGTTGTGTAAAATTTAAATTAAAGAGTGATTTGCAAGTTAGAAACCTGCAAAGCAAGATTATGCAGCATGGCTTATGGATTTGGTCATGTGTTCATCACAAGATTGACTTGTAATTCAAGTTTGAAACCCTAACTTCATATATTCGATTCTCCTAGATCAAGAATGATCTCATTGAGTTCTTAGAAATTTTGAAAAAATGCTCTTGGAGCTTGGTGAAAATTGGCCAAGAAGTTAGGCCAAAAATCTCCCTAAACTAGGTCAAATTTTCACTAAGTGTTTTTAGAAAAAGTGCATGACTTTATGGATTCATAACTCAAAATCCAAGCATTTCTAGGACTTGATCAGTAAAGAAAAGTTGTAGATATTATCAAGATATACAACTTTCATGTTGGAAGTTTTCTTTGAATCATCTTGCATCTTGGTGAAAAGTTGGTATGAAGTCATGAAAAAGAAAAGACTTAAAACACTTAGAAAATTTTCTAAGTCTTGAAAACATTGACTTTTCAAAATTACTTTTGACTTTCTTGATTTCTTGATGATAAAGTTTCACATTTTTTAATTTCTTGATGAAATGTGATCTTTGAAACTCAATTTTGATCAAAAAGTAAAAGTTTGACTTTTGGTGTATCAGTTGACTGAATTTCAACTATCAATTAATTGACCTTGAGAAATAATTTGAACCATGAAATTAGGTCACAAAATCATATTTGAATCCTTAGATTATGCTTCAAGCCATTATATCATGTAATAGGTCAAAAACCCTTGATCAGTCAAATATAGTCAAAACCCTAATTTGACCATTTTGCCCTTTTGATGATTTGAACATTTTTCTTGGGGAATTATGATCCAAACTTGATTAAATGATACATATAATTTCAAAATGTTAATATTGATCAAAAATCTTGAAGTTTGACTATATTTTGACAACATTTGACTTTTAATCTAATACAACTGATTTTGGGTCATCTGATCAATTGACTGAGCAATTTTGACATGCAAGACTTGAAACTTGATATGAGCATTCTTGAATTCCATAATGATCCATGAAATTTAATTGAAGCACTAGAAGCAAAATTTTCTTTGAGAAAAACCAAACCCTAATTTGAGGCATCAGTGTTGAGGAGATGGCTTAACCTAGTCAATACTTGTGCAAACATGAACCATTGAAGATCTTTGTGAGAAATATCTTGAGAAAAGAGAGGGAAAATTTTGGGGTATAACACATTGGAATTTTCAAAACATCTTTCCAAACACTCCTTTCAACAAATATTTTCAAAACCAACACTTTGTATACATTCTCAACGATATGAGAATCATTGCAAAGTTTGCCAAACTTAGGCATTTTCAAAATATTTTCAAACATACACAAACACAAAGCATTTTAAAGTGAGCTAATAATTAAGAGCTCGTAGATAACTATGGATGAAAAGGGTGGTAACACCTTCCCTTTTAATAACCTACCCCCCGAACTCAAGAAAATTCTCAAAAGGTATTTCCTGTTCTTTTCACCCTTTCCATTATTGGATAAAAGAAAAGTCGGTGGCGACTCTTACTATCCACAAAAATTGCGATAAAATGCAAAACAACCAAGTCAGTTCTCCCACCGTATTACAGAACTGGCGACTCTGCTGGGGATGAAGCTAAAAGTGGGATTACCTTAATAACTATATCACCTTTATTTGCTTTAAATGTTTTCTTTGTTTGTTTACATCTATGGGCTACACTTGGGTTTATTACTTTTAAAAGTCCTATACCGGGACTTAGGGCATATTAAGTAAGTAGCAATAGATCATAGGGACTATGTGGCGTAATACTGACATGGTTGAAGTGATGGCTACGTAGTGTGGCACATTTATTGGTACCGATGTCCCTTGAGCCCAATCAAGGAGAATACGGGGCCGTTATGTGGTGTCATGAAGCTCTAACTGACTGTAGAACCTTAGTTGAACAACTTGGCCATTAGAAAGTAGTGAGATAGCCGACTTTGGTACAAGATTAAAGTTGGTTGATACTCGTTACTACACTCATTGAGATCAAACTTTTGGGATATTTTGGTCGCAGTTTGGATGCTTAAGATAAAACAATACCCAATGAAGAAAAAACAGTGATATTGAGATTCCTTAGAACCCGGTTACTTTTGTTAGGGCATGTTGAACCAACTAAAACTTCAAGAGGGTACTTATCTATAAACCCGATGCAAGCCTAAACCTAAGGCCTTGTGTGCTTTGTTTGTGTGTGATTATTTGTTCATAAACATCATGATATCATGCCATATCATTTTCACTAACCATTTCAAGAACCTAGGGATTTATCTTTGTTCTGTTTTGTAGGATATGACTTCCACTCGCAGAAATGCCATCTGAATCAACTTCGTAAGGGTGCCTTATCAACTCAAAGAATTAGCATCAAGGGTTCCTGAAAATTCTCTGTTCACCAAAATATATGGTCGACTTATCAATATGGTTACCTTAAGCTTTGAAGAAGACACGATGAGGGTGTTATTTCAGTTCTTTAATCCTAAACATCATTATTTCACTTTTCCCGACTATCAACTAGTGCCCACAATGGAAGAATTCTCTCAACTATTGAGGGTACCAGTCCTTGATCAAATACCATTCACCAGTTTAGAGGAAACTCCAAGACCTGAAGTTATTTCCAATGCCTTACATTTGAAGAGTTCTGACATTATAGCCAATTGGGAGACAAGAAGTGGGATCAAAGTTTTTTTGGCTAAATTACTGATGGAGAAGGCTCAACTATTTTAGGATGCTATGGATTTACAAGATTTTGAGTAGATCTTGGCTCTTCTAATCTATGGGTTGGTGCTTTTTCCTAACCCTGACCAACTCATAGATGTGAATGCTGTCAAAATTTTCCTTACTCGTAATCCCGTGCCTACTTTGCTTGGAGACATTCTACATTGTCTTTACACTCGCACCATGAGAAAGAGAGAGGCTCTTATATGTTTCATTTAATTGTTGTCTAGGTGGTTTATTTTGCACCTTCCCTATCAGTATTGAAGAATGAGTAAAGTTTGAGATGGTCGTAAAGGGATAATGTCGCTTTCTCATGCAGATATTCATTGCTGCTCTTGGTCTCAAGAGGACATTACTATCATTGACCATTGTGGGGAGTTCGCTAATGTTCCACTCTTGGGCATTAGGGGAAGTATTACATACAACCCTTCTCTAGCTCTACGACAATTTGGCTATGCTCAACAATTTGTATTACTTACAAAGTCTCATGATGCCATATCCAACTATCTTACCAATAGTTGTGGAGCCTGTTGCCGAGGGAGATATTCCTTACACCATTCTACATCTAGACATGCCTATCGACTTCAAGGAATTGCAGAGATCATGGATTTAACTCAAGGGGGAATGAGACACCTTTGAAGATCGATTCTATGCAAGAGAGAATAAAGTGTTGGAGCTCACAAGGAAACTTCACGAGGAGCAAAGCCTTAATGCATACATTGCACCAAAGAGGAAGCTTCCATGGGAGATTTGAGTTTTTTGTTTTAGAAGTCTATTTTGTTATCTTTTGACATCCTTTTTTTCTTTTTCACTGTAAGCTCAAGGGGCAGTTGTAATCTTGAATTTATTAATATAATTATTGTGTTTGTTTCCTTTTTGGATAGAAAATTTAAATTCCTTAAGGTCCTTGGGAACATTTCATCCACATAGCATGCATCATATCATAAGCAGGTTTTTCGATACAGGTTTCCTTATCTTTCTACTATTTATTTCAGTATAAGATGTCTCTAGAGCAAACCGTCAAAGATCTACAAACTCAACACACATTGTTCCAATAGACTCTACTCAACCTAGCTAAAGGTCAGCAAGAAATGGTGGCACTCCTTACCACCAAGAAGAAAACTAAGGAGAGGGTTATTATCCTTAACATGGGAAGAAGGTTCAAGGGGCTCACCCGAATGGCTCAAATAGAAGAGGCTTCTTCTGAGGAAGAAGACAATCAAGAAGAGGGAGTTGGAAGCACCAGAGATGGAGGTGGAAATAACCATATTACTGAGGACGAAGACTATTTCAAAGAGCCGTATCCACCGGCGGATAAGAAATATAAACAACTGGAAAACCGACTTAAGGCTATAGAGATCCAAATAATGCCTGGTTTGGACTTTGGAGACTTAGGTCTGGTCCCTGGGGTGGTCATTCCAAATAAATTTAAAGTTCCTGTCTTCGAAAAATATGATGGGGTCTCTTGTCCAAAGATGCATCTGAGGTCTTATGTCTGCAAGATTCAACCACGCACCACCGATAGGAAGTTATGGGTACACTTCTTCCAAGAAAGCTTATCTGGGACACAATTGTAGTGGTTCTATCAACTTGAGGGGACTAATATCCACACATGGGAGGATCTGGTTGCTGCCTTCTACAGACAATACCAATACAATGTTGATCTTGCACCAACTCGCATGCAATTACAAAATATGATAATGGGTTCAAATGAAGGCTTTAAGGAGTATGCTAAAAAATTGAGGGACCTGGCTGGAAGGTTGCAACCCCCATTGAATGACAGAGAATTAATGGACATGTTTATGGGTACCTTGACTGGTACATTCTTTAATTTGCTGATTGGGAGTTCCTCGTCAGGGTTTACTGAGTTGATTATGATTGGTGAACAAGTTGAAAGTGGAATTAAAATCAGAAAGATCCCCATGGCCTCAACCTCTACTGCTGTAAAGAAACCATTTGTTAGTAAGAAGGAAACTAATGTTTTTATTGACAAAGTACCCGTATCAAGAATGATCGTCACTGACATACGGTAGGAGAACTGACATGGGTGTTTTGCATTTTATCGCAAATGTTGCAGATAGAAAGAGTCGCCACCGACTTATCTTTTAACCAATAAAGGAAAGGGTGAAAAGAACAGGAAAGACCTTTTGAAAATTTTTCTTGATTTCGGGGGTTAGGTTATGAAAAGGGATTGTATTAGCACCCATTTCATCTGTAGTTATATCCTGGTTCTTAGTTGCTAGCTCACTTTGAAATTCTTTTATGAATGTGTTTGTTTGAAAGTATTTTTGAAAAGTGCCTTCGTTTAGGCACACTTTGTATTGATTCTTATTTCGGCGAAAATGTATACAAAACGTTGACTTTTGAAAATATTTCATGAAGGTGTTGGTGTGAGTTTAAAAATATTTTGAAAACGCCTTTGTTTCAGAAAACTTTGTAATGATTCTCGTTTCTATAAGAATGTATACAAAGCATTGATTTTAAAAATAGTTCGAAGAGATGTTTATTTTTGGAAAGATGTTTTGAGAGTGTGAGTGTGAAGATTGTTTTATTTGTGAGCAAGCAACTACGAGCGCTCTACCTACTCAAAAAGTCTTAGTTCTTTTCCTCCTCTTTTTGATAGTGTTATCTTACCATTAGTTAGTAAGAAACCATATCATTGGCTGTGAAGGGACCAACATCGGTCATCGTATAGTCATAGAAGGCAACATTATAGGATACCTTCGGAATTTGTTGTAAGGGTCTAAGATCGTTTACCAAAGGCAACATCGAAGAGTCATCGAGGGACTATGATCTTGTAATTGAGGGTCTTTGCTAATGTATCCCACGTTCGAGGGACATGACTATTTTATCTGAGGCAACAAGTATGGGTTACCCTAGAGGTGCAAGTGTGCAAAGTGTTTTTGTTTTCATGCATTTTATCTTGATTAGGGTTGTCTGGTATTGATTTTAAGATCTTGCCATACAAACCCTAATTACTAGCTATAATATGTAAAGCGATAAATTGTGTAATTTAAATGTCCTACACTATTACAATACTTTGAGGGATGGGGGATATAAATTTACAAATGGGGATGACAAGTAAAGTAAACCCTAATTGCTATTAAAATGCTTTGACAATTACATGATTCATAATGTAAAAATTGCACAAGAAAATGAAAAGTAAAAAGAAATTGTTTTTTAGGTTTTTTGAAAGAAAAGGTTTTGCAGTTCATTTAATTGAAGAAAAAAAATTGGGTCTAAGTTAACTTAAAAGAACACTAATTGTTTAGAAAAAAAGGTTTATGATGTTTCACTTAGAAAAAGGTTTTATGGTATTAGGTCATCTCCAAGCAATGCAATTTGTCCAAAATAACCTAAAGAATCTCAAAATCAAGAAATTTGGTGCCTGAGATGAAACGGGCACCTGTGTCTGGACCTATTATTGACTTCTTTTACACATTTTATTCCATCCAAAATGATACGGGCCGTGTCATGTGACAAGGGAAACCGTGTCCTGTGACAGGGGAAACCGTGTCATCCCCTGTTCTTCTTTCTTTTGCACATGTTTGAACCAATTGAGTTGACACAGGTATGCCGTGTGACACGAGCACCCATATCAAGGCTTGCCATACATTTTTGTTAAGTTATCAATCTAGCTAAGCTGACACGGGTCGTATCATGTGACATGGGCACCCGTGTCATCCCCTGACATGGTTTTTTTCTAAGTTATGGCTTTGATTTGTCCTATTGTATCCTTTTGAAAACGAAAGCAAATGATGTATGGATAAAAATATTACAGTTTGAGAAAGTTTACCCCTTGAAGAGAAGACTTTAGAACACATCCAGATGTTTCCGAGTGCAAAGTGATGATTGATCGAGCTCCTTTGGAACTTCTTGAAGTTGTTCCAATCCTTACTTTGTGCTGAAAGTTTGCTGAATCACTCCCACCAAGTCAAGTTGCAAAGCACTGTTTTTGAGTTTGGAAGATGGTGATAATGATGTTATAGAAGTTGTTCTTGTGTTTGAACAACTTTTATGATGTATGTGAAGTATTTGGATGATTTTTTGGGAAAAACTTGCACGGTGTGAGTGGTTCAAAGATTTGGACTTCAAAGCTCAAAAGTGGAGATTTTATGGACAATTCTGGTTTTTTGAGAGTATATAAGTTTTTTGAGGGCTTGTTCATCTCTCTTATCTTGAAAATGATCTCTCTATTTATAGGAAAGAGGTTTTAATACAAGGGTTTATCATATTTTCAAAATCACATGTTGTGGCTAGGTTGTGTTGTAAGTGGGAGTTCATGACTTTTCATAGTTCCAATGCGGGCATGGCCTATTTTTTAGGAGTGCTTTGCAGGTTTTAGATGGTTGCTTATTGCTTTGATATTGTGTATGTTCATAAGGAACCATTTAGAGGCTCAAGGAGTTGACATTGTGATTAAAGCATGCATTTCAAGAATGGCAATGGTGCCTTTGTGCCAAAAATGGAAATATCACTTGGACAATGCTTAAACCAAATGGAATATAGCACAAAGGTTTGTGAAAGAATTAAATTATGGTGATATTTGCAAGTTAGAAGGCCTGCAACATAAGATTATGCAGGATAGCATGTAGATTGGATCATGTGTTCTTCACGAAAATGACTTGCAATTCAAGAATGGATGCCTAACTTCATGCCTTTGAATCTCCTAGCTCAAGTATGATAAATTCATGATCTTGGATGTTTTGGAAAGCTTGAAACATTGCCTACAATTTTCATGTTGACCATTTTTTATAAATCAAATAGGAATTTGATGAAAATTGTTTAAGAAGTTGATTTAAAAACTGACCAAAACCTGTTGAAAATTTCTCTAAGTGTTAGATGAAAATGTCATGACTTCATCGGCATGTATCATCAAATCTAAGCATTTTTTAGACATCAACCCTCTAACATAAAGTTGTAGAATTCATCAAGATCTATAACTTTCATGTTGAAAGTTTTCTTTGAATCATCCTACATCTTGGTGAAAAAAATATCATGATGTAATGAAATTATCAAGTGTAAAAACACTTAGAAAATTTCTAAGTATTGGGAATTTTGACGTTTTGTTGACTTTCTTGACTTTCTTGATTCTTGATGATCAAGTTTGATATTTTTGTAGGTCTTGATGAATTTTGATCTTTGAAATTTAATCTTGACCAAAAAGTCAAAGTTTGACTTTTTGTGTATCGATTGACTTTTCGTCAGTTGATCCAAATTTCAACTATCAAACCTTTGATCCTGAGAAATTTTTTAAGTCATGAAATTAGGTAATCATGTTGTGTTTGAGTCCATGAGATTATACTTTAAGCCATTAGGTCATGTATTAGGTCAAAATTCGGTGGCCAGTCGTTCTCAGTCAAAACCTTAATTTGGAGGCTCAGTGCTTTGAAGGTGAGCTTGTCTGATCCAACTCTTAAGAACCCTTGAGCATTTGAGATATTTGGTGAGAAATATCTTGAGAAAAGAGAGGGAAAACTTTGGGGTACAATAGCTTCCCCTATTAAATCTTCTTAAACCTGAAGAGTTAGATTGGTATGTTTGCCATTCGTAAATTGAAGGTGGAAGATGATTGAACACTAAAGTGCCCAGAATTTTGCACTCGATGGTGCATGAAGTAATGTTGTTGGTTGATTGTGTCGAGAATGGGCTTAGAGATGCCATTTGAAGAGGTGATAAAGAGTTATCAAAGATGGGCTTATTGATGCCATCCAAAGTAACTGTTGATTGAGATTGGAAGAAGTATCAGAATAAATCTTTGGTCGATTTATATTGAAATAACAGATGTCTGTATTTGTCTTTGACTGGATAAGAATCAAAATAAATCTTAGGGTCGATTTAATTGAACCAGAGAAAGGGTCTACCGTAAACAAATTAGGATAAATCACTGGTCGATTTAAACTGAACCAGCAGAGGTCTAAACCAGAGAAATTGTCTACCAGACACAAACCAGGATAAAACATTGGTCGATTTGAACTGAATCAGTAGAGGTCTAAAATAGTCTTTTACTGGATATCGAATCAGCATAAATCTTAGGATCGATTTAACTGAACCAGAGAAAGTGTCCACCAGAAACTATTAGGATAAATCATTGGTCGATTTAAACTGAACCAGCGGAGGTCTTGAATGGTCTTTAAATGGATGTCGAATCAGCATAAATCTTAGGATCGATTTAACTGAACTAGAGAAAGTGCCTACCAGAAACAAATCGGGATAAATCATTGGTCGATTTAAACTGAACCAGTGGAGGTCTTCAATCGTCTTTAATTGGATGTCGAATCAGCATAAATCTTATATCGATTTAACTGAACTATAGAAAGTGTCTACCAGACACAAATTAGGATAAATCATTGGTCGATTTAAACTGAACCAGCAAAGGTCTTAAAATGGTCTTTAATTGGATATCGGATCAGCATAAATCTTAGGATCAATTTAAATGAACAAGAGAAAGTTCCCACCTGAAACAAATCAAGATAAATCATTAGTCTATTTAAACTGAACCAACGGAGGTCTTGAATGGTCTTTACCTAGATGTCAAATCAGCATAAATCTTAGGATCGATTTAACTGAACCGGAGAAAGTGTCTATCGGAAACAAATCAAGATAAATCATTGGTCGATTTAAACTGAACCAGTAGAGGTCTTAAAATGGTCTTTAACTGGATATCGAATCAGCATAAATCTTAGGATCGATTTAACTGAACCAGAGAAAGTGTCTACCGTACATAAATCAGGACAAATCATCGGCCGATTTAAACTGAACCAACAGAAGTCTTAAAATGGTCTTTAACTGGATATCGAATTAGCATAAATCCTAGGATCGATTTAACTGAACCATAGAAAGTGTCTATCAGAAAAAAATTAGGATAAATCATTGGTCGATTTAAACTGAACCAACTGAGGTCTTGTGAAGGAAATGTTTATTGTTGATGGTATTCATCTTGGCGACTAATCTTTCATGAAAGTGTAAAGATTTAGTTGTATGCAATGTCGTGATGCATGAAATGCACTGCGTGATGATGTTCTCAAAATAAATGAGTTTGTGCTATATGCATTTCGTATGCGTATGTTGTGATGTATGAATATGAAATGTTGGTGAAATGTATCTTTGTCTGGTAAAGTAATTCCCTTACTACTCTGGGGATTTTTGGGAAGCTAAATCTCGGATTACTATTGGGGACGAAGAGTATGTGTATCTTCAACTATCTGGAATACTTCTGCTAGGGATCCTTGTTTGTTGTTCGAGGAAACTCTGTAGGAGATGTATTGACTTTTGTTTGAGGAAACTCGGCTAGGGAATGTTGATATCTGCTTGAGGAGTAGAGTTTAAGAGTCTTGGTTTTCCATTGCTCTACTGGGGAATTTAATTCTTATACACCCTAATTGAGGATAAAAGAGATGAATAAACTTCCGATTTGTCTGGGGAGAGTAAAGTTAACTGGTATTCTGGTCAGATTCCAGGTTTTAAAGCAACTCTCTAGGGATAGTATTAACTATATTGGAGAAGAAGAGTTCTTGTCAGCGATGTGTAGTAGTCAGAGGAATAGACTCAAGCTAGGGAGATTGTATTCTGTCGGGGAAATAAACCTTGTTGAGGAAGATATTCTGGAGATTTCACTGGGGAAACAAATTATTTAGGGGAGGAGCTTTGCAAGGTTTCTCTTTCAGTTTTGGAAGACCAAACTCGGTTGGGGAAAAGAACTTCCAGGAGATATGCTAATTGGAACTTCTAAAGGGAATTATGGAGAATTTACTCTATAGGGAATAATCTCATAGAGGTGGCTCTGGCGTCTTTACTGGGGATCTCCTTATGAAAGGGATTTTGTGGGGATTTATGGACAACATAAGTGTCATCCTAATTCCCAGAGTTCTGAACAAATGTTTATTCCTGTTCTTATGTATATATTTGTTAATAGTTAATCATGTTCATATGCATATGTTCATTCAATTTTAGTCATTGGACATTTTTGCAATCAAAACATAAAAAACAAAATGTTTGTAATTCAAAGTATATTTGTATTGATAATTTTCCTATAAACAGGCGTTTTTGCACAAAGAGACGGAAATCCTAGTAAGAGGAAGTCGTTGTGAAATTAAAAGAGTACAAAGTGAAAACAAGTGTATATAGCCATGTGGAAGTGATCTCATTGGGTTCAAACTCCTCTATTTCCCTTATGTATTTTAGCATATCATCCATTACCGTCAGAAGAAGTTAATTGAACTGATCTTGTACCATTTGAACTTTTGACCTTGGGACATAGTCGTACGCTTAAATCCATAACTTTTTCCTGGACAACCCTTTTAGGTTTTCAGTCCACCAGGATACCCTTTTTTGCCCAAGCATCCCTTCCAGGTTTTCAACTTGTCGGGGGTATAATCTTTTGTATATATCCCTAATTGTTTCCCGAACCCTTTTGGTTCGTCGGGATGCCCTTATTTTTGCCTAGGTATGTCAACCTAGCGGGTCGTTCTTTTGCGTAGTATTTTTTTACTATGTCCGTCCTCACAAGGTGTGGGAAATCTTCATCGTCCATAGTGATTAACATCATAGCACCGCCAAAGAATACTTTCTGGACAACAAATGGCCCTTTGTAGGTGGGAGTCCATTTTCCCCTAGGATCGCCTTGTGGCAGAATGAAGCGTTTTCTTAACAAGTCACCATCCTAGTACACTCGATGTTTGATTTTCTTGTTGAATACTTAGATCATACGCTTTTGATACATTTGACAATGACAGACAACAACCAGTCTCTTTTCATCAATCAAATTCAACTGATCCAATCTATTCTGAACTCATTCGTCTTCGCCTAAGTCAGCTTCTTTCATTATGCTTAGAGAAGGAATTTGCACTTTGATAGGCAGGACAACTTTCATGTTGTAGACTAAAGAGAATGGGGTCGCCCCAGTTGATGTTCGTGCTGAGGTACGGTAGCCATGAAGAGCAAAGGGTAACATCTCGTGCCAGTATTTATAGGTTACCACCATCTTTTGCACAATCTTCTTTATATTTTTTTTTTGGTAGCTTCCACTACGCCATTCATCTTAGGCCTGTACGGAGAAGAGTTGTGATGCTTTATTTTGAACTGCATGCAGAGTTCAGTTATCATGGCATTGTTGAGGTTTGTTACGTTACCAGTGATAATCCTTCCAGGGTTGCCGTACCGACAGATGAGGTTATTCTTGATAAACCGGGCTACAACATTCTTGGTAATTGAGGCAAATGAAGCAGCTTCGACCCATTTGGTGAAGTAGTCAATAAAGACGAGAATGAAACAATGTCCATTAGGGGAAGTGGGCTTGATTTCTCCAATCATATCAACGCCCCACATTGCAAATGGCCATGGATCGATCATGACGTTTAAAGGTATTGGAGGTACATGAACCTTGTCGGCATAGATCTAACACTTACGGCAAGTCCTCGAGTGATGGTGAATATCAGTTTCCATAGTCGACCAATAGTAACCAGCCCTCAGAATCTTCTTGGCCATAGTGTGTCCACTAGAGTGAGTTTCGAAGATACCCTCATACATGTCTTCCATGATCTTCTCTGCCTCCTTCTTGTCCAAACAGCGTAGCAGAGTTGAATCATGCTTGCGTTTGTACAAAATTCCATTGCTTAGGAAGAACTTACTGAGAACCTTTGCAAAAATTTCTTGTCGTTGATTGATGCCCCCTCAGAGTATTCTTGTGCTTCAAGATACTTTTTTACCTCATAGATCCAAGGCTTCTCCTCATCAACGTCAACCATAAAACAGTGTGTCAGTTCGTCAAATTTTTCAATAGTAATTTTGGGAGCTTCGTTGTCCCAATTGACCATGAACATAGATGACATAGTTGCTAAGGCATCTTCCAACTTATTTTCTTCCCTTGGAATATGTTCAAAGGTGACCTCCTTAAAGTAAGGGATTAAGGTGTGCACATGTTCTTTGTAAGGGATCAAATTTAGATGTTTGGTATCCCACCCTTCTTTAACATGATTGATCACCATAGCTGAACCTCCATACACGCTCAAGAATTTGATTCTTAGGTAAATAGAAGCCTTAAGACCCAAGACGCATGCCTCATAATCGGCCATGTTATTTGTGTAGTCAAAGAAGAATTTGGCAGTGAAAGGTGTATGGAAACCTCCGGGAGAAATGATTGCAACACCAATTCTGTTACCCAATGCATCGGTAGATCCATCAAAAACCATAGTCCATCGGGATCCTTGTTTAGGTCCTTCATATAGTCCAGGCTTTTCACAGTCGGTTATTAGCATGATATTCTCATCTGGGAATTTAAAGTTCATGGATTGGTATTCATCCACAACTTGATGGGCCAAATGATCTACCAATATGCTTGCTTTGATTGCTTTTTGTGTAGCGTACTGGATGTCATATTCAATTAAGATCATTTGCCATCGGGCTATTCATTCGGAGAGAGATGGCTTCTCGAAGATATACTTGATATGATCCATCTTAGAGATCAAGAGAGTAGAATAAGTCAACATATATTGTCTTAGTCGGCGAGCAGCCCATGCCAAAGTGCAACAAGTTTTCTCGAGCAGTGAATATATTGTTTCACAGTCGGTAAACTTTTTTCTAAGGTAGTATATTGCATGCTCTTTTCGACCATACTCGTCATGTTAGCCTAGCACACACCCTATTGAATTCTCTAATACGGTCAAGTACATGATCAGATGTCTTCCTTCAACTGGAGGCATTAGGATTAGAGGTTCTTGTAAATACTCCTTGATTTTGTCAAATGCTGTTTGGAAGTCATCACTCCATCTGACTACTTGATCTTTCTACAGTAGTTTGAATATTGGCTCACAAGTAGCAGTTAAGTGAGAGATGAATCAGGAAATGTAGTTGAGTCGACCTAAGAAACCTCTAACTTCCTTCTCAGTACACGGAGCTTGTGTTTCTTGTATGGCTTTGAATTTTGCAGGATCGACCTCAATACCTTTTCCACTGAAGATGAAGACTAGGGGTTTTCCAGACCTCACCCCGAAGATGTACTTTTTGGGATTCAACCTCAGCTTGTATTTCTTCAACCTTTCAAATAGCTTGTATAAATGATCTAGGTTTTCCTCTTCAATTTGTGATCTTTCAATCATGTCATCAACATAGACTTCTATCTCATGATGAATCATCTCATGAAATAGAGCTACCATAGTCGGTTGATAGGTTGCGACTGCATTCTTCAAACCAGAAGGAATGACCTTATAGAAGAAGGTGCCCCAATGTGTAACAAAAATGGTTTTCTCCATGTCTTCAGGCACCATTTTGATTTGGTTGTACCTGGAGAAGCCATCCATGAAGGAAAACACCTTATGTTAAGCAGTATTGTCAACCAAGACATCAATATGTGATAGAGTAAAGTCATCTTTGAGGCTTTCCCTATGCAAATCCATGTAGTCTATGCATATACGGACTTTTCCATCTTTCTTTGGCACCGGGACCACATTTGCAACCCACTACGGATATGTTGTCATTGCCAGGAAACCTGCATTGAACTATTTCATTACCTCAGCTTTTATTTTCTCAGACATATCTGGCCGCATGCGATGAACCTTTTGCTTGACCATAGGACAACCTTCTTTCATTGGTAGACGATGAACTACGATATCAGTATCAAGCCCCAATATATATTCATATGACTAAGAGAACACCTCAACATAGTCGTGCAACATTTGGACCAATCTTTTCTTGACATCGTCTTCCAGGTTAGTGCCAATCTTGACTTTTCTTATCTGCCTCAGTACCCAAGTTTATCACTTCAACTGGTTCTTCCTGTGGTTTAATGGCCTTTTCCCCTTGTATCAAGAGTCTGGAGAGTTCCCCAGGTATTTCATAATCTTCTTCGCCTTCGTCTTTGGCTTGATAGATTGGATTTTTGAAGTCATAGATGGCAATAGCAGAATCATTGACAATGAGATCCAAAGTGGATGTGGATCTGCAAATGTGTGTGTATGCATGTAAGGTCACATGGCTATTTGAAAATGCAGTAAAATAAAAGAAAGATAAGGAGCAAAATATTTTTAATGAAAAATAGTCCAATGAGCATATGATATATGAAAATGACAAACCCTTAAAAAATGGGCCATTGTGCCCCGGGCAAGGCACATGGTTTAAGTCATTGTTTAATGGAAATTACAAACAAATTTCTCAAAGTAATAAAACAGGAAATGGAATTTACTCCTGGGCGAAGGAAATTGGGATGAAGTATTTGGTCTTCCAGTTGTGGAGTCCTCCACTAATAGTCAGGTAGATCCAATCATCAAAGTCACAATCAGCATCAAAGTTTCAAGAGCATTAACCTCATGGTTACTAATGCGGAGAGGTGGTTTCCCTACACGAGCACGTCTAACCTCCTTTTGAGTTTGGAAGTGAAGCCCAACCCAAATTTGTCTGACTTGTATGGGATATCGATAAGTTGTCCCCAAATGGTGCAACCACCATCTTCAACAACAACACGAGCATCTTTGAGAGAAGCCATCCTTGGTGCATCTTTAGCAGCTTTTGGAGTGTCAGGAGTGGCTTTGGCAACATCAACCATTTGAGAGATGACTTTGAATGCTTGACAAGGGGTCTCTATGAAATCACCATTCACTTCAACATACTTTAATGAATTCATATGACTGATCATAAACTCTTCTTCCCCACAGACGGTGACAATTTTCCCTTTGACTGGGTACTTTAGCTTTTGATGTAGTGTGGAAGTTATGACACCTTCCCCATGGATCCATGGGCATCCAAGAAGGAAAGAATTAGCAGGACGAATATCTATCACATAGAATATTGAGTTGAAGACTTAAGACCCAACTTTAATAGGGAGATCAACCTCTCCATGGACCATTCTCTTTGATCCGTCAAAAGCTCTTACTACAATATCATTGGGTTTCAACACCAGTCTGTCGCAGTCTAGTCTATCCAAAGCTTCTTTTGGTAAGACATTCAGGGAGGACCCAATATTCAATAACACATGTTCTAAAGTGGTTCCTTTACACTCGATGGAAACATGCAGAGCTTTGTTAGGATTCTTTTCAGACGGGGTCAAATCTGCATCTGAAAATCCCAAACTGTTGTGAGCAGTCAAGCTTGCTACATAATTTTTGAATTTGTCGGCCGTAGTTTCTTGAGGGACATGTGCATTTTTCAAGAATTTTATCAGTGCTTGAGCATGCACTTCGGAGCATAACAACAAAGACAACATGGATATTTTCAAGGGTGTTTGCCCCAACTGTTCGAGTATCATGTAATCACTTTTTTGATAATTTTTAGAATCTCCTTCATCTCTTGGGTAGATGGGTTCTCAATAGTAATATATTTTATGGGCGCCTCCATCTGGGAAGGCTCAATCATTTTTTCCTTTCCTCGAGTATCAACAACAAGTTTAACAACACTAATACGAATGGGTGTAGTTGTCGTTGTCAGAGGTGAAATCTCCAGAGAGAAGATCCTCCCTGTCCTAGTAACTTTACTTGATCCAGAAATGTTTGTAATGTCAACAGTTTCATCTTTGGCTATCCATGAATCTTGTTTGATACCATGGTGTTGTACCCCAAAATTTTCCCTCTCATTTCTCAAGGCATTTCTCACAAGGGGCTCCCCAAAAATTCAAGCTTACACAAATATATTTGGATTTTTAAGCATCAAGATTAAATAGGAAATTGCTAAAAGGGGAAAAACACATGAAAATACTCTTTTTGACAAAATTGAAGGAAAAACAAGTTCTCTTCGATTTTACATCCTTCAATTGGGCACTTTGGCTCCTTCGATGTAGGCATTGGTTGCATCCTTTGTTTGGGCGATGGACTTCATTTGGGAAAGTTCATTTCCTGCTTCATTTGGGTACTAGACTTCGTTTGGATGTTTTATTCTCTTTGTGCAAATCTTTCATCTGGCCATATAGCATCTTTCCTGCGTGTTAGCAAAGATTTACAAGGCATAATTTCTTACCATGCTAGCATACACAAGGCCAAAGTCACCCTTTGAAGAAACTTGTTATAAGCTTCAACAGGGCAACACTTATCTTCAACTAGCTTCAATTCACAAGGAAAAAATCCTCCTGATGACGCCCTTCGATTTAGGAGGCAAAAGCCTATCTTCTGCTCTCTTTCGATTACACACCTTGCCTCCTGCAGGCCTCCTTCGTTTGGGGCATATAGCCTTCCCTGTGTTGCAAGCTTTGATTGTGCCTTTCATCCTTTACATGCATCCTTCGTTTGGGGTGTGTGAATCCTTCAGTACAAGCCTTTGGTCACACCTTTCGTTTGGGCATGTGGCTCCCTTTTTACAGGCCTTTGTTTGAGTAAAAATCTCTTGGATGTTTGCATGAGGTCACAAGGTAGGGACCTCTTGCATACACCCTTTCGTTGTCCATATGACCCCTTGCAGGCAAGTTTGAGTGGGCAGTATCTCCCTTGGAAATGGCTTGCTTCAACATACAAATTTTACACTATGTCATTGTCTCATGCGAAAGAAGTACCATGGTGGCACATTCGAAGGACTTGCCATACATGTCTGAATGTCCCAATCGAGTGACATGTTCTGCTGACCCACCTCGGGAGCATGTATTTGGACCATTCGAAGGAACCCATGAAGGGCCTGGTCGAAAGACACTTATTTGGGCCCCTTCAAAGGATACTCACATGAGCCATTCGAAGGACACTTCGATTTGAAAAAAAAAATGATTGCTGAAGAGTCTGGTCGAAGGATAGAGCTAGGGGGTCAAGAAAAAAGGTTGAGATGCCCAAAGGTACTTGTTGACCAAGTCCCATGCGCTTCCAGGTTCAGGCCTGATACACTGGCCATAAAACTCCAAAATTGTTGCACATCAGTCCTGCAACACTGCCTTATTCCTTGCACCAAAATGGCATATAAACACTGTCCCTTGAAAGCTACAAACACAACATGCCTTTTTAGTTTAAACTTTTTGTTTTCCCTCCTAAAACATTCGCCAAGGCCATCTATAAATATGAGCCTCCACCATACATGTTAGTGTTAGTGTAAGCCCTAGAGGCCAATGCTTTTGGTACTTGTATCGAATTGTTTATTAATAATAAAAGGCATTTCTTTATTATGTTTGCTTTCCAAAATAATAAAGTCCCTAGAATGGTTTATTGGTTTAATGAAATGTTAAGTGTGACTTAATCATGAGATCCCATTAAACATAAGACACTATTCTTAAAGTATCCGTAGTCAAGCTTTAATGTGAAGTGGGATAACATTAAAGCATTAAGATTATTATGAAGATAGATTGATGATCACATCTCATGGATCATAAATAAGGAGTTATCAAGTCTTGACATAGGTATGAATATTAGGAGTAATATTTATACTGAATTGACCCGCTATGAGAATACTACATAGAATGTTATGCAAAGTGTCATAAGTTATTCTCATGATGATAATGGTGTATACCACCCTTCGACCTGAAATCACTATGGACCCTAGATGTAGAGTCAAGTACTTTATTGTTGATCAAACGTCATCCGTAACTGGATGACTATAAAGACGGTTGATGGGTACTTCATAAAGCATGATAAGGGACATGAGTGACCTAGATGGAATTTGCTCATCCTGCATAACAAGATAAATGTCTAAGGGCCCAATATTGAACTAGACAAGGGTGACACAATGTATGCCTTGTGTTCAATATATACATGAGGGCAAAAGGGAAATTGTACAACACAAATATTATCACGGAAAAGGTTTGGTCAGATCACATGACATTTTCGTGACTTGGGTAACAGTGATGTGTTGCTAGATACCGCTCACTGCTTATTATATTAAATGTGTGATTTAATATAATTGCCAACGTCGCGAAAACCTACAGGGTCACACACATAAGGACAGGTTGATGAGAGATAGAATAAATAAGGAACACCGTAAGGTACGGTGCACTTAAGTGTAATACGGAAAGTGGTAAGGTACCACGTGGATAAGTGATATATGGTACATCATAAGGTATGATGTCCATAAGCTTAATTGGGCTTTTAGCTTATAGCCTTAATTGGGCTTTTAGCTTGTAGCCCACACGAGTGATTCTATAAATAGATCCCTTGTGATGAAGCAATTTCACTTGATGCAATTTCGTTTTTGATTCTCTCTCTCATTCAAGGTTTCCGTTCGTGATCAGCTAGCACTGTGACCGGAAGCGATCTGTTCGTGTGGACTGAGTAGAGGCGTTGTTCTTCATCAACGCTCGTGATTACAACATCAAAGGTCTGAATCGCCACAAGAGGTAAATATTTCTATCACTGACCATGCTCATTCGTAATGATCGCTAAAGGAAAAATTTAAATTCCGCTGCGCTTTTGATCGCAATTTTCCTTCAGTTAGGGGCGCCTGAAGAATTGTAAGAGAACTCTTGTGAAAATTCCCAAAACTCTCAAACACCTCCCAACGTTTTTTTCCAAGAACTTCTAAAAATTCAACCCCCCTTTACACACTAAGTGAATCCTTCGATTCACCCCGCCCCCTCCCAAGTGGCCATCTAACTAGCCTTCGATCCACTTTCCCAACTATAATATAGTAACCCTTTGATTTCATTTTGTTACTTGTCATAGAAAGAACCTTCGATCCACTCACGCTCCCTCATTTGATTCAGTGACTGCTTGCACAAAGTAGTACTGGATTAATGTCAAGAGGGCCCCAACGAACTTCCATTCACCACCAAGGAAGACACTTGCATTTTCCTTCGATTTAAGAACTTCAAGAGGTAAGTTCCCTTTAAACTTGAATCTATTTTATTTAAATATCATGTGCACATGCCAATAAAGAAAAATGTAGATATTTCATGTAGGGGGCTTAACCATATTTTAACCTTTGTACGTGTTCTTATAGAAACGAGAACCATTACAAAGACACCTTTTCAAAATCACTTTCAAAAACACATTCCACAAACACCTCATTAAACTATTTTCAAAACTAACACTTTTTACGCATTCTTATAGAAATGAGAACCATTACAAAAAAGTTTTTCAAAATGCTTTCAAAAAACACACCATAAGCACATTTTCAAACAAAAGCAAGTGATCTAGCAAGCAACTCAGAGCCCGAAGATAACTACATATGAATAGAGTGCTAACACCTTCCCTTTTCATAACCTATCCCCTGAACTCAAGAAATAATCTCGAAAGTTGTTTCTTGTTCTTTTCAACCTTTCCTTTTGGATAAAAGAAAAGTCGGTGACGACTCTTGCTATCCACAATAATTGCGATCAAACACAAAACACCCATGTCAGTTCTCCCACTGTGTTAAACATGGTACTACACTTCTGCCCCATAATTCTAGGGCACAACCTTATCATAAGAGTAGGAGACTGGCCCCAATGTGGTGATAATCAGTGGTGCTACTCTTGGTTCAGCAGAAATCCTATTAGGACCTTTAGAGGTGATCCTAATAGGAGTGTTTGATACAGTAATGATGGGAACTTCTTCAAACTCTTGAGATAAACTTTAGGTCAAACTTTTCACATATGGAGTTTTCTCAAATAGAATTTCATGTCTATCCATCAGGTGTTGGACACCTTTCTTTAGCCATGTGCAACCATTAATTTGTGTAGCACAATGGTAACAGACTTCAAAGCACCATGAGAATACACCGAATTTCAGCAAATTATTTTTAACAGTCTTCAAAGGAGTGGTAAAATCTTTGATGGAGGAAACAAAATAGGCATCTTCAATAGCATTGACACCCTTACCATGATTGGGCATGGGTGCGGTGATAACATTAGGAGTCAGTGGATGGTCGAATTCAATCGTCTTATTATAAATCAGGTCTTGGATTTTGTTTTTTAATTCCCAACCATCATTGGTATCATGTCCGAGACAATTTTAATGGAAATTACATTTTGCATTGGGATTATATTTCAGAGAAGTTGTGCTAGGGTTGGAAGGGGGGTCTCGCAAGGTCACCAAATCAGCTTTCAATAGATGTTGTAGAGCTTGAAATAGTTGCATATTGATTCTAGTAAATTTTCTTCTTTGGGCATCCGACCTTTTTTGGTTATTATGTTGACGCGATTGTTGAGTTGGAGTTGGATTGGAAATCAGTACAACCCCTACTGAATGATGACGGTCATTCTTAGTACGACTTCTTGACCCATACAGAGCATTAGTCTCTTTTTTTCCAATAAATGGTTTTTCACAGAATTTGAGGTGGAGGACATAGGTATATTCCAGCTTTTGATCCCGCTTTCAACCCTCTCACCAGTTAGGATCAATTCAATAAATCTGGATGATGAAATTCCAATCAGTAAGTTGAAAAATGGTCCAGTCAATGTTCCTATAAACATGTCTACCATCTCTCTATCATTCAAAGGTGGTTGCACCTGCCAGCAAGGTATCTCCATTTTGGGTGCATTCTTTGAAGCCCTCGTTTGAACCCATGGCCATTCCTTGCAATTTCACCCTAGTTGGTGCTAGATCAGCGTTATATTGATATTGGCGGTAAAAGGAGGTGGCCAAATCTTCCTAAGTATGGATGTTAGTCCCTTCCAATTGGTAAAACCACTCCAACTACGTCCCAGATAGACTTTCTTGAAAAAAGTGCACTCATAATTTTATATCGGCGGTATGTAGTTGGATCTTAAGGACGTATGATCTTCGACGAATCTTTGGACATGAGAGACCATTGTACTTAGCAAAGATAGGGATTTTGAATTTGTGGGGGATGACTACCCCTGGTACCAAACCCAAGTCTCCAAAGTCCAATCTAGGTACATCTTGGATCTCTACTTCCTTTAGCTTGTCTTCTAGCTGCTTGTATTTGTCATCGGCCAGTGGGTATTGCTCATCAGAATAATCCTCGTCTTCAGAGATTTGTTTGTTTCCACCTCCAACATGGGTGCTTCTAGAATCTTCATCTTGATTATCATCCTCTTCATAGGGAATCTCTTTAATTTGAACTTGTCAGGAGGGGCCTTTGAACCTCTTCCCCATGTTGATAACACCTTTCTTCTTGGTCTTCTTCTTCATGACGATAAGCGCCATCATTTCTTGCTGACCTTTTGCTAGGTTGAGAAGAGTCTCTTGGAATTGAGAGTGTTGAATCTGCAAGTCCTTAATAGTTTTCTCGGGATCCATCTTATACTAAAATAAAAAGTAGAAAGATGAGGAAACCTATGTTGGAAAACCTACTTATGATATGATGCATGTTATGTGAATGCAATGTTTTCAAGGACTTTTAAGAGATTTAAATTTGCTTAACCAAAAAGGAAATAAAACAACAATTGTATTAATAAGTTCGAAGATCACAAATTTCCTCCTGGGCTTACAATGGAAAAGCCAAAGGTCTCAAAGAGACAACACAATAATATCCTAAAACAAAAGACTCAGGTCTCCTATGAACGCATCCTCTTTGGTGTAATGTAGGCATTCAAGTTTATCTCCTCGTGAAGTCGCCTTGTGAGCTCCAACACTTTCTTCTCACGTGTGTAGAATTGGGCTTCAAAGGTGTCCCGCTCTCCCTTGAGTTGAATCCATGATCTTTGCAACTCCTCCATACTAGTAGGCATGTCAGGATAAAGAATGGTGTGTGAAATGTCTCATTTGGCAATAGGCTCCACAATTATTGGTAAGATGGCTAGATACAGTATCATGAGGTTTCGAGCGCAAGCTCTCACCCACTTGAGATAAGGCTCCAAAGGAATAGATTTCTTATGCCCCAAAGTCTTGCTATCAACCTTGTTTACCATGCCCCAAGCTCGTATAAATCTTTGACGATAACCTTTGGACATTGTTCTCATAGTCAAATATAATACATTGTACAAGTGCATCATGAGGACCATCCCTCCGAGCGTAACCAAACTGTCGTAGAGCCAAGCAAGGATTATAAGTGATACCTCCCATAATTCCAAAAGTGGGACATTATGGAATTCCCAACAATGGTCAATGATGGTGAAATCCTTCAAAGATCGGGAACACCTATGGATATCCGAATGCGAAAGTGACATCATCCTTTGAGACCACCCCAAGCCTTGTTTGTTCATCAAAACAGATCGAGGAAGGTACGAGATAAACCACCTAGACAGCAATGGTATGCAAAACACATAAGGATCCCTCTTCTCTTCAAGGTACGAGTGTGAAGAGAGTGCATAATGTCTCCGAGAAAGGTAGGTACGGGGTTAAGAGAGAGAAAAACTTTGACCTTATTCACATCTATAAGTTGGTCTGGATTAGGGAACAATACCAACCCATATATTAGAAGAGCCAAAACTTCTTCAAAATCTTGCAAATCTAGAGCATCCCAAAACTGTTAAGCCTTCTCAAACAGAAACTTGGCTAGGAAACCCTTAACTCTGCTCCTTGTTTCCCAATTGGCTACAATGTCAGACCGTTGCAAATGTAAGGCTAATGTGATCTCCTTAGGTTGTGGCTCTTTCTCTAGATCGGTGAAAGGCATTTGATCAAGGATAGGCACTCCTAATAGTTAAGAAAACTCTTCCATCGTCGGCACCAATTGATAATTCGGAAATGTGAAACAATGATGTTTAGGGCCAAAGAATTGAAAGAGCACACCCATCATTTTCTCTTCAAAACTTGAGGTGGCCAAGTTGAGAAGTAGACCATATCTTTGGGTGAATGGAGAATTCTCAGGAACCCGTAAGGCTAACTCTTTAATTTGAAGAGGCACCTTTACAAAGCCGATTCAGATGGTTTTTCTGCAAGTGGAATCCATTTCCTATAAAACAGAATAAAAATAAATCCCTAAGTCCTTGAAATGGTTAGTGCAAATGCTATGGTATGATGTCATGATGTTATGTACAAATAATCATATACAAGCAAAGCTAACAAGTCCTTATGTTTAGGCTTTCATGGGGTTTATATGTAAGTACCCTCTTGAAGTTTAGTTGGTTCAACCTGTCCTAGAAAGTAATCGGGTTCTAGGCAATCTCAATATTGATCTTTCTTCATTAGGCATTTTCTCAGCACAATCAATCTTTTCTTGCATCCGAAATATCCCAAAAGTCCGATCTCAATCAGTGTAGTATCGAGTATCAACTAATCTCCAGCTTTCCACTGAAGTCGGCTATCTCACTACTTCCTAATGGCCAAGTTGTTCAACTAAAGGTTCTACAATCAGTTAGTGCTTCATGACGCCACACAACGGCCCTATATTCTCCTTGATTCAACACAAAGGATACTGATACCCACAAGTGTGTCTCACTAACGTAGCTATTATTTCCACCATATCGGTATATGCTGTATAGTCTCCATAATCTATTTCTACTTACCTAATAATTTTCCCAGATCCGAGTAGAGGATCTATTCAAGACCAAAACATGGACCCAAAAATGTAAAGAAAACAAGTCAAACAAACTAAAGAATTTAAAGTTGATCTAGTCTTTAAGGTAACCCCACTTTTAAATTCTTCCCCACAGAGTCGCCAATTATGTCATATGGTGGGAGAATTGACTTGGGTGTTTTGCATTTTATCGCAAATATTACGGATAGTAAGAGTCGCCACTGACTTTTATTTTATCCAATAAAGGAAAGGGTGAAAAGAACAGGAAAGACCTTTTGAGAATTTTTCTTGATTTCGGGGGGTAGGTTATGAAAAGGGGAAGGTGTTAGCACCCTTTTCTTCAACATCGAAGAGTCATCGAGTGACTATAATCTTGTAATTGAGGGTCTTTACTAAAGTATCCCGCGTTAGAGGGACATAACTCTTTTATATGAGGCAACAAGTGTGGGTTACCCTAGAGGTGCAAGTGTGCAAAGTGTTTTTGTTTTTATTTTCATGCATTTTTGTCTTGATTAGGGTTTTCTAGTATTGATTTTAAGATATTTCCATATAAACCCTAATTACTAGCAATATTATGGAAAGTGATAAATTGTGGAATTTAAATGTCCTATGCTATTACAATACTTTAAGGGATGGGGGATACAAATTTACAAATGGGAATGACAAGTAAAGTAAACTCTAATTACTATTACAAGGCTTTGACAATTACATAATTCATAATGTAAAAATTACGCAAGAAAATGTAGTGTGAAAAGAAATTGTTTTTTAGGTTTTTTTGATAGAAAAGGTTTTGTAGTTCATTTAATTGAAGAAAAAAACTAGGTTTAAGTTAACTTAAAAGTACACTAATTGTTTAGAAAAAAAAGGTTTTTTATGTTTCACTTAGAAAAAGGTTTTATGGTATTAGGTCATCTTCAAGCAATGCAATTTGTCCAAATTAACCTAAAAAAATCTCAAAATCAAGAAATTTCGCGACTGAGCTGACACGGGCCGTGTTAGTGGACACAGGAACCCGTGTCAAGACCTGTTTCTGGCTTCTTCTACACATTTTTTGTTCCATCCAAAATGACATGGGTTGTGTCGTGTGACACGTGCACCCGTGTCAGCCCCTATTTTGCTTGCTTTTACACGTGTCTGAACCAATTGAGTTGACACGGGCCATTTTGTGTGACACATACACCCGTGTCAAGGCCTGCCCTACATTTTTGTTAAGTTTTCAACCCAGCCGAGCTGACACGGCCGTGTCATGTGACACGAGCACCCGTGTCAGCCCCTGGCCTGGCTTTTTGCTAAGTTATGGCTTTGATCTACCATGTTGTATCCTTTTGAAAATGAAAGTAAATGATGAATAGATAAATATATTACAGTTTGAGAAAGTTTACCCCTTGAATAAAAGACTTTAGAACACATACCTATGTTTCCGGCTGTGATGTAGTTATTAATCGAGCTTCTTTGGACCTTCTTGAAGTTGTTCCAATCCTTATTTTGTACTGAAAGTTTGCTGAATCACTCTCACCAAGTCGAGTTGCAAAGCACTATTTTTGAGTTTGGAAGATGGTGATAATGATGTTACATAAGTTGTTCTTGTGTTTGAACAACTTTTATATGATGTATGTGAAGTATTTGGATGATTTGTTTGGGCAAAACTTGCAAGGTGTGAGAGGTTCAATGATTTGGACTTAAAAGCTCAAAAGTGGAGATTTTGTGATTAATTCTGGTTTTTTGAGAGTATAGTTTTTTTAGGGCTTTTCCATCTCTATTATCTTGCAAATGATCTATATATCTATAGGAAAGAGGTTTTAAGACAAGGGTTGATTAAATTTTCAAAATCACATGTTGTGGCTAGGTTGGGTTTTAAGTGGGAGATCATGACTTTTCATAGTTCCAATGTGGGCATGGCCTATTTTTTAGGAGTTCTTTGCAGGTTGTAGATGGTTTCTTCTTGCTTTTACATTTTGTATGTGCAGAAGTAACCATTGAGAGGCTCAAGGATTTGACATTGAGATTAAAGCATGCTTTTCAAGAATGGCAATGGTGCCTTTGTGCCAAAAATAGA
The DNA here is from genome assembly GCA_948472305.1 of Vicia faba. Taxonomy (NCBI): domain Eukaryota; kingdom Viridiplantae; phylum Streptophyta; class Magnoliopsida; order Fabales; family Fabaceae; genus Vicia; species Vicia faba. The sequence continues at coordinate 719,441,140 of OX451741.1, read as the reverse complement.
AAGATAACTTGGACAATGCTTAAACCCAATGGACTATAGCTGAAAAGTTTGTGTAAGTATTAAATTATGGTAATATTTTAAAGTTAGAAGTCCTATAACACAAGATTATGCAGCATAGCATGTAGATTGGATCATGTGTTCTTCACCAAAATGACTTGCAATTCAAGAATGGATGCCCAACTTCATGCCTTTGAATCTCCTATCTCAAGTATGATAAATTCATGCTCTTGGATGTTTCGGAAAGCTTGGAACATTGTCTACAAACTTTCATGTTGACCAGTTTGGCTAAATCAAATCGTAATTTGATGAAAATTGGTCAAGAAGTTGAGATAAAAACTGACCAAAACCTATTGAAAATTTCTCTAAATGTTAGATGAAAATGTCATGACTTCATCGGCATGTATCATCAAATCTAACAATGTTTTGGATGTAAACCCCCTATTACAAAGTTTGTAGAATTCATCAAAGATCTACAACTTTCATGTTGAAAGTTTTCCTTGAATCATCCTGCATATTTGTGAAAAAATGTCATGAAGTAATGAAATTATAAAGTGTAAAAACACTTAGAAAATTTCTAAGTATTGGAAATTTTAACTTTTTGTTGACTTTCTTGATTCTTGATGATCATGTTTGATATATTTGTAGTTATTGATGAATTTTGATCTTTGAAATTTAATGTTGACCGAAAAGTCAAAGTTTGACTTTTTGTGTATCGGTTGACTTTCCGTTAGTTGATCCAAATTTCAACTATCAAACCTTTGATCCTGAGAAATGATTCGAACCATGAAATTAGGTCAACATGTTATGTTTGAGTCCTTGAGATTATGCTTCAAGCCATTAGGTCATGTAATAGGTCAAAAGTCGGTGATCAGTCGTTCTCAATCAAAACCCTAATTTGGAGGCTCAGTGCTTTGGAGGTGTGCTTGTCTAATCCAACTCTTGAGAACCCTTGAGCATTTGAGATCTTTGGTTAGAAATATCTTGAGAAAAGAGAGGGAAAAGTTTGGGGTACAACAGTCAAAAATTGGCAGGAGCTGTATTGATTTCAAATCTAACCCCAATTCAACGACCACAACAATCAAACAATCAACAAAGGCTCGATGTCCCAAGGAGGAAATTCACTAGAATCAACATGTCACTGTCTCAAGCTTTACAACATCAGTTGAAGGAATATTTGTTAACTCTACAAGACCCTCCTCCAAATCCCGATATTTCCTCTCCCAAATATAACCTGAATGTGAAATGTGCCTATCATTCAAATAGTCCCAACCATGACACCAACAATTGTTGGGCGTTAAAGAACAAGACACAATATTTGATTGATAACAAGGTGATCGAGTTTGACCCTTCAAAAACCCCTAATGTCATTACTGCTCCCATTCCCAGTCATGCTAAATGTGTCAATGCTATTGAAGATGCCTCCTTTGTCTCCACCATTGATGATTTGACTACTCCATTATTGACCGTTAAGAAGAATCTGCTGAGAGCCAATTTATTTCCTGGATGCCTTGAAAATTGTTACCATTGTGCTTCCTAAACTAATGGTTGTATGTGGCTGGAGAAGGGTATGTAACGTCTGATTGATAGCCATGAAATTATGTTCGAGAAAACTCCATCCGTAAATAGTTTACCTCAAGTATTTTCCATAATCACAATCTCCAACAATACTATTAGGATCACCACAAATGGCCTTATAAGGATCCCTTCTGAGCCAAGAGTGGCTCCCTTAATCATCACTACACCAGAACCAATCCCATATTCATCTGACAAAGTAGTTCCTTAGAACTATGGGGCAGAAGTTTATTATCATGGCCTCAAGCAAGAGCCATGGATTATTGGAAATGAAGAGTCTGAAATTACAAACATTGCTGGAACTAGTAAGGTCACTAGGACATGGAGGGTCTTCTCTTCGAAGATCTCTCCTCTAACAACTATAACAACACTTATTCGTATTCCTGCTGCTAGACCAACTATTGATACCCAAGGTAAAGAGAAAGTTATTGAGCCTTTCCTGACGGAGGAACCCTCAAAAGAAGTGACAATTGAAGACCCATCTATACAATAGATGGAAGAAATTTTGAAGATCATCCGAAAAAGTGACTAAAAAATAGTGGAACAACTGGGGATGACACCCTCAAAAATATCCATGATGTCCTTGTTGTTATGTTCTGAAGCACATACCCAAGCTCCGCTGAAATTCTTGAAGAATGCCCATGTACCTCAAGAGACCACTACTGATCAATTTGAGAATTGTGTTGAAAACCTAACTGTTAATAATGGCTTGGGATTTTCGGATGCAGATTTAACTCCGATGGGGAAGAATCACAAAAAGGATCTCCACATCTCTATTGAATGCAAAGGCACCACTCTTGCGCATGTGTAGGTAGATAGTAGGTCCTCCCTCAATGTTTTACCTAAAGGTGCTTTAGACATATTGGACTATGAAGGGATGGTGCTGAAACCCAAAGATATTGTGGTAAAAGCCTTCTATGGCTCAAAAAGGATGGTCAACGGGGAGGTTGATCTTCCGATCAAAGTGGGATCTCAAGTCTTCAATTCAACTTTTTATGTAATGGATATCCGCCCGACCTATTTTTGCTTGCTCGGACGCCCATGGATTCATGGGGAAGGTGCGGTTACCTCTACATTACATCAAATGCTAAAACACCTAGTGAAAGGAAAGGTTGTCACGGTCTCTAAAGAGGAAGAATATATGGTTAGTCGTTTGAATTCTTTCAAATATGTTGAAATGGATGGCGAATTCATTGAAACCCCCTGTCAAGCATTTGAGGTGATCCCTCCAACGATTGTTGTTGCTAAATATGTGTATGTTAATCCTAAGATTGCCAAGGATATACCAAGAATGGCTTCTCTAAAGGATGTTATGGTTGTTGTAGAAGATGGAGGCTGCGCTATCTAGGGACAACTTCCTGACATCCCCTATAAATTGACAAATTTAGATTGGGTTTTACTTCAAAGGCTCAGAAAAAGGTTCGACGTGATCGTGATGGTGGACCACCTTTCCGTATTAGCAACAATGAAGTCAATGCTCTGGAAGACACTGATAATTATGGTGACTTGGACGATTAGATATTCCCAACTGCTAACGGTGGACTCAACAACTAGAAGGCCAAATATTTCATCTCAATCTCCTTCAAGCAGGAGTAATTTCTATTTCTTGTTTTATTTCTTTAAGAACTTTGTCTGTATAATTTCTTTCAAAACAATGACTTAAAAACCATGTGCATTTCCCGGGACACAATGGTCCATTTGTTAAGGGTTTGTCATTTCATATATCATATGCTCATTTAATGAAAACATTGAATGATTTTGCATTAAAATTTACTGCTCTTTGTCTTTCTTTTACTTTACTGAATTTTCAAATAGCCATGTGACTTTACATGCAGACACACACATTTGCAGATCCACATCCACTTCAGATCTCATTGACAATAATTCTGCTATTGCCATTTATGACTCTGAGAATCCCATCTATCAAGCCGAAGATGCAAGTGAAGAAGATTGTGAAATACCTGGAGAACTTGCCAAACTCATGATACAAGAGGAAAAGGCTATCCAACCGCATGAAAAATTGGTCGAAGTGATAAACTTGGGTACTGAGGCAGATAAGAAAGAAGTCAAGATCAGCGCCAACTTGGAAGACAGTGTCAACAGCAGATTGGTTTATATGTTTCATGAATACATTGGGGATTCGCTTAGTCATAAGAAGACATGTTAGGGCTCGATACTGATATCGTGGTTCATCGTCTGCCAATGAAAGAGGGGTGTTCTCTGATCAAACAAAAGGTTTGCCGCATGCGTCCTTATATGTCTGAGAAGATCAAGGCTGAGGTAATGAAACAGTTCAATGCAGGCTTCTTGGCAGTGACTTCGTATCCCAAATGGGTTGAAAATGTTGTTGCAGTGTCGAAGAAAGATGGTAAGGTCTGTATGTGCGTAGACTACAAGGATTTAAATAGGGAAAGCCCCAAAGATGACTTCTCACTACCGCATATTGATGTCTTGTTTGACAACACTGCTCAACACGAAGTTCTCTCCTTCATGGATGGCTTCTCGGGTTATAACCAAATCAAAATGGCACCCGAAGACATGGAGAAGACTACTTTTGTCACAGTGGGGTACCTTCTGTTATAAGGTCATGCCTTTTGGGCTAAAGAATGCAGAGGCAACTTATAAACAAGCTATGGTGGCTTTATTTCATGATATGATTCATCTTGAGATAGAAATCTATGTTTATGACATGATAGAAAGGTCCCAGACTGAGGAAGATCACCTTGATCATCTGCACAAGCTGTTTGAGAGGCTGAAGAAATTTAAGCTAAGGTTGAATCCCAACAAATGCATCTTCGAGGTAAGGTTTGGAAAGCTCCTAGGCTTCGCCGTTAGTGGCAAAGGAATTGAGGTTGATCCTACCAAATTCAAAGTTATCCAAGAAATGGTAGCTCCCCGTACTGAGAAGGAGGTCAGAGGTTTCTTGGGACGTCTAAACTACAATGACCGATTCATCTCTCACCTGACTGTTACTTGTGAGCTACTCTTCAAGCTGCTGAAGAAAGATCAAGTGGTAAGATGTAATGACGACTGTCAAATAGCTTTTTGAAAAAATCAAGGAGTACTTGCAAGAACCTATAGTCCTGATGCCACCAGTCGAAGGAAGACCTTTGATCATGTACTTAACCGAGTTAGAGAATTCAATGGGGTGTGCGCCGGGACAGCATGACGAGCCTGGTCAAAAAGAGCATGCAATATACTACCTTAGCAAAAAGTTTACCAACTGTGAAACAAGATATTTATTGCTCGAGAAAACTTGTTGCACTTTGGCATGGGCTACTCGCCGACTAAGACAGTATGTGTTGACTCATACCAATCTATTAATCTCTAAGATGGATCCCATCAAGCATATCTTTGAGAAGCCAACTCTCTCTAGAAGGATAGCCCGATGGAAAATGATCTTAACTAAATATGATATCTATTACACTACACAAAAAGCAATAAAACAAAGTGTACTGGCATATCATTTAGGGCGTCAAGCTGTAGATGACTACCAATCTATGAACTTTGAATTCCCGGACGAGAATATCATGCTGATAGCAGATGGTGAAAAAACCTAGACCGTATGAAGGACTTGAACAATGATCCTAATGGAATATGGTTTTTGATGGAGCTTCCAACGCGCTAGGTAACATAATTGGTGTTGTGATCATTTCTCCCAAAGGTTTTCATACACCTTTCACTGCCAGACTCTGCTTTGGCTGTACCAACAATATAGCCGAATATGAAGTGTGCATCCTGGGTTTTAAAGATGCTATTGACTTAAGAATCAAATTTTTAAGTGTATATGGAGACTCAACTTTGGTCATCAGTCAAGTTAAAGGAGAGTGGTATACAAAACATCTAAACCTTATCCCATACAAAGAGCTTGTGCTATCCTTAATCCCATAATTTGAAGAGGTTACCTTTGAACACATTCTGAGGGAAGAGAATCAATTGGAAGATGCTTTGGCTACCATGTCTTCTATGTTCAAGGTCAGATAGGACAATTAAGCTCCCTGAATTACTATCGAAAGATTTGATGAAACAACACACTCTCATGAGATTGACACTGATGGTGTAGAGGAGAAGCCTTGGTTTCATGAGGTGAAAAGATATCTCAAATATGAAGAGTATCCTGAAGGGGCGCCAGTCAACAACAAGAAATTCTTGCGGAGGTTCTCATCCAAGTTCTTCCTGGACAATGGGATCTTATACAAGCGCAACTATGACTCAATTCTGCTCCGTTATATGGACAAGAAGGAAGCAGAGAAGATCGTGGAGGATATGCATGAAGGTACCTTTGGTACTCATTTTAGTGGTTATACTATGGCCAAGAAGATTCTGAGAGCTGCTTACTATTGGTCGACCATGGAAACCGATTGTCATCACCACTCAAGGACTTTCCATAAGTGTCAAACTTATGATGATAAGGTCCATGTGCCTCCAATTCCTTTGAACGTCATGACTGCTCCCTATCCATTTACAATGTGGGGAATTGACATGATTGGAGAGATCAAGCCTACTGCCTCTAATGGACACAGTTTCATTCTTGTTTCCATTGAATACTTTACCAAGTGGGATGAAGTAGCTTCATTTGCCTCAGTTACCAAGAACTTCGTAGCCCGCTTATCAAGCATAACCTCATCTTCCGATATGGTATCTCTAAGAGAATTATCACTGACAATGGTACCAATCTCAGTAATGCTTTGATCACTGAAATCTGCATGCAATTCAAGATCAAACATCACAACTCATCTCCATACAGACCTAATATGAATGGCGCAGTGGAAGCTGCTAACAAGAATATAAAAAAGATAATGCAAAAGATGGTGATGAACTATAAAGACTGGCATGAGATGCTACCATTTTCTCTTCATGGCTACCGTACTTCGACACTAACATCAACTGGGGCAACCCCTTTCTCTTTGGTCTATGGCATGGAAGTTGTCCTGCCTGTCGAAGCTCAGATTCCTTCTCTAAGGATTATGAAAGAAGTTTACCTAGACGAAGACGAATGGATCCATACAAGGTTGGATCAGCTGAATTTGATTGATGAGAAGAGGTTGGTTGTTGTGTGTCATGGTCAGATGTACCAAAAACGCATTGTCAAAGCTTTCAACAAAAAGATCAAGAATCGGGTATATCAGGCTGGTGACTTGGTAATAAAGCACATCATTCTACCACAAGGAGATCCAAGGGGCAAATGGACTCCCACTTACGAAGGTCCATTTGTCGTCAAGAAAGTATTTTCGGGCGGTGCTATGATGCTAACCACTATAGATGGCGAAGATTTTCTACACCCTGTGAACACATACATTGTTAAAAAATACTACGCATAAGAATGACTTACTAGGTTGACATACCTAGGCAAAAATAAGGGCATCCCGATTAACCAAAAAGGTTCGGGAAAAAGTTAGGGATATATACAAAAAATTGTACACCCGGCAAGTCGAAAACCTGAAAGGGTGGCTTGGGCAAAAAAGGGTATCCTTGTGGACTGAAAACCTGAAAGGGCGGTCCAGGAAAAAAATTAGGGATTAAAAGCATACGACTATGTCATGTTGGATCAGTTACATGCAAGCCTTATTACCAAAGTCGAAAGTTCAAATGGTTCAATCAACTTCTTCCGATGGCAAGGGGCGAGATGTTCGAAGACATAGGGGCAATAGTAGAGTTTGGGACCCAATGAGATCACTTCCACATGGCTATATATATTTGTTTCACTTTTTACTCTTTTCATTTTTACGAAGACTTCTTCTTACTAGGATTTCCATCTCTCTGTACAAAATCGTCTGTTTATAGGAAAATTATCAATACAAACATATTAAAGTTCAAACTTTTTGTTTTTTTGTTGCTTGCAAAAATGTCCAATGACTAAAATTGAATGAGCATATGCATATGAACATGATTAACTGTTAAAAAATATATCCATAAGAACAGGAGTGAAGATTTACTAAAAAAAAAACGTTAGGAGTTGGAATGACACTCAAGCTGTCCATAAATCCCCACGGAATCCATTTCATAAGGTTATCCCAGTGAAGTCGCCATAGCCACTTCTATAAGATTATCCCCACAGAATAGTCTTCACAAATAAGGGTACATTCCCTACAATCTCCCCGGAAGAAAACTCCAAAAAATAAAGGAATAAAATCTCCTCCCCGTTAAATCCCCCCATGGAGTCTCAATCAGTATAATTCATGGAAATTCTCTCCCCCAACTGAGTTTGTTCCTCCAAAACTGAAGAAAGAGACCCTATAGAGTTTCTTCTCTTCAGCAAATTCAATTTCCCCAAAGCGTTAGTTTCCTCCGTAGAGAACTTCCATATCAACAGGGTTTATTTCCCCAACAGACTACAAATTCCCCAGCTTGAGCCTATTCCTCAGAATGCTAAAAATCACTAGAAAAATTCCTCTCACCGGTGAAATTGCCACTATCCCCAGAAAGTTACTGCAAAACCTGGAATCTGACCAAATACCAGTTAACTATTCTCACCATAAAAGTCAATAGTTTAACCATCTCGTCTATCCCCAGACAGGATATATGAGAATTAAATTTCCTAGTAGAATAGTGAACAACTGATGTTCCTGAATTATATTCCCCAAACAGATATCAACATCCCCAACGGAGTTTCCTCAAATAAGTAAGCAGGAATCCCTAGAAGAAGCATTCTAGACTAGATTGAAGATACACACACTCTTCATACCCCATCAATAAGTCAGGGATTTATTTTCCTCGACAAAGATACACTTCATTACATCTCACATCATTTACGAATATCATGGCATATGCATACGAAACGCATATAGCACAATCTCATTTATTTTGGGAACATCATTGCACAATGCATTTCATACATCATGAAATTGCATACAACTAACTTTTTACCTTTACAGGAAAAGGTCAATCAACAGATAGACGTCACTACTACTCATATGACCCAATAGTCTTCTCAAAGGCTACATCTGACAATCAGATATTTAAGTAATTTCCTCAGAGGGTCATTGCAAAACAAGACATCTGCTGGTTCAGCTTAAATCTCCTAAAGATTTATTCTGATTCTTTCCCGGTAGACTCTTTTTCTGTTTCAGATTTATTCTGATTCTTATCCAGTTAAAGTCAAACACAAGACATTTGTTGGTTCAACTTAAATCACCTAAAGATTTATTCTGATTCTTTCCTGGTAGACACCTTTTCTGGTTCATATTTATTCTGATTCCTATCCAGTTAAAGACAAATATAAGACATCTGGTGGTTCAGCTTAAATCGCCTAAAGATTTATTCCGATTCTTTCCCAGTAGACACTTTTCTGGTTTAGATTTATTCTGATTCTTATCCAGTTAAAGACAAACACAAGACATTTGTTGGTTCAGCTTAAATCTCCTAAAGATTTATTCCCATTCTTTCCCGGTATACACCTTTTCTGGTTCATATTTATTCTGATTCTTATCCAGTTAAATACAAATACAAGACATCTGTTGGTTCAGCTTAAATCGCCTAAAGATTCATTCTGATTCTTTCCCGGTAGACACTTTTTCTGGTTCAGAATTATTCTGATTCTTATCCAGTTAAAGACAAACACAAGACATTTGTTGGTTCAGCTTAAATCGCCTAAAGATTAATTCTGATTCTTTCCCGGTAGACACTTTTTCTGGTTCAGATTTATTATGATTCTTATCCAGTTAAATACAAATACAAGACATCTGATGGTTCATCTTAAATCTCCTAAAGATTTATTCTGATTCTTTTCTGGTAGACACTTTTTCTTGTTCAATTTTTTTCTAATTCTTATCCAGTTAAAGACAAATACAAGACATCTGCTGGTTCATCTTAAATCGCCTAAAGATTTGTTCTAACTCTTTTCCGGTAGACACTTTTTCTGGTTTAGATTTATTCTGATTCTTATCCAGTCAAAGACAAACACAGACATCTCCTGGTTCAGTTTAAATCGACTCAAGATTTATTCTGATGCTTCTTCCAATTTGAATTCAAGCTTAGACTTAGTCTAAATTCTATCAACAATCATCTTTGGATGGAATCTATAAGCCCATCTCCGACAACTCTCCATCATCACTCCAAATGGAATCTTTAAGCCCATTCTTGATAATCAACAAACTGTTCACTTCATGGACAAATTTCTGGGCACTTAAGTGTTCAATCATCTTCTACCTTCAAGTCACGAATGACGAACATGCCAATCTAACTCTTCTGGTTTAAGAAGATTGAACAGGGGAAGCTGTTGTACGTAAAAATTTTCCTCTATTTTCTCAAGACATTTCTCACAAAGGATCTCAAATGCTCAAGGATTTTCTCAAGACTTGATCAGACAAGCTCACCTCTTAATCACTAAGACCACAAATTAGGGTTTTGGTTTTCACAAGGAAATTTGGACTTCTAATACCTCAAATGACTTTCATGGTTCATTATAGACTTCCAATAATTCTCATGCCAAGTTTTAAGTCTTGCATCTCAAAATTTCCCAATCAATTGCTCAGATGACTGAAAATCAACTATATTAGGTAAAAAGTCAATTATGGTCAAACTACAGTCAAACTTCAAGATTTTTGGCCAACATCACATATTTAAGTCGTATTTATCAATTGATCAAGGTTTGATCATAATTCCTCAAGAAAAAACATTCAAATCATCAAAGGGGCAATATGGTCAAAATTAGGGTTTTGACTGAGAATGACTGATCATTGACTTTTGACCTAGTACATGACCTAATGGATTAAAGCATGAACTTAATGATTCAAAAACAATACGTTTACCTAATTTCATGGCTCAAATCACTTCTCAAGATCATTGAATTGATAATTGAAATTTGATCAACTGATGAAAAGTAACTAATACACAAAAAGTCAAACTTTGACTTTTTGGTTAACATTGAATTTCAAAGGTCAAGATTCATCAAGATACTCAAAAATATCAAATTTGATCATCAAGAATCAACAAAGTCCAGAGAGTCCACAAAAAAGTCAAAGTTTTCAATACTTAGAAAATTTCTAAGTATTTTTAACCTTGACAATTTCAATACTTCATGAAAATTTTTCACAAAGATGCAAGATGATTCAAGGAAAACTTTCAACATGAAAACTGTAGATCTTGATGAACTCTACAACTTGGTTTTATAGGGTTGATGTCCAAAAAATGCTTAGATTTGAAGATATAGGCTCATGAAGTCATGAAATTTTTCATAAAACACTTAGTGAAATTTTCAACTAGTTTAGGAAGATTTTAGATCTAACTTCTTGACCAATTTTCACCTAGTTCCAAGATAATTTAGCCAAAATTGTCAACATGAAGGTTGTAGACAATATTTCAAGCTTTCCAAAATGTCTAAGAACTTTAAGATATCACACTTGAGCTAGGAGAATCAAAGAGAAGCAGTTGGGCATCCATTCTTGAATGACAAGTCATGTTCTTGACGAACACATGATCCAATCTCACAACTATGCTGCATAATATTGCTTTGCAGAACTCTTGACTTGTAAATCTATCCATAATCAGATATTTACACAACTAATTGAGCTACGATCCAAGAGCTTGAGCCTTTGTCCAAGTGATCATGCTATTTAGGGAAGAAAGTTCACACTTCCATTTTTGAAAAGTGACTTTAATCACAAAGTCAACTTGTCTTAAGCCTCTAACTTGTTTGTTCTGATCACGCTTAACATGTATGCTCAGAAGCAACATGTTTAAAGCCTTTATCCACCCTATAAGCCCTTGTACCATAACATGTGATATTTTATTTCTGATCCCTTTAAGCTTCCAAACCCCTTGCCTATAAATAGAGAGGTTATTTGCAACCTAACACACGAATATACAAGCCTTGAAACAACCTGAAACTCCTTCAAACTCATAATTGCATCAAAACTTCCATAGCTTGTCAATTATGATCTTGAACTTATTTTTCACAATCTACTCGTGCGTTTCCTCCCCAAATCAATCACAAAGCATCTATACATCATAAATAACTCATCCCCACACCTGTTTCACAATTGTAACCTCATCTTCCTCATCTTCCAAACACAAAAACAGAGCTCTACCCATTGGCTTCTCTAGCACGATTCATCCACTTTTAGCATAAGATAAGAGTTGAATTAGCATCCTTGGAGTCCAGTGAAGCTATTCAGATCATCACCACACCTCTAGAAGTGCTCAAACTCCATACAGGATTTCCATTTTTTAGGTAAGTTTTCTCAACTTTGAACTCTCTCTACAAGCATCATTAATGATTACTTTGTGAATAAAAAATATAGTCATCATAGCCCTAAAGCTAACCATACCCTTAGTTATCATTTATGATGCCTGAGTGATACAAATTTTGAGTTTGAAATTTCTGAAAAAATTAGGATTTATTTGGTACCAACAAAAATTAATGTTCATCTTTTATTTATACTTTAAGTTGTTTACATGGTTGAATAAGTATTGAAAAATGGAGCAAGTTTCATGTTTATACTTTTGCAAATGGTTGAGAAATGAGGAGGTTCCAAAATTCAAAAATGGGGATGTTGAACGTGAGATGTTTTAGCAAAGACCCTCGATTAAAAGATTGTAGTCCCTAGATGACCCTTCAATGTTGCCTTCGATAAACAATCTTAGTCCCTTACGAAAATTGCTAAAAATATTTTACAAGTTGCCTTCTATGACTGTACGATGACCCACGCCTGTCCCTCATATCCAATGATAAGGCTCTCTATCAATCAATGGTAGATAAAAATTATCTAAAGGAGGAGGAAAATAACAAATACTTTTTGAGTATGTAGATTGCTCGTAATTTTTTGCTCATAAACACAACCTTTGACACCTCACACTTTCAAAACAAACATTTTATATGAAATCTCAATGATACGAGAATCATTATAAAATTATCTTGCATTGGCACTTTCAAAACATCTTTCCAAACAATCCTTTCAACAAATAATTTCAAAACCAACACTTTGTATACATTCTCAACGATACGTGAATCATTGCAAAGTTTTCCAAACTTAGGCGTTTTCAAAATATTTTCAAACATACACAAACAAAAAGCATTTCAAAGTAAGCTAGCAATTAAGAGCCTGTAGATAACTACAGATGAAAAAGGTCCTAACACCTTCCCTTTTCATAACCTACCCCCCAAACTCAAGAAAATTATCAAAAGGTCTTTCATGTTCTTTTCACCCTTTCCTTTATTAGATAAAAGAAAAGTCGGTGGAGACTCTTGCTATCCGCCATAATTGCAATAGAACGCAAAACATCCAAGTCAGTTCTACCACTGTATTACAACATGGATGTGGTACCAATGGAGCAAACCTCCCAACTTAGAAATCTGCCAATTAATAGAGGCATCAACAGGGCATAAGCCTTCAACTTAATTTATCAATTCAGGCCAACTTACTCAGCATTAGCTCTAACTTGATATGTTATGTATGCGACCCAATATGAATGTCAGGATAACAACAACAAAATTTCCTAGCAACGCAACAACAAATCAACATTGGACATAAGCGCACAACTTAATATTCTGCCCATAAATAGAGGCAATAGTATCACCTGCTAATTCACATTTTTCAACAAAGAACACAATCTAACGAGTCAACTAAAATTTACTACAAATAAACCATGCAATTATTCGGACTACTACGACTATTTCCGGTTAATTAATTATCTAAATGCTTATTTATAATTACAAAACTTCTACAATATTATTTATTAATAATACTAAATTATTATTATTTTTATTATATACAAGTAACTTAAAATACTTGGTACTGGTTTTTCAACGTAACTCACATACAGTGCCTACAACTTGTAATTTCCAATTTAACGTATATGCTACAGTGATACCGAAATCATATTTTTATATTATCAATTTATTTCCTAAGTGCTTCGACATCTATATGTGTATTAAGGCTGGACAGAAATAAAGAAACCGTTCCAATCCGACCTACCCAAGCGGCCCGGTAGTAAGCGGTTCGGGTTAAACGGGTTATCAGATAATCAGTTTTGCAAGAAATGGATACATATGGATTGTATCGGTCGGTTTCGGATAAGTTGTTTGGGTCCATCGAAATCCAAAACCGACCGCCTATTACTGATTTTCTATTTCATTTCAGTTTCACAGTCTCTCACTCTCTCTAATCTCTGCTGCTAGGGTTTCACCACGCCGTCTTCTACCACCGTCGTCATTTACGATTCTCAAGCACCACCATGCCACCACGCCGGCCACCACGAACCACCAGCGATCAAGTAAGTTATTTTTCGTTCTCTTTCTCCTTCTCTCTCTTTATCTCTTTCTCCTTCTCCCTCTTTCTCTCTTTCTCTATCTACCTCTCTTTGTGTGTCTCTAACTTAGCAGAACACAAACCGACCGATCCAGGTTTTAACCCCTGTTTCAATGGCTTCTCCTTCTCCCTGTATCATGTTTTAACCCTATAGAAAGTAGAACACAAACCGATCGATCCACCCCTGTTTTAACCCTAGTGCATCAGGTTCAATGGCTTTTTGCTTATTCTCAAGACTCATGTAAGTTAATTAATTATACCTTAGAAAGGGTAGTGTGAATGAAAGTGGTAAGTATTGGGAAGAAGGTTAAGAAAAAAGCAATATTCCAATAGGTTTTGGACAGAGTTAAGTACCAAACACTGCAGAAATTTTACAGTCATCTGTCTGATACATGTCCAGTACATTTTACAATAGTAAGAATATAGAATCATCCCAACCATGGCTAACAAAATACCCATTATGTTTCTCCAGCTGAATAGATCCTGGAGCAAAGTATACCCAAATGCTAATACGAGGCATGATCCTACACTCTGATCTAAAAGTGTTACTATAGCTTTTGCTTTGTCTTTTATACTTCCAAAGAGTATATTTTCTTCTATAGTTCCGTGATCCTGTACTGTTTTTACCAATTGCTGCTCTATCCAAGAATCTGATAATCCATTTTTCCACAAAAGAAATAAACAAATTAGTACTTATCAAAGTTTATCTACCGCAGTGTTTAGATTGACTTATTTGAACGTATCTATAACCTGAATTGTTCTGTCCTTGTAAGTATTTCATAATTTTCTCCTCTTTCTTTTTCATGAATCTCATGCATTTCATCTTCATTTTCTGGAATTTGGAGTTTTCTGTTTTTGAAAGATGCCACAAACACCTGAAAGTTCAACAAGTCCAATTAATACAATAGCAATTTGAAGCATATAAAAAGAAAGACAAAAGTTATTCACCTGCATGATTCTAATTAGAGGACTTCCCTTAGGAATATTATTTCTGTATAATGATTTTCCCATGCAAATAGACAGAATTGAGAACAAGACTGCAATAGTGCAGACAGTAAAACTCAAATACCATCCTTGATTAGTACTAATCCAAACAATGATAGTAACACCAACTATTGCTCCTGTTGTAAGACTAAACAAAAACCAGTTAAAAAAACTTGATAATTGAGATGCTTCCTTTGGATCTTTATCATCGAATTGATCAGCTCCTAAGGCTGGTAACGCCGCTTTAATACCACTTGTTCCTAATGCAACAAGATATAGTCCTGTATAAAGTATAACAGCTTGACTTCCAGCAGCTGGCTTGCATTGGTTCATATGAATTGGTCTTATATCTTTGTAGGGTATTGGTCTTAATTGTTGGTAACGCGCTTGAACTGTTAGGATCCCATATCCCTGCAGTTAAAAGAGGGAGTTGTATTAGGTCATAGTGGCATAGTAAAATAATAGGTATGATTGGATTGTCAAAATCAGATTTCAGAAGTGATTCTGTTGTTTAAGAGGATACTTGGATTTTCCTTAAATCTAAGTTCTTCTTGGGTGCTTAAATTCACTTAAGGTGCAAGGGGAAAGGAGAATTGTGACCAATAGAACATCCATTTACTAGATATTGACTACTATGTTACTTTTAGGTAGCTCCTTGGTAGTGCTGATTCGTTGTTCATACATTAATTTTTGTAAATGATTTTAGTGTTATTTCCTTCTTGTAAATTATAGTGCACGTACGTGAAGCTTTCTGAACCTACAGTTTTCGTCTCTAGAATTCCTTCAATGCTACTTGATGCTATATATTGTTGTAGGTTAAAATACTATTAGACTGTAATGCTCTTATTTCTCTTGGTGGCATAAGAATGTAATACTAACAACATACTTGTTATTCATTGAGTGAAACGTGAAATTGATAATACTTTTCTTATCATGTTTAAATTTTGGATTTCACTAGTTTTTGTATCTATCTAGTTTTAATTTATATTAGATTAAACTTGCACACTATTTATATTATATTAGTTTTTGTATCAATCTAGTTTATTTATATGTGGAATTCATGTCACCTAATGACAGTCAATCATGCATTGGCTGCATTTTCAACTGGTTTTGTGAAGTTTGTCAATAATGCATGTGTTTGTCGGTTTTATATTTTATTTTTGAGGCATGTGTCTGTTAGTATAGGGTGGTAATTACATGACTATAAATACAAAGTCTTTCCCATACACATTTAATATCAGTGAAATATTTGGCTATGTTTGGATATATTATTAAAATGAAGGCAAAATATTTATTGGGCTCTTTTAAAATATTTTATTTTAATCATTTTTATATAATTAGTAACGGAAAAATTTAGAATTTAGTTGCTAAATTCGTCGCTAATAAAATATAATCATTTTTATTTTTACATTATAATGTATTAAAGGTATAGAAAAGATTTTACATGTTAAATGTCGATTGGATTACATCATTTTTTATTTAACTTTTTTCACAGATTAGGCATGTTGCTTGAGTATGGTAGCCATTTTCTCCCTTTGAGAAAATACAGTAGTTGCATTGATCTATGTAGTATCCTGATGCATGGTCTTGTCTTGCAGGTATTGTCAACCTTTAGTGTATGTTAAGTATCCTGATGCATGGTCTTGTCTTGCAGTTGCAGGTATTGTCTTGTCTTACATGATCTTTTTTAGTCTAACATTTAAATTGTTGATGTAAGTAACTGTTTTACATTATTTATATAGGACTAAGTGTTTTTGTTGACCAAAATATTTTCAGTGATGGAACATCCTGTTCCCTATGTTGAACCTACACAAGCAGTAGAAACTGCACTTCCTCCTCTCCCCCCTTCTAGGAAAAAAAGACTAGTTAATGCTAGTGGATCTAGGAAAACTTCCACCGTTTGGTTAGACTTTAACATTTTGCTGGATGAACCTGAACCAATAGCTGCATGTAAACATTGTCACAAAAGATATCGATGCGAGTTAATTTTTGGTAACTCTTTATTCATTTTGTTTTAATTCCTCCTTGTTTTAATTTTGGTAACTCTTTCGTGTCATACCATATCTGCATGCTTTGTTTCTTCTGCATTCAATGCAATTCTATTGTTCTTTCTTCTCTTAGTAACTATTTGAACTTCTAAAACAAACCTTTCTTTATTCAAAACCAGGAAATCCAAAACTACAAACAAACCTCATTTATTACTCTCTTTTTGCATTTACTTGATGCCAAATCAGTGCAACAAGAAGTCAAGAATATTAAGACCTCTTGTCCTTGTGAATTTTCTTCTATTGGTATATACATAATACATGAACTTGTTTCAACAAAGTAATATATGTCTATTATTTCTCTTCATCAGGTAGGACTAGTTCACAACATAGAAACCAATGTTTTGAAGAGCATGATGATGGATGTGTTGATGAAATGAATGAGCATTCATGTTCAAAGCTCATGAGAGAAGAATCTGATTCCTTCCTTGGCAACAGTAATATCTTCTCTAAAAGGTAACTTTACTTTACCCTTGAAATATTATTTCAAACTTTTCACACACAAAATATAATAAAGTTAATGTATAAAAGTGGGAGAGAATTCATTTCACTTTGATTCCTCCTTGTTTTAATTTTGTTTGTGAAATGTATGGTTCCAATCATTATAGAATAGAAATTTCAATTTATTTTGCTGTCTATTTTTCTTTCTCTTTCTTGTTCTTCTAGAGGAACACTTCATGCTTATGGTGTTTAACTGGTAAGATTAGATTCTGATACATGTATCTGCTATCCTATTTAACTATTCATTACTGCAAATTGTCATAATTTATATGTAAAAGTTACATAAATTTGTTGTAGTTACTTGCTATAGTCGTCTATCTAATGTTCAATTGTGATAATCCTGGTTATGCTTTATTACATTTCTTCTTACCGTAAGTCATTCCTTACAGGTGGGTCGCAAACTCTCTGGATTTTAACAAGGATTATGACGCAAGTGTTTTTGAGACAACCATAAGGTTACTTTATAAGGTTTACATTGCAGTTAAAGTCTTTTCCATTCCAAAAATTATAATAAGCTTATGTATTGACAACTGATTTTTTTTCTTTCTATTTGTTGGTCTATTTTCACCAAAATCCAGAGTAGTGGGTGGCCTTCTTACTGCCTGCATGGAACACACCTTCAGGAATTCCTTATAATATCATCAACCTGTCACATGGACGCGCACACAATCTTGGATGGATCGGGGTAAGTTTCTACACATGCATTTCAATCTTACTCAACACGAAAAAGATTTAGGATATTGCTTTTATGGTCTATAGGTCTCGATGTTGACTACAAGTCATTGTTTACAGTTTACACCTTTTTTTATCGATAGAGATGTGGCTTTTATGGGTTTACCCCTTTGATCTTAACTTTTAAGCTTGGATATTGTGGTTGCAAGCCATTTTTCAAACTTCATGTTGCCTTTCATATGAAATTTTGATTAGCTTAATGACACCAGAGCTGGTATTCTGTGGCTTGTTTGGATGAGTTTTTAAAAGAAGGCTTTTTATATATGACCTTCTTCTGTAGTCGAGTAGAAAACAAAGCAAAAGATCATGTTTATATGCAACCCTCAAGAAGTTCTTTTCTGTGTTTTTCAAATTATCTTTTAATTGTTTTTTTTTTGTTTTTTTCCGAGACATGAAAAAATAATTTAGGACTTTTCTCATTGAGTATTGAGTTCAATTGTTATTTTCTTATTTTATCAGGAGAAAAAATAGTATTCATCTCCATGTTTGTATTTTAGGCATGGATTTTGGCTAGTAAATTTTTTAATGATCATTCACATGCCTGTTTTAGTTCAAAGACTGTCTGTGTTAGTACTACTACTGAAGAAGTTTTGATTAAATTAACTGATTTTCACTTTTATATACTAGTTTTATATTCCTTACTCTGGTTGTATTTGTTGCGGATAGTTGAGATCCTTTGTTAAAGTTTCTAATTCCTTTTTGTCTTCATTTTTCCAAGGGTTTGAGTATTTTGGCAGATTCAGGCACCGAACAGCTAGAGTTCATTGCTCCATCCTTGGAACAACAGCTCCCATTCTGGTATGCAAAAAATTTACTTGAAAGGTCATGCATAATTTTGTTTAGAAGCAAAAGCTTTGAAATATATTATTTCTAAAATAACACTTCTCTTCTCTTGCAGCTTACAGTGGAACACTTCTCTTCTCTTGCAGCTTATAGTGGAACACTTCTCTTCTCTTGCAGCTTATAGTGGGTGTTTAAGTGCTGGAAATATGATGGTGAACAAAAATTATAATTAGTGTTGGTTGTGTCATCATGTTGGCTTTTAATGTTAATTTATATATGAAGGATGAATGTAATTTAAGTATTCATAGTGTATTTTAAGCTTTCTTTTAATGTTGGCATCTACAAAAACTACCTTATAGACTTTATGTCCAAAATTGAATGTATTATTTTGATATAATATTTGATCATAGTTTATTTGGAAATTACAATTTGATAATAGTTTATTTGGAAGACAGTGTAAATTAGAATGTAAAATAGTGTTAAATTGGGTCATTTATTATTTTTATTATTGCTTTATATTTATTATTTAATATTCTTTTAATTAAAAAAATTAAGATATAATTGAATTTTTTATGACAATTTAATATTAATTAACCGAACAAACCGATCCATTTTAACCGATAAACCGATTAAACCGAATCCGATCAAACCGATTACAATTTTGGTCGGAATTGGGCCTAATATTTGAATCCATGGTTTTACATGGTTTGACATATTGGGCCCAAATCCAGTCCAAACCGACCGATGTCCACCCTTATCATAATGAAGTCTTATACATATCATTATACTTATTATATTCTAACAAACTAACATATGAAGCAATATATCCATACGTATCACTTTATATCATAAACACACGTGACGATACAGTAGAGGAAGTGTCGCTACATTATCTCCCATTTAAGGTCCACGCTACAGTATGTATATAGTTCTCCTAACAAAGTTATCTACCTATATATCAATATATGTATATATAATAACTAAGGAACATAAAATTGACGCATATAAAATTGACGCTACAGTATAGGCTATATTGGTATATTTTATCAAATAGTGATTTACTCATAGAATACTGCAACAGTATCAATATATATTAAATCAGGTTCTCAATCATCTCTCAATTTCAACAATATATCAATTTAAAACACAAACAGAAATAATTTTACAACTCAATCCCACATACCATTTATCACATACCCTATTGTAGAGTCAGAACCCCACCCTTACCTTGGATTGAATGTTGCTCTAACTCTCCGATTGCACCTAGCTTTTCCTCCTCTTTGCAGTTCTATGTATCTCTTCCAAACCCTTATTTTCTCTTCTACCAAAACCTAATTTTCTCCTCTTACTGCTACTTTTACTTCTATTATTTCTAAACATCTATTAATGTAATAATATTATCATTCTATTATTCTTATTGGGGTTAAATTCCTACACCTCCCTTTCTACTACTTCTAACATTAAAATAGGCCCACATAAATAATAATAGTATTATTCAATATTAATCCTACAACTTAATCAACTAATTAATTCAACTAAAAACGACACAACTTAAATCAACATTTCACAACTTCGAAAATTTAATCAGAGAAATATTCGAAAATATTTAATTAAATAATTATTTAAATATTTGGCGTTACACCTTTCACCATAGAGATTCATTAACTCTCAACCTCCTGTCTTTTGTAGAGAAATTTCCGTTCTAAAACTCACCATGCATATGCTTCAAAATCTCATTTGAAATGGTACTTGAAGTTCTATTATGGATTTGATTGCTTCGAATGCAAGTCAATCACAAGACTACATAAGTATCTTTTCAACAAAGCTTTTTCAAAACACATAGCTTATAGATTCTAACAAAACATGATTGAAGTTATGATACTTCAATAAGATTGATACAACACAGACCTACGTTTATACATTAAATCACTTTAAGCAAAGTATAACTTATGTGGTATACAATAAATGCAAACATGCAATGATGCAATCACACAGTAGTTAATTCTTAAAAAGTAAAAGACATAAGGGAAGAAGAAAATATATATGACGATATATAGTGGTTCGACTATCGTCCTCGTACTGCCTACTCCACTCTTCAATGGTGTTAAAACCTTTAGGAAATAATCACGATCTTCCACTATTTTTATAAGTTTTATTACATCATTACAATAAACTATCACATGATAATTCTCTTTGTTGATGCAGACACTACAAACTGCTAGCAAAATTCAAGATCATAAAAGGATCTTGATCCAATAAACTTTCTACATGCAATAATCCTTCTCTGAGTATTTTTATATGGTAATCCATATAATTCCACTGATCTCTTGGCTGAGAGATTTCCATAGATAAGCGTTAAGGGATAACTCCCAACTTTTTATGCGATCAATATTTCTCCAACTCCACCAAGAATAGACAACTCCCATTCCCTCCTTACAGACAATTGATACTCGATCTCGTCAAATTCTTCCTTGGAGTATATTGAAACTCTATTCTTGGCGAATAACAATGAACACTAAACTGCATTCAAGAAACGATACATGTACATGTTACAAATGTGAGTGCAACTTCACCATTAGATGTTTTGCATGATGTCAAATCTCGAAAAACTTAGTGTTGTACCCCAAACTTTTCCCTCCAATTATTCAAGACAAATTATTTTAATAGGTCTCCTCATGCTCCTAGGGTTCTCAATTTCCCAAGACTACTCAAGAACTGATTAGACAAACCCTCCTCCTAAGCAGTTGACCTACAACTAGGTTTTTGCTTCTCTCGAGGAAAATTGCACCTCTAATGCATCAAGTGGATTTCATGGTATCTGGTATGTCTAAAATAATCCTCATTCCAAATTCCAAGCCTTGTAGTACAAGTTTGCTCAATTAATTAGTCAGATAATTGAAAATCAAATGTATTGGGCAAAAAGTCAATTTTGACCAATTTACAGTCAAACTTCAAGATTTTTGGTAAACATCAAAATTTTTAAGTCACATTCATCATTTGATCAAGGATTTATCATAATTCATAAATAAAACTCAAGATTCATCAAAAGTTAAAAGTTACTAAATTAGGGTTTTCTTAAGGAGAAGTCAACTAAACTTTGACCAAGCATAACTTTCACATACTTCATCAGAAATTTCTCAACCAAAGCTCATTTTGAAGGAAATTAAATTCCTACATTTGAGAGATATGGGCCAAAACATTACAGGTCATTTTAAAAATCAACAAAAAGACACTTTTTATGAAATAAATTTACATTAAGATAAAGTCTTCAAATGTAAAAAATGACCAACATGAAGATTGTAAGGGACATCTTGAAGTTTCCAAAAAGTCCTAGATCACCTTCATATGAAAAAATTGATAGAGTTATAATTGATGCCAGTTGGGAAATTTTGAGAAATGCATGAGGTTCAATTTGAGCAAACTTGAATTTTTGGGCTAATAGGCCTATCTTTTAAGGTCAAAACATGTTCCTGACCTCATAATAGACCTCTAAGTCCATTCATGCATCATTGTGATTTTTGTTTCATTTATTTTTGATTTTTTTCATTTAAATTCAAAATTAAATCAAGTAAATATCAAATAAATGTATAAGGCATAAAAGGCTTGTGATTTGAATTTTTTGGATGCCCAAGGTCATGATACAAACCGTGTAGACCTATTTGCAAATCAAATCTTCATGGTTTTATATTATTTCAATATATTTCCAAACAAAATCAAAGTATATGTTTCACATGATGTCCAATCCCATCTCTTAACCTAATTTCTTCTCCTATAAGTACATTGCATATTCAGACAAAAGAAGGACATAAAAGTTACGCAAGCAACAAGGGTTTGGAGGTCGAAAATAGCAAGAAAAAAGTTGTACTCGAAATCAATTTTCTGCCATCCTCAAGCCAAGCCATCCATTCAAATTGACCCCTGAGGTATCACAGAGTAAGTTTTGATCATTCTCAATGATCAAAGATGCCTAAAACATGCATATGATGCATCACTGATTACATATTTTTGTGAAATTCATGTTTTTATTTTTATGATGCTGACATTAACTAACAATTGAAATGTGTTCCTGAGACAAAATAGTGCAGGTTTGATCCTTTGCATGAGGCCCATGACGCCATAATGGTCCATAATCATTATTGAACCAATTTGCATTATTTTGATCGTATCTCTTTGTACGGGTCAAACTAGCCAAAAATAATGCCACCATTGGATTCACAAGGGTCGATTTAGGGGGATTTTATCCTTCTTTATTTCTAACGTGTTCTATTTTTATAGGTTGCAAAACGATCTCACCGGAGAAGAAGATCGGAGCTAGGGCTCTAGCGCATCTCTAGTCCACTTGTTCATATTATATTTATTGATTGGTTTTTTATAATTGAATTGAAGAGTAGCACAGTTGGTTAATTTGAAGGCGCGTAACATGGAGGGCGTGGGTTTGATCCATGCATTTTGCAATTTTTTTGTTATTTTCAAACTAACGCGCAGGTTTTCTATGTATTGTTCAATTCATGTTTCCAGACATCAACAAGCGCTCGGCCTAGTGGAAAGCGATGTAGCGTAAAATCCAGAAGGGCGTGGGTTCAACACCCACGCCATACAAATCCTTTTTCCCTAATTTTCTAACCTAAATTCCTTTCCTTTTCTTTTTCTAACCCAAATTATTTTAATTAATCAATCATTAAACTAACCTAATTTTTTCCTTAATACTAATAAATTAGGATTAGATTTTTCTACTAATATTGAATTTTCCTAATTAATTAATTAATCAACCTTTTTTTCTTAAATATTAAAATCAATTAGAATTTGGGGTTTATTAAAAATTATTACTTAAATTATTTTCTACACAAAAAACATTTTAACATTCTTTTTCTTACTTATTTATTTTTTATTTAAATTCATAGAAAAGTGTATAGGTCTCACTCTCTAATATAATAGCTTTGATTTATCTTTTCTCATTTTTTTATTTTCCTATTATGTAACTGCTCACAGGATGTAATCGCTTAGGTTTAATTTTCTGCACTTTACATTCCACACTTTATTTTTCTATACATATTTTTAACTATTATTAATTAGGGTTTGTATGGCAAGACTAATAATTGAACCTATAAAACCCTAATTTCAAGATAAAATAACTGAAAGCAAACACTCTTCACACTTACACCTTTAGGGTAACCTCTCTTGTTGCCTTACGAATATTGGTCACGTCCCTCGAAAGTGGGGATACTTTAGCAAAAGACCATCGATTAAATCATAATGTCCCTTTTGAATAAATATCATAGTCCCTCGATGTCCCTCAAATTCCCTATGAAAAGATGATCTAGTCCCTCGATGACCCTATGAATAATATGATGATAGTCCCTTCGAATTGCTAAGGTATCCTTACATGTTGCTTTCGATGACCATACGATGACCCTACACCTATCCCTTCACATCCAATAGATAGGGCTACCTAGAAATTAATGGTATAGATATTACTATCTCTAAAGGATAAGGAAAATAATAAGAAAGACTTTAGTGGGTAAGAAACTATTAATTTCTTGCTCACAACTCTTCTCAAAACTTTTTTCACACTATACTTTCAAAACATATTTTCAAAAACACTTTGCATACATTCTTGAGGATTGATACAAGAATTATTAAAAAGTTTTCCTTACATTGGTATTTCTAAATATTTTCAATCAAATCATACACATAAAGCAAGTTTTCAAAAGTGAGCTAAGTACTTAAAAGTTTGTAGATGACTACAGATGAAAAGGATGCTAACACCTTCCAATTTCATATCTTACCCCTCCGAACTCAAAATATATCAAAGGTATTTCCTGTCATTTTTACCTTTCCTAAATATTGGATAAAATAAAAGTCGGTGGCGACTCTAGCTATCCGCATATTTGGATAAAACCAAAAAGTCAATTCTCCCACCATATTACAGAGCTGGCGACTCTACTGGGGAGGAAAAAGTACTTAAAAGGGGAGGGGTTGCCTTAGAGTTTAAGATCACTTTACTTGCTTTTAATTGAATGCTTTGCTTGCTTTACTTTAAGGGTTTGTTTGGGTTTAATTGCTTGTAAGATCCTACACCCGGATCTAGAGATGCCTTAGGTAAGTAGAAATAGATCATAAAGGATGTACGACATAGACCAATATGGTTAACATGATGGTTACAGTTAGTGTGACACTTCGGTTTATACTGATGTTCCTTGAGTCAGTCAAGGATAATGTTAGGCTTCTGCGCGGTTCTGTTAATGCTAACTTACTTTTAGAACCTTAATTAACCTATCTTGGGCATTAGAAGGTAGTGAGATAGCCGGATTTGGTGCAGTCCAAGGTTGGTTGATACTCGAAACTACGCTCATTGAGATTTGACTTTCAGGATGTTTTGGTGGAAATCCAATTGCCGTGCTAAAATAAAGCCTACGAGAAAGATCGCTGATATGGGATTCTTAGAACTCCGTTACTATTTCAGGACAGGTTGAGGCAACTTAACTTCAATGGGGAAGGGTACTTACCTATGGACTTCATGCAAGCCTTTAAACTTAAGGCTCTTGTATGACTTGTGTGTGTTTGCTACTTATCTAACATGAACATTGTAGCAACTAGTTTTTTTAATCAGAGTCGCCACTATTAGTTTTTATCCTAGGGAAGGGAATCTAACAGAAAACCCTAATTCACAAACAGAGATTCTAGGTTTCAGACTTCTTTAGACGAAAGGAAGGTGTTAGGAACTTTTCATCTTCCTTGTTCACAAGGATACTAGGTTTTAGGTTTGAGTTGCGGTAAACAGGGATTTAAGTTTTATTAGGGGAACTCGCCACGATTTTTGATCGTATGTCTACGTATCTTCTTATGAGGAATCAGAGTACCAATTCATAGTTTGTATGGTTGGTGTTTTTTAGGGGTCACAAACATACTTTAAATCACCTCGCATTTTGCTCGGGAGTAGTGTTTGCGGAGATTTTGACTAAATGCACGGTTAGTCAAAATCCGTTTGAAACCCTTTTGCAAAAACAATTGATTAACTTAGTTTGTTGCGAAAAAATAGTTTGTTGTTTGTTGCATATTTTTTATAAATATTAATTGCAAAATTTCTAATTAATACATGATTAAAAATTATTTAATTCAATATATGGAAAATAACATGTACATGAGTTTGTTAGGAAAAATAATTTATTTACATGATAAATAAATAGTAGAATATGATAAATAAAAAATTAATAATATTAATTATTATAAATAATAATAATATTAAGGAAAAAATAAATAAATAATAATATATTTTAAAAGAAATAATAATAAATAAAAAATAGAAAAAACATAATAATTGTAGAAAATAAATAATTGATAGGGAGGTTGCAGTTTCTAATTAGCAAGTAAAAGCAGGGGGCGCTATTAAGATTCTAGACTAAGCCCAAATACAGGCTGGACAGGGGGGTGCAATTTGTTTAGGTGTTTAGTAATTAGGGAGAAAGGGGGGTGCAAAGAGGAACGGGGTCTAGGCCCAACACGCTATGGAGAGAGGCTGGCTGGATCACATGGTTGAGGGTGTACGAGATTATCATGCAGACTTGACCTAGTAGCCGTCAGATTGAAATCACGCGGAGGATAACGAGGGAGCATGTTTACTATTGTGTGCTAGCGCTTACTGAATTGAAATGGATAATATCATGTTTGTAATCTTCATTTTTCATTATTCCCTATTTTTGTTTTTTACAGTCACCTTTCGTTCTATCTCTTCATTCGCCCAACCCTTTCTCTTTACCCTTTTCTAACCCTAATACCCACCTAACACCGACGGAGGCTACCACCCATAAACCTCAAATCACAATCCCAAACACAAGAACAGTAAAGAAAAAGCTAAGATTTTTTACCCCTCTTGCGATTACGCTTCCGATTGTTCGTCTTTTGATCGATCTGGGATAATCTCCTCTTATTCTTTGCTTTTATAGGTTCTGGTGGAGTGAGAAGTTGAAGATGGTGGTGCGGTGGAGCTTGAGAAATTAGGGTTCCAAATGTTGGAACCCCAACGACACTTCTTCTGGGTTCTTCCGGCCTCCCCTCACAGTAATTACTTCCGCTATCTCTGTATCAAGCCTCTCTCTCGGTTCTTCTTCTTGTTCTTGTATTTTTTACGGTCAAATCCGACCTCCCTTGTTTTGTCTTCATCTATGGATTCTTCAACCCCCCCATATCTTGTACTTTTTTTGATTTGGTATTTATAGTTTTTTTTATTTAGGGTTTTGGGTTAGAATCTTGATTAACATGGATTAGAGATTTGAATTGAGGTTAATTGATTGAGATTTGCGGATTTGCTGTAAAAGATTTAGGATTGTAATGAGAATGATTGATTTTCGTATAATTGATTTCCTTTACTGCACTTTTTGGATTTGGATTGTATAGATATTGTACTGTAAAAGATTTGATGTAGATTTGATTTTTGCAACGATTTCTACAGTACCTGTTTACTGCAAAAACAATGCGCTAATTTAGTGATGATTTGAATAGTTGTTGTTATTTGGTTTAATTGGGCCAGTGCTAATTTATGGAATTGGGTCTGCAAGTTATTGTTTTATACAGCAAAAACAGTTTTTTTTTAAATTTAAATGGGCTTCACGTTATATTTTGTATTCAGCCCAGCTACATTATATTTTCTGTCCAAAAAAATGTTTTCTCTCCTCTATAAACAGACTGGGACTTATTTCCTTTGGGCTAGAAGCAATCTTTTCTCAAACACAATATGCTCGTTACAAAAGCAATTTCTTTAATAAATAGTTTATAAAAAAATATCTAATTGTAATAAAATAATGTTTATTAGTAACAGTTTCTAAACATAAGCCAACATCGAGCAGGTCCAACTATATCCATTATTTGAACCAATGGAAAAATGTACAGCCTCAGTCTTCTATTCAACATTTCAGAAAAGACCAAACGGGCTAGCTTTAATGGCTCTATTGGGGCTGTAGTTGAAATTGCACCCTCCTCTCTTATTACTAAAACAGTAAAAGACTTAATGGTCCTTCTTACTATTTTTACTGAGCACAAAAATCTAGTTTTCGCAAAAAGTATTCTAATAGACATCTAAAAAATAATTGTAAATTCATCACTTACTAATTTGTAAAAATAAATATTTAATGGAATGACGACTTTAAGAATGATAGTAAAAAGGAAATAATTTTTTCTTAAGATGTCAAATGGACTAATCACAAACTCAACGGGCTTGCAGTTTGAATTTTCACCTCCCTTTCTTACTAGCAGCAACAAAGCCTCATGGGTTTTATAATTAATAATTTTTACTAAAATAATTTTCCATATTCTAATCTCATGTGCCATTGGCCAACATGCTTCGTAAATGGACCTACAGGTATATGGGTCTTTCTGATTTAGAAAACCTCACTTCCTTGAATTAAAATACACCTCCCTGTTGACTTGCATTTATAAAAATAGGCCATCAGATATTACTGAACCATCCTTAATTAAACTTTTTCTTCTATTTTTAATCTTGAAAATATAATCATCGAGGTAGGACAAATTTGGGATACGACAGTTTCCCCTATTCAATTATCTTCCAATCGAATAGCGTGAGAATGCACGAGTCTTGTGCATTCTGATTGGGAGTTTATTGAATACTTGGAATACCCAAAACCTGTCCGACGAACATAAGGTTACACTGATATAGCATAACCTTACGAGTCTTGAGGAAGTAGGCAAAGCTAATGATATATCGCTTACCAGGGTTTGATAACGAGGAAAATGGTCTTGATCTTGAGAGAAATCTTGTGTCATGGTTTGCTTTTGCTTATTCTTCCATTTGGAGGGATGAATAAAATATTACTTGCTGATGCATAGCTGCTTGGAGACTGAGGCCATGGGTTATATTTACGAATTGCTGCATGACATCTTAGAAGATAAGCTAGATTTTGTATTTTTTTTC
Organism: Vicia faba; assembly: GCA_948472305.1. NCBI lineage: Eukaryota > Viridiplantae > Streptophyta > Magnoliopsida > Fabales > Fabaceae > Vicia > Vicia faba. Next base: position 719,412,350 of record OX451741.1, on the reverse strand, counting down.
GAGCATCGCTGCACGAAGTCTGAGGCGATGATCTGTGTTACAGAATAAAGAAACACATTGTTGCATGAAGTCGTAGGCAATGGGTTAGGTTCGCAAATCGTTGTGTGAAGTCTGAGGCGATAGGCTAGATTTTGGGTTTTCGAGCATCGCTGCATGAAGTCTAAGGCGATGATTTGTGTCGTGGAATAAGGGAACACACTACTGCATGAAGGCTTAGGCAATGGGTTAGGCCCGTAAATCGTTGCGTGAAGTCAGAGGCGATAGGCTAGATTTTGGGTTTTCGAGCATCGCTGCATGAAGTCCGAGGAAATGATCTTTGTCACGGAATAAGGGAATGCACTGCTGCATGAAGGCTTAGGCAATGGGTTAGGTTCGCAAATTGCTCTGTGAAGTCTGAGGTGATAGGCTAGATTTTTTTTTCTTTCGAGCATCACTGCATGAAGTCTAAGGCGATGATCTGGGTTATGGAATAAAGAAACACATTGTTGCATGAAGTCTTAGACGATGGTCTGTGTCGCGGAATAAGGAAACACATTGTTGCATGAAGTCTTAGGCAATGGTCTATATTACTGAACAAAGAACTGCACTGCTGCACGATGTCTTAGGTAGTGGTTTGGATGAGGAGAGTATATTAAGGCTTAGAGGCAATGTACCGAGTTTTGTTTTTTCCGAGCATCGCTGCACGTCGACTTAGCTGATGTTTGGGTTTCTAAATAAAGAAGCACATTGTTGCACGATGTCTTAGGCAATGGTCTTTATTACCGAGCTAGGAACCGCACTGCTACACGATATCTTAGGCAGTGGGTTGGATGAGGAGAGTACATTGAGGCTTACAGGCAATGTAACTAGTTTTGAGAATACATTGAGGGTTAGAGGAAATGTACCGACTTTGGAGAGTACATTGAAGCTTAAAAGCAATGTACTGAGCTAGGAGAATACATTGAGGCTTAGAGGCAATGTATCGAGCTAGGAGAATACATTGAGGCTTAGATGCAATGTACCAAGTTTGGAGAATAAATTGAGGCTTAGAGGCAATGTACCGAGTTTGGAGAATACATTGAGGCTTAGAGGCAATGTACCGAGTTTGGAGAATACATTGAGGCTTAGAGGCAAAGTACCGAGTTAGGAGAATACATTGAGGCTTAGAAACAATGTACTGAGTTTGGAGAATACATTGAGGCTTAGAGGAAATCTACCGAGTTTGGAGAGTACATTGAGGCTTAGAGGCAATGTACCGAGCTAGGAGAATACATTGAGGCTTAGAAGAAATGTACCGATCTAGGAGAATACATTGAGGCTTAGAGGCAATGTACCGATTTTGGAGAGTACATTGAGGCTTAGAGGCAATGTACCGAGCTAGGAGAATACATTGAGGCTTAGAGGAAATGTACCGATCTAGGAGAATACATTGAGGCTTAGAGGAAATGTACCGAGTTTAGAGAATACATTGAGGCTTAGAGGCAATGTACCGAGTTTGGAGAATACATTAAGCTTAGAGGCAATGTACGGAGTTTGGAGAATACATTGAGGCTTAGAGGCAATTTACCGAGTTTGTAGAATACATTGAGGCTTAGAGGAAATGTACCAAGCTAGGAGAATACATTGAGGCTTAGGGGTAATGTACCGAGTTTGGAGAATACATTGAGGCTTAGAGGAAATGTACTGAGCTAGGAGAATACATTAAGGCTTATAGGCAATATACCGAGTTTTGTAGTATTACTTGTGGATTTTCTTAACCAAAATGCTTTCAATATTCACAAATAATGATCGTAGTATTTTGTAAACAAGTCTGAGAAAATAAAAAAACACAATTTGAAAGTTGAAAGATGAAAAGTAAATGCTTTGTTAATATTCCTCAAAATCGGCGAATGTACAGGATGTAATTCCTTGAAAGAGGTAATTACAAAAAATTTCAAAACTGTAAATGGCAATGATAATTGCTAATGTTGTTTTCCCAATATCCTTTTAATAGCTCATGTCTCCTTCGCTTCTGAGTCATATGATTTAAATCCATCTCTCTCTTCGTGGTCCGTAGTCGTAGTTCTTAGATCGCAGTCTTTTTGTTCTTTATTTTTTTTTTAATAAAATCCCTAATTTTTTCCTGGATTGCCCTTTCGGGTTTTCAATCCACCGAGATAAATTTTTTTGTTATATGCCCCTAATTTTTTCCTGGATCGCCCTTTAGGGTTTTCGATCCACCAGGATGCTCCTTTTTTCCTAAGTCGCCCGTTTAGGATTTGAACTTAGCGAGCTTTTTTATACATAGTATTTTTTGACTGTGTCTGAACTTGTCGGATGCGGTAGTTCTTCCCCATCCATTATTGTGAGGGTGAGACTACCACCAGAGAATGTTTTTTTCAGTACGTATGGACTTTCGTAGTTGGGTGTCCATTTACCACGTGAGTCGAGGCAAGGCAGCAGAATCTTCTTGAGTACTAGACCATGTTGTGGTTTATCTTGTGTAGTACACAGTTACTCTGAAAGAATTCCGAGGCTAATTTCCGTAGAGTTCGTTTGTCGATGCTGGAGGAATTTTATGGATGTTCGTATTTTTTGAGGTACTTCTTGATGTCGTAAAACCAAGGCTTGTCGTCTGATCTTTCTTTGATAGCAAGCCAATGTCCAGGCTTTTCGAATTGTATGATTGTGATGCGCGGTTCGTGGTTCGGCCAAGTTAGTTTGAACATAGCTGATATAGTTGCCAGAGCATCTACCATTTGATTTTCTTCTCGTGGGATGTGACTGAAAGTGATCTTTGTGTAAATTCTGTAGCCAACTTTAAAACTTGATCCCGATATGGAATCAGTTTTGGGTGTTTAGTACTCCATTCGCTATTGACTCGGTATATGACTAATGCGGAGTCCCCAAATACTTCGAGATTCTTTATTCTCAGATTTATGGCAGCTTCCCGTCCGGGTATACAAGCTTCATACTCGGTGTTATTGTTGGTGTAGTCAAAAATAGTCTTGTAGTATATGGCTTGTGATAATTCTTTAGAGAAGTCAAAACTACCCCTATAGCGTGCCCTAGTGCTTTTGAGACCCCATAAAAAATGAGTGTCCAACGTACCCCTGGCTTGATTTCTTTCGTTAGGTCCTAGTATCTCATATTCTCCTATAACCAAGACATTTTCGTCTGGAAAGTCGAACTTTGTAGGTTGATATTCTGGCAGTGGTTGGTGAGCTAGATAATAGCTTGATCGGCCTTTCTTTGGCGCTCTGCTCTAACATTGCCCCTAGCTTGATTTCTTACTTTGTACCTAGACTAATGGTCTTAATAGCCTCTTGATACGTTTGTACGTTGTCAGCCTGTCACTCTATTTCCCTTTCCATTTCCTCAGAGAGTTCAAGATCTTCATCATCTTCCTCTTCAGCTTGGTTGATGGGAGCATCAAAATTATATCGGGTCGCAGTAGTAACATTATCGGTGGTTTTGGGCATGGATCTGCACTGTTATCATGTTTTGGTGCAGATTTTAGTATATGAGCTTTTTGAAAATGTATATGCAGAGAAAGTATTGCCATTTTTAAATTTAAGGAATCAATGCAAGAGAAAGAAAGTGATCTTAATTGAAAACAAAATATAACTTTTATTAATTATAAATATTTTCTGAAACAGAACGAGGGAACCGTTACAAGCAACCTCTATGCCTCGGGCTTGACATAGGTTCTTTCAAAAACAAGAAAAATTACTTAGGAAAGAAAAATATCTCGGGAATCTCCACGACAGTCCATCTTTTGAGTTCTTCTCCTGGGGTGCATTCTCGATGAAGTCAGTTTCCCCTTTGGTGTTTACTTTGTTGGATATCTTTACCACATGTCTGCCATGCTCTATAAAGGTCTCTTAGATTGGAGGAAAACGTGTTTCACCCTTCAGAGTAGCTTTATATTTTTCTTTAGAGTATGGTCCGAATTGGACTATCCCCTGGTCCCCTAGCTTTTACAGAGTTCTTTCAAAGGCTTTATTATGTTCCAACGGGAACCCACAAATATCCCTTTGACAAGTTGATTAGGGTTTTTTCCTATCTGATTGCCCCAAAGTTAGTGACTACTTCAATTTCATTTATTGTCGGCCCACCATGTGGAGGCATTGGGTTTGATTTGATGTTAGGCTTATCGAAGGTGATGTCTTGAGATTCTAACGAATCCCGTACCTTGTGCTTGAATGATCAACATTGTTCTATGGTGTGCCCCGGAGAGTTAGCATGGTATTCGCATTTGGCGTCGAAATTGTACCTTTGCGGGAGTAGCCCGACTGGAGGAGCCAGAGACTTGAGTTCCACTAAAGATTCCTTGACCAAGTGTTGTAATAACTGACTGGGTGGCATCAGAAGTGGATCAAAATTTCTTTGCGGCCTTGTTATTGTCCTTATGGGATCATTAGCAGTTGTGGTGACCTTGGTTGTGAGGCTACGACATTAAATTCTCCCTCTTGTCTTTTTGGGATACTTCTTCGAAAGCTACCCTGAGAATCTGGTCTTATTTGTCAATGAAGTTCTTTAAGGCTAGGAGAACTTGATTCAGATCTCCTTTCATCGAACTCACTTTACCTTTAACTTGATCTAGACCTTCCTTGAATACGACCTGGTTTTCCTCGATTTGCTGCAGGATTCTTTATTGATAGGCCCTTGTTTGATATGGAAGCCAAGAAGGTGAGATCTTCTTCTACCCATGGCTTAACTAGAGAGATTGTTTTTGGAAAAATGAGTTTCAATATGATATGCAGGTTTTCGTGAATGCATGCATGCAAACGAATGTGTATAAACATGAAATGGTTACTTGTTTTAAATGTCTTATTCACTTGGGTATGTATTTGTCTTTTGCTTATTATTGTTATTCGGTGATCGGCTTAAAAATAGATACGCAAACGAGATGTGGAAACAAAATTCCTTAATTGAAGGTAACATAATTTAGATATTGAAAAATATTACAATCTTAAACCAAAACTTTATTTGCATGAAATCAAGCAAAGGGAAATAAGTCTTCTAGGTGCGCCTGCAGATATCTGCTCTTGAAAACATCCACCTTTGCTTGACAAGGTTTGAGAAAGTATTTATAACATTATTTCCCTTTTCTGGCTTTGATTTCAGACATGTTTGGCGTGTTGACGTGGACAAGTTGTTTCCTTTGGTATCCATTTTTAAAAATACAGTCACCGAGATCTTGATTTTATCATTATTTTTTGTACCCCTGTTGTTGTACCCCAAAATTTTCCCTCTTATTTTACTCAAGACATGTCCATTGAGGTCCCAAACTTTCCCTAAGATGACCAAGAATTGACTAGACAAATTCTCCTCCTAAGGCAATAAACCTCTAACTAGGGTTTCAACTTTCATCAAGATGTGTGAACACCAATGGTCTCAAATGTTGCACATGGTCCTAATATGTCCTCAAGATAATCCATTCCAAATTTCATGCCTTGCACAACATGTTTGCTCAGTCAACTGCTCAAATGCCTGAAAATCAACTATATTAGGTCAAAAGTCAACTATGACCTATATACAGTCAAACTTCAATATTTTTGGTCAACATCAACATTGTGAAGTAATATCCATCATTTGATTAAGGTTTGATCATGATTCCTCAAGAAATGCTCCTAACTCATCAAAAGTCAAAAGTTGCAAATTAGGGTTTCTATAAGAAAGGTCAACCAAACTTTGACCAGGCATAACTTTCTCATACTTTATCAGAAATTTTTCCACCAAAGCTAATTTTGAAGATAATCCAATTCCCTACAACTTCTCTTTATCCATCAAGTTCATGAAATTCCCTAGTTAAAAGATACAAGCTCAGACATTATAGGTCCTTTCAAAAAGTCAACAAAAACACCTTGTGGGTCAAAGCTCCTTACATGAACATGGAATATCCAATTGAAATGAAACAAAAAGGTTTATTTAGAGGAAATCCTAAGCTTTCTAAAAACTCCAAGAAAAACCTCTTAGGGTTAAAAATGAGAGAGATATGCATTGATAAAGTTGACCAATTTTTTGAAAAATGCATGAATCCAATATTGACCAAACTTGAATTTTTTCCAAATGAGCTCGTCTTTTCATGTTTGAAACTTGTTTCTAGCATGGTCCACGACCTCTAGGCCCACCCATGCATTATTATATTATTTATGATATTTATTTTGATATTTTATTCATTAAAATGCAAAATTAAATAAATAAATAATAGAAATAATAGAAGATTTGATTTGGAATCTTTTTCTCATCAAAATAATGGACAAAATATGCTAGCATATCAAGGTAAAAACATTCAATCCAAGATGGGAAAGGATGTCCAAAATAAGAAAGATTTTCAAGTGAATATTTGAAACAAATCTTGCACTCAATGTCATGGATCCTTGCTTTTTTTGTTGACCTAATGAGATACACTATATATGCACAACAATTCTTGGCCTAACAAACACACGCAAAAGCCTCAAAAGAACCCTAGAATTGTCTCGAAAATTTCAAAGAGTGGTGAAATACATGATTCCTCTCTCTATCCAGCTTCAGCCAAAACTAAGGACTCCAATCTATTCTTGTAGACTCCAGGAGTCCATCCATGTCAATCTCCAAGCTCGTAGCACTCCAAACGCCCAGATCACACATCACCAGATTGGTATATTTCTTGAATTCAATACTATTGCATACTATGATATAAATTGTTTCTATGTTCATATCCATTTTTGCACTGATGATTGTGAATGTTTAGAGCCATCGCATGAGTAGTTTGACGCAGGGATGAAGCTTTGACATTGTTAGGGAAAAGTTTCAGACGAGTTTTGTATCTCCCTGTACAGGGTCTTTTAGACCAAACGAACACCACCACTGAATTCATAGCTTATGATTTAGGGGGGGGGGGGGGGGGGGGGGGAGTAGGTTCAATTTCTGGTCCGGAATCATGCTATTTTGAAGGTTGGAGATTTGAGGTCACCAGAGACGATGGTAGTCAACCATCGTGAGGGGTGGTTCGACCCTCCCTGCACTAGCGTGGCTGGACAATTCAACATTTGCTTTGGTTTTCATATTATTTTGTTTTATTTCATTTACGTTCACGAATGAGAAGGGTGGCTGAGTGGTAAGGGAGAATGCATGTGAAGTGAAAGACCTGGGTTTGATACCCAAGTCAGGCGTTTTATTTTTCTAACAGGCTATTTGCAGATTCAGCGTCTCCCAGTGTGCTTCCCCATGGTAGACCTTCCAGATGCAGCACTACTGGATCATACGCAAGGGTAATGGGCCAACGGATCTGGGCCCTAATAAAAATTCAGTCAACACCCCCCCAATTTTTTTCTTACTCCAGGCCCATATTCCTCTTTTTTTAATTTACTTTATTTTCCTTTTTTAATTAGTTTATGTTTTTTTAAATTCATTTCTTTAATTTAAAATTAATTAGAAATTAGGTTAAATCTCAAAATTTTTTCATAAAATAACAAAAAATATTTTTATTAAGAAATTAGATTTTTAGGAATTCAAACTTGTTCCCATCTTAATCTTTGCGGGCTTATTATTTTCTGTTTTATCATTTTTCAATTTGTTGTAATTGTTTCCCGGATTGTAATAGCCCTAATTAGGATTTTTACTTTACGCACTTTACATTTCAGTCAGCTATAACTCTGACATCCCTGAAGCCTTGTAATACCTGTAGGTTTCACTTTTCGCACTATACTGTATGCCTGTATATAAACTGCTAGTAATTAGGCGTGTATGGCAAGAACTAACCAATCAATCTTAGATCACTAACATCAAGATAAAAATACCAGAAAAAAGCACACTTGTACATGCTCACCCCTAGGGTATCTCCCTCTTTGGTTGCCTTTGGAAATGGTCATGTCCCTCGAATGTAGGGATACCCTTAGCAAAGACCCTCAGTTTAAAGTCATCATAAAGATCATAGTCCCTCAATGTCCCTCGATGTTACCTATGAATATATGATGACAGTCCCTTCGAATTATTAAGGTATCTCTACATGTTGCCTTCAATGACCGTAAACGTCCCTTCGATAGTCCCTGAAACATCCGACGATAGGGCTACCTACTCACTAATAGTAGGGTAACACTATCTAAAGGAAAGGAGGAAAAGAACGCCATTTTCGAGTAGGTAAATAGCTGTTAAGTACTTGCTCAAAATTAATTCCTTTTTACACCACACTTTCAAAACCTTTTCAAAAACGATTTATCACACTCTTGAGGACTGATACAAGAGTTATCATAAAGGGACTGACACAAACACGAAAGAAGTTTTCAAAATGAGCAAGTACCTAAGAGCCCGTGGAAAACCACTGATGGAAAGGGTGCTAACACATTCCCTTCCGATAATCTACCCCCTTAATCAGAAAATGTAGAAAAAAGTCTTTTTCTGTTCTTTTCACCCTTTCCTTGGATAAAATAAAAGTCGGTGGTGACTCTTGCTTACCGCAACATTTGTAAATACAAAATGCAAACCAGTATTAACAGTCAGTTCTTCCACCATATCATAGAGATGGCGACTCTGCTAGGGATTATAATAAAAATGGGGTTTACCTTAGGGTCTAGTTCATTTCTAATCTATTTTCTTTGTTTGTTTTGATTGCTTTACTTTTAAGGTTATTGTTTGGGTTACTATAGATCCTACACCCGGATCTGGGGGAACCTTTTACGTAAGTAGCAATAGATCATGGAAACTTTGCGGGGTATACCGACACGGTTGAAGCGATAGCTATGTTGAGGCGACACTTTGGTGGGTATTGGTAGCCCTTGAGTTAATTAAGGAGAATATGGGGCCGCTGCGTGGTGTCATGAAACGTCAACTGACCTTAGAACCTTAATTGAGCAACTTGGCTATTAGGACGTAGTGAGATAGTCGTCTTTGGTGTATCTCCAAAGTTGGTTGATACTCAATACTACACTCATTGAGATTTGATTCCCGAGTTTTGTTTGGTGGAATGTCAGTTGTCTACTGGAACAAAACTAGTGGGAAAGATCAGTGATATTGTGATCCCTTAGAACCCGATTACTATTTATAGGACAGGTTGAACCAATCAAACTTCAAGAGGGTATAACCTTAAAACCCTTACAAGCCTTAAACCTAAGGTCTTTGTGTGATTTGCTTGTGCTTGCTATATCTGTGATTTCTTAGCATAATCATGACATCATAACATGGAATATCATACTAACCATTTCAAGAATTTTCTAGGGCTTCTCCTTGTCTTATTTTGTAGGACATGGCATCTGCTCGCAGGAACACTATTCAAATCAACCTTGTGAGGGTACGTCCTCAATTGAAATAATTAGCATCAAAGATTCCTGAAAGCTCTCCCTTCACTAAAAGACATGGTCGACTTCTCAACCTGGTCACTTAAAACCCTGATGAAGAAATGATAAAGGTGCTCTTTCAGTTCTTTGAACCTTTACATCACTGCTTCACTTTTCCTGATTACCAGTTAGTACCTACTATGGAGGAGTTTTCTCAGTTATTAGGGGTACCTATCCTTAATCAGTTACCATTCAATCGTATGGAGAGAGACCCAAAACCTGAAGAGATTGTTCAAGCTCTATCTTTACAATGGTCTGATGTAGTGACAAATTGGGAAACCAGAAGAAGCATCCGAGGATTTCTAGCTAAGTTTCTTTTTGACAAAGCTCACCATTTTTGGGATACCCTTGATTTACAATATTTTGAAGAATTGTTGGCCCTTCTCATCTATGGGATGGTACTATTCCCTAACCCAGACCAGCTCATAGATGTAAATGCGGTAAAAGTTTTTATGTCTCATAATTTGGTGCCTACTTTACTTGGAGATATTCTAAACTCTCTGCATACTCACACTCTAAAGAGAATAGGGAATCTTCTGTGTTACACTCCTCTATTGGCTAGGTGGTTTATTTCGCACCTACCTCGGTTTGTTTTGAAAACTGAGCAGGGTATGAGATGGTCTCATAGGTTGATGTCCCTTGTGCATTCGGATATTCATTGGTGTTCTCGATCCTTGGAGAATGTTACCATCATTGATCGTTGTGGGGGATTCCCTAATGTCCATCTCTTAGGAATTAGGGGAGGAATCACTTATAATCCCTGTTTGGCGTTGCGACGGTTTGGTTATGCTAGAAGGGATGGTCCTACCAACATACTCGTCCAAGGAATCACATTTGACTATGAGAATGATGTTCAGGGTTGTCGTAAGAGATTCATTCGAGCTTGGGGCATGGTAAATAGAGTTAATAGCAAGACACTGGGGCACAAGAATTCCATCCCTCTTGAGCCTTACCTTAAATGGATATGGGCTCGTGCTCAATGTCTTATGATGCCTTACCTCGCCGTCTTACCTGTGATTATGGAGCCAATTGCTGAGGGAGACACTCCTTACATTGTTCTTCATCCTGACATGCCAACTGATTTTGAGGAGCTACGGAAATCCTGGATCCAACTCAAAGAAGAACGAGATACCTTTGAAACCCAATTCTATGCCAGCGAGAAGAAGGTTTTAGAGCTCACCAGGTTACTTCACAAAGAGAAGAGTGTAAATTCTTACATTGCACCAAAGAGGATGTGCCTGTAGGAAGCTTGAGTCTTTCTTTGCTTGGAGAGTTTATTTTTTCTTTGTTATTTCTTTTGAAAGCCTAAGAGGCATCATTGTAACCGTTTAAACTTCTTAGTGCAATTAACATTTGTTCTCTTTCTGTTTAAAAAAATCCAAGTCTTAGAAATCCTTGAAAACATTACATACATATATCATACATATCATTGCATAAACAAGTTTCAAAGCAGGTTTCTCATCTTCTTCGCTGTTTATTTCAACAATGGCTCTCGAACAAACAGTGAAGGATCTACAAACTTAAAATGCTCAGTTTCAACAAATGATCATGTCTCTGTCCAAGGGGAAAGAGGAACTAAAAGCCCTGATTGTCAAAGAGAAGACCAAGAAGCCAAAGAAGCCAGCTGGTGTGGTGAATTTGTGAAGGAGGTTCAGAGGACCGTTAAGGCAGGTTGTAGAACTCGCATCTTCATCAAAAGAAGGAGACAATAAATAAGGGGAAACGGGAGAGGAAGACCCCAGTACAAGGGAATCTTATAATGAGACTAACTATAATGAGGAGCAGTATCCTCCGGCCGATGAAAAATACAAACAGCTATAGGATCGTCTGAATGCAATGGAAATCCAGAAGGTATCGGGGCTGGAATTTGAGGAGCTGGGTTTATTTTCTGAGGCTGTCATCCCACAAAAGTTCAAGGTTCCGGTGTTCTCTATGTATGATGGGGTCTCATGTCCCAAGATGCATCTCCGATCTTATGTGAGGAAGACTCAGCCTCACACTGCTGACAAGGACTTATGGGTCTACTTCTTTCAAGATAGCATATCTAGGACTCAACTAGAGTGGTTCTATCAACTGGAGGGGACCAATATTCATAATTGAGAAGACCTAACTACTTCTTTCTACAAGCAGTACCAGTATAATTCAGACCTTGCTCCCACCCGTACACAACTCCAAAGTATGTCTATGGGTTCAAGCGAGGGTTTTAAAGACTATGCTCAGAAGTGGAGGGACTTAGCAGGAAGAGTCCAACCCCCACCCCCCCCCCACCCCAACCCCTGTCTGATAGGGAGTTAGTGGATATGTTTTTGGGTACCCTATCTGGTTTGTTTTTCAATCATCTGATTGGAAGCTCCTCAACTGGCTTTACTGAGTTGATTTTGACAGGAGAAAGAGTGGAAGCTGGGATTAGAAGTGGAAACATTCATAAGGATGGCTCTTCAAGTTAGGGAAAGAGACCTTTCATAGGAAAAAAAATAGGCCAGTGATGTTTACAATCAACAAAATCAGGGCAGAACCGAGCACCGTCCAATGTTAAGGGCTGTTATGATATCCAAGCATGCAGCTACTCAACAACGAAATAATCATCCTAGAGCAAAAAGACCTGTAAGGAAATTCACCCGGATAATATGAATTTGTCTCAAGTTTTGCCTCACCTACTGAAATCCATTCTGGTTACCTTAAGGGAGGCTCCCAAGAATCCCAACACCGCATCTCCTCGCTACAACCCAAATGCTCGTTGTGCTTACCATTCAGAAAGTCCAGGCCATGATACAAACGACTGTTGGGCTTTGAAAAATAAGGTGCAAGACCTTATTGAGGCGAAGGAGATTAAATTTGACGCTCTTGAGATTACCAATGTTAAAACTACTCCCATGCCCAAGCACGGTCGTGGTGTTAATGTTGTTAACGATCATACATTTGTTACTTCTATTGAGGAACTTGTTACTCCTCTAATGACAGTTAAGTGGAATTTGTTACAAGCCGGTTTATTTTCGAGCTGTGGCAAAGAATGACACTTATTTTTATCTCTACCGACTAGTTTCTATTTGTTGAAAGCAGGTGCTCAGCGCCTGATGGATGATAAAGAGATTCTATTTGAAAAAACTCCCATCACAACTGTTTCTTGTATGGATGTTTCGATTATAACCATTTCTGCCAATCCTCCCAGGGTCTCCACCAAAAGACTCGTCAGGATTACATCTGCTCCAAATTTGGTTCCCCTGATCATCACTATGCCAGGGCCAATCCCATACTCCTCGGACAAGGTTGTTCCCTGGAACTATAGGATGGTGTCTATTACCATGGCGTCAAGCAAGACCTATTGGCTGTTGAAGACCAAGTTTCTGGAAATACCGATCCCGACATTGGCAACATCGTTGGGACCAAAAAAATAACAAGAAGTGGAAGAGTGTTCTCCCCTGAGATTTCTCCTCCAAAAGCCATTACTATTCATGTGATCATTCCTACTGTTGTTCCTGTTGATATTACCACCGTAATTCCTGTGATTACCCCTGTTTCTAACCCTAGCACCGAGTCGGCCGAGACTCGGGGCAAAGACATATTGATTGAGCCCGTCCAGATGAAGGCACATTCAGAATCCATTCTAGAGGCTTCCAAGAAGGAAATGGAAGAAATCCTAAAGATAATTAAAAAGAGTGACTACAATGTGGTCGAACAGCTGGGGCATACCCCTTCTAAGATTTCAATGTTAGCCCTACTATTATGCTCCGAAGCTCATGAAAAATCTTTGGTGAAATTCCTCAAAACTTCCCATGTGCCACAAGAAACCTCCGTTGACCAATTTGAAGATTGTGTAGCCAGTTTGACAGATGACAACGATTTGGGTTTTTCCGATGCTGGTCTGACACCCAGAGGAAGAAAACACAATGATGCGGCGCATGTCTCCATCGAATGTAGGGGAACTACTTCGGCCCATGTTCTAGTAGATACTGGTTCATCATTGAACGTGCTGCCCAAGAAGGCTCTGGACAGATTAGACTGTGAAGGTTTAACTGTGAAGCCCAGTAACATTGTAGTGAGGGCTTTCGATGATTCGAAAAGAATGGTGCACGGGGAGGTGGACATCCCCATCAAAGTTGGTTCTCAGACCATCGACTCCACCTTCTAAATGATTCATATCATACCATCTTATTCTTGTTTGTTGGGTCGCCCTTGGATCCATGGAGCGGGAGCTGTCACATCCACTCTACATCAGATGATGAAGTACCTGGTAAAAGGAAAGATTGTGATGGTACACGGTGAATAAGAGTACATGTTAAGTCACCTAAACTCGTTCAGATATGGGGAAATGGATGGCGAGTTCATCGAGACTCCTTGTTAGAACTTTGAAGAGGTTCCCTAGACCATGGCTGCAACTGAGACTGTTACCAATTTTCCGAAGATCTCCAGATCTCCCTTGAAAATGGCTTCTCTCAAGGATGCCAAAGCAGTTATTGAAGAAGGTGGGTGTACCATTTGGGGCCAACTCCCTGACATTCCATAAAAATCTGATAAGTTTGGTTTGGGTTTCTCTTCAGGGGCCAAAGGATTGTTCGTCGTGCTCGTGCTGGAGGATCTCCCCTACGCATCAGCAATCACGGGGTTAAAGCTTTAGAAGACAGTGATGGTGACTATGACATGGATATCTGGATCTTCCCTACTACCAACGGTGGACCCAGTAACTGGACGACTAAAGACTTTGTACCAATTAATTTTGTTCAGAAGTAATTTTCTTTCTTGTTTTCGGATATGTAATAATTAAACAATATAAACCCTATGGCCATGTGTCTTACCCGGGAAACAATGGTTTATTTTTTAGGGTTATCATGTTTCAATCTCATATGTCATTAATAAAGAATTGGATGTTTTGCATATAAATTTTGCGCTCTCTGTTTTTCTTTTCTGCTTTTTACTTCGTCAATACAGCTATACTCTTACACACACTCACGTATCAAATTGCAGATCCATATCCACTCTGGATCCCATTGATAACGGTTCTGCTATCGCCTGTTATGACTTTGAAAATCCGATCAACCAAGCCGAGGATGAAGGTGAGGAAGATTTTGAGGTACTCGGTGAACTTGCCATACTGTTACAACAGGAAGAAAGGGCTATAAAACCTTATGAAGATCCAGTTGAGACAGTGAACCTGGGTATAGAAGAAGATAGAAAAGAAGTCAAGATAGGTGCAAATTTGGAGCTTAGTGTCAAACAGCGGTTGATACAAATGTTGCATGATTATGTTGAGATCTTTGCCTGGTCATATGAAGACATGTAGGGGCTAGACACTGATATTGTGGTTCATCGACTGCCAACTAAAGAAGATTTCCCTCCAGTAAAGCAGAAGGTTCGTCGTATGCGCCCTTAGATGTCAAAGATCAAGGTAGAAGTTATGAAATGGTTCAACTCCGGATTCTTAGTTGTCACCTCCTATCCGCAATGGGTTGCTAACGTAGTCCCGGTGCCTAAGAAGGATAGCGAGGTACGTATGTATGTAGACTACATAGATTTGAACAGGGCAAGCACCAAGGATGACTTCCCGCTTCCCCATATTAACGTTATGGTTGACAACACTGCACATCATAAGATCTTTTCCTTCATGGACGATTTCTATGGTTACAATCAGATCAAGATGGCACCCGAGGACATGGAGAACACAACCTTCGTTACACAGTGGGGCACTTTCTGTTACAAAGTGATGTCGTCAGTGATCGATGGTAGCTTTGTTCCATGACATGATTCACCATGAGATAGAGGTATATGTTGATGACATGATAGCCAAGTCTCAAACTGAGGAAGAGCACCTTGATCATCTACAAAAATTGTTTTATAGGTTGAAGACGTACAAGCTGAGGTTAAATCCGAACAAGTGCACCTTCAGGGTAATGTCTGGTAAACTCCCAGGTTTCATTGTCAATGACAAGGGCATTCAGGTAGACCCTACAAAGGTGAAGGATATACAAGAGATGGCGGCTCCTCGCACTGAGAAGGTTACAGGTGTCTTGGGATGCCTAAATTACATTTCCAAGTTCATTTCCCATCTAACTGCTACTTGTGATCCAATCTTCAAACTCCTGAAGAAAGATCAAGTGGTAAAGTGGAATGACGAATGCCAGACTGCCTTCAAGAGAATCAAGGAATACCTTCAAGAGCCTCCAATTCTGATGCCGCATATTGAAGGAAGACCTTTGATAATGTACTTAACAATATTAGATAATTCAATGGGGTGTGTTCTAGGGCAACATGACGAGTCTGGTCGAAAAGAGCATGCAATATACTACCTTAACAAAAAGTTTACCGACTATGAAACAAGATACACACTGCTCGAGAAAACCTATTGCGCTTTGGCATGGGCTACTCGCCGACTAAGACAGTATATGTTGACCCACACTAGTTTGTTGATATCTAAGATGGATCCGATCAAGTACATCTTCAAGAAGCCCACTCTCTCCGAAAGAATAGCAAGGTGGCAAATGATCCTGACCGAATACGACATCTAATAAACGACCTAGAAAGCAATCAGGGGAAGTATATTAGATGATCATTTGGCTGATCAGGTTGTGGATACTACAAATCCATGAACTTTGAATTCCTGGATGACAATATCATTTTAGTGACTGACTGTGAAGAACCTGGACCGGATGAAGGACCTAAGGAAGGATCCCGATGGACTATCGTTTTGATGGAGCTTCCAATGCACTCGGCAATGGCATCGGTGCTATAATCATATCTCCCAAGGGTTGTCATACTCCTTTTACCGCCAAATTATTTTTTAATTGTACCAACAATATGGCGGAGTATGAAGCATTCATCATGGGTCTCAAAGCTGCTATTGACCTAAGGATCAAGTTCTTCAACATTTTCGGTGATTCAGCCTTGGTAATAAGTCAAATCAAATGGGAGTGGGACACGAAGCATCCTAATCTCATCCCTTACAAAGAACATGTGCTGACATTACTTCCACACTTTGAAGAAGTCACCTTTGAAACTTTTCCACGAGAAGAGAATCAGTTAGCGAACGCGCTAGCTACTATGTCATTTATGTTCAAGGTCATGTGGGACAACAAGGCTCCTCAGATCACTATTGAGAGGTTGGATGAACCAGCATACTGCTATGAGATTGATACTGAAGAAGTAGCGGAGAAACCTTGGTTCCATGAAGTGAAAAGGTATCTCGAGGCTCAAGAATATCCTGAGGGAGGATCTGTCAATGATAAGAAGTTTATGAGAAGGTTCTCCACAAAATACTTCCTTAGTAATGGAATTCTCTACAAATGCAACCATGACTCTACTTTACTTCGGTGTGTACACAAGAGCGAAGCAGAGAGGATTATGGCAGATTTACACGAAGGTACCTTTGGCACCCATTCTAGTGGATACACCATGGCTAAAAAGATCCTACTGGAAGGATACTATTGGTCCACTATGGAAGTAGACTGTTATCAGCATTCCCGAACTTGTCACAGATGCAAAATATATGCTGATAAAGTACATGTACCTCTTGTTCCCTTAAATGTCTTGACGGCTCCCTGGCCCTTTACAATATGGGGCATTGATATGATCGGAGAGATTAGACCTACCACTTCCAACGGGCATCGCTTCATCCTAGTGGCCATTGATTACTTCACGAAGTGGGTTGAGGCTGCCTATTTTGCTATTATTACCAAGAATGTTGTGGCGCGGTTTATCAAGCATAATCTTATCTGTCGGTATGGTGTTCTAGAAAGAATCATCACAAATAATGGTACAAATATCAATAATACTATGATCACCGAACTCTATAAGCAATTCAAGATCCATCATCATAATTCTTCCCCTTACCAGCCAAAGATGAATGGCGTTGTGGAGGCTGCTAACAAGAACATTAAGAAAATCATACAGAAAATGACGGTGACATATAAATAGTGGCATGAGATGTTACCATTTTCTCTTCATGGGTACCGCACCTCAGCACGTACGTCAACAGGGGAAACACTTTACTCTCTGGTGTATGGTATGGAGGTTGTCCTACCTATTGAGGTCCAGATCCCTTCTTTAAGGATCATGAAGAATGCGGGTTTGAACGAAGATGATTGGATCCAGACTCGACTTGACCAACTAAATATGATTAATGAGAAAAGGCTTGTTGTTGTTTGTCATGGTCATATGTACCAAAAGCAAATGATCAAGGCTTTCAACAAAAAGGTCAGACGTCAGGTATATCAAGTGGGTGATCTAGTAATCAAGCGCATCATACTTCCACAAGGTGATCCCAGGGGAAAATGGACTGCCACAAACGAAGGACCATTTGTAATCAAAGGCATATTTTCTGGTGGAGCCATGATTCTAACCACCATGGATGGTGACAACCTTCCTCACCCTGTGAATGCGTACATAGTTAAAAAATATTATGCATAAATAAAGACCCGCTAGGTTGATTTTCCTAGGAAAAAATAAGGGCATCCCGGCGAACCAAAAGGGTTCGGGCAAAAATTAGGGATAAATACAAAAAAAATCTGTACACTCTGCAAGTCGAAAACTTGAGAGAGCGGCTTGGGCAAAAAAGGGTGTCCCGATGGACTGAAAATCCGAAAGGGCTGTCCAGGAAAAAGTTAGGGATTTAAAGCGTATAACTATGTCCCATTGGATCACCTTGTGAAAAGACTTCAGCATCAACTATCAAGCTCAAACGGTACTGACCAATCCAGTCAGCTTCGGACAAGTAGCAAAGTGATGAGACGCTCAAGAACATAAGGGCAATAGCAGAATTGAAACTCAATGGGATTATTACACATAAATGTTTTCTCTTTATACAATATTTTGTATAGTTTTCATTTTCACGACAGCGCTCTCCTACTAGAGCGTCGATCTCTTTGTATAAAATTGCCTGTTATAAGCAAACTTCAAAATCAATGCAAATCATTTCTTTGAAAGTACAAAACTATTTGTTTTCTATTTTTCAGTTTTGTTTTCGCAAAAACGTCCAGTGATTATGTTTGACATGTGCATTTGAATATGATTACTGTTTACAAATACGTGCATAAGAAACAAAAAGGTAGTTGCTAATGACCTTAAGAAACGGGGAAAAGTCTAAAAGGGTCATTTGTAGTCCCGGCAGTTACCCTTTCCAGCAGGTACAGGGGCAGAGACATTTTGAGACGATGTTGCCACTACATCCTTAGCATACGACCTAGTGATGTCCATGTTCCCCACAGAATAGAAATAACCAAAATTTTGATATCTTCTTCCCTAAGTAGGAATTACCTCCTCCAATAAAATTCCCTCAGAGATCTGAAATCCATGTCTCAAGCTAAGTTTTTATAATCTTGAACAGTTTATAAAGCCTTATACCCGATAGGGTTTATATCTCTAACTACGAAAGTTTATTCCCCAACAGAGTTTATTTCTCTACATCGGAAAAATCTTCCAACATAGCAGCTTTCTCTCCACATAGTCATTCTCAGAGAGGAGTCAAAGATCCCTGGAAGAATGTCCTCAAATGGAAAGAGGAAATCCCTAGCAAATCATCTCCATTCATCATCCCCGACGAAAATAAAAGAATCACTTTCCTCATCTACCAAACAACTGTCTGGGATTCAACTTCCATGGATTCTCCAACAACAGTCAGGGTTTTACTTTCCCATACTAGGAGATACCGCGACAACATTCCATATTTGTACATCATGGCATGCACATACACATCTCATACAGCATAATCTCATATATTTTGAGAACATCATTACACAATGCATTTCATACATCATAATATTGCATACGACTAACTCTTTACCTTTTCAGGAAAGATCAAATCAACAAACACCATTAACTGCTTACGTGACCTGGTAGTCTTCTCAAAAGCTACATCTGATGAAGGGCTATTTCAACATTTTCCTCAAAGATATTCTTAAAAGACCTTTTTCTAGTTCAGTTAAATCGACACTAAGATTTTTCTGATTTCCATTCCAGTTAAAGTTAATTCAAGACCTTCTCTAGTTCAGTAAAATCGACACTAAGATTTTCATGATTTCTATTCCAGTTGAAGATAGTTCAAGACCTTTCTATGGTTTAGTTAAATCGAAACTAAGATTTTTCCGACTTCTATTCCAGTTAAAGTATTCCAAGACCTTCCTCTGGTCTAGTTAAATCAATACTAATATTTTTCTGATTTCTATTCAAGTTGAAGATGATTAAAGACCTTTTTCTGGTTCAGTTAAATCGAAACTAAGATTTTTATGATTTCCATTCCAGTCAAAGTTAATCAAAAAACCTTTTTCTGGTTCAGTTAAATCAACACTAAGATTTTTATGATTTTTATTCCAGTTAAATTTGATTCAAGACCTTCTCTGGTTCAGTTAAATTGACACTAAGATTCTTCTGATTTCTATTCCAGTTGAAGATGACCCAAGACCTTTTTCTGGTTCAGTTAAATCGATACTAAGATTTTTCTGATTTCTATTCCGGTCAAAGTTAACTTGAGACCCTTCTATGGTTCAATTAAATCGACACTAATATTTTCCTGATTTCTATTCCAGTTGAAGAAAACTTAATAAATTCCTCTAGTTCAGTTAAATCGATACTAAGATTTTTCTAATTCTTATCCAGTTAAAGAAACTGCAAAGCCTGGAGTCCGACCAGATAATAGTTAATTTCACGTTCCCCAGTAAGTCGTTGTGAAGCATGGAATACAACCAGATAGCAGTCAGCCTTATTATCCTCAACAAGATGCTGTGATGTTTGGATCCCGACCAGATAGCACTTCGCTCCCGTCTCTCTAGCCAAGAGATGACTCCCTAGTAGAGTAATGGACAACTGAAGCTCCTAAACCCTATCTCCCAAAATAGAGACCAACATTCCTCAGCGAAGTCCTCCTCAACAACAGGAATAGGAATCTCCACAAAGGAATATCTCATCAAATCAACATTGTCCTCTATATGGCATCTTTAAGCCCATCTCCGACGACTCTCCCTTATATTCTCTGGATGGAATCTTTAAGCCCATCTCCGACGATCTTCTGTCATCTTCTCCAAATGGAATCTATTAGCGCATTCACGATACTATCTACACATTCAAGTATCATTTCAGACGAGTGCAAATTTCTGGGCACTCTAGTGTTCAATCATCTTCCACCTTCAGATCACGAAACGCAGACCAACCAATCTACACCCTCATATTTAAGAAGAATTAACAGGGGCAGATGTTGTACCCCAAAATTTTCCCTCTCATTTTACTTAACACATGTCCATTGAGGTCCCCAACTTTCCCTAAGCTGACCAAGAACTGACCAGACAAATTGTCCTCCTAAGGCAATAAACCTCTAACTAGGGTTTCAACTTTCATCAAGATGTGTGAACCTCAATGGTATCAAATGTTGCACATAGTCCTAATATATCATCAACATCATCCATGCAAAATTTCATGCCTTGCACAACAAGTTTGCTCAATCAACTGCTCAAATGCCTGAAAATCAACTATACTAGGTCAAAAGTCAGATGTGACCTATACACAGTCAAACTTCGAGATTTTTGGTCAACGTCAAAATTATGAAGTAATATCCATCATTTGATCAAGGGTTGATCATGATTCCTCAAGAAATGCTCCTAACTCATCAAAAGTCAAAAGTTGCAAATTAGGGTTTCTATAGGAAAAGTCAACCAAACTTTGACCAGGCATAAATTTCTAATACTTTATCAGAAATTTTTCCACAAAATCTCATTGTGAAGAGAATCCAATTTCCTATAACTTATCTTCAGCCCTCAAGTTCAAGAAATGCCCCAGTTAAAAGATACAAGCTCAGACATTATAGGTCCTTTCAAAAAGTCAACAAAAACACCTTGTGGGTCAAAGCTCCTTACATGGAAGATTCAATTGAAATGAAACCAAAAGGGTTATTTATAGGACATCCTAAGCTCTCTAAAAAGTACAAGAACACCCTCTTAGGGTTAAAGATTAGAGAGATATGCATTGCTAAAGTTGACCAATTTTTGGAAAAATGCATGAAGCCAATATTGACCAAACTTGAATTTTTTCCAAATGGGATCATCTTTTCATGTTTGAAACTTGTTTCTAGCATGGTCCACGACCTCTAGGCCCACCCATGCATTATTATATTATTTATACTATTTATTTTGATATTTTATTCATTAAAATGCAAAATTAAATAAATAAATAATAGAAATAATGAAAGATTTAATTTGGAATCTTTTTCTCATCAAAATAATGGACAAAATATGCTGGCATATCAAGGTAAAAACATGCAAGCCAAGATGGGAAAGGATGTCCAAAATAAAAAAGATTTTCAAGTGAATATTCGAAATAAATCTTGCATTCAATGCCATGGATCCTTTCTCTTTTTGTTGACCTAATGAGATACACTATATATGCACAACAATTCAAGACCTAACACACACGCGCAGCAGCCTCAAAAGAACCCTAGCATTTTCTCAAAAAATTCAAAGAGTGGTGCAATTCGTAATTCCTCTCTCTAGCCAATTTCAGCCAAAACTAAGGACTCCAATTTATTCCTGAAGACTCCAGGAGTCCATCTATGACAATCTCCAAGCTCGTAGCACTCCCAAACACCTATATCACACATCACCAGATTGGTATATTTCTTGAACTCAAAACTATTGCATACTATGATATAAATCATTTCTATGTTCATATCCACATTTGCAGTGATGATTGTGAATGTTTAGAGACATCACATGAGTAGTTTGACGCAGGGATGAAGCTTTGCCATTTTTAGGGAAAAGTTTCAGATGAGCTTCGTATCTCCCTGTACAGGGACTTTCAGACCAAACGGATACCACCACTGAATTTGCAGCCTGTGATTTAGGGGATGTAGGTTCAATTTCTGGTCCGAAATCATGCTATTTTGCAGGTTGGAGATTTGAGGTCACTGGAGACGATGGTGGTCAACCACCGTAAGGGGTGGTTTAACCATCCTTGTGCTGGCATGGCTGGACAACATTTTTTTGATTAGTTTATTTAAATTCTCAAGGACCCACTGAAGGGCGCGTGTGGACAATTCAACATATGCTTTGGTTTTCATACTATTTTGTTTTATTTCATTTATGTTCACGAATGAGAAGGGTGGCTGAGTGGTGAGGAAGAATGCATGTGAAGTGAAAGACTTGGGTTCGATACCCAGGTCAGGCGTTTTATTTTTCTAACAGGCTAATTGTAGGTTCAGTGTCCCCAGATCTAAGGCATGCATCATAGGACCTCAAACTCATACCATCAAATCCCAGTTGGCTTGGATCTAGCGTCTCCAAGCGTGCTTCCCCATGGTGGACCTTCTAGATTCAACATTACTGGATCATACGCAAGGGTAATGGGCCAACAGATCTGGGCCCTAACAAAAATTCAGTCAACACCCCCAATTTGCTTCTTACTCCAGGCCCATTTCCCTCTTTTTTAATTTACTTTATTTTCCTTTTCTAATTAGTTTATGTTTTTTTTTAATTCATTTTTTTAATCATAAAATCAACAAAAAGTCACAAAAATAGATTTAGGTTTTTTAATTAAAATTAACTCTTGCAAATTAGTTTAATTTAATTGATTTTAACTTGTTTTCTTTAATTTAAAATTAATTAGAAATTATGTTAAATCTCAAAAAAATTTCATAAAATACCAAAAAATATTTTTATTAAGCAGTTATATTTTTAGGGTTCCAAACTTATTCCCATCTTAATCTCCGTGCGCTTATTATTTTCCATTTTATCATTTTTTTAATTTATTATAATTGTTTCCCTGATTGTAATAGCCCTAATTAGGATTTTTACTCTCCGCACTTTACATTTCAGTCAGATATAACTGAAACTTGCCCCGAAGCCTTGTAATAGCTGTAGGTTTCACTTTCTGCACTATATTGTATGCCTATATATAAACTGCTAGTAATTAGACGTGTATGGAAAGAACTAACCAATCAATCTTAGATCACTAACATCAAGATAAAAATACCTGGAAAAAACACACTTGCACATGCTCACCCCTAGGGTATCTCCCCCTTTGGTTGCCTTCATAAATGGTCATGTCCCTCGAACGTAGGGATACCCTTAGCAAAGACTCTTAGTTTAAAGTCATCATAAAGAACATAGTCCCTCAATTTCCTTCGAGTTGCCTACGAGAAATGATCTTGTCCCTCGATGTTTCCTATGAATATATAATGACAGTCTCTTCGAACTGTTAAGGTATCTCTACATGTTGCCTTCAATGACCGTAAACGTTCCTTCGATAGTCCCTCAAACATCCAACGATAGTGCTACCTACTCACTAATAGTAGGATAGCAATATCTAAAGGAAAGGAGGAAAATAACACTTTTTCTAGTAGGTAGATAGTTGGTAAGTAATTGCTCAAAATTAATTCCTTTTTACACCACACTTTCAAAACCTTTTCAAAAACGCTTTATCACACTCTTGAGGACTGATATAAGAGTTATCATAAAATAAACAAAACTTTTCAAAACAGAAAGCAGTTTTCAAAATGAGCAAGTACCTAAGAGCCCGTGGAAAACCACGGATGGAAAGGGTGCTAACACCTTCCCTTTTCATAACTTACCCCCCTTACTCAGAAAATCTCGAAAAAGGTCTTTTTCTGTTCTTTTCACCCTTTCCTTTGTTGGATAAAAGAAAAGCCGGTGGCAACTCTTGCTTACCATAACATTTGCGAATACAAAACGCAAACCAGTATTAACAGTCTGTTATGCCACCGTATCACACCTGTGAATAAGATAAATAAGAAGAAACGGGTGATGAATATATGAAATGTATGACGAATATATGAAATGCATGAATGCATAGGTGTAGGGTTGAGTCATGGGATTTTTGTGATAAGTGCCCCTATAAGGTAGGGATGTATGGTTTAGTGATGGGGTTTTTGCGATTAGTATCCTTAGAAGGTAGGCTCCTTAATTTTGACCTACGGTTGGTTTACCCTCCCAAAAGGTGGCTTCCTTAAGGGTATCATGAATAACACCAGAAGGAAAAGGCACAAGGGCCTCCCTTAGGTGGAGTCTCTTTATGGACTGAAACTTTCGTCCCAAAGTCGTGAAAGGGCTCTCCATGAGATTTTAGGTTAAGGTCGTTACAAAGAGTTATGGGTGTCCTTCCAAAGTCCTACTCATCAAGAGGATATCTCTCGATAAGTATTCCTTTTTCGGAAGTCCACCGACTCTAGGCGAATTCGTCACATAAACTCGCAGGGATGATGTACCCCCTAAGTTAATAGACGAACCTTCTTTCTAAGGGTTATTGAAAATTATATATATTTTTTTGAAATAAAAATTCCCGCCATGCAGTAAATATAAGATAAAAAGAATTGACAATAAATAAATGAAATAAATAAATAATGTAATAATAATACAATAAATAAATAAATAAACCCCAGAGTAAAAACCCCAACCTAAATTTGAAGTCCTTAGCATAGTCGCCAGCTGTAGCAACTATTTTTTTAATCAAAGCTGCCACTATTAGTTTTTATCCTAGGGAAGGGAATCTAACAGAGAATCCTAATTCGCAGACAGAGATTCTAGGTTTCGGACTTCTTTAGATGAAAGGAAGGTGTTAGGAACCTTTCATCTACCTTGTTCACAAGGATACTAGGTTTTAGGTTTGAGTTGGGGTAAATAGGGTTTTAAGTTTTATTAGGGGAACTCGCCACGATTTTTAATCGTATTCCTATTTATCCTCTTATGAGGAATCAGAGTCCTAATTTGTAGTTCGTATGGTTGGTGTTTTTTAGGGGTCGCAAACGTACTTTGAATCACCTCGCATTTTGGTCGGGAGTAATGATTATAGAGATTTTGACTAACTGCATAGTTTGTCAAAATCCGTTTGAAACCCTTTTGCAATATATAGAAAATAACATGTACATGAGTTTGTTAGGAAAAATAATTTATTTACATGATAAAAAAATAGTATAATATGATAAAAAAATATTAATAATATTAATTATTATAAATAATAATAATATTAAGGAAATAAATAAATAATAATATAGTATAAAAGAAATAATAATAATTAAAAAATAGAAAAAACATAATAATTGTAGAAAATAAATAATTGCCAGGGGGGTGTAGTTTCTAATTAGCAAGAAAAAGCAGGGGATGTTGTTAAGATTTTGGGCTAAGCCCAAATACAGGCTGGATAGGGGGGTACAATTTGTTTAGGTGTTTAGTAATTAGGGCGAAAGGTGGTGCAACGAGGAACTGGGCCTAGGCCCAACATGCTATGGAGAGAGGCTGGCTGGATCACATGGGTGAGTGTGTATGAGATTATCATGCAGACTTGGCCTAGCGGCCGTCTGATCGAAATCACACGGAGGATAACGAGGGAGCATGTTTATTAATGTGTGCTAGCGCTTATTGAATTGAAACGAATAATATCATGTTTTTAATCTTCATTTTTCATTATTTTCTTTTTTTTTACAGTCACCTTTCGTTCTCTCTCTTCATTCATCCAAGCCCTTCTCTTTACCCCTTTCTTATCCCTCTTGCGATTGCGCTTCTGGTTGTTCATCTTTTGATCGATTTGGGCTAATCTCCATTTATTCTGTTTTTATAGGTTCCGGTGGAGTGAGAAGTTGAAGATGGTGGCACGATGGAGCTTGAAGAATTAGGGTTCCAGATGTTGGAAACCCAACGACACTTCTTTTGTTCTTCTGGGTTCTTTCAGCCTCCCCTCACAATAATTGCTTCCACTTTTTCTGTATCATGCCTCTCTCTTGGTTCTTCTTCTTGTTCTTGTATTTTTTACTGTCAAATCCGGCCTCCCTTGTTATGTCTTCGTCTCCGGATTCTTCAACCCCCCTCTCTTGTACTTTTCTTGATTTGCTATTTATAGTTTTTTTGATTTAGGGTTTTGGGTTAGAATCTTGATTAGCATGGATTAGAGATTTGAATTTATGTTAATTGATTGAGATTTGCGGATTTGTTGTAAAATATTTGGGATTGGAATGAGAATGATTGATTTTCGTATAATTGATTTTGTTTACTGCAATTTTTGGATTTGGATTGTATAGATATTATATTGTAAAAGATTTGATGTAGATTTTATTTTTGCAACGATTTCTACATTACCTGTTTACTGCAAAAACAATGCGCTAATTTATTGATGATTTGAACAGTTGTTGTTATTTGGTTTAATTGGGCCAAAGCTAATTTATAGAATTGGGCCTGCAAGTTATTGTTTTATATAGAAAAAACAGTTTTTTTAATTTAAATGGGTTTCACGTTATATTTTGTATTCAGCCCTGCTACATTATATTTTCTGTCCAAAAAAATGTTTTCCATCCTCTATGAACGGACCAGGTCTTATTTCCTTTGGGCTAGCAGCAATCCTTTCTCAAACACAATATCCTCGTTACAAAAGGAATTTCTTTAATAAATAGTTTATAAAAAAATATCTAATTGTAATAAAATAATGTTTATTAGTAATAGTTTCCAAACATAAGCCAACATTGAGCAGACCCAACTATATCCATTATTTGAACCCATGGAAAAACGTACACCCTCATTCTTCTATTCAACATTTCAGAAAAGACCAAACGGTCTAGCTTTAATGGCTCTATTGGGCCTGTAGTTAAAATTGCACCCTCATCTCTTATTACTAAAACAATAAAAGACTTAATGGGCCTTCTTAATATTTTTCCCGAGCACAACAATCCCGTTTTTTCAAAAAGTATTCTAATAGACATCTACAAAATGATTGTAAATTCGTCACTTACTAATTTTTAAAAAAATATTTAATGGAATGATGATTTTATGGATGATAGTAAAAAGGAAATGATTTTTTTCTTAAGATGTCAAATGGACTAATCACAAACTCAATGGGCTTGCAGTTTGAATTTTCACCTCCCTTTCTTACTAACAACAACAAATCCTAATGGGTTTTATAATTAATAATTTTTACTAAAATAATTTTCCATATTCAAATTGGGACATTGGCCAACATGCTTCGTAAATGGACTTACGGGTATATGGGTCTTTCTGATTTAGAAAGCCCCACTTCCTTGAATTACAATACACCTCCCTGTTGACTGGGATTTATAAAAATGGGCCATCAGATATTGCTGAACCATCCTTAATTAAACATTTTCTTCTTATTTTAATCTTGAAAATATAATCATTGAGGTAGGATCAATTTGGGGTACAACAAACATGACATCATAACATTATATCATCATAACATAACATTTTTACTAACCATTTCAAGGACATAGGGATTTATCTTTATTCTTTGTTGTAGGTTATGGCATCTGCTCACAGAAACACTACCCGAATCAAATTTGTAAGGGTACCTTCCCACCTTAAGGAGTTAGTCTCAAAGGTTCCCGAAAACTCTTAGTTTACCAAAAGGCATGGTTATCTACTCAGTTTGGTTACTTCAGGTTTTAAAGAAGACACGATGAGTGTTCTGTTCTAGTTCTTTGATCATGAGCATCATTATTTTACCTTTCCAGATTATCAGTTGGTGCCCACAGTGGAAGAGTTCTCTAAGCTACTCGAAGTTCCTATTCTTGATATACACCCTTCACCAGTTTAGAAAAAGTTCCAAAACCTAAAGATATTGCAGCAGCCTTACATCTGAAGCGGTCCGACATTGTATCTAATTGGGAAACAAGAAGTGGAGTCAAGGGCCTTCTTGCTAAATTTCTACTAGAGAAGGCTCGGTTGTTTCCGGATGCTATGAGTTTTCATTCTTTCGAGGATATCTTGGCTTTGTTGATCTATGGTTTGGTACTATTCCCTAATCCAGACCAACTCATAGATGTAAATGCCATCAAAATATTTTTTACTCAAAATCCTGTGCCTACTTTGCTTGGAAATATTTTGCATTCTCTTCACACTCGTACTATGAGGAAGCGAGGGACTCTTATGTGTTGTATACATTTACTATCCAGGTGGTTTATTTAGCACCTTCCCCAATCAGTGATGAAGAATGAACAAGGTTTGAGTATGTCTCAAAGGATGCTATCACTCTCTCATTCAGATATCTATTGGTGTTCCCGATCTCAGGAGGATATCACTATTATTGACCACTTTGGGGAATTCCCTAATGTGCCACTCCTTGGCATAAGGGAAGGTGTCGCTTATAACCCTTCCCTAGCTCTACGTCAATTTGGTTATGCTCGAAGAAACAGTCCTCATGATATACTCATCTAGGGTATTATATTCAATTACGAGAATGATCCTCAAGGTTAGCGTCAAAGGTTTATACGTGCTTGGGTCATGGTGAATAAGATTGATAGTAATACTTTGGGATAGAAAAAATCCATCCCTCTGGAGCCCTACCTTAGATGGCTGTGATCTCGTGCTCAAAATCTTATAATGCCATATCCCGCTGTCCTACCGGTAATTGAGGATCTTGTTGCTAAAGGAGATATTCCTCATACGGTTCTTCATCTAGATATTCCTACTGATCTTGAAGAGCTACAGAAGTCATGGATTAAACTGAAAGAAGAAAGGAACACCTTTGAGACTCAATTTCATGCTAGTGAGAAGAAAGTATTGGAGCTGACCAAACGCCTTCACGGAGAGCAGAGCCTTGATACGTCAACACAAAGAGGAAGAGTCCATGGGAGACTTGAGTCATAATTTATTCCTTTCTAACCCTTCTTTTGTTTTCATTGTAAGCCTAAAAGGCATTTATAATCTGAACTTACTAACAAGAATCTTTGTTGTTGTTTCCTATTTATTAACAAATTTAAATCCCACGAGGTCCTTGAAAACATTGCAAATGCATCTACATACCATACATATCATAACATGTTTCCAATATAGGTTTTCTTATCTTCTTGCTATTTATTTCAGCAGAAAATGGCTCTTGAATAAACAGTCAAAGATCTTCAGGCTCGGAATGCTCAATTCCAACATATCTTCCTAAACTTAGCCAAGGGGAAAGAAGAATTGAAGGAGCTCGTCACCAAAGAGAATAAGAAGAAGAGAAAGAAACCATTCAACATACTTAACATAGGGAGGAGGTTCAAAGGTCCAGTCAAGCGAGCTCAAAATATTGATATCCCATCGGACGAAGATGAAAGCCAGGATGAAGATGGTAAGAGTTTTAAAACTGAAGGAAACAACCTTGGTTCTGACAAGTTTCCTGATAAAGAGGAAGAGGGTTATTTACATGAACAATATCCCCTTGCTGACAAGAAGTTTAAGCTGTTAGAAGGGCGTCTGAAGGATATGGAGATCCAGAAGGTTCCTGGCTTGAACTTTGAAGAATTGGGTTTAGTCTCAGGAGTCGTCATTCCTCATAAGTTCAAAACTCCTACCTTTTCCAAGTATGATGGTGTTTCTTGCCCGAAGCTGCATTGAGATCATATGTTCAGAAAATTCAACCACACACTATTGACAAGAAATTGTGGTTGGATTTATTTCAAGAGATTATGTCTGGAACACAACTAGAATGGTAATATCAACTTGAAGGTACCAATATCCATACCTGGGAAGATTTAGCTGCAGCTTTTTATAAACAGTATCAATACAATTCTGATTTGGCACCAACCCGCATGCAACTATTGAGTATGTCCATGGGTTCTGAGGAAGGATTTAAAGAGTACGCATAGAAATGGAGGGATCTTGCAGGCAGAGTTCAACCTCCTTTGGCTGATAGGGAATTGGTGGACATGTTCATGAGCACACTAACAGATCCTTTCTTTAATCACCTACTTGGAAGTTCTTTGGTCGGTTTCATTGAGCTGATATTGACAGGGGAATGGGTTAAGAATGGAATCAGAAGCGGTAAAGTTTCGGTGGCTACATCTTCGAATACTGTGAAGAAGTATTATAATGGTAAGAAAGAATCTAATGTTGTGTACGGACAGAAGGGTCGTAGTAAGAGTGACCACAACCAATCTGTGGGGGCAATTCTGATATCTAATTTTGTGCCAACGCAACAACAACAACAGAATAATCAATATAGACAGGTCTCACCCAAGAGACAGGTCACCAAAATCAACAAGTCATTGTCTCATGCATTGCAACACATGTTGAAGGCATAGCTGATTACATTGAAGGATCCTCCTCATAATCCTAATACTTCTTCTTCTAGTTACAATCCCAATGCAAGGTGTGTATATCACTCCAATAGTCCCGAACATGACACTAACAATTGCTGGGCTCTGAAAAATAGAATTCAAGATATGATTGACTCTAAGTAGATTGAGTGTGACCCTCCTGAGACTCCTATTATGATTACATCTCCTATGCCTAATCATGACAAGATCGTTAGTGCTATTGAGGATGTTTCTTATGTTTCTGTTGTGAATGACTTGACTACTCCTATGATGATTATTAAGAAGAAGTTTCTTCTAGACAGTTTATTTCCGAGTTGCATTGAAAGGTGCTACCATTGTGTATCTCAATTCAATGGATGTGTGCTTCTGAAGGAAGGTATTCAGCTTTTGATGGATGACCATGTAATTATATTTGAGAATACTCCTTCGGTGGAGAGTATGTCACAAGACGTGAAGCTTGAAGATGTGTCTTCAATTTCCGGTACTCCTGTAAGGATCACTTCTAAGGGTCTTGTGAAGATTATTGCCAAACCCAGGGTTTCTCCTCTGATCATTATCGCGTCTGGGCCAATTCCATATTCCCCTGACAAGGTTATTCCTTGGAATTATGGAGATGATGTTTACTACCATGGTGTCAAGCAAGAACTATTAGTTGTCAAAAGTGAAAATACTGAAATTATTGATCCCAATGTTGGCAATATTATTGGGACTAGTAAAGTTACCAGAAGTGGAAGGGCCTTCTCTCCAAAGATCTCTCCAAAATTCGTTACTACACCAGTTCGTATCACTTCCACTGAATCAATTATTGAAACTCGAGGCAAAGAGCAGATGACTGAAGATACCACCAAGCAAGAGATGGAGAAAGTATTGAAAATTATTCGAAAGAGTGACTATAAGATTATTGAACAGTTGGAGCAGACTCCCTCCAAAATATCTATGATATCTATGTTGTTATGCTCTGAAGCCCATGCTCAGGCTTTGGTAAAGTTCCTGAAATATACTCATGTACCGCAGGAAATCTCGGTTGATTAGTTCGGAAATTTTATTGCTAGCCTAAGAACCGATAATGGGCTAGGCTTTTCTGGCGCTGACTTAACTCCCGCAGAAAGAAACCATAATAAGGCCATGCATATCTCTATTGAGTGTAGGGGAACTACCTTATCCCATGTATTGGTGGACACAAGTTCCTTATTGAATGTATTTCCAAAAACTGCTTTAGACAAAATTGACTGTGAAGGGATTGTGCTAAAACCCAGTGACATCGTGGTAAGAGCTTTTGATGGTTCAAAGAGAATGGTGCATGGAGAGGTTGATATTCCAATTAAAGTGGGTTCCTAGGTCTTCGACTCTAATTTCTATGTGATGGAAACTCATCTAGCCCATTCCCATTTGCTTGGACGCCCTTGGATTCATGGGGAAGGTGTTGTTACTTCTACTTTACACCAAAAGTTGAAGTATCCCGTAAAAGGAAAAATCATTACAGTTTGCGGCGAAGAAGAATACATGGTGAGACATTTGAATTCCTTCAAGTATGTTGATATGGATGGTGAATTCTTCGAGAATACTTGCTAGACCTTTTAAGTTATTCCTCAGATAACCCCTCCGTACAAAGCTACTCCTATTGTTCTTAAGGTTACCAGGATTCCACCAAGAATGGCTTCTTTAAAAGACGCTAAGGTTGTGGTAGAATAAGGTGGTGGCACTGTTTCGGGTCAGCTTCCCAACATCCCTTACAAGTCCGATAAATTTGGTTCGGGTTTCACCTCAGAGGCTCAGAGGGCTGTCCATCGTGCCCGTGCTAATTCTGGGAGACCACCATTTCGCATCAATAACAATGGATTTCACAAAAATCAAGTCAACATCGTGGAAGACGCTGATAGCGATTGTGACATAGAAAATTAGATTTTTCCTACTACCGACAATGGGCTCAACAATTGGGAGGATGAAGAGTTTATACCAATATCCTTTAGCC